>WOXC01002452.1:0-606357 GCA_011680675.1 Gymnobelideus leadbeateri | reverse complement strand
GAGGGAGATTGGTCTATAATTTTCTTTCTCTGTTTTATCTCTTCCTGATTTAGGAATCAGTACCATATTTGTGTCATAGAAAGAGTTTGGTAGGACTCCTTCTTCACTAATTTTCCCAAATAGTTTGTAGAGTATTGGAATCAATTGTTCTTTAAATGTTTGATAGAATTCACTAGTGAACCCATCTGGCCCTGGAGATTTTTTCCTAGGGAGTTCATTGATGGCTTGTTTGATTTCTTTTCTGAGATGGGGTTATTTAGGTAATTCACTTCCTCTTCAGTTAATCTGGGCAATTTGTGATTTTGTAAATATTCATCCATTTCACTAAGATTGTCATATTTATGTGCATACAATTGGGAAAAATAATTCCTCATTATTTTTTTTGATTTCCTCTTCATTGGAGGTAGATTCACCCTTTTTATTTTTGATACTCATAATTTGGTTTTCTTCTTTCTTTTTTTTTATCATATTGACTAAGGGTCTATCAATTTTGTTGATTTTTTCATAAAACCAGCTCTTGGTTTTATTTATTAATTCAATGGTTTTCTTAATTTCAATTTTATTAATCTCACCTTTGGTTTTCAGTATTTCTAATTTAGTACTAAATTGGGGATTTTCAATTTGTTCTTTTTCTAGCTTTTTCAATTGCATGTCCAATTCACTGACCTCCCTTCTCTCTGCTTTAATTAAGTATGCACTCAGGGATATAAAACTTCCCCTGAGAACTGCCTTTAGTGCATCCCACAAATTTTGGTATGTTGTTTCATTATTATCATTCTCTTGAATGAAATTATTGATTGTTTCTATAATTTCTTCTTTGACCCACCAATTTTTTAGGATTAAATTGTTTAGTTTCCAATTAGTTTTTAGTCTATCTTTCCATGGCCCTTTATTGCATATAATTTTTATTGCATCATGATCTGAGAATGATGCGCTTACTATTTCTGCCTTTCTGCACTGGATTGTGAGGTTTTTATGCCCTAGTACATGGTCTATTTTTGAGTATGTACCATGCACTGCTGAGAAGAAAGTAAATTCCTTTTTATCCCCATTCAGTTTTCTCCAGAGATCCATCATATCTAGTCTCTCTAAGATTCTATTCACCTCCTTAACTTCTTTCTTGTTTATTTTGAGGTTAGATTTATCGAGTTCAGAGAGGGGGAGATTAAGGTCCCCCACTAGTATAGTTTTGCTATCTGTTTCTTCCTCTAATTCCTTTAACTTCTCCTCTAGGAATTTGGATGCTATACCACTTGGTGCATATATATTAAGTAGTGATATTGCTTCATTCTCAATGGTGCCTTTTAGTAGGATATAGTTTCCTTCCTTATCTCTTTTAATTAGATCTATTTTTGCTTTTGCTTTATCTGAGATAAGTATTGCTACCCCTGCTTTTTTTACTTTAGCTGAGGCATAATAAATTTTACTCCAACCTTTTACCTTTACCCTGTGGGTATCCCTTTGTTTCAAATGTGTTTCTTGAAGACAGCATATTGTAGGATTATGGTTTTTAATCCATTCTGCTATCCGCCTCTGTTTTATGGGAGAGTTCATCCCATTCACATTCACAGTAATGATGACTATCTGTCTCTTCCCTTCCATCCTATTCCCTCCCCTGTTTATGTTTTTGCTTATTCCTTCCCCCTTCCCCTCCTTGAAGTTTTCCCTTTTGACCACCCCCTCCTCAGTGTTCCCACCCAGTGACACCCCTTCTTAACCTACCCTCTCCCCTTACTACTATTTCCCTCCCTTATAATCCCTCCCTTTAGTCTCCTCCTTTTCACCCCCCCCTTACCCTCCCACTATCTATAGGACACAACAAATTTTTATACTTATCAGAGTAAATTACTCCCCGTTTGATTCCAAACCAATGAGAGTAAATTTCAAACAATGCTCCTCTCCCTCCCTCCAATTCCTCTATTTAATGAATTTATGTGTCTATTCACGTTAGATTCTTAAACTTCACTGATTAATTTGATCCTTCTTTGAACCAGAACCAGTGAGAATAGTGTTTAAATGATGTTCCTCTCCCTCTTACTTTCCCTTCTTCTATAGTGTGTTTTGATGCCTCTTCAGATGGCATATTTTACCTTTTCCTAGCTCATCCTTTCCTTTTTCCCATTACAGTACCATTGATCCCCTTAATAGTCTTTTTTTTTTTAGACTCCATGTTAGTGCATTCATACCCACACCCTCTAAGTATAACCCTTTTGCAGGTCATGATAATCATAGAGATTTCAAATATTGACAGTTATCAGCTCCACATATAGGGATGTGAACATTTTGCTCTTGTTGCATCCCAAGTAATGAGCTTGTGTTTGTGGGTGTGGGTATGTGCACTTCTGCATGTGTGAGTCTATGTTACCCTTGTTTACCTTTTTATGTTCTTCTGGAGTCTTGTAATTGGAGATCAAATTTTCCATTGAGCTCTGGCTTTTTCATTAGGAAAGTCTGGAAGTCCCTTACTTCATTAAACGTCCATCTCCTTGCCTGAAAGATTATGCTCAGTTTTGCCGGGTAGTTAATCCTTGGTTGTAGTCCTAGCTCTCTTGCCCTACGAAATATCAAATTCCAGTCCCTCCGCTCTTTTAATGTAGAAGCTGCTAGGTCCTGTGTGATCCTAACTGTAGTTCCTCGATATTTGAATTGTTTCTTTTTGGCTGCTTGTAGAATTTTTCTTTAATCTTATAATTCTGGAATTTGGCTACTATATTTCTTGGAGTTTTCAGTTTGGGATCTCTTTCAGGAGGAGTCCGGTGAATTCTATCAATAGCTATTTTATCTTCTGATTCCAGGACCTCAGGACAGTTTTCTTTGACAATCTCTTGGAGGATGTTGTCTAGACTGCTTTTCTCATCATGGCTTTCTGGTAGACCAATAATTCTTAGGTTGTCTCTCCTGGATCTGTTCTCTAGGTCAGTTATTTTTCCAGTGAGATATTTTACATTTTCTTGCAATTTTTCGATCATCTTGTTTTTTTCGATTGACTCCTGCTGCATCATAGAGTTCTGAGTTTCAGTTTGGTTGTATCTAATTTTTAGTGAATTATGGTCTTCAATAAGTTTTTGAAGTTCCTTTTTTAGGGAGGTATTTTCTTTTTCCAAGTTGGTCATTGCCTCCCTGATTTGGTCTTTAAAATTTTTCTTAAGCTCCTCCAGGAATGCTATTTGGGCTTGAGACCAGATCATGTTTCCTTCTGTGGTCTCTGGTGTGGGCAGAGAGTCTATATTGTCCTGTGTGTTTTGTTGTTCTTGCCCTGCATAGTATGCTCGAATAGACTTTCTTGCCTTCCCCTTCTCCTTTTCAGCTTCCTTCCTTCCCATTGTGACTTCCTGTTTCTTAGTTTCTCAGGCTATGAGTTTGGGGCCTGATCCTTGACTTTGAATACCTCTGGGTGGCTAGTTTATGGCTAAGTCAGGGAAGTCAGTGAGGAATGTAGATGTGTAGGTGGGGATGAGTCTGACCACTTCAGATTTCTGCCTCTATACCCCTGGGCTATAAGTAGGCTTTTGTTGGTGAGGTGAGGTGGGGCTAGTTGGGTCCCCTCCCTCTCTTCTCTTCAGATTCCTGGCTGTCTCAGTTACACCCTTTCTTGGAGATTCTCAAGCCTGAGGCTATTTCCATTAACTTGGGGTTTCAGTCTGGGTGGGAGACTTATCTTTGGGTTTTCTGCTTCATGAAGGAGGGATGGGAGGATCGGAGCAGCTAGAATTTACTTTGCCATTCCAGCCCCTGTATCATACAGGCAGGCAGTTTCTAAATTTCCAGGCTGGGGGCTGAATGCAGCCTGAGAAGCCACTCTCTCCACTGGGGCCCGACTCTCCTACCTGGCTCCAATGATCCGTTCCCTCTGCGAGATGACTGCGATTCGTCCTTGGTAAGTCTGCAGGCTGGGGCTTTTTCTCTCTCTGGTGTAGTCTGCTTGCCTGCTCTTAGGTCTGAGCTGTGCAGACCCCATGCGCTCTGCGCTCGACCTGTGCGGGCACTCTGGGCAACCTCCTGTGCTGGATTCTGCCACACTCTGTCTTCCTGTGGGCTCTGTCACTCCGGAATCCGCTCAGATTTACCCTTTTGGACTTAGTGACAGAGGAGCTCAGCGAGGTTACTGCTTCCTTTCCGCCATCTTGGCTCCGCCCCCTACATCTTTTTTTTAATAGCATTAGGAAGGTAATATTACCTATTCCTTTTGTATTTTATTTTATTTTTTCTTTAAATTAAATTTTATGTTTATTTTCAGTTTACACCATTCATTTCCACAAGATTTTGAGTTACAAATTTTCTTCCAGTCTCCCCCTACCCACCACCCCAAAAGAGTGATCCCACTGTATAACCCATCCCCCAATCTGCTCTCTCCTATATCCTGCCTTCCTCCGACTTTCCAGTAAGACAAGATGGATCTCTACACCCCAGTGTCTATATATCTTATTTCCCAGTTGCATGCAAAAATAATAATAATATATATTTTTTTAACATTTGATTTTAAAACTTTGAATTCCAGATTCTTTCCCTTCCTCTCTCATCACCCACCCTTACTGGGAAGATAAGCAATTCAACATAGGTTGTATATGTGTAGCTATGTAAAACATTTCCATAGTGGATATATTGTGAAAGACTGACTATATTTCCCTCCATCCTATCCCACCCCCAACTTGTTCTATTCTCTACTTTGACACTGTCCCTTTTCAAAAGTGTATGCTTCCAACTTCCCTTCCCTCCAACCTGACCTCCTCTTAATCATCCCCTCTCTCATCCCCTTCCCCCCTACTCTCCTGTAGGGTGAGATATCCTTTTTATTGTGTATGTCATTCTCTCCCTAAGCCAAATTCAATGAGACTAAGGTTGACCCATTCCCATTTGCCTTCCTGTTCTTCCCCTCCATTGTAACAGTTTTCCTTTGCCTCTTTTGTATGATATAGTTTACCCCATTCTGTCTCTCCCCATCTCCTTTCATTATATTCCTCTCTCACCTCTTAATTTCACCTTTTAAGTATCATCCCTTCCTATTAAATTGGTCCTGTGCCCTCTATGTATACCTGTACACATATATACACACATTCATATGTATTAATATGCCCATATACCCTCCTATATAGACATATATATATACATGTATGTATGTCTATTTATTTATTTTCCCTTCAACTATTCTCCTGCTGAGAAAAGTTTCATAAGTTACAATACGTTTTTCATGTAGGAATGTAAATAGTTCAACTTTAATAAGTTCCTTATGATTTCTTTTCCCTGTTTACCTTCTCATGCTTTTCTTGCTTCTTATAGCTGAATGTCAAATTTTCTATTCAACTCTGGTTTTTCCCTCAAGAATGTTTGAAAGTCCTCTATTCCACTGAATAACCATATTTTCCCCTGAAACATGATACTTAGTTTTGCTGGGTAGGTGGTTCTTGGTTTTAATCCCAGCTCCTTTGACCTCCAGAATATCATATTCCAAGCCCTTCAATCCCTCAGTGTAGAAGCTGCCAGATCCTGTGTTATCTTGATTGTGTCTCCACGATATTCAAATTGTTTCTTCTTGGCTGCTTGTAATATTTTCTCCTTGATCTGGGAATTCTGGAACCTGCCTATAATATTCCTAGGAGTTTTCTTTTGGGGATCTTTATCAAGAGGTGATTGGTGGATTCTTTCAACCTCTATTTTGCCCTCTGGTTCTAAAACATCAGGAAAATTTTCCTTGGGAATTTGTTGAAGAATGATTTCTAGGCTCTTTTTTAAATCATGGCTTTCAGGTAGTCCAATAATTTTTAAATGATCTCTCCTGGATCTATTTTCCAAGTCAGTGGTTTTCCCAATGAGATATTTGACATTGCCTTTTATTTTTTAATTTGTTTGTATCTGTTTAATAATATCCTGATTTCTCATAAAGTCACTAGCTTCCCTTTGGTCCATTCTAAATCTGAAGGAAAGATGCTCCTCAGTGAGCCTTTGAGATTTTTTTTCCATCTGGCAAATTCAGCTTTTTAAGGCATTCTTCTCCTCATTGGCTTTTTGAGCCTCTTTTGCCATTTGAGTTAGTCTGTTTTTTAAGGTGTTATTTTCTTCAGTCAGGTTGTTGACTCTCTTTTCATGATTTTCTTGCATCATTCTCATTTCTCTTACCAATTTTTCCTCCACTTCTCTTGTTTCATTTCAAAATCCTTCTTAAGTTCCTCTATGGCCTGTAACCAGCTTGTGTTTTTCTTGGAAGCTTTTGGTGCAGGTGTGCTGACTTTGTTGTCTTCCTCCTGTTCCATGCTTTGATCCCTTTTGTCCCCAACATAGGAATCTAGAGTCAGATTGCTGAGCTTGCTTTGCTTCCTTTTCTTGCTCATGTTGCCCCTTAATTACTTCAGTTTTGAGCTTTTTGAAACAGTAGAACTCTCCTTCCAGAGAGGAGAGCTTTGTCCCAAACCTCTGGGGTTTTTTCAGCTACAAGAGCTATTAGTTGGGTGCCCTCTCTGAAGCCTCCACATGATCTGGCAAACTGGTCACTCACCCCAGGACCTCTACCCTAGACCGCAATCCAGATCCAAGCAGGTTAAAGCAGACTGGTTGCTTGGTCCCCCTACTATCTGCAGGCCAGGAGCTCTGAAGCAGCTATGCTGTTGTGGCTGCACAGCTGCCACACCTCAGTCGCTTCTCCCTCTAGGGGCAGAGGCTGGACTGCACTCCCCGACCCCCTATTGCCAAAGTCCACATTGACCTCTCACTTTGTCTTTGGCATTTATGGGTTGATAATTCTGGCAACTGCTCCAGCTGCTGGTGACTTACTCTACTGAAGTCCTTCTACCCAGGCCTGGTTGTGGCCACCCTGGGGCTAAAACCACAGGCTCATGTAGGGCTGGGCTCTGCTTCCAGCAGTGCTGCAATGGACTCTTTCTGTCCACCTGCGGGGCTGACTTCAGCGGGAGATTTGTTTCTCTCTGTCACTTTGTGGGTTCTGTAGCCCTAAAGTTTGTTTAGAGTCATTTTTTATGCGTATTTGAGGTGGTTATAGGGAAGCACATGGAGTTTTCCTGCTTTTAAGCCACCATCTTGGCTCCACCCCTCCCTTCTATATCTTAATTCAGCATAACAGTCAGTCCAAATGTTATGGCTGATGAAGACAAGGCTGTTTTTAAAATGCTTTTTTTTTGAGACTATTTGTATCTTCTTTCTGTTGGTTCATACTTAAATGACTTCAAAATGATTTTACTTTGTTGGATCTCTGGACAGATTCTTTCTATATTTGCTTCTCATCCCATTGCTTCTCACTGTTTTATGAGGTCATATTTCTCATAATCACCCACCATCCTCTCTTTTTAAGATTTTACAAACAAGTTTATCAGAAAGACACTGAAAATTAGAGTGACAAAGTACTCCGGAGTTTATCTAGCCCAACCCCTAGTTAAAAAAGAATCCCCCTCCCACCCCTCCAAGTGGTAGTCTCCCAGTATTTGTATGAAGATCTCTAGTGAGGGAGAATCCATTATCTCTAAAGGTGTCTAGTGCATTTTTGTATGAATTTAATCTTTTATTTACTGATTTATATAATATTGATTTATTCATGTGAGTCAATTGGAGTTAAATGACTTTCTCAGGGTCATACAGTTAAGATGTATCAAACATCTGAGGCTTGATTTGAGCTCAGGTCCTCCTGACTCCAGGGCCCATGTGCTATCTACCAGCCACCCCTGTATGGCTTTAATCTTAAGAAATTATTCTCTTCTGCTTAGAACCTCTGAGGGTCTTCCCCTACCAGACTGATTCTTTTGTGAAGGCAAACTAGGCCATCTTCTGCCTCAATTATTACCTAACCTCTAATTTCTGAATGGGTTTTGCCTCAGACAAACTGAGACCTGGGAAAAGATATTAATTTTAAAAGGCCAAGGTCTCTCATTGCATCCTAGGCCACCAATAATGGTCTTGACTTATGTCTTGCCACTGGACTCAGATGACTCTAAAGTAGAGAATGAGACTGACTTTGAAGAGCTCTGCCTCACTTCAATTCACTTACAAGTCAAGAAATCAATCTCCTGATATTATTGGTCCTCTTCTAGGACAAAGGACAAATGACAACAGCTTTTCTAGATACTTATTATTGCTTTAATAATTATTTGTTATTGTTTAATCATTTCAGTCATGTTGGACTCTGTGACCCCTGGATTGGTTTGCCATTTCCTTCTCTAGCTCATTTTAAAGATGAGGAAACTGAGGCAAAAGATGTCCTCAGTGATGTTTTTAACTTAGCCTTCTACCTCCTGGTACCAGAAAGACAAACATTGAGTTTAATTGAAAACATTATTTAAAAAAGAAGAAAGCAATTGGTATGTCACTCTGAGAATATGTTATTTCTTTTTTTTAAATTAATTTATTAGTTTAGTTTCAGTTAACAAGATTCAATTCCATAGTTCCTTGATTTTCAAATTTCCTTTTCTCCCCTCCCCCCTCCCCACACGACAGCATATAGTCCAGTATATGATCTGCAAATGCATTCATATTAGACATTATTCCAATTACAAAGGTGTATGAGAATATGTTATTTCAACACTAGTTCCTTCCTTTATTTTTTACCCTATAGTTTTAATATGAGAGGGTAAGTCTTTATTTCAGTGTAATTGATAGGTGACCTATCTCCAAAAACCTTAGGTAAGAGATAAAACTAGTTCATTAATCTTGAGTCAAGTTCTCAGTCTGGGAAGAAAGTTAATTTGAACACATGGACTCCAAAGGACTATTATGGACAAACGTGGGTCACTCCCAAACCATTGAATTGTTGAAAGTCTGCTAATATAAATTGAAGATAGGTCTAAAGTGATAAATGATTTATTTTTATGGTCAGTTTATATATTCTATGTATCCTTGAACATGTATTCTAAACTCTAGCCAACGTCTGAAGTGAGGGAAGAATTATTAGCAGATTCTCTCTTATTCTTTTTGTTCTCCTAGCTGACTCTAATTATCTACTTGTACAAGTAGTCTTCTTTATTTAATAGGGCTTTTTACATATGAACAAGAATCTTGCATTTCACACCAAGGACCTAAACTCCAGGGAAAAATTCCCCTAACTTTCATATGCTAATTTGCCTAGTCTACATAAAAGATCTTGTTTAATCAGTAAGTTAGCTGAAAGTTGATTTGAACAAAAGATTTGCTAATTATTCTTCCCTCATTGCAGATATTATATTTATACATACAGAATCTGAATATTATTTCCATGATTAATATAGGGATGTCTTGCAAAAGCTAACAAAAAATGAGTGTGCTTACCTGAGGAAATTATTATTTAATAATTTAAATTTTTTTTCACATGGTTTGTTTATAATATTATTTTGCGTATGTGCCATAAAATTACCTTGAAAAACGTGGCATATTTAGTCTCATAATTGAATTGGAAGTTTTAGGAATCTGAGATTGGCTATATTTCTCACAACAGCAGGGGTAAATAAAATGATTCAGATTGTTTGGAAGCTACATGTTATTCTTCATCCTTAAGACTAGGCCCTTTCTCTAGGGATGAAAGAACAAGAATAAAATCATCCATACACATTGAATCTGGCAGGAGATTCACCATTCTTTAACTCTCTCTCTCTGATGTTTGCCTTATTTGATTTCTGGAGCAGTTTGGATGACCCGAGATCAGATCCGGCCTCAGAAAATGAGCACCCACGCATAAATAATGACTAGCCATGTAACCTTGAGCAAGTTACTTAACCCCAATTGCTTTAAAAAAAAAAAAAAGAAAGATAATAGAAATGAAAAATAAATAGTCGTGTAAATTTGTCACTTTAAAAGTTTCTCTGAGCAGAGTAGGGAAGATCAGGGAGTAAACATCCCTTTCTCAGACAGAAATCTTGGTAGACCTGGAGCCATCAGCCTGGTTAGATAGGTGTATTAACAACCACACTATTACCCAGGGTGGGCTTTTAGCACAGATTCCTTGATATGCTTTTCTAAAGGAAAGAGAGCTTTAAAGGGGTTAATAATCTTACTTTAATTAACAAATAGATAAGTAGAAAGAAGTGAGTATCCAAGAAAGGATTCAATAGACAGGGCTCCAACTGTCTAAACAGAATAATACAACCACCTATGTACTCCACAAGATAGGGAAAACACCACATCTGAGTAGTTAGTGGGGCACTTCAGAAACAGCTATTCACAATCCTGTCCAGTGAATCAAAATGTCCTTCTCATGAGCAAACCCCCAAAGCAAAATGCCAACCTCCCAGAATATATAACAAAGACTCAGCCCTTGATTGACTCAAGAGCCAGAAAGCATGAAACCTATTTGATTCAGCACAGCTGTGAATTATCAGGGTTCAAAGGTGATTAATCGTCCAGATGTCTGCAATTTAGCCTGAGTCTAGGAACCTGAACTCCAAAAAGAAAACAAAAATCCCACTTTGCTTGCGCTTACAGCAGGGGAGTTGTACTGGAATTAAATGTATAGACCAAATGGGGATTTCTTTAACTTGATAATGATGTACTTGATAGAATTGAATTCTGTGCCAGTTAAGGCAATGTAAGCTGATCTTTAATAAAGGGATGAAATATGTCAGGTGACCTGTTGAGGAGGGTGAAAGGTTGGGTAGACTAGTGAAGAAATAAGTATAAATGGCATTTCTTTTTTTATTATTTTATATATATATATATATATATATATATATATATATATATATATATATATATATATGGCATTTCTAATACATCACAGAAGTTGAGTAGGAACAACAGATCAGCAAAGCCACAGGAAGGTGGGCAATGTGTGGCAATTCCCAACACCCTTAAATTTCCATTTCCTTGGTATTTGAAAAGATGCCTGTAAAGAGTTTGGGGCACAGGAGAGAAGAGGAAAGAGCAGTGCCAAGCACCAAATTGGAAATGCACAGAAGAAGAGTTTTTGCAGTGGTGAAAATCTGGGGGGGCGGGTGAGTGGCAAGGAAGAAGTAGTTATTAGTCTAGGGTTTATACTAGGTTCTCAGTTAACCTAGGCAAAGGAACTTGCAGGAAGAGAGATAGATGATATGGCCCCTAGAAGTCACTAATTCAGGGGCCTCAGAAACTGACTCCACTTGAGATCTAACTTATCCCAACAATGCCAGCTCTCTCTAATCTGAGAAGGCAGCTTGAACCTTTGTATTTGTCTTGGGTCTTATGCCAACTTAGTCAATAGATAGAAGCTTGGGGGTAAGGTTGTTGAGTGCTTTCTCTGGTGAGAATGGTCAACACAGAGTGTGACCCTCTTTCCTCTCTTTGCCATGTCTCAAACAGATGGCAGGGAGTTTCTTCAAGAGTAAAGGGAACAGATTCTTGAGAATGTTGGTAAATATATACCTGCACATACTTTCTACCTTCCCCATGGCCACTCTGATGTATTATTCATAGTCAACTTTCAGGAGGCAGTAGAAATGTCTGTTTCAGAAGGATACTATTAGAAGATCTAGCAAAGAAGCTTTGGGGTTTATAGGCTAGAAGTTCAGAAAGGAGATAGAATCCAGAATGAAATGATTAATCCGTTTTACTTCAACACACACTTATTAAGTGCCTACTATATGTAAGAAACTGTACATTCACTCCCTTTTCCCTTCCATTATTGTTGCTGTTGTTTCAGTCATGTCCACCTCTTAGTGACCCCATTTGTGGTTTTCTTGGCAGAGGTCCTGGAGTGGTTTGCCATTTCCTTTTCCAACTCATTTTACAGATGAAGAAACTGAGGCAAACAGGGTTAAGTGACTTGTCCCAGGTGGTAAGTATATGAAGCCAGATTTGAACTCAGAAAGATGAGTCTTCCTGACTCTGGGCCCAGCACTCTATCCTATCCACTGCACCACCTTCCTGCCCCTTCTCTTCCTTACTGGAGCTCAAATGTTCCTTGTGTTGGAAAAAAGATGTTTTCATTTTTATCCCATATTTTTTAATGGTGCTAAGTTAAAGTCAAGGAAGAAGCTTCTGTTTTATAACCAGAATCCTGTGAAGCTACTCCCTCAAATATTTTTTTTTTCTCCTCTGTTTGGAAAATAACATAGCAAAGTGCCTCCTCTGTAAACCTATGTAAGAACTCACAATAACTTAGCTATTGGTATCCTCTCTTCACCCTCCTATGGGCCGCACTTAAAAAGTGAAAGAAAAAGACAAATCTAATACTATTCTGTGTTATTTTTTTTTTGAGGGGAGATGAGAGGTAAATTCCCTCCCTGCATAAATCTGTGAAGGGTAGTTCTGTGTTGATTTGTGCAAAACTCTTTTCTGACATACAGATTGGAATGTTTTTCTTACTGTTTGCTCTAGATTATAATGGGAATATATTACAACAAGTACTAGTGAATTAATTTCATTTATAATAATATTATATATTTAATTTATAGTTACATTATATTTCTGTGTATTTGAACACATGTTGAAATAGTTCTGTTTATAGGGTAAATACCAATTAAGAAATAATGTCACAATTACCATATTGGAAACCAAGTTCCAACCTCCCAAATATTTTAATGCAGTAGAAATAAAGATAATAATAATAATAATAATAAAGACCTCCTAATACATACTAATGCAGATTCATTTCTTTCAGCAAGATTTGAATCTGATATGGATAAAATGACTTGTTTTGCTTCTTTGGTAGTTATAATTTCTGATAATACAAGATGTAAGGGTATCTCCAATTTTGTCATGGAATGTTGTAAAATTTTCCAAGGTATAAAGATCCAAAAATTGACTTCATCCAGAAAAAGAATGCTATATAGCATCATTTTGGGGAGTTAAAAAGTATTGAAATGAACTCCAAAGATATTGGAATAACTGTTCTAGAATCTTCATCATTGTGGGAGAAGGACTTTAGAAGCAGTACTAAATAGCCAGCTAGGTGGTGCAGTGGATTGAATACCTGCACCAGAGTCAGGAGGACCTGAATTCGAATATGACTTTAGACACTTACTAGCTACATAAACTAATCTCTTAACCCTGTTTGCTTCAGTTTCCTCATTGCTAAAATGAGCTGGCAAAGGAAATGGCAAACCACTCCAGTATCTTTGCCAAGAAAACCCTGTATGGGGTCAGGAAGAGTCTGAAAAGATTGAACAACAGCAGGCCTACTTTACTTTAGTTTCCTAAAGCTATATTTTTCATGCTTTCCTTTTTATTTGTTGAATATTTTTTTCTTTCTTTGTCTGATGTTCCTTCTTTTTGAATGTTCTTTTTAGTTTTAAGGTTGTTATAAAGCCATCTTTGTTATTTATTATTTCAAAATAGAGTACACTGCCTGATAGGTAGAGAATCTTGCAAATGTATTATGTGCTGTCTTTCTAAAGACTGTCAAATATGTGTGTAGCTGTTCTGCTGTGTGATGGGAGAGTATATTTACAATGTGCAACAATGAACAACTCAAACCTCTCTTTTTCAATTTCCCACTCTAAAAGCAGCAAATTTTGTCAGTCACATTTGAAAACTCTATCTTTTCATAGGGCAGCTAGGTGGTATAGTGGATAGAGTGCTGGGCCTGAAGTCAGGAAGAGTCATCTTCCTAATTTCAAATCTGACCTTAGATACTTACTAACTGTGTGATCCTGGGCAAGTCACTTAACCCTGTTTGCTTCATTTTCCTCATCTGTCAAATGAGCTAGAGAAGGACATGGCAAATCATTCCAGTATCTTTTCTAAGAAAACCCCAAATGGTCATGAACTCAGACATGATTGACCGAAACAACTGAACAACAACAAATCCTTTTATGGATTATTGCTAGATTTTAAAATGAGCTTTAAAATATTTCATATATTTTTAAAAATAAGCTTAGGGCTGCTACAGAAGTCTGAATTTTCTCTCACATTTCTCCTGTGGTGTAATTGTGGCCCTAAATCCTTATCCATTTATGCTTATTGTCCATTGTACACACATACCCCCCACACACACGGACACACACAAATTTACATATAAATGTGCATACACACATGTCATATAGTAAGTTGTCCACCTAACTACATGTCATTAGATACTCTTCATTCATTTGGCTTTTTCTATGTTGAGAGTTAAATCAAACTCCCTTGGGCCCCTTTTCCAAGAAGGTCTGCAATATTTTTGAGCTTCATATAAATAGTATGATGTCAGTTTCAAACAGGAGAACAAAGTCACAATATATAGTCCATACTTCTTCAACACGAATCCTGCATTGACTCTCTTTCATGATGGTCAGAAATCAAGAAAAATGAGAGTCCAAAGAATTAAAAATGATTACTGCTTAGAGAGCAAAAGAGAGGTTCATGCTTAGTGTGATAAGCTGAATAAATAAAGGACTTGGAAAAAGAACCAGCGCCAATATGTTTAATGTGAATGTATATTGTATGTGAATGTAGAACCTATATCAGATTCAATCCATCTTGGGGAGGAGAAGGGGAAGGAGGGGAAGAAAATTTGAAACTCAAAAGCTTGTGGAACTAAATGTTGTAAACTAAAACTAAATAAATGAATGAATAAATAAATGTTTTTTAGAAAGGATTGGCATCAAGAATGCCATCAAATAAATGTATGAATCAAAAAGATTATGGGTTCATTATATGGTGAGAGCAGGAAATAACACATGGATAGCCTAAATGCTTCACTCAATTTTAGTAGAAAGTGGAGAAAGACTCTGTAGCTTGGCAGGGGACTATTGAGGCAAACTGATGGTAGGACATAGGCCAGAGTCATATATAATGGACAGTCAAGGATGGGTCATGCTTGGCATTGTTGGAGGAAAAATCTAAAGTGATGATGCTATAGATCCATTTGAATACTTGCATTTTTAAATAATGGTGTATATTCATATATTTATCTATGAAGTTCTCTGTGTACACTTGAACGTACATATTTTGTTCAGTGCTCCAGTATTAGGCATTTACATTCAGCAATTTTCTTTCTATTATTCCTTTGTAAATAACAAACATAGAGCATAAATTAGAAACACTTCATTGTAATATAAACCCTTTCTCATCCACTTATCACAATTATAAACATAGAATCTTTAGAATTCAAAGGGATATCTTTTACTCTCTCCTCTATTATACTGCCTATCTGGTTTTCTTACAGTGAAGCAAAGAAATCAGTTGATTTCCTAATCTAAACCTTATATTTTACCAACTGATAAAGAAATATGGTTTTATGCGTATTTGTTTATAGTTGAGTCTGTTATATGTTTATTGATAAAAAATGAAAACAGAATAAATCCCAATAACAGCGACAAGCACTTTTAGGTCTGTATCCCAAAGAGAACAAAGAAAAGGAGAAAAGACCTTTATGTACAAGAATATTATATCAACTCTTTTGTGGTGGCAGAACAAGGAGAACATTGTAGACAGAAACAGCAATATTTTAAGGATGTTCAACTATGAAAGACTTAGCTACTATGATCAATACAATGATCCAACATAATTCCAAAGGAACCATGATATCAAAAATTCTGTCCACCTTCAGAGAGATCTGATGAACCCTGAGTGCAGATTGAAGCATACTTTTTTCACTTTCTTTATGTTCCTTGCTTTATTATTATTATTATTATAGCCAATAAGGAAACATTTTGTGTGACTTCACATGTGTAATTGATATCATATTGCTTTTTTTCTTAATGGATGAGGGAGAGTGAGAGAATTTGGAACTCAAAAAAATTTTTTTTTTATTTTTGGAGGGCAATTGGGGTTAAGTAACTTGCCCAAGGTCACACGGCTAGGTTTTTGTTTGTGTGTATGTTAAGTGTCTGAGGCCAGATCTGAACTCAGGTCCTTCTGATTCCAGGGCCGACGCTCTACTCACTGCGCCACCTAGCCGCCCCTGAACTCAAAAATTTTTAAAAATCAGTGTTAAAAATAAATACATTTAAAAAAAATTGTTCTTATTGTCAAGGAGCTCAGAGTCTAATTGGGAAAAACAGATGAATATGTGAAAAAGTTAAACCCGAAGAAATAATTGCCAAATTGGGTAGAATCTTAGAGTTGTAAGGGAACTTGATATCTTCTTATCTAGACCAGCCTCTAATAAAGTAAGAATATCTTCTCTGGCAATCTTTTTTTTTTTTTTTTTGAGACTGTCTCCCTATTTTCTCCAAATTGAAAGTCTACTTTCAGGCTGACCCTGTGTAATGGGAATGGGAATATGAAGATCTTCCCTACCTTTTAATTAGTTGAATGGAATCACATGGAGCCTGTAGTGGGACAAGTTTGTTGAATGAGTGGAACAGGAAGCTGAGAGTTAGAGCAGTTAGAAAGGGGGTAGGAGAAGACGAAGATAAGGAGATAGCTAGGTATGGCATTGCTTCCTGCAGTGATAAGGTTTATTAACTTCTTTGTTGCTATGATGGATTTGGCTTTCTGGTGTTGGGATTCAGTTTTTTGGTATTGGGATTTGACTTTTTGGTGTCTGAATAAATGTTTTTATTCTGTTTTCTATGTGAAGAGTCTGTTATATTTTGTGATTCAGAACTGTACTGGCAAGATCATAGTTGCTGTAGGTGCTGTGAATATTGTAATATTGCAAAATTACACCTTATTGCTACTCAACACAGAAACTGACTCACTCTGTTCCTAACCTGGATGGGTTCACCTCTCTCTAGGCAATATGGTAGCTCCCCTGCTTCTAGGGGTCATTGTATTGGTGCCAGACTTAATGTGGATGACTGGAAGTTTTTAGCCCTATTATAACTCAGAGACCCCCAAACTCAATCAACTCATTAGCTTGAACCTCCCTAGTAGCAGAGATTATAGATCAATACCATTTCACTAGACTCCTCTCTGAAATTTCTGGCCCCTGCTTCCATTGACAAGGAACTCACTACCTTGCTATCTTACAAGATAACCTTTCCCTCTGTCAGATTGCAAATAGCAATTGTTTTTTGTTCTGGCCAGAAACTCCGAGGGTCTTCTCCTCCCAGATTGATTCTTCTGTGAAGGTAAACTAGGCCATCTCTTGCCTCAATTCTTATCTGACCCTTTAGTTACTGAATGGGTGTTGCCTCAGACAAACTGAGACCTGGGAAAGACCTTAGCCTAAAAAGGCCAAAGTCTCCCACTGTATCCTGGACCAGAGCCAGTAATCTTGACTTGTCTTGCCACTAGGCTCTTATGATTTGGAGGAGAGAGTGAAGCTGATGACTTTGCACAGCCTGCCTCACTTAGATACAATTCACTTGCAAGTCAAGACATCACCTTCCTGAAGTCTTTGGTCCCTTTTGAGAATGAAAGGTGAACAACAAACAACAACAGCAATTCCTCTGTCAGGCAGCTTTAAATATTAGGAAATTCATCTTCATATTGAGCTGAACTCTGACTTTCTGGAGTTTCTACATATTGAAGCTTCTTCAACAGAAATGTGAACCATATACATTTCTAACTCTATTACACGTTTGAGGGGGTGGAGGGGTAAATCCTTATAAAATACTTCATGCCAAGAGCCTTGGTTATAAATTTTATTTTAAAATTATGACTCTCTTCCAGTTTACTAGTTTACTTTGTCTGACAGAGAGAAAAGGGAAGACAAATCTAGGATTTAATAACTAATAATAGTAACTAGCCTCTATAGAGGGCTTTACAATTTTCAAAGCACTTTATAAATATCATCTCATTTATTTTACACAACAACCTAGAATGTAGTTGCTATTATTAGCCTCATTTTGCAGAGAAAACTGAGGCAGGCAGTACTTGTGACTAAGCCAGGGCCACACAGCTAGTGCCTGATGTTGGATTTTTTTTTTTTAAATTTGGAGGCAATCAGGGCTATGTGACTTAGGGTCACACAACTAGTAAATGCCTGAGGTCACATTTGAACTCAGGTCCTCCTTACTCCAGGGTTGGCATTCTATCCATTGTAGCACTTAGCTACCCCTGATGTTGGATTTCAACTTAGTTCTTTGTGACTCCAATTCCAATGCTCTATCCACTGTGCCACCCAGTTGCCTCGTGCCCTCCTGGAAAGTCCCTTTAGAATATCATATTGCCCCTAGAATGACTCACATCCATATCCATTATGTAAGCTTGCGGGGAAGTATCTTAACCTTTTTTGTGTTGTGGACCTTTTGTCAGAGGGTGCAGAGGATAGAGGGCTGGGTCTGTAGTCAGGAAGAACTAAGTTCAAATCAAGCTTCTGACACATAATAGCTATGGAACCCTGGGCAAGTCACTTAACCTCAGTTGTTTCCTCAGCTATTAAAAAGAGATAATAATAATGTATACTTTGCTGGGTCGTTGGGAAGGTCAAAAGAGGTAATATTTGTAAAAAGTGCTAAGCACAAAGCCTAGGCACTATATAAATGCTTATTCCTTTCCTTTTTCTTCCCTGAATGTTTTTTTTTAATTTGCAGGGATTTAAAAAAAATTCCTTCATAGGAAGGAAATGCTAAGTTATAATTAGATGTTAGTGAAAATCAAAATGTAATTTCTTTTTCATACACAAGTTCATAGACCTTCTGAAGTCTATCCATAGAGAAGAACCCGTGTTGCAGACTGCCAAGCTAGCTGGGTCTACTGTAATTTTCCTTTGGAAAATCTTAGTGTGGATCAGTAGTGGCACACAGTCCCCAGACAAAACTCCTTTTAAAGATCTCATCAGGAAATGGAAACTGGGAAAAACATTCCCCCAAACTGTGCTTCCAAATGAAACATATACCATGTGTCAGAATTTTGAAAAAAATCTATATTCTCTGGCCAAAAGTGCTGTAGGAGATTAAATGAGAAACCTTCAGAAACTAGAATGTCTTGGAGAGGATATTGGAAGGGAGAGGATTTTGACTTTGTTCTCCAGGAATACATAACATTTCAATAGGTGGAGAGAAGTAGGGCTATCAACTCAAAGAACATTTGAGCACATGGAGATAAACAGTAGAGTCATTCATTCCTTAACTTATTCAATAAGCATTCAATATCCATCTAATATATGCAATATTAGAAAGCAGTTCCATCAGATAGTTACCTGATGATAAGAAAGTCCCTAAACTCTCAGTATCCTAGGATCTGTATCAAGGGGAGAGTTCCCATTACTGATGGAAGCCCAAGTCCAGATTTTCCTCTCCTCTGTCCCTCCTCCCACTTAAAAAAATTTTTTTTGTTCTTTACCTTCACAGATCTCACAGCCTATAAGGAAAAGGGATATAAATGTAAAATATTTCTACTCAGAAAGTTGCTAATCTTTAAAAAAAAAAAATTTAGCTAAAATATTTTCTCCTTAAAAAAAATCAACACAAAATGTCTTCCAGGGAAAGGTCAAATTGTTTTATAGGACAAGGAAGCTTGATGTGGTGGAAAGATCTCAGTTTCCTCATTAGTAAATGAGATTGGATAAGATGATTCTTTTTTTTTTTTTTTGCTTTTTTTTTTTTTGGAGGGCAATTGGGTCTTTTGCCCTCTTCAAAGATTTTTTCTTTTCTCTCTTCCTTACCTTAGTCTAGGACCAGTGCCCCTACCTTACCTAAATGAGTTTAAAATCGTGCAGTTGAAAGATCATACTTCTTGAGATCTGGTCAATGGAAAGCTTCAGAATGGGTTGTAGAGAGAACATATCTTTCCCATATGACCCTATAGTTATGTAAGAAATGAATATTTCTCTCATATTTAATAACTAATTATTGTATTAGAACCAAAGTTTTCTCCCTTTTCTACTTCCTCATGTAGAAATTAACCAGTGTGGGAAATCTCTCTTAAAGATTTACCCATGGGGCGGCTAGGTGGCACAGTGAGTAAGAGTGCCAGACCCAGCATCGGGATGACCCGGGATGGGTCCGGCCTCCGCCTCAGAAAATGAGCACCCACATATAAATAATGACTGGCCGAGTAACCTTAAGCAAGTTACTTAACCCCAATTGCTTTAAAAAAAAAAAGATTTACCCGGCTAAGATCTAATCAGTCAGTAAAAGAAATTCTAAGTTTGGGCTAATGTGTGTATTCCTGCTTATTATGTTTGCTTAGACAGGTCCTGGGAAAACACTGATTCTCCCCATTATCCAGATAGGTGATATTGGAAATTGATGTCTCTTTGATGAAGATTTGAGCAACATACACTACATTTCTCCAGATAGTCCACTTCCCATTTGATTAACCACCCAAAGTTGAGTAGGCATCCCTCAGGAACACCTGTTCTTCAAAGGGCATATAAACTGTGACCCCACTGCCATTAGGAGTCTTTGGTCTAAGAGAGATGGCCAAATGCTGGCCTTATTAATAAAATGATTAAATTACCCAGAAACTATGTCTCTTGGACTTTTTAATCATCACAATTAAAAAGGTGCATCTATCCCCCAAATCTCTCCTTTTTAGGTCAGTCTTAGTGTTTTCAGTTATGCACAGACTAGAATATCCTGCTGAAGTATTGTTAAAAAAACCACACACACAAAAAAAGAATTTGGAGGGACAAGAAACTTTAAACTTATTTTTCACAATATGTTTTAATTTTAATCCTAGGACCTACAAAAGTTTTTCAAGTATTTTGTTGCTATAACTGTGGCTGGTTTGCAAGAAGCCTGTGCTGAATTTGTTTTCTGGAACTGGCATTGCTTCCCTTAGGCCAAAAAGAAAAAAGCAAAGATAAATAAATTTGTGCCACAGTGCTTTGGAAATAACATTTTCCAAAGTCCTTGAAATTCTAAATTGTGACCTGCTGCTTTTGCCTGGAGGGATTTTCCTAATATTATCTGTTTGTTCCTGAAATGTCACCTCTTTGTTAAGGGGGGTATCAAATTATTAAGGGGTTTTCTAAGGTTAAGCCTGGTAACAATTGTTTCTGGTCTCTAAACAAATTTCCTTCAAATTATTAGCTCATTTCTTCATGTATTGACTCAAGGTAATATTGAGTAAGGACAAGGAAGCAATATCATGTAAAGGATCCTTGGGAAAGTTTCATGATGGAGTATGAAGTTAAAGATCATAAATATACTTGAGTGACATGTGTTGAGCCAGTTTCCATCAAATAGTAGTCTCAGTAGCAAAGGGAAAGGTTTGTGGTCAGGGAAAACGGATTTTAAGAATTTATTAAAGTTCTCTAGAACAATTCCTTCAAGGACTAACCTATGCAAAATGATGCAGTCCAAAGAATATTCCTTGATGAGCTAAGGATTACTCTTATCACCCTGGATTGCATGTCTTGTTATGCAGTAGTGAAATAGATTGAACAGTATATGATTAACAATTGAGTCAATTGATACCTTTACTATCTATCAACCATTTACTGAGTACCTGATATACCTGTGCCCAGGACTGTGGAGGCAACCAAGAAAGATATTATTTCTGTCCTCAAGGAGTTTATATTAAAGTTGGAAGGACAAGTCTTATGCACATGAAAAATAACTAAGATACAAGGCAAATGTAACAAGTGACAAATGAGTGTTTTCATAATAAGTGCCATAAGAACTCAAAGGAGTGAAGAGAGTATTTATGACTAGTGAAGCTTTGAGTTCCCAATTTTTCTACTTCCTCTCCTCCTCTCTTCCCTTCCTCCCCTTAATATAACAGTAAACAATTGCATGTACATTGTATATTGCAATCATGTAAAACATTTCAATGTTAGTCATGTTGGGAATGAAGAGAAAGACTAAAAGGGAAAACCATGTGAAAAATCAGGAAGGTGACAATAGTATGCTTCAATCTTTATTTAGACTTCATCAGTTCTTTTTCTGGATATGGATATGGATATGTATAACATTTTCAATTGTGAATCATGTGTAATTCTCTTGGATCATTATATTTCTGAGAAGAGCCAAGTCATTCATAGTTGATCATGACACAATGTTGCTGTTACTCGGCAAATTATTCTGGTTCTCTTCACTTCAATTTGCTTCAGTTCATGTAAGTCTTTCCAGGTTTTTCTGAAATCCTCCTGCTCATCACAATACTATTCCATTATATTCTTATGCCACTACTTATTCAGCTATCCTCCAATTGATGCATACTCCCTCAATTTCCAGTTCTTTGCCACCATAAAAAGAGCTGATATAAATATTTTTGTACATGTGGGTCCTTTCCCCTTCTTTATGATCTCTTTGGGATATAGACTTAGAAGTGGTATTGCTGGATCAAAGGGTATTCAAAGTTTTCTAGACCTTTGGGCATAGTTCTACATTACTCTCCAGAGCGGAGAGGTCAGTTTACAACTCCACTAACAATTATGTTGATGATTCTCAAATTTACCTATCCTACCCCAAGTTCTCTGCTAATCTCCAGTTTTGCATCTCCAATTGCCTGTCAGATAACGTAAAGCAGAAGTGCAGTAGGCATCTTAAATACAATGTATCCAAAAGAGAACTAATTCTCTTTCCCTCTATAATATTACTGTAGAGGCCAACCCCATCTTCCAGTCCCTCAGACATCCAACCTAAGCATCAGCCTGGATTCCTCTCTATTTCTCACCCCAGCCACGAGAAGGTTTCCCCTTCATAACATCTCTTCTATACGTCCCCTTCTCTCCTCTGATACTGCCACCACACTGGTATAGCTCCTCATCACCTCTTGGATATATTATTGCAATAGCTTTCTGTTGTGTCTGCTTGCCTCACATCTCTCATCATACCAGTTTATTCTCAATTCAACCACTACATTGATTCTCCTAAAGTGGGCATCCAATCATGTCATATGTGTTGCATCCCTCACCTAACCCCAGTAAACTACAGTGGTTTCCTATAGCCTTGGATCAAAAAATATAATGTTCTCTTTGTCATTTAAAGCTCTTCATAACCTTGCTTCCTTTTACCTTTCCAGTCTTCTTTCACTTTATTCCCCAGCAAGTCCTCTTCAATCCAATGACACTAAATAAGACATTCTATCTCAGCTCCATACATTTTTCCCTGACTATCTCCCATGCCAGCTCTGCTCTGACTTCCTTTCAGCCTCAACACAAATCTTATTTGCTACAAGAAGCCCACCCCAATCCAGCTAAATTGCCTTCTCTGTTAAATATCTCCTATTTTTTTCAGAAATATACCATCATAGTTTTTGTTTGCATATTGCCTTCCCTATTAGATTGTAAACTTCTTGAGGGAAAGGACTATCTTTTCTCCCTTTTTGTATCCCCATTGCTTTTCACCATGTCTGGCCCATAATTGGCTCTTAATAAATGTTTATTGATACAAGTATGTGAGTGAGTAGGCCACAGAAGAGAGTTATGGAGAAGGAGAGGCAATATGGTATAGTGGTTGGAGCACAAGATTTATAATCAGGAAGACTTGGGCTTGAATCTCCACTCAGACAACTAGCTCGTTGTTTGACCTTGGGCAAATCATTTCCCTGGGTTTCACTTTCCATATCTATAAAACAAGGGGGTCAGGCTTGATGACTTCTTAGGTCTTTTCCAGTTCTAAATCTATGAACCTATAAGTGGAATTTGAATTGGTTATTGAAAGATTTTGATAGAGGAGGAAGAACATAGGAGATGGGAAGAAACTTGCCTGAGCAAAGATGCTGAGGCAGCACAGTACAAGGTATGTTTAAGCGACAAAGGGTTCACAAGTTTGGCTGTATCTGAGATTATTAAGTATTATTATAGTGAGTACAAAAGCTAGAAAAGTAGTGTAGGAAGAATAGGCTTAGAGGGACTTAGTGAACAAAGAAAAAAATTTTATGGAATAAATTGAACTCATTGTTTTGGTGACATCTAGAGAGGATAGTGAAAAGAGGACTTGAAAAAGTGGAGAATTGGGGGAAATCATCCATTTCCTGCCTCCCACCAAGTATTTCCACTGGGGATGAGGAGAGAGAAAAGCAAAACATTCGGGAATGAAACTCATGGTAGGCAAGGTCCCCTTGGAAGAAAGTTGCTCTAGAGAGATTGATATTATGGTATATGGTAATGTTCTGCAGGATGTGATAGACCAGAGACCATACTTTTGCTTCTTTGGTACTAACATTTTTTCCCCTAAGCTTTGAGTTGTTTTTCTACTATAATCACTCTCTATAGTCTTAGTAACAAAGTATGTATTCTGACTACCTAGAAAATCTGTCTCTGTTAATGTATTGTATTAATGCTTTTTACATTATCAAGTAGCTTAAAATAATAAAGGTTTTGCTTTACAGACTGCATGTCTAAGATGGAATGTGTGTGGCAGTCACTAGTGAGGGTGCCAGACAAGTCAAATGAGCTAGTCAAAGTATACCAGAAGTGTTAGTCAGGAAGCTGAATGATGAATACTTTCTGAGAACCAAGGTGCCTTTTCTCTCATGGACAACAGACCAAGGAAGGTGTTAAGAGAGTGAAAAGGAGGTCAAAGAGTGGCTTAACAAGTCCACCTCTAAGTGGACAGAAAATCAGGCACTTATAGGGGAACAGTGTGTTGTCATTATAAAATTAGGCACTGATACTTGGGAGAGTCTTACATCTGATCTTTCTCTCTCGTCGCTCTCTCTTTCTCACCCTACAAACCTATCACCTCTTTCTCTGTCTCTCTCCTCACCTTCCCTATCACTTATCTACCTCTCTGTTTCTGTGTCTCTCTCAGTACACCTATAAGATGTAGGACTTTCCCTCAATACATATATGTACATACAACCACATGTTACACACACACACATATAGCATACATGTTATATAATGTTCAGTAGCACAGTTAGGATCCAAAGAGTAGGTCTATTTTGAATTTTAAATGCCATATTAGGGAGTTTCAATTTGATCCTATTGGGAAATGGGGAAACACTGATGATTTTTGGGCAATAAAATGCCATCAAATAAACAGTACTTTAGAAAGATTAATCTGGTGGTAGTGTATTGGTTGGAGCAGGGATTGTAGGAAGGATACCCAATTTATAAGACTTAGCATAATAAAGCACAAGGTATCAAGAATCTGTATTAGATTGGATGTATGTAGTTGATTAGGCTTGATTTAAGCTTGTCCTGTGCTTTAGGCTCAGAATTGAAACAAAATGGATTATCTAATAGTGAACTAAAGGGGGTTTGCATGGCCATATCTTGGAAAGGTTACTGACCAAGGGTACAGCACTGATTCAGGCAAATACAGCTTCCTTGCTTTTGTGTTGGCCATACTGGTCTGCTGGCCTGAAGCCTAAGGGAAGAAAGTAACTCCTGGATTCACACTGACTGACTTTTTTATTTAGGCCACTAGGAAGCTACATCAGTAGCTCTAGACTTAGTCCTGAGTCAATTTAATTTTGAAGATGGTTTCAGTGCTTTTAAAGGAGAAACTAACATAGCCTACATGGTAGATATTGCTTTTACCATAACCTAGAATAAGTTAACTAAACTTACTTGAAGATTTTGTTTTCTATAAAGTACTCAGGATGTCACTATGGATATCAAACAAACAAATAAATAAAATTCACTTTGCTAGATTATTCTGTATTGGACACTGCAGGAGACCATGTCCCTATTCTTGAGGGGGGGGGCAGAAATCACAGTTCTTAATAATTTATCTTAGGATGAATAATGGATAGAGATTATTTGAGGAGACAGGACATGTACCAATAAAACATTTAAGTAATAATTTATGGCAGCATAGAATTAAGAGTTAAAATCAATAGTGCATTAATTCAATGAAAATTTATTAAACATTATTGAATGTTATGATAGACTCTGGGCAAGCTACAAAGTTTAGAAAGGACACATCCTTGTTCTTTTTATTTTTTTAAATTTTATTTTTTTTAAACTTAAATACACAATAAGAGAAGAAAAAGATACATTATAAACTTAAATATTAAAACAAATACAAAATAAGAAAAGAAAAAACATGTCATCTGCACAGCAGAATGTAAGAAGATTCAAAATATATAGCAATAGATTTCCATTTCAAGAAAACCTATGTCATAAATACTGTATGTTGGGCTGAGAGCTATCCATCTTTTCTTTACTTCCTAAGTTTTCTTTTGCTCTCTTCTCTGCACTTCTATTTTTTTCTCCCTTACTCCCCCCCCACCACACCCCAGAAGGCTACAATTAAGTGTGGATATATTTATATAGAGATATGTGGATACACATGTACATTTATACACCTGCATACGTAAAAATATACTTTCCCTAATAAATTCTACTCCTGATCTTTGTTTTGTGTTTGTGCATCTTTCTTATTTCCTATCCCTCCTGACTTTTCTACTTCACTTCTGCCTGCTACCTTGCCTCCCTATTACTTAACCTACCACCTCCAAGGATCTCTTCCTTATCCTCATATTTCCATATATCTAAACATCCTTCTATATCCTCTCTTTGATCTATTCCCTCCTCCTTCCCTCTAAAAATCCCTCCCTAATCCTCTCAAGGATTCCTCACCTATCCTCCCAGTCCCATTAATCTAAACACCTTCCTATACCCCCTATACCCCCCCTTAACACCTATTCCCTCACCCTCCTCTCTAGAGATCCCTCCCTTATTCTCTCTCACCCTATCCCCTTAGCATTTTATTTCTTTCTGAATTTAGAAGACTTTTATACTCTTTTAGATATATATGCATTGTTTCCTCTTGAACCCATTCCTGATGAAAGTAGGTTACAGAACTAACAGCCCTCATCCCTCATCTAATTCCTTTGTATCAGTTCTTCCTCTTGCACTTCATTCATTTAAGACAATTGCTCACTTTAGCTGTTTAGTAACAGATTTACTTTTTAAAGTCATATCATGCTGAAGTCTACCCCCACTCTTTCTTGAACTACTCAATTACTAATAATCTTAGACATGTGTTTTACATTTTACATACATAAAACGTAAACAGTCTGTCTTTATTGAGTCCCTTATAATTAGTCTTTGATATATACCTAATATTTCTCTTGGCTCTTATATGTCAAATCTTCTATTAAGTTCAGGTTTTGATTTTTGTTTTTTGTTTTTTGTCTTTTTTACAAAGTCCTGAAAGTCTGACAATTCATTAAATATCCATTTTTTCCATTCAGAATTATGCTTAGCTTTGCTGGGTGTGATATTTTCCACCAGAACCCCAGTTCTTTTGCTCTTTAATATATAGTGTTCCAAGACTTGCAGTCTTTTGGCATCACCACTGCTAGATCTTGTGTGATTCTAATTATGGCACTCCCATATTTAAATCGTTTTTTCCCTTGTTGCTTATAATATTTTATCCTTGAGCAAGGGGTTTTAGTATTTGACTATAATATTCCTGTGGAGGGGCGGCTAGGTGGCGCAGTGAATAGAGCGCCGGCCCTGGAATCAGAAGGACCTGAGTTCGGAGCCGGCCTCCGACACCTAATCCGCACAAACAAAAAAAACCTAGCCGTGTAACCTTGGGCAAGTTACTTAACCCCAATTGCCCTAAAGGGGCGGCTAGGTGGCGCAGTGAGTAAGAGCGCCGGCCTCGGAGTTTGGATGACCCGAGATCAGATCCGGCCTCAGAAAATGAGCACCCACGCATAAATCAAATGACTAGCCGTGTAACCTTGAGCAAGTTACTTAACCCAAATTGCTTTAAAAAAAAAATATTCCTGTGGGTTTTCCTTGTAGGATCTCTTTCATGTGGTGATTGGTAAATTTCTTCTATTTATACTCTCTCTTCTTGTTCTGATGCTTCAAGACAATTTTCCTTTATTGTTTCTTGTTTTTTTGTATCAAGATTATTTTTTTTGATCATAGCTTTCAGGTAGTCCAATTATTCTCATGTTTTCTCTTCTTGATCTGTTCTCCAAATCAGTTGTGTATGGGGCTTTTTTCCCCTTATGGAATGTTTTATATTATCTTCTACTTTTTCATTTTTTATATTTTGTTTGATTATTTCTTGATCTTTTATAGCTTTGCTGCCATCCTCTTACCCAATTCTGATTTTCAAGGAGTAATTTTCTTCCTTAACATCCTGGATCTCTTTTTCCAATTGGTTGACTTTCTTTTCATAATTTTCTTGGATTTTTTTTTTAAGTTTTTCGTCAATTTCTCTCATTTGATTTTTAAAGTCCTTTTAAAGTTCTTCTATGAATTCTTTTGGGGCAAGCAACCATTTGACGTTACTCTTTGGGGTAGAAGAGGGTGTGTTTACTTCAATATCCTCTTCTGAAGGCAAACTCTGGTCTTCTCTATTCCCATAGTAATTCTCTATGGTTGAATTCTTTCTCCTTTGCCTGTGCATTTTTTTTTTTGGTAGAATGTTGCAGCAAGCACCCCATTGTTCCCAGGGTGGTTGCCAACACAGGTAATTAGATCTGCTTTGCTAAAGGAAAGCAACTCAAAATGGTTTAACAATCTTGCTTTAATCAATCAAATAAATCATTTGCCTAGTTCGGGGGAAAAAGGTCAGCACCCTGAATGTCAGAGTATACAGACAGAAGTTACAAGAAAACAGAAAAACATATCAAGCAGACTGGCTTCCAAACTGTCCAACAATTACATACATCCATACCTAATCACAGTTACCAGAGAGGGAAGCATCAACATCTGGGTTTTCAAAGCCAGGGGGTCTCTCAACAGCTGCCCAGAGTCTCATCTGGTCAAATCACACAACACTTCTCAAAGGTGAGCCCCAAAGCAAAGCCTCCCATTAGGGCTTATATAGCCTTCTCCTGGCTCAGAGAATGTAACAACCTTCTTGACCCAGTGCCCAATCACAAAGTATCTCCTGAGAAATAACCCTTCCACCACAGGCTCTAGGTGCACTTAAGCCTAGGGGCAGGGAAGATCTTAAAAATTTACATTCCCATTACATAGAAGCTTAATTTTTATAATCATCTCTAGTCCTGGGTTATGGGAGATGGTGCCTCTGGCCTCAGATCCTCCTTTAGTTCTCTCTGGCTTGGAACCTAGACCAAGACCTCCAGTCTCCTATAGGTTCTCACAGACAGTGGTGTCTCTGCTCCACTGCTTCTGTACTCAGTGGGCATGTGCTGGTTCCTTCTCACCCACAGCCATCTCCACAGCCCATCTGGGTCTGGCATTCCTTGTCAGCAGAGGCTCCCTCAGTCATTCTGGGCTCAGATACCCAACTCCCCTCACTGTTCCAGGGGTAAAAGTTCCTGTGGCTAGGGCTAAGATGGCCTCCCAACACAGCTAATCCTAGGGAAACTCATCCTGGGATTTTTCTTCAGATCTTTTCCTATTGTCCCAGAAGGACCCCTGTTCTGCCTCTACTCTTATTTATTTTTACCACTCTCATGTTCACCCTGAGGTGCTATTTTATCTCTTTTGTGGCAGAAAATCTTGAGAGCTTGGAATTTTCTGACCTACTCCACCACCTTCTCAGAATCCTCTCCCACATCCTTGTTTTTATAAAGCTCACAGTCTACCAGTGGGACAAGACAAACCCAGATAACTATGGTACACAATATTACTCAGAGTGTACTATAAAGGTACAAAGTACTTTGAGGGGCCGAAGTGGAAAAAGGTCATTACTAGATGAAGTGAGGGAGTGACAGGTTAGGAGAAGATGGATCAGGAAAAGCTTAGTGAAAAAGTAGATAATGCATTGTTATAGGAACTCAAAGAAGAGGTCAGTGTGGATCAGAATGATTGAAGATGATTCCATGAACACTTGAGTTTTGATGTTACATAATTTTATAACAATTATTTTTTGATTTAACTATTATCAAGGGTTTTATCCAAGTGAAGGAAACAATGGAAAGGACTGGAATAGACAAGTATTCTGTAGATTGATGTATATTGATTGATAGTAGATTGATGTATAGTTCAAATATAATTTGCATAAGCTCACACAAAGACAGTCATTTCTCAGGTTAATTCAGGTTCCTGTATATGAATTCACTTTGTCCTTTCCTACCCATACACACTGTCATTATCTCAGATTCTTGACTACCCCCACCTCCCAAATAAAAACAAAATGAAATAGATAGCATGCTATAACAAAAGAGTGCTTGTCTTGTAGTTACAAGCCCAGAGTTTGATTCCTAGGTCTAACCCTCATTAGTCATGGACTATGAGCAAGAGGGTGGAATGTAAAGGCCACTGGGTTTGAATCCTAGCTTTGCTATTTTTTACGTATATCACCTGGGACAAGACACAAATTCCCTGAGCCTCAATTTCTCCATGTGTAAAATGCAGGGAGTAGATTAGGTAGCATCTGAGGTTCCTTTTAGCAAAATATAGTGATCCTTATAATATACATCTTTTGACTACCTGATAGGCTATCCCAAGAATAGGAAGTGGCTGATTGTGATAAAAATATCAATACATTCCTATAAAAGTTTCATTCATTTGCCCATAAACCCATACAAAGTATAAATCAATTCTCTGCTGCTTGTGCTAATTTTGGCCTAACAATTAACACTAAGAACACATAGGTGCTCCATCAGCCACCACTACACCATCCATACATGGAACCCTCAGTTACAACAAATGGAGAAGCTCTGAATTCTGTGGATAAGTTCACTTACTTTGGTGGTGTACTTTCCAGGGATGTACATATTGATAATGAGGTTGGCACATGCATTGCTAGAGCTAGCTATGTGTTTGGGAGCCTCCAAAGGAAAGTATGGGAGAGAAGGGGTATTAGACTGACTACGAAACTGAAGGTCTACAGAGCCATGGTGCTGACTTCATTGTTGTATGCCTGTGAAACCTGGACGGTATATTAATGCCATGCCAGGAAACTGAATTACTTCTATTTGAATTGTGTTAGGAAGATTCTGAAGATCACCTGGCAAGATAAGGCACCAGACACTGAGGTCCTTTCTGGAACTAAACTGCCAAGTATTCAAACTCTGCTTCAGAGAGCACAACTCCAATGGACTGGCCACATTGTTCGAATACAGAATGTATGCTTGCCAAAAAGACTGTTTTATGGAGAACTCACATAGGGCAAGCATTCACATGGTAGTCAGAAGTGATTCAAGGACACTCTCAAGATTTCTCTTAAGAACTTTGGCACTGATTGTGTGACATGGGAGACACTGGCACAGGACTGCTCAGCATGGCGTGCCCACATCAGAAAAGGTGTTGTGTTCTGAGTAGAGCAGAATTGCAACAGCTCAAAGGAAATGCAGGATGCACAAATTTGGACAATCCACCCCAAAGGTTCATAAAACTATTTGTGCCCAACTTGTGGTAGAGCATTCTGAGTTGTATTGCTCTGATTAGTCACAGCTGGACACACCAAAACTTAACTCTAGAATAGAGATGTCATTTTGGTTCTCTTTGAGAATGAAAGACAACAATCAACTTAAAGGATAGGAAAAGTATACTTAAGATTTCACTGTTATTAGGAATTCTTAGGTGCAGAAACTTCCTCTACCAAAGTAAGTCAACAATTAATTTCACTGCAATTTATTATCTTAGTGAGTTACCTAGACCATCAAGAGGCTAATTCACCTGGACAGGGTCATATCACCACTATGGGTCAGGTCTTACTGATTTAGAGGCCAGCTCTTTATCTATGCTACACTGGCTCTCTAAGCTCTTAATAAACAAGAGTAAATAGTATTATTTCTATATACATGAGTTGAAATTATAAATGAAAGTCACAATGAAGTTCATAGAAATATCTTCTAGATTAATTCTTTGCCAGTAAATGTTGGCACTTTTATATTTGCTACATTAAAGTGACAAAACTAAATAATCACAATAGTTTTTTTATATGTTAATATCAAATCCATGACATGACAGAGAAAACAGAGAACGAAAACAGAGTTCCTTTTTCAAAAAAATAAAATAAAATGGTATAGCAACAATCAACAAGCCTCATATCTATCACTTAGCAACTCATAAATTGGCTACAAAGGGAAGATACAGTTTAATTTGTGATATACCCACTTTTGTCACAGTAGATGTGCAATGAATTCTTGAATAAAGGTGCTCCAACATAGCAGTTTTATGTGTGTGTATGCAATGTTAACAATATTGTTGATGCAATATAGCATATATATTCTATATAATCTATTCATATAGTCTATACATAGTCTATTCTATCCTAAAATGTGTTGGTACATGTATATACACATATATGCACATATTGTATAATGTGTGTATATGTATGTATGTATATAATATATATTTATATATATATCACATATATATATATGAACTAATATCAGAATTCACCAGAATCTTACAAAGCAGCAAGTACAGAAATAATGCATCAAGACAATCTTAATAGAAGGAAGCATAAAAAGAAAATTTAAAGAAAAAAATGTGCTTTATACTTTTAAGTACAACAAAACCATACTCTTCTAGAGAAAGAGAAGGTAAGACATTCCTCAGAACACTGCCTACAGCCAGGGCATTAATGAATGGTCCCTTTTGTTACCAATATTATTAACCTGACAACAATGAGAGATTTACCCACTCTTATAACTTGTTCTCTATGCTTTTAAAGGTAAGAGGCACCACCTTGCCAGTGCTGGTAATTCAGCCAAGTCACTAAGCATCCCTGGCCTACTTTGGAGGGTCAGTTCAGCCTTACTAGTATAAACAGTGACTTGTCTAAATAAATCTTGGTCCAAAACCTCTATATAGGAGATGCCTATGTTCCACAAAATCTGCAAGAAAATCAGTTGCTATTTTCTGCAGTCATGAAAAGTGGTACCAATCAAATTTTTTAGATTATAAAAGTGCTTTACAAAGCTTATTACAAAAAAATCAAATCTCAAATCAAATTTAAATGGCAAGATGCAGTAGGAATCTCACCCCAAAAAGAACTTGGTGTAAAAAATCAACATGGGAAGAAGGTGGGCCCCTTCCTTGAGGAGTCCTTGCAGCTTTGCAAAATGTATCTCTTGGAACAGTTTTATAAACAACACTGGCATTGTTATTGAAAGTATGTGGGGAAATCTATCAGGGCCTGATCCTTTTAAAATGCTCTCCTGATTCTATAAAACAAATTCCTATATTGCTGTCATAAATGGCAGAGCACTGTCACTCTCTATCTCTCCAAGCTGACTGAATAGTGGCAAAGCTGCATGTCTAAATTAAAGAGGCTGTGCATCTTCCTGTAACTGTTATGTGCTTCCACATTTTAAAGGAGTTATCTTGATGTTGGCAATTGGAGTAGGCAGCTTGGAAAGGAGCTTCTGTGTGTGATGGGGTATATCAAGAACTCTTCATAGATGTAGAAATCAGTGACATGGTTATAAGTGGAGAGATTAATTATAAGTGTATAAAAACAGTGTGTAAGGGAGACTAATGTGATTGAACAGAATAAGCTCCGAGTATGAGTGGTTCATGGTAAGGTATGGATGATGAAATTTACCCAAAATCATTACTTTAGGGAGTGTAGTGAGGCTAAGAATTAGGGCAGTGTGTGGAGGCACGCACTTCCAGGCTATGTTGTTAGCCCATGGGATTGTGTATGCTGTATTCTTGATGCAAAATGATTACTGTCTTTTGGGGTCATCATATCTGTCAGATAAGATATATTTGAATGGCATAATTCTGAGCTTCAGAAGAGAGATATCCTAGGGGCCCAAATAGGCCTAGAATCCAGGGTGTGAGTAAAACAAGTATTTATCTAGTTCTTAATGTGTCTAACAGTAAGTAAGGTTTTATGATAAGTGACTTTTGTAGTTTCGTTGGAGAGATGAGATAAATGCACATGAATCAATAGCAAAAAGAAAAGAAAAAAATAAGAGACGTAAATTCCACAAGAGTAGAGATTGAATTATTCTTTGTTTGTATCTCCAGCATATAGCACAGTCTTTTACACATAGCAGGGGCCTAATAAATGCTTGCTGATTGACTGATATGACAAAAAGTATAATTAAGTACTACAATGTATGGTACAGACAATTTCATAAGTCTGGGGAGAGGGCTGAAATGGTTAGGTGTAGTTTAATGGAAACATATGAGGAGATAAGACGAGGAGGTTGTGTGTGTATGAGTGGGACAAACTATCATGTTTGAGGAAAAAGAAGTAACAAGTTTGATTGAAGCCAAGGGTTTATGTTCAGGAAAATGCTCTTTTCAGTTTTTTTTTTTTTTTGCTTTTTGGAGGGCAATTGGGGTTAAGTGACTTGTCCAAGGTCACATGGCTAGTGTGTGTGTGTGTGTGTGTGTGTGTGTGTGTGTGTGTGTTGTGTCTGAGGCTGGATTTGAACTCAGGTCCTCCTGACTCCAGAGCCAGTGCTCTATTCACTGTGTCACCTAGCCACCCCCAGGAAAATGCTGTTGGTCAAAAAGGGTAGAGTCATATTACAAGGAGCCTTCGAAAGTCAATTAGAGACATTTAGATTTGTTGTGATGAGGAATGCTAAACCATTGCAGGTTTTTTTTTTTTGGTTTTGGTTTTTGTTTTTTGGACAGAGTCATGGCAAAAGTAGTGTTTAAAGATGGACTAAAAGGAAGAAAAACTGGAGTCAAGAAGGCTAATTAGAAGAATGCTGAAGTAATCTATGAATGAAGTGAAGGCCTGAACTCAGTTTATAGCAATGGAATTAAGGAAGGTATGGATATGAGAAAGATTTTAAAGGAAGAACTGATAGAGATGGTGACTCATTGAGTATGGGGAATAAAACAGAGATAAAAGGATACAAAAAATGACTACAAGGTTTTGAGTCTTGATAGCTGGGAGAATAATGATATCATTAACACAAAAAGGGAAGTTGACTCCTATAAGCAGGGAATAATACCTTATTATTAATCAATACCTTATTAATACCTAAGAATTAATACCTTATTAATGAAAGAAAAAATCAGTTATCAGTGATATGAGGTACTGACAACTTAGGAAACCCAGCAAAATTTTTTAAATGTCTCTGAAATTATTGTTTCCTAAATAATAATAGCAATAATTAGTTACTAGTGTCTTTTTTTTGTAGTTAAGATTCACCTGGATACTCAGTTAATAAACATTTATTAAGCACCTATTATGTACCCCAAACTATACTAAACACTAGCAATACAAAGGACAAAAAACAGCCTTGCTCTCATGGAACTTATATTCTAATGAGGAAGACAATATGTAAATAACTAAGTACAGAAAGGATATATAAAAGATATATAGGAGATAATTCACAGAGGGAAGGCACTAGCATTAAGGGAAATCAGGAATGGCTTCTTGTAGAAAGTAGGATTTTTGTTTTGATCAGAAAGAAGCTGGGGAAGATAGGAGGCAGAGATGATGAGAGAGAGAGAGAGCTCCAGCCATGAGAAAAAGCAAGTGAAAGTGCACAGAGTCTAGTTCTAGGAACAAGAAGGAGGCCAATGTTGCTGGATCACCAAGTATTTGGGGTGGGGGGGCGATTAGAAGGAGGAAATAAAGTTCAAGAAGACTGCAAAGGTTGAGGTGGAAGAAGGAGAAGGTATGACTGATTTTGAAAGCCAAAGAGAGGAATAGGGAGCCACCAGAAATTGTTGAGTGGGACGGTGGCATGGTCAGATCTGCACTTTGGGAAGGTCACCTTAATAGCTGAATAGAGAATGTACTATAGTGGAAAGAGACTTGAGGCAGGGCAAACAAACCAGAAGGCCATTCCAATAATCCAGGCATTGGGTGATGAGAGCTTATACCAGAAGAGTGTCAGTGTCAGAGAATAGAAGGAGCAAGAGATATCACAAAGGTAAAGTTGACAGTATTTGGCAATAGATCAGATGGGGGTGAAAAGAAGGAATCAAAGAAGACGACCCCCAGGTTTCAAATTTGGGTGACTAGGAGGATAACAGTAACCTTGACAGTAATAGGGAAGTTTGGAAGAAAAGAAGTTAGTTTTGGCAGAAAAGATACTCATGCTCTAGAAAAACATAAAATAGAACAATTTTATCACTTTACTCAAAAAGCGGTTTATCACTGGGTATTTCCATCTTACCTAATTGCAAGTTGTTATCTTTGTTGGCCTTTGCTTTATCTTTTCTTTCATTTTAAAGACTTGATCTTCAAAATTTTATAATATAATAATATTCACTATAATATTATAATTTGGGAGGAGCTAGTAGATTTCTAAAGACTATACTTCTCATTCTATTTTTAACAATTATTCAAAGATGTGTATCCTAGTGCAGAATAGAAATCTAACCAAATTTTGCTTCCTTCTTCAAAACACTGGCATGGCTTCACAATAGAAAAGAAAATGAAATATGAATAAAGACCAGGGTATCAAAGGTATCTCCTGAACCAAGAGTAAGAAGGAACAGAGAGGAATACAATTACACAGCTCAAAATGTATGTCACATTAAAATATATTATCATGTTTTTATTAGCAACTAAATCACTAGAAAGTACTTATATTCAAAACAGGAGGTTGTATTGTTGGTTCCAGAGAAGATGAGATATTGAAGAAAGAGGCATTTGTGGAAAAGCAATAGGCCATTTCCTGCCCATGGCTGCAGTCTTGGGGATGCAGAACTGCCATGATGAATCCAACTACCATCACAACCACACCATTAAGAAGCATCACGCTGGCCATTATCTTATCTGGGTGGATCCATCTTTCTTCAGAGAGCTTCAGATAACAAGCCGATGGGATAATAAAAATAAGTGGAGCTGCACAGAGGACACCCTGTGAGTTGGAAATGAGAAGAAACAAGGTAATTTGGCAGAACAAACAACATTTTTTTTCAGATAGTTACCGAACCAAAGAGTGTTTGTAATGGTTCTTTAAAACTTATTTAATGACTTGCAACTGAATCAGAAAGAGGAAGAGAAAATGCCAAAGGATTTAGGAATTATGTTTTACTCTTCTCAGGGTATATTTACAAATAGAGGATTTTGCAACCCAAAGAATATTACAACTCGAAAGGTCCTCAGAGATAATCTTGTCCAATCCCTTCTTTGGACTGAAACCCAGAGAGGTATAAGGTAACACACCCAAGATCAAAGAGATAGTCAAAGCCAGGTCTAGAACCCAGGCTTCTGGACTCCTAAATCCAGTGTTACTTCTACTTACAAGACTTCAAAATATGAAAATCAAATCACAATGGTGTAGGTCAACAAACAGCCTTCTTAAGTTATTATGACTTCAACATATATTTAACAATAAGAATATTTTTCATGAATACCATGACAAACATTTTTGTGCAAATGCATGTTTGAATCATTTTAAGAAAAGTGTTTGTCTATACCACAGTTTTGTTCAAATACACTATTTATCAAACTAAAGCTTATAATTGACATAATAAAATAAGGTGTAAAGATTTAGTTTTGACAAATTATAGAAATTTCTTTTATTTTTGCTTATATTTGCTTTTTATTTTTCTATACAACTTGGCAGACTCTGTCAAATATAATGTGTCTAAATCTTTGTTAGTATGAGATTAGACGTTTTAGGAAGTACATCTTCCCTTTTCATCCGGGAAGCCTCCCCAGTGTAAATTTAAGTGTATATCCATGTAAATAAAAACAGGAAAAATAGCACTCTAAATGCACTTAGCAATAAATATCATGTCTAAACCCTCCTTTGAGTAAAACCAAACACACTCATTACCTTTGCAAATAGACATGAGGGCCTAAGTAGCCTGGCTAATTCACCAGACTAGATTAGCATGTGGATAAATTCAACCAAAGGGAAAGTGTCAGATTTAAAACAGAGGTTAGGAGATAAAATATATAATTAAGAAAGAGGGACTTAGTCATTCTACCTATTGTCAACATTCCCTTCTCCCCTCTCCTGCTATGGGTGATATTGACTATCCCCCGCAATTTATTAAAAACAAGCTAGAAGCTTTTAATTTAAAAGCTTGATAACACAAAGTCTTGCCTATCAGGCCATGTGACTAATGCACACATAGAAGGTTGTTGGATTTAATTGTATCTATAGGTAACATTTTTAATAAAAATAGTATTTTTCATTTTTAGGGTTTGCTTTGCTTTCTGGTTAAGCCACACTTTGCCTTTGATATCACTTGTAAAGGCAAATCTTCTGAGTGTGAAAAAGAAAGAACAGATGACATTTGGAGAGTAGCTTTAATGGAAACACAATCTCCAATGTGTGTCGATTTGGAAAACCTTGATAATGCCTTGGTAACCTTAATAAAGCCTTGATAACCTTGGAAACACCTCGATCAAAAGAACATGGGCAATTATGGTTTATGAAATTATATAATGAGCAATAACACTGATTAAAAAATGGCAAACGGGAACAGAAACTACAATGGAACTATGGTAAAGGTTTCAGGATCTGGGAGATTACGAATAAGAAAGGCATCACCGTATGATGCTGCTGTTGGAGTCAGGAACACCTGGGTTCACATCCTAGATACTTCCTAGATGTTGAACAGCAGTAAGTTACTTGGCCTCATTGAATCTCGTGTAGAACAGAGGAATATCTGCAGTCATTATCTCACAAGGTTTTGTATAAATTTAAGCCAAATGGAAAAACACTTTTGGAAGAATTCAAACTCCCTGAAGGCAGAAACAATTTCATTTTTGTCTTTGTATCCCTGGTGGCTGGGAATGTTGAATTGAAGCAGGATTAAGGAAGGAGGGAAACAAGCATTTATATAATGCCTGCTATGTACCAGGCACTGTGCTAAATGTTTACAAATATTTTTTCATTTGATCCTCACAAGCACCTTGGATTTGTTGTTGTTCAGTCATGTCTGACTCTCCATGATCTCATTTATGGTTTTCTTGGCAAAGATATTGGAGTAGTTTGTCATTTCCTTTTCAAGTTCATTTTACAGATGAGGAAACTGAAGCAAACGGGGTTAAGTGACTTGCCCAGAGTCACACAGCTAGTTTAGTGTCCGAGGCCAAATTTGAACTCAGAAAGTCTTCCTGATTTCAGGCCCAGAACTCTATCCACTATGCCAACTAGCTGCCCCTCAAATTGGGAAGTAAGTTTTATCATTAACCTCATTTTATAGTTGATGGAACTGAAGGACACAGAGGTTCAGTAATTTGCTCAGGGTCACACAACTAGTTAAGTGTTCAAGGCTGGATTTAAACTCAGGTTGGGCCCAGTGTTCTGTCCACTCTACCACTTGACTTCCCCTGCAGTTTGGGGAAGAAATTGGCAGATCAGAAAATGCACTGAATAGGATTTAATCATTCTCTGTGGGAATGAGACAACATCGTGAGACTATACAAATTCCTTCCAATTAAAAAAAACTACTCAGAGTCGCTATGTATTTTCCATTTAGAAAAGCTAACTGTTAAAAGGATGACTGGTAACTGACATGGAGAGCAAAAAAGATTTGTTTTCAATTGAGCCAGTTTTGAACGCATCAGTGAATTGCAGACTTTGGCCACATAATGAGGGCCTGACTAACTATACTTGGGTGTATTATAGAACGTCCTGAACTGGCTCAATCTTTGTTTCTATGAAATAAGTGTTACTGCTCTATTGCTCTGAAATAAAGGCTCCTAAACACATCAAATGCAAATATAGAAAGACTCCACTGTACTCTTCAAAAATCTACTTCTTGGCAGGCATAAACATATATGATGCTTATACTAAGGCACAATACTGCCAACAATTTCTCCTAAGGAGATATTCCCCTCCAAACTTTTGGAATGGTTCCAATGCCAATGTACTGGGCAGGGCAAGCCAATTAGCATTATGTTTATTTTATGCTTCTCACAATTGAGAAAGCAGTTACTAGGAAGGAAGCCAATTATTAGAAATAAAGCTTAATGTTTGAACTGGAGAAAGTCTGGTCAGATGTTGTGTCTGAATGCAAGGCTCTTGTCTCAGGATCTGCAAAAGCCTTTAGTCACCAGGAGTTAGCCCTGAGAATTCCGCCAAAATGATGGCAAGTCTGATGACAGATGTCAACATTGACAGCACACCCATGATCATTTTCTTTGCTTTAAAAAATTGCACTCTTTTAAATTGAGGACACCATGTCTGCTTTTGGAAGCATGTCATTATATATTGTACAACAGAGGAATAAGGCAAGGCCTATAAAGGTCTAATATTTTACCATCCTGTTAATGGAGCATCAATTCAACTGCTAACACACTTACAGTATGATGGGTTGTTTTATACATGGCAAGTAAAGTTTCCACCACTTCATGTTGGCTACAAGTAATACAATAAATGTATATGAGTCATTTTTCCCAGCTACCCCTCAAGCTCAAATTAATTTTTTTCCTAATTTTATCCTTTAATTCCTTTCACACTGAGCCAAATGATTCTTTTCTTGTTATTAATCCAATTCTGGTTATTAGATAGTTAAGTAATGTAATGACTTTAATCTCACAGTAAGTTCAGTCTTCTTAATTCCTTTAATCATATTACTTATTTTTTCCACTCAGTTCTCTCCAATTCAACTGTATGTGCCAAAAATAAGCTCAGTGTTTCAGATTCACTCAGAGCTATATTATCTCACCTGGGTATTACTTTTTTGTTTTTTGTTTTTTGCTTTTTGGAGGGCAGTTGGGGTTAAGTAACTTGCCCAAGGTCACACGGCTAGGTTTTGTTTGTGTGTGCCTTAAGTGTCTGAGGCCAGATCCTAACTCAGGTCCTTCTGACTCCGGGGCTGATGCTCTACTCACTGCGCCACCTAGCCACCCCGGGTATTACTTTTAAAAGATTGTTTGGATGAGACTATTTTACTAAGCAATTAAATTTTTAGTTTAGGGCAGCTAGGTGGTGCAGTGGATAGAATGCCACACCTGGGAGTCCAAAGTCTCATCTTTCTTAGTTCAAATCTGGTCTTAGAAACTAGCTATATGACCCTGGGCAAGTCATTTAACCTGTGTTTGCCACAGTTTCCTTATCAACAAAATGAGCTGGAGAAGGACATGGCAAACCACTACAGTGGTTTCTTTGCCAAGAAAACCCCAAAATGGGGGTATGAAGAGCCCAAGATGACTAAACACCAGAACAAGAAGATTTTCTGTTTGCCTGATTTCTTATACTGTATAATACATCCTAAAGTTGATCGCAAAAGAGAATTGGAGACAGCATGATTGGAGTTGGATTCAGAGGACCTGTGTTCAAAGCTGCCTCAGACATTTATTTGCTGCGTGATTGTAGGCCTCAATTTCCTCATCTAAAAAATAGTGAGGTCATACTTCTAAAGTAAAATCTATGATCCCATAATGAAAGTCTTTTCCAACCAAAAATCTGTGACGCTTTATGTTCAACAGAACATCAGGACAAAGACAGAATTAGAGTCTATGGCTAAGTCTCCATGACCACATTCATTTAGGTAATTGTTTTTAGTAAATGTCTTGCTTCCCCAGGGAATCAGAATATCTGAGTTGAGTGGAGCAGGGGAAAAGCTGACAAAAGCTAAAGAAAAGGCTAGAGTATGCAACAGCACCCCCATAGTGAGGGGTGAAGATACAAGCCCATTCCTTGTTCCAGGATTCCTTGTGAAGAGAATTTACTGGCACTTATCACCACTTAGAAGCAACTATATTGATTTTTTAAAAAATTTCTGTAGAAGTGCATCTACCCTAGGTCTCGTCTACATTGTACATTGCATATTATTTTCTCCAGAATTGGCAATTTGCGTTTTTATCTGAATTTCTTTCTGATTTTTAATCTAATAACTGGTTAGTCTTACTTCTCTGTTAACAAAATGTACTCTCTCCTTTTCATCACCTGAAAGCTTTTCCTGAACTGCTCACATTCTTCTTCAGGTCAACAAAACGAAAGCTATAATCTTTATGGAATTCTCTGCAGGCACCAGACTCTGAAGTAACATTAAACATTAGAAAAAGAATACTTAAGAGAGGACTACTACTTTACTCTCTGTTGACCATAGTATGTATGTATGCATGCATGTATGTATGTATGTACGTATGTATGCATGCATGTATGTATGTATGTATGTAGCTAGCTAGTTAGCTATGTTTGTGTCTATCCCCCAATAATTTGAGTTAAAAAATACAAGCTAGAAAGATATAATGACTTAGTCCCTCCTCTCCCTTTTTTGTGAGGTAATCAGGATTAAGTGACTTGCCCAGGGTCACACAAGTAAGTGTCAGCCAGATTTGAACTCAGGTTCTCCTGACTCCAGGACCAGTGCTTTGTCTGGTGTGCCACCTAGCTGCCCCTGACTAAGTTCTTAGATATTTGAGCATAGGTTTTCTTATTTCTAATTAACCTAATGTCTTCTGTTTGCCCATTTATCTTTTGGTTGAGATTGGGAACTGAGGTGTAATTACATGAAGAGGAAAAAGACAGTTGTCTCACTATCTGTCCCAGGGGATAGGGAGTGGGATCATTTAAGTGATTACCTTCCTACCCTGGGAAATCAGGGAGATGATGGTGTCACAGCACCAATGTAAGGTTGCTATTGTAACATTTACATTAATAATAGTGCTTGAATGATATTATCACTTTCTTCATTCTGCCTCAGTCACTTAATCTAAACCAACTCAACATACTTTTACCACTTCCTCAGTCCAAGGACAGCCATGATGCAAAAATGCCCTGCAGAATATAATGTCTTTAGGGTTATAGTAGTCTTTTAAGCAAGAGATTTAAGAAAGTGTGACAGGCTGAAGGAGCAGTCAGAAGCACTTATAAGCTGCATATTCATGAAGGAATTCAAATAAAAATCCTGGTAAATGTAACTACAGTTTTGTAAAATGAACACTTTGATACTGTGTGCACGTCTCTTCTGTGAGGTTCACACAGCTACTCAGCAGTGGCAATCAAACAGAATTGCCAAAGTACTAACACTTATTAATGAAGATAATATTTCCCCCTTAAGGTTCTATTTTTATTTCCTTTCCAGGTATTTAAACACAAGTCCACTGTCACAGCCTATCCGCAAGTATCACTTTTCAATAAACTCAATGGGTGGAATTTTTTAAACTTACAGAATTTACAAGGAAAGAAGTTGAGTTCTATTGCATACTTTGGAGCACACCCTGAAGGGGAGAACCTAGTTTCAGGACAGTCTTATAAAATGTTACAATAATAATAATAACAAGAGCTAACATTTACATACATGCCAGGTACTGTAGGTACTATTATTATACCCATAAGATAGTTGAAGAAACTGAGGCAAACAGAGGTTAAGTGACTTGCCCAAGGTCACAATAGCTGGTTAGGGTCTGAAACCAGATCTGAATGCAGATCTTCCTGACTCCAGGCTTAGCTTTCTGTCCATTGTACCACCTAAAAGGAAACACGGGTAACTAGCCCTTTTAATCTTTACTACCCAATTTAGTATCAACTGCCAAATGTGGTTTTTAAAAATTAACTTTAAGGCATGAGACTTATTATCACCAATCTTATCATAAAATCTTGCTTGGGCCCAAGTACATGTCTTAGACATCTTTTGTCTTTACCCTCCTCCTTAAATGCTAACTGGCTTCCCGGTCACACTGCAATAACAGTATACCATCTTAGTACACAAAAGCGTCAATTGATTGGAAGACTTTAGATGCAGAAATCTATTTCTGATTTTTTATAGAGAGAGTTTCAGAGAAATAAGGAACTTGCTTTATGGCCAAAAGGACTAGAATGTATTGATCTTGTAGCATCAGTAATGTCCACGTATCTGTTTTGAAGGAGGAACAGAAAGCTGTTTGAATGTTGTTCAGTCATTTCAGTCACCTCCAACTCTTCATGATCCTATTTGGGCTTTTCCTGGCAAGGATACTGGAATGGTTTGTCATTTCTTTCTCCATCTCATTTTACAGATGAGGAAACTGAGGCAAACAGGGTTAAGTGACTTGCCCAGGGTCACACAGTTAATAAGTGTTTGAGGCCAGATTTGAACTCATAGCAGAATGCTACATAGTGTAGAGTGGTGAAGAAATTACTAAAGATCTTCATTCCTCTTGTAGTAAATGAGCTCAAATGAGACATTTCATAAAAGAGAATAAGTGAACCAGAAATGACCATGTTGATCATTTATTGTACAGATGATGAGATACTTTCATTATTGTTCCCAGTCACTTTAAAGTCATTTGTGCTATCCTGTACCAGACATCACCTCTCATCCTTGAAAAAATGTAGAAATAATTTCTGGATTATGTTCTCTTTTGAAGAATAGTAGAGAATTATCCACACTATGTACTAATTTCTCCACTAGTATATGTGAGAGATACAGAAGAAGTATGGTGTATATCAGACTCTCCTCTCAAGGAGTTTACAGTTGAATTGCATAGCCACAACTAGTAGGAAGAAAAGACTGGAGAAGGTGGGTTAATGTCTATCTAGTAAATCAAGGGGCCCTCATAAACCAGAACCCAGTATTTCCAAAGAACTGGTAAATGAGATCATGTGTGTCACTGTCAATGACCTTTGAAAAACTATGGAGAATGAGATCATTGCCTTAGGACTTAAGAAGGGCAAACGCTGTACTGATTTTCTAAAAAAGGGAAGATAATGGGGTTTGTAAACTCTATGTTAGTAAGCCCGATGTTAATCCTTGGCAATCTTCTAGAACATATTATTATGGGATGATTTGTAGGCATTCACAATGGGAAACGATGATTACTAAGAGCCAGCCCATCTTTGTCAAAATGCTGAAATTTAATAGGACTATGGAAATTCTGACATTTGGATCCAGAAATTGGTTTCATGAATACAAGATAGGAATGGTTTGGCTTGATAGCAGTTTGTGTGAAAAAGACAAATGGGGTTTGGCCTACTATAAGCTTAATGTGAGTCACCATGGAACATGGCAACCAGAAAAGCTAATGCAATCTTTGGCTGCATCAAGAGAGCCTATGACAGAAGAGGATCTGCTAAAGAAACTGGGGCTGTTTAGTTAGCCCTGCTTGGGGTGGTGTGGGACCTTATTGCTGTCTTCAAGTATTTAAAGGGCTGTCATACAGAAGAGGGATTGATTTATCCTGCTTTTTTCCACATGGTAGAACTGGGAGCAGTGGACGGAAGTTGCTGAGGCAGATTTTAGTTTTGATGGAGGGATCACAGGATCATATATTTAGAGCTAGAAAGGGACTTAGAGGCCATCAAATCTAATCTCCTCATTTTACAGAGGAAGAAATTGAACCACAGAGAGGCTCTATAAATTGCTTACTGTCACCTAGCCAGTGGCTGAGGTGGGATTAGAATCTATGTCTTCCTAACTCTAAGTCCAGTGCCCCAATGATGGAATCATACTATATCCTTAAAAAACAACAACCACAACAAAAACACTATAGGAAGGAATCTCAGAGCCCTGCTAATCCAATACTTTCATTTTATGAAGATATTGAAGTTTAAGTACTTTCTTTGCCCAAGGTTATACAGGTAGAAAATGTCAGAGGTAGGATCTGAACTCAAGCCCTCTGACCACAGAGTCAATGCTCTTTCCTTTATACCAAAAAGGCACGTTAAAAAATTTACAAAGAAGTAGCACTATCCAAAAATGGCATGGGCTCTTTGGCCAGGCAGTGGGTTCCCTCATCACTTGTTTTCAAGCAGAGGCTGTAGAACCACTTGTCTAGGGCACCACAGGGGAGATTCCTGTTTTAGTGTGAGTAGGTGAGAGAAACCTCTGAGGTCATTCCAATTCTGAGATTCCAGGATTCTATACTACCCCTCAAAGGTTCTGAACTTGATAGTATAAAATGAGCACATGTTAAATTGTGCAGTAGAGATTAAAAGAGTGATATGAACTCAGAGGGACAACAGTAGTCAGTCTTCCTTCACAGAGAAGACAGAACTTGAAGTGGGCCTCGAAACAGGATTAGGATTTGGATCAATAGTGCCCAATATCGAAGTCACTGTCAAGTCTTTTGGATTCAACCTCTACAAACATCTTACATTGTGATTTCTTTTTACTCATGCTACCAACACCCAAGTTCATGCTCTTGTTACTTTATCATTACAATACCTGGATTAGTGTAACACCTCTTAAAATGTTCTCCTTCCCTCCAGGCTCTCTTCTATCTAATCTATCTTTCATAGCTGCCAAAAGAAATTTTCTAAAGCATGGGTTGGCCTATGCCATTACCCTGATAGGAAACTTTCATCAGATCACTATTGCTTATAGGATAAAGAGCAACCCATTAGCTTGGCATTTAGGGCCCTAAACAAGTTGGATCTAGTCTAGATTTTTAGCCTTTTCATGTTATTCTTCTTTACATACTCTATATGTCCTGGTCAGACTGGACTATTAGCTGGCCCCCAAACTCTGCTTTTAATTTTCTGCTGTGATGAATTTGCATAGGATAATCTTTCATGCCTAGCACATTTGACTCCAATGAATTTTCTGTGATTTTTGACCCCAGAGGTGACACAATAGGAAGAAGTATCACCTTAACATAAACATTACAAATAAATCTGTGAATAATAGCTCACATTTCTTTCTTCCCCCCACCCCTCCCAAGGCAATCGGGGTTTAAGTGACTTGTTCAGGTCACACAGCTAGTAAGTGTCAAGTGTGTGAGCCCAGATTTGAACTCAGGTTCTCCTGACTCCAGGGCCAGTGCTCTATCCACTGTGCCACCTAGCTGCCTCAATAACTCACATTTCTAAAGTGCTGTACAGTTTGAAGCTTCCCACAACTGTTATGAGAAAAGATGGTCCCAGTATCATACACTCTTACTTTCTGGCCTAACTCATTAACTATGTTTTTCTCTATACAGGACATTCTATCTCTTCTCTTTGTACCTTCACATACGCTGATCCTCATGCTTAGAATGCCCATTCTTGCCACTTTCACCTCTTGGAATCCCTAGCTTTCTTCATGGTCCAGATCATGCCACCTTCTACTCAGAGCCTCTTCTGCTCCTCTCATTTGCTAATGCCCTCTTTCCAAAATTACTTTGTATTTACTTTGCATATCTTTTCTATTTACTTATCTGTATCTGTGCTTTGCCCAATTAGAATTTAAGCATTTTGAGGGCAGGAACTGTTTCATTTGTTTTTTCTTTGTATTCCTAGTGCCTAACCCAGTACCTGGCACACAGTAGGAACTTGTTAAATATAAAATGAATGAATGAAATGCTGTTTTCCAAATTCCAAATCCTCATTCAATTGTCAGCTAAGTTATCATTTCCTCTGATGTTCCCTTGCTATTTGCATTCTTTTTTCCCATCAGATTTTCCTAGAACACTTTGTCTGATCTCTCCTGTGTCCTCTTCACTCTCCACCTTATATCACACTTATCTGTGTACTTGTGGTATCCTCAGAACATGTAAACATCTTCAGAGGAGGAAATGTTCTCTTTTGTCTTTGTTTTAGGCACTGGACATATGATGTGGGTTGAGATGGATTGTAATTGAGGGATTTAGCTTTAAGGGAGTAGCAAATAAGGTTTCTGAGTAGTACAGTGATATGATGAAAGTAGAAATTAAGAAAGCTTAGAATGGTAGTAGTGTATTGAGTAGATTAAGAATGGTAGTAGTGTGTTGAGTAGATTAGAGGAGAATAACCAATCCAGACATGTGGTGGTAAGGATCTTGAATTAAGGTGGTAGCAGAGTTGGACTGAAGAGAAAGGAATTGATGTTAACAATAAATCAAATTTATGTACTACTAGGTTTACAAAGAAAGAGAAGTTTTATAGGAAAAGTGGCCACGGCTTGATGACAGACTGTATCTATAACATGGATAGATAATTATCTTTTACACATATGGTAATCAACCCATCAACAAGCATTATATTAAGAACTCATGATGTGTTGGGAACTCAGGATACAGAGAAAAAAAAATGAAATGGTTCCTGCCCTCAAGGAGCTTACATTCGAATATGTATATGTGTGTGTATGCATATATATATATATATATATATATATATATATATATATATATATAAACAATTAGTTTGGAAAAGTATATTGGAATCAAGTTATAAAGGTCTTTAAGAGTTGTAAACTGAGATGCATATCTTTGGTCCTAGAAGAAAGAAAGAGACACTGGAATCCATTGAGTAAAGGAAAGACATGATTAGATATGCAACTTTAGGGAAATCATTTTGGTAACTTTGTTGCAGATGCATTTGAGAGAGGAGAGACATGAGGCAAAGAGATAAATGCAGAGGCTCTTGAAAAAGTCCAGATTAGAGGGGATGAGGACCTCAACTATGGTTGTACCTGTGTGAGCAGAAAGATGTTATGAAGGTAGAAAGACATGATTTGGCAATTGACTGGAGATGAAGGATAAGTGAGTTTCTCTGAATATAGCTTTGCATGATAAAGAAAATTCAAAATCTGTAAGGCTATACTTTAACAGCATATGGGAAACACTACAAAAACTATACGTCATCAATCATGGAATCAATATATATTTCAGAATGTGCTTTATTGCAATTTGAAAACATATTTTGTTAAGGTTAACACATCCTTTGCTGAATGTAAACCTGTTCTGCTCTTCAGAATGGAAGAAGGAAATAGTTTAGTTACACTTACATTGAACTCCAGCACGATCCCAAGGCAATCAACCATCAATGACACTAGTGTAGCCATAGTAATAATGACTGTTGTCACCATAACATGGGAAATTTTTGAAAGGTTTCCACCAAAGAAAACATTGGCAATTACCTGTCAAAAAAGATAAGATTTAGAAAATTGAGTGTCCATTTCATGTTTATGTATTTTTTTCTGTATACACAGCTTTCTGACACATCAGTCACTTCCTAACAAACAATGCTTTCCTGTAATACCTTCCCAGAAATAAGTTAATTGTATACAACTGTTGGAGAGGATATTTTTAGTACCACACTACCAGATCATATATATACATATATGAGTATTATATATATGTATATATACATGTGTATATGTATATGGATGCACACATCCATATTTAAAACCTTTAAGACCAAAAGCAAAACTTAATAATGTCTCTTTTCTTTCCAAAACACACCCTTGACATGACCAGTAATGCTAATTACCCCATTTTGTGCTCAGGAAATAAACATTACAGACATACAGACAATTGAATACCAGCTTAGGGTAAGATATAATCTATCCTTGTGATGGAAAAGCCCTTGAGGACCTCTCTTATTCCTTCTCCCTGGATACATACAGGTCTATAACTAAAATAAATTAGACAGATGGCTGTTTATTTGAAAGGTTTCTAAGGAAGGAGATTTTACAACTTTGCTCAGTGATCCATTGCTTCTTTGTTTTCATCTAAACTCCCTCTTGCAGTTGAAGGCTGTTTTCTCTTGTCCTTTGCTTAGTGAGGATAGAGAGGAACCCATCATTCTTTAGAGAATAATGAACTCAATCAGCAAGTGTTTATTGATCACTTACTATTTATGCCACACTGTATTAAACACTGTGGGGGATACAAAAGATGTATTAAGTATTAAACCTCTGCTTTTAAGAGCTTGCAATCAGTCTTGGAAAATAAAACTAACATTAAAGAGCTAACATAGTTAGCACAGTGCCTATCTATAGGAGGCACTTAATAAATGCTATTTGACTGACAGTTTAACTCTGATACTGACTCAGCATAAGGAGTTCATGGATAGAGTTTACAGAATAACAGAATCTACAACTGAAATAAAACCTTTGAAGTAACCTAGTCCCTTATTGTACAGAAATTCTCTCTATCAGCAAATGCTTATAGAGGCTCTTATTGAATACTTCAAGTGACAGAGAGCTTACTACCTAGTAATATTGTGTAGACTGCAGTAGTCCCAAAAACCTTTGTGGAGAAGGTTGAATGGAGCTTGTACTGGAAATGAGTGGACTTGGGTGTTGTTGGAGGGCATTCCAGGAATGTAAAAAGAGAATGAACAAAGTCATAAAGTCACGAATGACTATGCTATATGCCCAATGTACACAGGAGACCAGAAAAAGGTTTGTGTATGTAGTGGAGGGCTCATAGAAAGCTGCATCCTAAAACTTGTTAATTCCTAGGATTGGAAGGCATCATCTAATTAGATGGCCATTGAGATCCAAGAACATTAGAGATCCAGATCTAATTATCATTAATATAGGTTATTAGAGATAATCTATTCTAAGTTCCTTACTTTACAGATAAGGACATATTTTTCAAACTCTAGGCTTTCTCTTAATGCCCATCCCAGTCTGACCCCTAGTTATTTTTTCTGAGTCATATTTCTTATTTCCCCCCTTCATGTAGTCAATGCTTCAGGCACGTTGGCCTACTAATCATTCTTCTAACCATACCTATTTGTGCTTTCACATAGGCTTTTCCCTATTCTTCAAATGTACCCCCTCTTTTACTTGTGCTTCTTAGAATTCTTAGCTTCGTTCAGGGCTGGAGTAAAGAGTGACCTTTCTTTCAAGCTTTCATTGGTACTCCTACTTGTTAGTATAGTTTCCCTCCTCAGATTGGCTTGTAGTTACTTCTTTGTTTACCTCTTGTATCCCACCTCTGTATAGCATGTAAAGTTCTAGAGGGTTGGACCTGTTTCATTTTTTCTTTGTATCTCCAGGATGTGGCACAGTATTTCATGGAAGGTACATAATAAATTCTTGTTGAAATGAATACATAAAAAAATGACAATGGTGGAACAGTCGATGAGTATTTGATTATAGAATGTTTGAAAGAAACGAATTTTTTTCCTGTTATTTAGCTAGGTCATTTTTCCCAAATAATATAATGTAGAATGGTCTCATGGATAAGAAGCCTTGGAATCAAGTTCAAATCCTGTCTCTGATGCATACTGACTAAGTGATTCTGGGAAAATCACAATCTCTTAGTGACCCAGGTAATTGTTTAGGGCTCTAAGTTACATATGGTTTTCCAAATTGTTACAGTGGACAGTTTCCACACCATGAATTCCCCAAGTAGATAAAGTCATAAGCCTGTTCTGAACTAAACTAAACAAAAAAAACCTACATAATGCCTTAACCCAATTAAAATACACATCCTTGGAAGGCCTTTAAGTAATAATTATACTGATAGGAAGTTTAAAATTGTAACAGTAGTAAAGGAGTTATTTTAGGACTGACGGACATTTTGGCAACACTCAAATAATACCCTGCGTGCTCTTTATTCTGCCTCTTAATAACCTGTGTTGATCTCATGCCACATGTGTGTGTGTGTGTGTGTGTATCTGTATTTGCTTGTGAATGCATAGAAGCAAGAAAAAAAGAGGGAGATATAAATGAAGGTATCTTTTATCTAATCATTATTCTCATAGCAGAATTTTAAATTTAATTATTCTTCCAGTTCATGGTACTTAGAAACAGAAAGAAAAAAAAAGAATATTCAGTTGTAAGTCCTGCAAAATGCAAACTTGAAGGTGGAGTGATTTGAACAATGCCTAGCTCCCACAGTTAAACAAGGTGTGCACATTGCATCAGTCCTAATCTGAAAACCAGATTTGGATGTGAGATAGGGCTAGAGAAAAATTAAAACAGAAAATACCAATGCCTTCACTACTGATCTAGAAAACAACCCTTAGTTCTTTCCTCTTCTACCACAGAACCAAGAATCTATAGTTAAGCCTCTGAATTGGAGTATTCACAAACTCATAAAAAAGTCACTAATTCGTATTTATAAAGATTGAAATCTGTGAATTGGTCCAGTTATTTTGGAAATCAATTTAGCATGACACATAAAATGTCCCTAAAATGTGCATATCCATTGATCCAGTGATATATCACGTAAACTTAAATCCCAAAGAGATCAAAGAAAGAGGAAAAGTCCCTATATATACAAAAAATATTTAGGGTAGCTGTTTTTCTAAAGGCAAAGAATTGAAAACTAAGTAAGAAAATGCCCATCATCTGGGGAATGGTTCAACAAATTATTTTGTATGAATATAAAGTAATATTATTGTGCTGTAAAAAATGATGACAATGATAGGTTCAGAGAAACCTTAAAAATTTGTATCAACTGATGCAAAATGAAGAATAACCAGGAGATCAAATATATAAAAACAATAACATTATAAAGACAAACGACTTTGAAAGATGATATCTGATCAATGTAATGACTAACCACAATTGCGAAAGATCTATGATACCCACTTCCTGATGGAGATGAGATAGTCTCAGGATAAAGGATGAGAAAACCATTTATGCACATGGACAATGGAGATATTTGCTTTGTTTGACTATTCCTTTTTGTCACAAGGGTTTTCTTTTTCTTTTAAGATGGGGGTGAAGAGTGAGAAGGAGAGAATGCTTAATTGGAAAATAAAATGAAGCAAAAAGAGTATAAGTAGTGTGTTGAATTGCATATTCAAGATGTCCCTGGCCCATGACTGGCACTAGGTAGGTGCCTATCTGAGAAGCAGGATGATATAGTGGATATATCTGACTCTCAAGGTATATCTCTTGAACATGTGTTACCCTGGGCCATACCTAGAATTTCCTCTACTAAGGAAAGGTCTGGACCAAACCACTTCACTTCCCCCACAAAATATCTTCTTGCCTTCTAAAGCATATTAAGTTGGACATTATTTTTCAGGCTGTTCACCTAATATATTAAACCTATTTACTCTAGACTTTGTAAATAACCTCTAGTAATAAGCTTCTAAGTCTAGGGGCCTTCTCACAGTGACTTCTGAGAGGTTCACTGTGAATTATTCATATTAAACTACAAATGGATGTAATAGGATTTTTAATACATTGCATGATGGACCACCTGAAAGTCATATTTTCTCACTTCAGTATGGCAAGAATCAAAACACTTCCTTTCCTCTCCACCCCCCCCAATCTTAATATAGATCTCCCTTAATTTCTCAAATCCAATTGGATGGGATTTCATAGTGATTGCCATCAGAGATTAACTAAGGCGATATTAATGAAATGTAAAAGTACATGCATTCTTATAGGGGTAAAGCTAAAGGTTTAAATTAGAAATTTAGGTATTCAAGGAAGAACAAAATATTTCGAGACACACACACACCCACACACCCACCCACACACACACACACACACACACACACACACACACACACTTAAATTAAACTCATTCTACTGAGGGCATTCTGTCCCATGCTACCTCTATGCTTAGACTTTGCTGTGGGGAAAGAAAAATCTAAGTAGCAAAGTCATGAAAAAAGTTTGGATATGGGTTTTGTTTTTTAAAATTCAGTTTGGCTATACCAAAAGCCAGGAAAAACCATGGAATGCACTTACATAAATATTTGACCTTATGTTAATATAAACTCAAGCCTAACCATGATTTACAAATTCTGCTTGTGAAAGGTTCTCATAAATCTCTGAATGGGCAGTGGTATTGGGTGGGTAGTGGAATGAGCATTGCTCTGGGAATCAGAGAGTGTCAAGACTAGTTCTAATATTATCATTAATTAGCCAGGGAAAAGCTATTTAACCTTTCACTCTTTAGTGTTTTCATCTATGAAATGATGGAGGTAGCTCATATGATCTTTAAGGTCCCTTTCAGCTCTAGAATTTCAAGAATGAAAACTTTTCTTGAAATCCTGCTGCTGAATAGCTAAAAGGAAATATAACTAATAGTAGAGCCTGTCATGAAAGCATATATTTACAAAAAATTATTCTAATATTAAAGTCAACAAAGAAATTTCATGTGCAAAACCAGTACTTGGAAAATGAAGTATAAGTACTCACCTCTCTGGTCACAAAACATTCAATTGGATAAGTCAAAATGACAGTGATACCATAAAAAAATCGCCCAAAGTTAACTAGGTCATCATTTCTGCAATAATTTTCAAACAAATCTCCTGGGGAATAACATAAAATCAAATTATCAAAATTCTCAATAAATCTGAGAAGATTTTTAAAGAACTGATACAGATCAAAATAAGCAGAACCAGAAGAACAATTTACACTAAAATATCAATATTGTAATAAATGAGCAATTTTGGAAGATTTAAAAATTCTGATGCAATGATTAAGATGATGATTAAGAACAATGCCCACCTCATGACAGAGAAATAATAAGAATGAGACGTATGTTTTTGGACATGGCCAACATGGGAATTTGTTTTGTATAACTATGCTTATTATGATACACAAGTTTTATTTGTTTTTTTCCCAGTGGGGTAGGGCAGGTAGAAGGTGGGAAAATGCCTGATAATTGAAACTGAAAAATATACATATTTTTTAAAAATGAGAAGGATATTACCTAAAACCTCAAGTTTCAATCAATTTTTAAAAATCATCTGGAACAAACATGAGAACTTCTTGTGCAGTTTCAAAGGTCTAAGCAAAAATTTGCCAAGTTGCTTACTGAGACAGTGAGTTAGTATGCTACCTCAGAACTGATTTTTCACTAATTAGTGATGGCTAATTAGTTATCAGGGGGATAGTCTTTTCTTGTTCTCACCACTCATTTTTGGTGGTCTAACTACAAATCACTTTTGAAAACTGTCTTGGAAGTGTTTCTGGCTGCTTGCAATACTTTTCCTCTGACTTAGGAGCTCTGGATTTTCATTATGACATTCCTGAAGTGTTCATTTTGGCTTTCTTTCAGCAGGTGATTGGTGGGTTTCCCAATCAAAGTAATGACCCACTGTGACTCTAGAAGCCCAGTGATAAAGAATGCTACCCACTTCCTAACAGAGGGATGACATTTACAGTCAATGTGAGAATCTGTTCTGTTGAACTAGGCAAATTTCTCCCCTGGAGGGAGGAAAGAAAATACATTTTTGTTAATTGAAAACAAAATTTAATTTAAAAAGAGAAACTCTTGGAGTTCTTGGAGAACTCTGGAATTAGCTTAACAAAATGTCCTTATGTTGTTTGCTTCTGATTATTCAATTAGTAATAGAAAGAAAAATTTCTGCGTAAAATAAACAAGTTTTCTTTTGAAGTGTTATTCTCAGAACAAGGACAGCTCCCAAAGGAAGTGGAGAGCCGGACATCTGGAGACCTGCATTTCCTGAATAGCACATTACAAGATCTAAGCACAGTCTCTGTACCATGGGGAGGAATGTCAGACGTTATCCTTCTTGCCATTTGGGAGCTTTTGATATATTTATTGGTAACAGAAAAAAAATAAGTACAAGCTTCCATAGACAACATTATATGGATTCCAGACAAAGAGAAATGACAGAGTAGTTATATCTTTAAAAAATTTCATTAGTGACTTATGTCTTCATTAAAATAATGTTTTCAAGAGACAGCAGTATCACCTCTGAACAATTTAGAGAAGAGGATGCAGAGGAAAAGGCAGGAAAGGGGAGGGGAATGATAAAAGAATAGTTATTTAGGGCCTGTTCTTTTCAGCATAAAGTGTTTTTCCTGCTTTTAAATTTTGGCCACCTTGTTTCAATCAACCCAGATGGAAAACTAGATTAAAATCACACACTCTATTCAGTTATTCCAAAAGGAAAAGAAGGGAAAACAACCTCTGATTTTTTTATTTCAAATGCCAAACCTGCTTATGAATATATTGTATGATTCCTTTAATTCCAGTCGAGATACGTCCTTCAGATATTGAAAAGCTTTCATGGGGCAGAGGGATTAGATTTGTTCCATTTGGCCCCAGAGGACAGAACCATGACCCATGTATGCAAGTTGCAAAGAGTCACATTTAGATTCCAGGCCAGGTCTAAACAATTAGAGGGGAATTCCAAAAAGTGGAATAGGCTTCCTCTTGAGGTAGTGAGTTACTCCTTCCTGGATGCCTTCAAATAAAGGCTGGTTATTCACATGTTCAGTGCATGATAGAGGGGATTCTTTTATCAGGTATGGATGGAACTAGGTGGCCTTTGCATTCCCTTCCTGTTCTGAAATTTAGTGATTCTGGGATCTAAAACATACTTTTAGCAGTATTCTTAGTGGATGCCAGAGGAGCTGCAGTTTAAGGGTGGTTATGATTCCCCATGAGACAATCATAATTATTTACAAATAAAACTAGTTTGTATTTTTTTAATTTGTTGTACATTTATTCTTCTATTTAACTTTTATTCTTATGAATTTAAGTGTGGTATAGTGGATAGAGAATTGGTCTCAAAGTCAGGAGGACCTGAATTCAAATCCCACCTCTGACACATTGGCTGTGTGACCATGGGCAAGTCACTTAACTCTTTAGTGCTCTTGGAAACTCTCTAAGATTTGAAGTTGCAGCAAAAATGCTGACTTTTACTGAAAGAGGGAATTTTTTTTCATCTTGGAGTTCCCTACTACCAATGAAATCACAGGTCTAGTCCACTTCCCATCATTTTTATTGCTAGTGAAAAGGTGTACATGATTTCTACAGGTGATAGTCATGAGTAATAGTACAGGGATAAGATGGAGTATGGTGTGTTTGGTGAACAGTAAATTAACCTATTTGGCTGTACTAGGTGGTTCATGAAGAAGGATAATAGGTCATTAGTTTAGAAGGGTAGTTAGGGAATTTACATGTGAAGCTGAGGAGCTGATTTTTATTCAGTGGGCAATGGGAGCCATCTGAGGTTTCTGAGGAGGGAACTGACCTGGTGAAGATCACTAGGTTTTAGAAAAATGACTCCTACAGTGTGTAGCACGAATTAGAGGGGAGGTCACACCAGGGACAGAGAAGCCAGCTAAGAGGCTAGCCATGAAGTAAATGTGGTCTTAACTAGGGTGATGGCAAAGAGTAATCAGAGAAATGCTGGGGGAGGAACAAGAGCAGGCCTTGGTGACTAAAAGGGTGAGTTATGCATTATTGGAGAATAGCGAAATCACTGAGAAAAATGTGCAAAGCAGAAAGGAGAGGTAGATTTGTGAGGGAATAGGATGAGTTTAGTATAAGGTTGAGTTTTAGACAGTGTGGCCCAGGCAACCAGCATGGAGGAGTTAACACTTCTTTCTCTGAGACAAGAGGGAAGCAGAGGACGGACACAGACATATGTGAGAGGAGGAGTTAGACTAAAAATAAGAAAATGTTAAATACTGTCAGACAAACAATGAAATATAAACTTGAATCTCTCATTGTACCTTGTGTATGGCCAGTAAATGTCAGATAACCAGAGGTAGCAAACAGCACACTGATAAATACAGAAATCACGACTGACACATGAATGACCTGAGACCACTTAGCCACTGTGGGTTCCTCCAGGGAACCATAAACTAAGAAGCTGTTATGGTGGCAGATGAATGCTACAATAGAAAATAATGAGAACATTATTAAAACACACTCCATATTTGACCCAGGTTCTCTTCTTTATTCTAGAAAAGGTTGAGAGATATTTGCCTCTGGGGAAGTCTAAAGAGTTACAGTCTAGTGGCAGCTAGGTGGCACAGTATGGAGTCAGAAGGACCCGAGTTCAAATCCGGTCTCAGACACTTGACACACTTACTAGCTGTGTGACCTTGGGCAAGTCACTTAATCCTAATTGCCTTGCCTCCCCCCCTTTAAAAAAGAGAGTTACAGTCTAGATCAATTAATTATATGTAGACCAATGAAACTCTTTTACAATCCTAGGAACAAAGAGCCCCCTATAAACACCAGGTTTGTGTGGTAGTCTCATGCCATCTCTAACCAAAACCATTCCCTTTGATGGAGAGTTGGAAATTCATACCTTTTTCTGTCAGTCTCCCTGGATAATCTTGGGTTCAAATACTAGAACAATTTTAGAATGCCAGGCAACTAATAAGTATCACCAAAAGCTTTGAAAGAATATCATGATACCTGTTAAATTACCAGGCTTAGCAATATAATTGTCATAATAGTATTATTGGCTTGGAAGGGATTTATCCATGTATAAACAGAGACTTTGGGGATAAATGGGAAGAGTTTATAAATAATTTTACTATGGCTCACATGCTGCTAATAGAAAAATAAAAAGTACTAGACATCTAAAAATGAACCAAAGTACTTTTACACTCTACAGATGCCCATAGGTTGAACAAAGATCTGAGTTACTCACTTACCAAATGACATAATGCCAACAGCTTGAATTGCATTGGGTTTTGCAAAAACCCAGGCATCTTCTGTTCTTGATCTAGGGGAAAAGAGTTTTAATATGACAACTTTTAAACAATGTTGTATGATTAGAAGTGATCAAAGAATAAAATTATCAGAAATTTCTTGAAATGCCTCGTGAGTTTAAATTTTGTATTGCCAAGCCAATATGTAAGAAACTTATCCCTAATAAGCTGCAAAAATAAACAAGATACAAATGCAAGACAATAGAAAAGTCTACTTATTTTCTCTTCTTCACCTTCTATCTTCTACTGCAGTGCAATATAGTACCCAAGCAGGCTTTATACTTTGATGAGAAATAGACTGTTTCACATATACTTTTATATTATGGGGGAGGAAGGAAGGAAGGGAATAAGCATTAAGTGCCTACTGTATGACAGGTACTATGCTAAGCCCTTTACAAATATTATCACATTTGGTATTAATGTCATGGGTGGATGGTCAATAGAAAATATGGTCCTTTTTCTTCCTCCAAAATTCTGTATGTGTCTATCCCCAGGTCATATTGTCAAGTTGGCCTTGCATGGATTCCGAAAGGTCTTGCCTATATCCTTAAAATATCCTTAAATATAAGATTGTGGATGGGGGACCTTGGAAGTTCTCTAGTTCAACTCTCTCATTTTATAGATGAAGAAAACAAGGACCAGAAAGGTAAAATGATTTTTTGCCAAGAATCATATTGATAATGAGTGGGGGAGGGAGTAAAAAGGAAGAGAAAGAAAGGAAAAAGAGAGAGGGGAGAGAGACAGAGGCAGAGAGAAGATATGAACCCAGATCCTCTGACTCCAAGTCCAGTGTTATTTCAGTCATATCACAAAAATATCCATGGTCCTTGAAGTTTCTATCCCCTGAATTTACCCATTAAGGGAACTATATGTTTTAAATGGGTTAAATTAAGGCATTATGTTTGTTTGGCAGGGCAGAGAGCCAAGGAAGTAAATAGTAGTAACTAGTTAACACCTTTAATAGATTACTTTATCTGATTAAGCCATTGTTACTCAAAGTCTCCTAACTGAGAGAGCCAGGCTCTTCCAGTATGAGTCACAGGATGGGTAAGTTTTGCTAGAGGGGAGAAAGTACAAAAAGTGGATCCTAAATTGATGCTCTGGAAAGGCAGGCTTGAACAAGGTACCACAGTTATTAGGGTCTTGGACAACATAAGTGTTCTAGTAATATTAATTTAAACCTAGGGGTTTTTCACTTGGGGTCCATGAACTTAGTTTTTGCTGTGTATTCCTTTGTAATCCTATGTATTTCAGTTTATACATTTAAAAACATTCTGAAAAGAGATCCATTAGCTTTACCAGATTGTGTAAGGGATCTATGATGCCAAAAAAAAAAAAAAGAGAGAGAGAGAGAGAGAGAGAGAATTAAAACCCCCTGATCTAGAGAGATTAGTTTTGAAGACAAAATGTATGTATAGTAATTCAATTCAAACCACTCACTAAGCATTTACTAAATGCCTCCCATGTCTCACACACTGTCCTATGAGCTGGCAGACAAAAATGAGACAATGCCTGGCCTCAAGTTGCTTACTTTTTAGTGATAATATATTTAAAATCAAATGATTCTGTGTTCTTAATGACACAGATTGTAACCTATCCATGTATGTCCACCCTGTGCAACAATTCTCCATGTTGTCCCATAATTTCACTATTGGAGGTCAACCCAAAATACTGGGTACTTCCTTCATTTCTCTTAGCATCTCCAAGATATCTGTGGAGCACATGGGGTGTTCATGTTATCCCTCCCTCTCTCACCATGTTATCATTTTTTCAATCATACATTTTTTTGTATGACATAGATAAAATGTTAGACTTGGATGATACCTTAGAGATGATTTAATTTAGAGGTTGTTAATGTAAGTATGTATGTATGTATGTCAAGTGAAGTCTATGGACTTGCATTTAAATGCTTTTAATAATATTTTAAATGCATGAAATAAAATATATAGGATTGCAAAGGAAGTCATTTATATTGATTGGCTATCAAAATATATATTTTTAAAAACAGGTTCATAGACCTCAGGCTAAAATTCCCTGATCTAGTCCAATCCATTCTCTTCACAGATGAGGAAGCCCAATTTAATGTTTGGTTTTCATAAAGGGACTGGAGTAGAGCTGGAAAGCACTTTCTTCAGTCTGAATTGGTGCAAACTATGCTTCCCTCCACCTTAGTGGGCCACTATTCCAGAAAAGTGAGATGATCAGCACAGACACAGAAGAGCTTTGAAGGAAACCTGCATGTCAGCCAGCTGCCTGCTACCAATTAGCCTGCTTCAATTCCCACAGTTTTTTGAGTGGAAGATGCTGCCACCTGCTGCCTCCATCACTGCATTAAGAATGAACAAACAGCCATACCTGTCAACTTTCCTTATTAATGGGACAGCAAGCAAGCACACACACACACACACACACACACACACACACACACACACACACACACACACACACACACACTTTAATCTGTCTCCATTCCTAATCATGACTCAGCTCTTCCAGAACCAACTGACAACTGTCGAAACTCAAAGATTGCCAGGCTTTCCAAAGCCTTTGAAATGAGTTTTCTCTCCCTATTAACTGCCTGCATTTGAAATCTCTGTTTTTTGAAGGGAAAAATTCTGACAGTAACCCCCTTTTCAAAGCTTTGGACTTAAAAATTGGGAGGAAACTTTCCATTCTCCCCCTCCTTTTGACTTTTATATTATCCAAAAATAATGAAGCCTTCCTTTCTGTTTCTATACAATTTGGCAAAAGCAGGGGAAAAGAAGCAGGGAGACATAGGTAAAGGTGGGTAAAAATCCATGTGGCCAACCCCAGAGAAGGAGAAAGAAGTGTTGGGTATGTTTTTTTCCAATGCAAAAAACTTTACAGGCAACTTTAAAGACCTTATCTATTATACTTTGGGTAACTATCAGCTACAAGTTGTTCATGTAGTAGTGGCTCTGTCTTTTAATAGTGTACACTGGAAAGTGGGGCTTGGGGAGGAAGGTTTTGGCAAGTCATTAAAATTCTTCTAGATAGATTTCATCACCTGGAGCTTAGACTAGTTGAATTTCAAGATCCCTTCTAAGTTACAAATATTATGAACCTTCTTTTTATTCACTGCTCTTCTATAAAAGTGAGGCAGCATGGTAAAGTGGATAGAGAGCAATCCTTGAAGCCAAGAAAACCTGAGTTCAAGTCCCAACTCTTGACACGTACAGGCCATGTGACTGTGAAAAAGTCATTTATTTAGTATCTCAGAGGCAGTTAAGACTATGTGTCATAGAGAATTCATTGACCCACACTGGAATAGGGAGTTTCCTCACTTAGTAACTGATGGATAGCTCCCATCCCTAGCTTCTTTTTTATAATAGAAGTGTGGATAGCTGAGGATGTGAAGATAGCATCAGATAATAATAATAGCCATCATTTGTAGATTATTTTAAGGGTTTCAAAGTGTTTTAAAAATATCCTCACAAATTTGATACTCACAACCACCCTGAGAAGGAGAAGCTGATATTATTCCCGTTTTTATAAATTAGGAAACTGAGGTAAACAGAGGTTAAGTGACTTGCCTAGGATCAAACAACTAGTAAGTATCTGAGGCTGGCCTTGATCTCAGGTCTTCCTGATGCCAGGGCCAGAGTTCTATCCACAGTATCACCTAGCTGTCTGGCTGGGAGAAGTTATTGCCTTTGAAGAAGAGATGAGAATGTCCTCAACAATAAAACAGATGACATTTTCTTTGGATACTTTTCTGGATGCACTTTTATCCATTTTTCCTTATATAATGCTTTGTTCCTATAATGAAGATCACTTTGGAGTCTTCCCAGGAAATATTTAGCAAAGGTTCCTTTTCCACTTTAGCATTCACCATAGCTTTCCCAGTTCCTTTTGACTTTATCATTCAGCTTTATGTGAATCATTTAAAGTGGGTAGTGGCTATGAAGATTGCCAAGTCACAGGAAACTTTTCTTAGTCTCTCAGACACATGCCCCAGGAAGGCATCCATCTTCTCTATTAATATCAACTTGACAAATAGGTGCCTTGGTAGTACTCAGCAGGAGGTGCCCCTTACTGGATCATTGCTCTTCCGTAAACACCTGTGCATCCACAGCATTATTTCTTTAAGCAAAACAGGTGCTTTCTCTTCAGAAAATCCAATTACCTTGTCCCTTACTAGAAGAAGAGCCAGCTAATTATTCTTTAGCTGTGTCTTTTTTTTTTTAGTGGTTAGTCTCTTCCATGTCACACTATTCCACCTTCCTTCTCTATTACAGACAACTCAAAATATCATTATGCTTCTTCAGATTTTTTTTTTCTTATTTGTTTTTACCTGGAAGCTCTTCTTCAATTTTTTTAAAAAAGGAATTCTTCATTGTTCCTGGTAGTCCTGGGGATTAGAGAAGTGATTCTCTAAACCTTTTATTTTCCCTTTAGAAAGGAGATCAACCTGCATTTTTAGATTTTAAACATAGATATCAATTAACTGGAAAGATCAGAAGGACAGACATCACTTACTAGAAGTGTAATTCCTAGTCCTCTGTTGTTGGTAGCTCTTGTGCTGAATTGTGAGGGCAAACTATCTATTGACCACACCCATTTGTTTTTTGGGGGTTTCTGAGCGTTCATTGTCATAGCAATCTCCCTTCCTTTTTACTTAAGATGATACTAGTTTGTCCAACTGTCTTTGAATGGCCGTTATCGGTTTGCCAAATGTTGATGGGGGAAATTTGGGAGGGCAGCAGACATGGGTTTTCATTAGGTATGGAACTCTCAGCAAGGAACCTCCCTTTACCCATTCAGATTAGCACCTTATTTGCAATGTGTAATCTTAAAGAATTTCCTGGGACACTGAAAGGTTAAATGACTTGTCTAGGTTCACATAACCAGCATGTGTCAGAGATGGGACTCGAATCCAGGTCTTCCCAAGTTACAGGCCAGTTCTCTATCTACCATTTACCATGCTGCCTCTCATGTATATTCATAATAAAATAAAAAAGCACACTAAGGATTTTCATAGATTTGTATAGTTTGTGATATCTATTATGCCATTCCTTTTAAAAAAAATAGCATGGAAACAGAGAGAAAGAATGGGGCCTGGAGCCAAGATACCGATATTAAAGTCCTCCCACAGACACATCCTGGCTTTGTGGTTATGAAAAAAACCACTTAATTTCTCAGAGCCTCAGTTTCCTCATCTGCAAACTGAAGGCATGAGTACTCCTACATCTTCCCAGGGCTATAGTGAGGAAAGCACTGTGCACACCTGAAAGTGCTACAGAAATATACCTCTTATCATTTGACACCACTTAGGTGGAGCTCTTTGTAACATTATGGTCATTTTTATACTTGTAGCCAAAAGCACTGAGGACGTGACTGGAAGAAGAAGATAGTCCAGTGATGAGGTGAGATGAGAAACAGTAGATAGACAACCCGAGTTATACACGGGTATCCTAAAAACAGTTATTGTTTTTTTTTAAAGCAGAGGATAGTTTCCATCATACATGGAGGACTTATGAAAAGTAATGGACATGGGGCGGCTAGGTGGTGCAGTGAATAGAGCACTGGCCATGGAGTCAGAAGGACCTGAGTTCAAATCCAGGCTCAGACACTTAACACAAAAACTAGTCATATGACCTTGGGCAAGTCACTTAACCTCAATTGCCCTCCAAAAAGCAAATAAGCAATGTTTTAACAATCAAAACACTTGTGTACATGTCAGTTTCTCTCTTTTTCACTCTCTCTGTCTTTTTTTTCTTTCTAAAAAAAGAAAAAGAAAAGTAATGGACAAGAACTGCATAGGATGAGAAAATATGGAGGATAATCTGTTTCACAGAAGGGAGCTTTTGTTCAGTCATTTCAGTTGTGTCCTACTCTTCATGACCCTATTTAAGGTTTTCTCAGCAAATATACTGGAGTGGTTTGTCATTTCCTTCTCCAGCTCATTTTACAGATGAGAAACTGAGGCAAACAGGGTTAGGTGACTTGCCCAGGGTCACACACCTAATAAGTGTTTGAGGTCAGTTTTGAACTCAGAAAGATGAGTCTTCCTGACTTCGGGCCCAGTGCTCTATCCACTGTGCCACTAACACCAATAAAACCACCAGTTCAGTAGGATAAGATTTATATGGTCATTAACTACTAGAACTATTGGATCTGTCGACTTAGTTTTATAGCAATCTCAACTAGTACAGAGCAGTCTGATCCTTCTTTGAAAGTCTGAAGCTAAAAAAACCCACACCTTGGAATGTGCCCATGTCTATCTCTTACTCAGTTGCTTACATCCCCAACCTTATGGTAATCATGCTTTGTTGTAAGACTCAACTCAAGTGGACCTGTTATCTATTTGGATGTTTCCTCCAGTATCACAGATTACAACCCTTTCATACCTGCTCATCAAGTGTTTCTTGCCCATGTCTTCCCATGAGCTCATTATAGGAGGTTCACCTACCCTCTTAGAAAACTGCTTTTTCTTTAGATCTCATTAGGCACTAATTGGGTACTGGATGGTCTAACTGTTATCCTGCATTCTCACCATGTTATTTTTCAAGCAAACATCTCCCTAATAATATCTATTACTCTGGTTCTTCAAAATTCTCTCTTCATTATGTGTCATAGGTTGTTCACATCTATCATCCCTCTACATTTCACCCTGTGTAATTTTTAATTCTTTAGAGACTATAATATTCTATGAGTTACAGCCATACAGCTATTGCTATTAAAAGGATGAATCTTTGTTTCTTGGAGAAGTTGAGGTCATTAAAGGAGCTGTACAATTTCCCAAGGGGAATCTACCCTGTGTTTCTCCTGTTTAATTCCGGTTCCACTTCATTTACAGTATTTGTAATTCATAACACATACGTGTGTGTATATACATATCCACACACAGAGGCAAGCTCAATACTGGCATGTCATAATTTGGGTAATGGGCATTCCTTATCCATTTGATTTTTACTGTGTGGATAGTTAGGCCAAATTATTCCTATTTCTTTAACTTGTATCTCCCATGAGAACCAGTAAGATACCCTTCCATTTAGATACAATTTCCTTCTTGTCAAAAATGTCAAGATTGATATGATTTAGTTCCTTTTGTAGTATGTTCACTCATTGGTTGTGGAACAAGGATTACTCAGTTATCATCCCAAGGTGGTCTAAAAACTGAAATTCTTAGCTTTCATTACATCTTAAGCTATTCTGCCACTGTCACTACTGCACAGGGCTAAGGCCCATTTAAAATGTATTTTTTGCTTCACAGAATGCGATGGACAAAGAATTCATCACTGGGTAGCCTACTGATGACGAGTCTCTCTATACTTAGTCTTGGAAAGCAGATTCTCTCTCTCTCTCTCTCTCTCTCTCTCTCTCTCTCTCTCTCTCTCTCTCTCTCTTTTATTTATGGCTAGGTCAACACTCAAAAGTATTTTCAGAATGACAGCACCTACCAGAACTTGTGTTTTCCTTGCATAGTCTTAGAAAACTGGGGGCAGCTAGATGACACACTGGCCCTGAAGTCGGGAGGACCTGAGTTCAAATCCAGCCTCAGACACTTAACACTTACTAGCTGTGTGACCTTGGGCAAGTCACTTAACCCCAATTGCCCTGCCCTCCCTCCTCCAAAAAAAGCAAAAAAGAAAAAGAAAACTGAGGGTTACTAATGTTATGATATAGCTTTGCAGTGAGCACATGTGGAAGAGTAAGTTTGTTATGATAAATGCAGGATGTTACTGTGAAAAGACTATACAAATAACTCTCTGAACGTCCAAACAAAAGAGGGAGATAGCTGAATCTTAGGAAATCCTACAAATGAAATGGATGAAAGAAAAGTTGTTCAACTAGCTAGATTCTATTTTAGCCCAATAATTCAAATGATAAATTATTACTATTAAAATAATCTTTAATATATGGTCACCCTGCTATCCTTTAGACCAAAAAAGAAAGTCTAATTTAAGTGTTATTTAGTTATGTTAATTATTAATGTTTTCACCCTTTTAGCATGTAACAAAGATGACACTACTACCAGAACAATAGTAGAGTTCACTTTAATTCCTTTAGATTTCACCCTAGGGCATGGCAATGAAAGACAATCCTTATACTTTATCACTGATCAAATTGCTAACAATATTTTTCTTTCAACATTCATTTCTTGAACACTTAATGTTCTTTTCCTGAAAAAAGTCATAGGCTACCCAGTTTTCTTGGCTTCTTTTATGTGGGGCTCTTAAAATATTTATTTGACATATGCTTGGCAATCCCAGTAGATATTCATGCCCTGCTCTTACACTCCAAGCTCCTTTATGCCTGATTATTGCTAACTGTTGAATCAGTTTCCTATTTAATGTTGCCATCACTGACATGGTCAAAGAATGTTTGGGGAAATTATAGATAACATCCGTTTATTATCTTAGAAAATTACAGATTTTAGACAAACACTTTACATATCAGAAATCTAGTTAAGAGATGGCAGCATGCTTAAATGCAATTTAACAGACTGACTTTAGAAAGTAAAGATCTAAGTAGCTTGAGCTCTGAACTTGGAGGTCTCTTCTCTTTCTTTGTACCATCAGGAATATTTTCAAAAGTTAGTGTTATTTTTCTGAAGGTTTCTAAGTCCTAGCTACAAAGTTTGTGTTTGTGCTCTTCTGAAGGACTCCAGCCTAGAGAATGTTGTGCAGCTCCCTTTCTCCTTTTAGGGCATGAGGCAACATTCATTTAAAACATGAAGTCGATTTCCCTGAAGGAATCTAAGGTTTATAATTTTGTATTTAAGTTCTGATGCTTTAAAAGTCTTATGCCAGTACTTGAGCCCTGAGGTAAATATATATTCTCAAAAGATGAAATTTTATAAATGTAAATAAATAAAAGCAATATAGGAGAGGGGCTGGGAGGCTTTTAGAATCTGGCACAGAGGCCAAACAGACCTGTATTTACATTCAGGGCACTCAAATTGCCTCACAGTCTATGCAGTTCATAATTTATTATCAAAAGTTAAAATTTCATAAATATAAATAAAGTGATATGAGAGGGGATAGAGGAAGTTTTGGGGATTTGGCACAGAGATCAAACTGGTCTCGGTTTACATTCAGAGTACTTCAATTGCTTCAGAGTCTGTCCAGTTCAAGGCATAGTTGCTGTCCTGAAAGAGGACAGAGAGAAAAGACAGAAATAACATCTCAGCCTCTAAGAACAACACAAACAGAAACACAGAGAGAGAGAGAGAGAGAGAGAGAGAGCAGCAACTTTTCCCTTAAAACCAAGACAAACATCTAGCTAGCCAGATAGGCAGATGCATAAACACACAACACTAATAACATCTTGTCGCCCAAAACTAAGAGAGATCGATGGACAGATAGAAATGTACATGCATGCACACACACACACACACACACACACACACACACACACACACACACAGAGTTTCAGTTACAAATTTAAAAGGAATGTTTTAGGGCCAAGGAGAAAGTGCTTATACTAAATTCATGGCAACTTTAACTAACCATTTTGTAGGAGATGCATCCAGTTCTGAAAGAGAACTTTTCTTATTCTGAACAGCTGAGCGGTGATAAGATAAAATGATAGCAAAGAAAGAGGAGGGGTTGGCCTGTGTGGCCTCTGAGGCTTCTTCCAGCTCTAGATCTTGAATGCTAAGATAGCTACAGTGATCACAAGCCTATGGGAACACGCTACAGGGCCGTTGCTTATCATCAGAACATTTTGCCTCCACATCAGGCGATCAAACATTACATCTCTCCATGGCATTGTTCCAAACCTTTTTCTGCTAAACACAGACACCTTCCAAAGCACACAATCTCTACAGGGACTCTGTTATTGGCAAGAGGACATCATGCATTAACCTCTTTAACCAGACACATCCCTGGAGTTAAGTGCTTTGGCTGGTGTGTAAACAGAGCTCTCCATTTCCTGTCACATTACAAGCCATTAATGATACACACAGACCTCTCCCACTTTCTGAACCCCTTCTCTTATCTGGCTTTCCAATCACCATTTGCATCAGTTGACTAGTTTCCACCTCCCCCATACTTCTTGCTCAATCCTGGGCAATCAGTGTTTAGAAGAGCATATACAAAATTCAGAAAAGAATTTTTTATCAAGTTTAATTATACTATTACCCCTACATCTAACTCACTGTTTCTGGGCTTCATCCTTTCCATCTCAACTTCACTCAGTTGTGTTGTTTTTTTTCTAACTCAAGAATCAAAGGGGAAAATGACCTTAAAATGTACAGGAAAACAGAGCAAGGCTTACTCTATTTTATCCTGATCTTTTGCTGACACATCATTTTTATTTTCCTCTAAATTATGTAAAAAGCAAAGATTGTCAGAAAGCAACAATAATGCAAGTGCTCCTTTAAAGAAAAGGAAGGAATTGAATATTGAAACTTTTACTACTATTAATGTCCAGACTTCTCTTTAGGATGAGACATTTTCTTCACTTTATGTTTAAAATTAAGCATTTCTGATGACTGTTGATAAACCTAAACTACTTACATTCCTCGATAATTAAGCATTATAAAGTAATGTAAGTATTTGAAGAATGATTTCATTTAAATGGATATTTAAATACTACATATCATTTCACAAGTGGGGGACCAAGCAAAGAAGAGATCATTTGGTAGGCAATCGCTCAAAGAGCACTGGAGAAACACACATAAATAGGCTGTAACATGATCATTTCTCTACCATGTATCTCCAACTCAATGCTGTCAAAAACAAGATTCATCATCCCTCCCTCAAATTCACTCTTCCTCCTAACTTCCCTGCTTTAGTTGGGGGCACCTACTCTTTTTCTAATCACCCAGGTTTGAAACTGAGGAATCCTCCTTAATTCTTCACTCTTATCCATCTTTCTCTATCCAATAAGTTGTCAGATCTTATTGATTCTACTGCCATGGCATCTCTCACATCTATCCTCTTTTTTAAAGAAATGCTAAGGGTGGGGGTTAGAGCCAAAATTGTGGAGAAAAGGAAGCAACTCATCTGAGCTCTCCCCCAAACCCCTCCAAAAACCTTATAATGCCATAAAACAATTCCTAGAACAGCAGAATCCACAAAATGAAGAGGTGAAATAATTTTCTAGTCAAAGATAACTTAGAAGGTCAGCAGGAAAGGTCTGTTGCACCTGGGTAACAATTGAGCACAGTTCAGAGCAGGCCACACCAGCTCACACCCGGCCCTAGCAAACCATGAGCAGGCTTTGGGAACCACTGAATCAGCAGTGCATTTTCTCTCACATAAAAGAGTCAAGAAAAAGCTTTTATAGTGGAGCGGAAGAGGGGGTAGGTGAAAGTGAGGGGGGGTAAATGAACTTAGTCTCATCAGAATTGGTTCAAAGAGGGAATAACATACACAATCAATCAGATACAGAAATCTATCTTACCTGGTAAATGGTGTCTGAATACAGGCTGAAACATACTTTTTTACTTTATTTTTTTGAGGTTTTCTTTGTCTATGTTTTCTTTCACATGGCTAATATGGCAATATTTTGCATGACTACACATGTATAACCTATATCAAATTGCTTGCCTCCTCAATGGAGGCAGGGGGTGGAGAGGGAGGAAGGGAGAGAATTCAGAACTCTGTTGTTTTACATGTAACCGGGGAAAAATAAAATGCTAAATACATTCAAGAAAATAAAGGTATTGAAAAGCAAAAAAAAAAAATGCTTAGGGCACTGCCCCACACTGGAGTTCTACTAGTAATAGAGGTAACAGGACTTGACATTCTTAGCTGATTTCAATAATTCAGAAAGGTAATGATTGGAGTGCTTCATTAGCTCTAAACAGGTTATTAAATCATGGGATTAAGAGCCAATAGTTGTGTACCCTGAAATGAAAATTCTTTTTCAAAAAGAGCTAACAATGAATTTAGAGATTATCTCATCCAATTTCCTCATTTCACACCTGAGGAAAGGGATACCTAGAAAGGTAGAGGAAGTTGTTCAACGTCACACAGGTACTAGTAGCAGAACTGAGATTTGAACTTAGATCTTCTTCTAATATTCTTTCTACAATATTCCTCCCAATTCCTTTGACTGAAGGACAGAAGAGGAAAAGACATTAAAATGATTGATTACTGCAAATGAACATGGGAGTTTGTGATGGATACTGTGTTAAAGTTGTATCTTCTTCTGGTCCCCCGATCACCTACCTCCTTCTAGTGAGTATGGTGATTAAGTTTATAAGTAGCCTGTATAAAGTAACAACAGCAGAAAGTAAGACTGCACAGCATGTAGCAAGGTAGGGTAGCTAGATGGCACAGTGGTTAGAGTGTTGGGAGTGGAGTCAGAAAGGCTCTTCTTGCTTTCAAATTTGGCCTCAAGTGCTTACTAGCAATTCGACCCTCGGTAAGTCACTTAATCCTGTTTGCCTCAGTTTTCTTATCTATAAAATGAGCCAAAGAAGGAAATGACAAGCCATTCCAGTATCTTTGCCAAGAAAACCTCAAATGGGATCATGAAGAGTCAGACATGACTGAAACAAGTGAACAACAGCAACAGTAACAATATTGCAAAGGGGAACCTAGAAGTTGTCCCAAATATGTCCCAAATATCAAAGAAACATAATCTGCAAACTGCATTATCCCATATAATTAAAAATCACATCCTGAGACTATGTGTTAAAGCAGGGCCTCTTAGTTCTGTGATCTCAGATAAGTTCCAGACATCTTCAGTAAGACCAGTGGAAGACCAAATGTTGCTGACAACTTTGAGATAATGTGGATATGTTAATGCACTAACCCCAAGGTAGCATGGCTAGTCTATAAAAGTGAGACCCAAAATTCCTGCCCTCCCCCACCATGAGTACTTTTTTTTTTTTTGCTTTTTGCTTTTTATTTTTTTGGAGGGCAAATGGGGTTAAGTGACTTGCCCAAGGTCACACGACTAGTTTTTGTGTTAAGTGTCTGAGACTGGATTTGAACTTAGGTCCTCCTGACTCCAGGGCCGGTGCTCCATTCACTGTGCCACCTGGCCGCAACTCCTGAGCACTTTTTCATCTCCCATTGTGTCCATAGTGCCAAATGCTTCCACCTCTAGTCCAAGGTTGAGACTCTTTGTGCCTCTTCCCCTCCCCATTCTCTTCCTGTCTGCCAACCTCTACCACCCCATCCCAGTTCTGACACTGTCTGCCTCTATACCCTCTTTCACACCATTTTCTCTGTATTTTCTGTGCTGTTTGACCTTCTACCATCTTTGCCTCACTGAAGTATAATTGAAGTATCGCTCCCTGACTGCTATCATTATCTTTCTGAAAGAATATCCAAAAAACTTGGAGTATCTGCCCCCATTTCATAACTCCATAAATTAAATAAGAATTCAGAGATGTTCAAGAAACTGGAATTCAGCAGCAGACCTGTTCTGGGATCAATTTCTATGTGAACAGAATCTTACAGAAACCATGACGAAGGGAATAGTCTCAATAAGAGCCTGTTCCAGGTCTAGTCAAGCCTCACTAGAGTAACTGATAAACTATATGGAGAACTATATAGTGGATAAGAGCTCTTGAAGATCCTTCCCCACCCTCACCCCTTCAACTCCCTACACATACCGCCTTGTCAATAGAAATTGCAATAAAATGACAGTGAATTCATCCATTTTTCGTTATCTTGCTGGGAGACACCTGTGCTCCCTTTGGAGTGAGAAAACAATGCCATGAACTACCTGCTGAGAGCAATGAAAGTTGTAGAGGGAACCCCACCAACAGAGCTAAGAGCTACCTGCAGAGAGGAACATATGGCAGTGAAGATAAAACTCATGGAGGTTTGAAGAAATGTTTGTATTTGAGGCAAAAAGTGATTCTAAAGGATTTATACTGGGGTTCATTCAGGGGCATCTATTTTGTGTCTCTTTTAAATAAAACTTTCTTCTGTAATATTGTAAGCATCCTGTTTCCAGGAGGAATTAGTCTCAGTATTCTGGAGGGATAGCATGTGAAGACTTTCTTGAGTTTTTTTGAAAATGGGTTTATAAATCAAGAATGATGAGAAAATCCACCCAAATAAAGCCATTGGCATCATGTCATTGGAATCTCTGAAAAAGGGGAATGAGTAGCACCTAGGTCAGTGATGATCAGCAATAGAGCCAATCTACTACAAGAGTCAAAACTCTACCCAGGAGAGGATACAATCGAACATGTATACAAGTTCAACATGTGATAGTTCCATTGTACCTTGACCTTGATAGAACCCATTTTTAATATTGTGTTTACTTCTGGATTCTGTATTCTAGGAAGGATATTGAAAAGCTGAAGTGTCTAGGAGAGAATGACCAATAACAAGGGAAAGAGCCTCAACATATACCATGTGAAGCTCTATTTAAGGAACCGGGATGTTTGGCCCTGAAAAAAAAAAAGACCTAGAGGAAACACGATAAGTATTTTATAGAAGGGCTACCATGTGGACAAGAGATTTGACTTGTTTTGCTTGGACCCAAAGAACAAAACTGGAAGATTGCATGGAAGCTGCAGAGGCAAATTTAAACTTAATATTAAGGATGATCTTTCATAAAATGAAAGTTATCCAAAAATAGAATAGGCTACCTCAGGCTGCTGTAGGCTCCTCTTTGATGGAGGTCTCTAAGCAAAAGACACAACACCACTTGATAGTAAAGGTGATTTTTAATGAGATATGGAATGGCTTAGATGGCCTCTGTCGTACCTTCAGAATCTGAGATTGTGATTTTGTGATACAAGGGTATTTCAGTCTCTGCATATGCAATATGCGGCCTAGGTGTCAGAAGTGGGGGTAAAGGACATTTTAAAAATAATTTGGTGATTGTAGTGGTGACAAAACTTTTCAAGGTCAGCTTTGACAAAACCCACCAAGTTCTCCTTTTTAGAATCATGCTGTCAGCTAAATTAGTTGATATAAAAACAGAAAAACAAAAATGTTTCCTTGTTCCCACATGCTTTGATAGAAGATTCTGAAACTAGCAAGATAATTAGCTAATATCTAGATGTAATTCACAGATTCGGCAAAACCAAAAGAAATATGATTTCTTTGTAAATAGAAGTTATGGCTTTGCAGAGAGTACTTAATCTTTATAGCTTGGCTATTCCACAGTTTCCCCTTGAACCCAAAGGAATGGACCACAGATACTATCTTCAATGTGAAAATTGTTTTTTGCTTATACTTCCATTGAAAAAACTGAATTGATCTCTCCGCTTGAATTTTTATATATCTCTCCTTCATTTTCTAAACTATAAACCTTTCCAGAAAAGCAACAACAGATGACTGTAGTCAACTGAAGTACTCCCAGCATGAGTTACACTCATTCATTCATATGTAAAGTTGAATAAAAAGCCTTAAGTGGACACATTGAAAAACATTTCCTGTACAGTCCTTACAAGTATGATCTTTAGTCCACCAAAAGGACTTAACATTTTTTACATTCTCTATATAGAATTTCTTTTTTTGTCTTTTTTTGGATGGGGGAAGGCAGGGTAATTGGGGTTAAGTGACTTGCCCAAGGTCACACAACTAGTAAATGTGTCAAATGTCTGAGGTGGAATTTGAACTTAGGTCCTCCTGACTCCAGGGTCAGTGATCTATTCACTGCACCACCTACCTACCCCTAAATAGAATTTCTTTAGAAAAAAAAAATTCTTTTAAAGCTTGAGGTAGTGGTCATCTTGTCCATACTTGAATGCCATCATGTGAATGATGAAAAAATTATTTTACTTGACGACTCTATTTTAGTCATAGTCTGTGCTACAGAATCTCTGGCTAGACTTACTCAAATGATCTAATAAGAGGATCACTCCATCAGATCTATCATTGAATTTTACCAAAGTGAAAATGGCCTCAGGAAAAAAAACTAGTATTCTTTGTCATATCACCACAATTTTGTATGAATTTCATAATTTTACAGAAATTTGGTCAATTTTTTCAAAGAATTGTTACTCCTCTTACCATGGTTCCATGTTATCTACTAAATAACGTTCAAATTAATGGTATGGAACTCTAAACCCACATGCATATTTGATGAAGTGAGATATAAGCATTGCAAGTCATGCTTAGAAATGTAATGTAATTGTACTGTAGTAAAGGAGATATACAAAGGGTACATAACTGAGTGTTTTGGCTGTAACATAATTTCTATCCTGAGTGAAAATTATACACTAGTGCCTCAATTGATCTTCATTTGTAAAAATGAATGTAAACAAAAGAAGGATTTTGATAAGTGGTAAAACGAAGGTTTTCATGGTGAAAGTACCTTTGGTTGAAGATGCTTTTGATTCTTGTAAGCAAAACATCAGAAAAAAAGAATTTCTTTGCTACTGCTTTGGTATGCTAGCTGAGTTTCTGGAAAACAATTAAACTGGTCTACCACTTAAAAATTTTAGAATAAATGGTTAAAAGTAAAACAAAGCTAACATTATGTCTCAGAGAGCCCCAAAGCCCCTAGACTATGAATATTTGAAATTATGTAGAATTTATGGCACTATGGAAAAGGAACTTGAATTGTGTGCTTTATTTTTAAAACACTGCTGCTAAAAACGTGTTTCCATAGTAACAAGGTCAACATCAGCAGCTACTGTAGACTTCCCCCCACCTTTTTTTTTTTTTGATAGTGGTTTTCAAGATCTGTTTCAAATACCCACTTTAGAAACTCAATGAGAGAGCAGTTTTCTTGATCCATCTGAAGCAAAATGAAGCAAAACACACGCACACACAGATCACTGAAGGGCTCATGTTTTATGGATTATGAGCATTTATAGTTGTCACATTTTCAGCAAGAAGTCAGTCCCACTAGCTACCATGCCAACACCCAAACATGTTCTGCTATAAGCCTGATCATCTATCAAGATAAACAGAAGGTTATTTACAATCTTATTTAAGCAGAAAAGAGAAGCTACACGGTATCTAAAAACACCCTTCTTCTAACACCTAAATATTGAAAACACTAAATGAATAATCCCAAATATTAGAAAATTTCATATACTCAGATGAGCCTTACCATTTGTTAAGAGGAAGAGCAATCATAAAGCTGTCAAATTTCATTGCCATGTGAACTAAGCAGCTATTTGGCCACAAAATAAAATCATTTAACCTAAGACCTGCCTCAATCACATGACAATTCCATGAAGCAATCCCTGGTCACCCCAACTGGAAACAATCCTCCACATCTCTGAATTCCTATAACTCTTCTCTTATAGTAGGTATCATATCCTATCTTATTTATCTGTTACAGTTATTTATATATACAGTTCCTCTACTGAGAGAAAACTGGAAAAGTTTTTGGATCTGCATTCCCATTTACTTACCACCTGATAAGTGTTAAGTTATTTAACCACAATTACTCATCTCTAATAGGAAAATAGTAATACTTTCACTAATTACAGTCTTATTGTGAGGAACCAATGAGATAGTATACATGAGTATTTTGTGTACTGTATATTGCTATGTAAGTTATTATTAGCTTATGAGTTTCTTGAAAGTAGGAACTTTGTAAGATTCATCTTTAAATACCCCACAGGAACTGGCAGAGTACCTTGCATATAGTAGATACTCTGTAAATATTTATTATTGAATGAAATCCCCTAGAATACTTCTAGTGGTAGGTAACACTGTGCTAATTGCATGAGGCCTTGAAATGTTAGATAGCTTCCTAAATGAGATTAATTTAATAAAAAAATTAGGCCTAATTATCAACCCAAGAAAATCCAAATGGAAGAAGAATGCTTATTCTTCAGAATAAGATATACAGGTAGAATGGATGACCTGTCCATTAGTACATATATCTTTGGTAGACATTGAATATGAACAATGAACTAGGCCCAGAATAGAAAAGAAGTAAGAGAGCAGGTTGGACTGCCTTTGGGAAACCAAGTTTCTCCCTAAAATAAAAGTCTATCATTTTAATACTGAATTTTTGTTGTTGTGTTGGTTGATATTATACGGATGTGAGGGAATGCTACAGTTGCCAATGAATTGAAGCTGAGGCACATAGTGGTCATGAATAGGCTATGACTGGAACAGAATGCAGTACAGGCAAATGGAAGCCTAGGTGCTCATTGGTAGTCATACAATGGTAAAAGAACTAGAGAAAGATTTCCCAACATGATACATGAACCTCCTGAGGAGAACTTATGAGAGGACATGGAAAAAAGATGGATAGGATTAGAAGGTATGGAAAAAGTTACAATTTATGTAGGTACATTAATGAGATCACAACCATTGGTGTCTAAGAAGAATAATAATTGTTAGACTCAATACTAGATCCAAATTTAAATGAGTAGAGGCACACACATCTTGTCTAATTGAGGCAGCATATTAAGATGGAAAAGCACCAGATTTGAAGTCAGAAGACTTGGATTAAAGTTCAGGATCTGCTACTTACTACCTGTGTGACCTTGGGCCAGTCATTTAACCATTTTAGGTCAGAATTCCTTATTTGCAAAATAAAGGGATTGGCTGAAACAATTCCTAAGGTTTCTTTCAGCTCTAAATCTATGATGTTATCATCTCTGATAACAAGTGACCGTTAAACATTGATAACCATCTTTTTAATCTTTTCTAAAAGACTTGTTCACTTGAATGTCATTCCTTTCAGGCTGCATTTGTTTATTGCATATTCTGACAACTTCAACCTCTATTGCATTAGCTCTATTTTGTCTACCAAAGTCCAAATTAAGGTATCAAAGATCCTACATAACCTGTCCCCAGTTTACCTTTTTCTCTCAATACCTCACTCAATACCTTACTGTCAACATGTACCTAATAATCCAGCTAAACTATTATTGGCTATTCCCCAAAAGTGTTCCATATGTTCTTGCCTTTGGTTATATACTGTTCCTTCTGTTTGGAATAATCTCTACTATAATTACCATATATCCACTTATCAAAATCCCACTCACTCTTCTGGATTCACTTCAAATGCCATATCTTTCCTTAAAAAAAAAGAGAGGAATGCTAATTGGAGACTCATAGTTGACTTATTGATTCCATTCCTCTGTGTGTCTCTTTATCTTTTGATCTCTCCTGCCTGCCTTCAATCCTTCCTTCTTTTTTTTCTTTCTAATTTGGCATCATAATATTTTAAAATATCAACTTTTAAAAAAAGTGTAATAGGCATTTGAAAAATGGCTGGAACTCTAGGATTTATAATTCAGGAGGATTAGCATTCACTTACAGTTCTAAAGTTAATTTGGATATTAAAATCTTTGAACTAGAAGAAAGACTTGAACCACACCCTGGAGTTTTAAAAGAGACACCCACAATCTATGGAAGAACAGCCAGAGAGAAGTTAATGGGGACTATAAGAGCATATTAGTGGCACCAATAGGGAGAGTGGGTCCTTAAGTCTGCCTTGGACTTAAACTGAACTAGAAAGAATTGCAACATGGGGTGAGTAACCAAAAGGAAAAACTGAAGGAGGGCCAAGGTGAGACATCAAAGGCCAGTAGGCTCTGCAGTTCTCTTGGAACAGAAGATTCAGACTGAAGGTTTCAGGTGTACTCACCTCTTCGACGACTATGGGAAATTACTTCCAAAGTTTTGGTTTTTTTCTCAATATTTTCCACCCCCTGCTTGTCCAATAACAGACACTATAATGTATTCTGGTCACTTCTTTTACCTAAATGTTTCCTGTATCCTGATTTTGCTTCATCAAACTTAAATAGGTAAGGGATTAACTAGATATACAGAAGGATAGGAGATTAGGATAGAGAGTCCTAATGACTTTTTTTTGTCTGCTCCACCAAAGTCCATAAAAGAGTAGAGAAAGGGGCCATGTGGCCCTAAGGGACGTTTTATTGCCCTATGGTCAAAAGTAAGACAGCTGTTTCAACACAGTGTGGCTAATTAAATCTCTGACCTCTAATATGAGAAAAGAAAAGGGCAAGGTGGAAATAGGTGAGGCCCAGGTGAGAGATTCACCTTCATCTCCTCTAGAGGAGAGGAAGAAATAAAAAAAGGTAAGAACCAGACACTAGTGTTACAAATGTATTTGTAAGGTGAAGAACAGCCAGAGATCATATCTTATTTATCTTTATATCCCCCTTAATGTCCTACATTTGGGAAGTACTTAACTTATGTTCATTGAATGAATAATTAATTATTTTTATCTTTTTCCTTCATATCAGCCTATTCTGTTATATTTGTCAAACAAACAAAACTATTCATGGCAACGTATTATTATTGGGGTTTTTTGTTTTTTTTTTGCTGTTGTGAGACAATCAGGGTTGTTTGACTTGCCAAGGATCACACAGCTAGAAAGCATCAAGTGTTTGAGGTTGTATTTGAACTCAAGTCCTCCTGATTCCTGGGCCAGTCCTCTATTCACTTCCCCACGTAGCTGCCCCTCATGACTGTTTAAAGACTAATTTACCAGAACAAATCTTCATGAGGCAATGTTTCAGAAATAATTTAATCTTTTAAATGAAAGATTATAATGAAAGCATAATTTGTAGGGGTGGTGCATAATAGGACAGCCCTGCACTTGGGAAAGGTGAATTGAATTCCAGCTCCTATTTTCACTAGTCATGTGACTACTGACAGGTCATATAAGTTCTCACCATTGTATAGTACAGGAAATGATTGTACTCTTTGCCTCACAGGATTCTTGTGGGCAAAAAATTTTGGACATCAAAGTGCCATATTGTTATAATTATTATTGTTTATTCTGCCTTAATGTGTCTGTGTATGTAGATACAGAAATATAAATCATTTTGAATATATATGGAAAATAAAAACACTGCACTGAACAGTATGGGCTAACATTATTGAAACATAAAATAATAATGGCTATAAATACATATATCTTTTCTTAACTACAACCTCTTTAAAAGTAACCTTAAAACATAAAAGCCTTTTATTTATCTAATAAAAAGGCTAAATAGCTCACACTTTTCTCCAAATGAATTTGAGGTATTTTTGAGAAGTGTTCTGTGTTAAAGTGATTGGTACTGAAACCAAGAAGGCTGCTATAAACACAGTCACAAAATTAAGTTATTTTACAGAACAAAAATCCAATGAGTCAATATAAAAATAAATTTTGGGGAGGGGGATTTGAAGGATTGGCTGCTATTCAACAGATAATTGCCTAATCCATTTCACATGTTTTCCTTTACAATAGAGAAAATCTCAAAAGTTTAAGTTTCTCTGAAATTTGAAAATGTATCAATTATTGAGGGTATCCTGAAAAAAAATGTGAGAGGAGACTAGGCAGGATTTTGCAAATAATTTCCCATACAAATTTTTTTATAGCCACACAATTGGCTGAAAGGTACCTTGAATTCAAGATTTTATTGTGCTTCTTAATTGGTGGTCACCAGAAACATTTCACTCAGTATAATACAACAAAACCTTAAATGCTCTCTTCCAATAAAAAGTCCCTTGTGTATGTTAAGATTAGACAAGATTCTTTGACATATGCACCCACAGAGATAACTATAACCAATGATTATTAATTATTAATATGAATAAGCAAAAAATAAAAGAGGGAGAAATGTTCTTGCCCAGAATTTTTACACTGTTATGGAGGATGTATTGCACAAGATCCAAAAGGTAGAGGGATTCCCTATAGATGATATGTCTTCCAGATATTTTAGTTTGTATGGCATTGGAAGCATCAAGGTGACTCAGTGGGCAGCTAGATGGCTCAGTGGATAGAGTGTTGGGTTAGAAGTGAAGAAGACCTGAGTTCAAATCTAGCCTCAGATGCTTATTTTAGTAGTATGACCCTGGACAAGTCATTTAGCTTCTGTTTGCCTTTATCCATTGGAGAAGGAAATGGCAAACCCCTTCAGGGGGTTTCCCAAAAATCCCATGAAAAGTGTGATCCAAAAAAAAAAAAAAAAAAGAAACGTGTGGTCCATGAGGTCACAAAGAGTTAGACATGACTGAACAATAACTCAGTGGCTAGACCACTGGGCCTAGAGTCAGGAAGATTTGAGTTCAAATTTGACCTCAAACACTTTCTAGCTGGATGACCCTTGGCAAGTCATTTAACCTCTATCTACTTCAATTTCTTCAACCGTAAAATAGGGATACAATATCATGTATCTTTCAGGGTTGTGAAGATCAAATGAGGAATTTGTAAAGTACTTAGCATAGTAGCTGGCATATAGTAGGCATTAAGGAATGCTTGTTCCCTTCCTCCTTTCCTCTCCTTAAGTGAGATCTATGATTATTCAAAAGATTCACAGAAGAAGAATGAATTGGATGATAAATGCTTTTTATCTGGACTAAAAGATGCATGATCAGTCCAGGGCAATTAGTGCATCACCACCTATGTTTGGGATTGACATTGTGGATGGATAAGTTGGGCACAGATTTGAATAGGAGGAAGAATCATAATGCTTTTTAGTGATCTTAAGTCACTCCTTAGAGTAAAGATCCATATTTTCTTTTTTTTTTTTTTGCTTTTTGGAGGGCTATTGGGGTTAAGTAACTTGCCCAAGGTCACACGGCTAGGTTTTTGTTTGTGTGTGTTCGGTGTCTGAGGTCAGATCCGAACTCAGGTCTTTCTGACTCCAGGGCCGGCGCTCTACTCACTGTGCCACCTAGCCGCCCCAAGATCCATATTTTCAAAAGAAATTTTCCTCAGTCATGACTATCTATGGTTTAGAATCTTACAATATCACAGTTTTTGAGAAATCAAAGTTAAGAGTGTCTTAAAGGGAAAATGAGAGAGAACAAGAAATCTGTTGCACATTTTCAGTAATGACCTATGTTCAAGAAATGGTATAAGGCAGAGATTGGCCAACAATGGACAACAATGGATTTTTTTTGTGTAGCTCACAAACTAAGAATGTTTTTTGACATTTTAAAATACACTAAAATTTTATTTTAAAATGTGAAAACCACTCAGCTCACAAACCACACAAAAATCGGTTAAGGACCATATGTGATCCATAGCCTATTTGCTAACCTCTGGAAGGGATGTCTGAATGGAAACAAAAGTGGGTTATTCATGTGATATAAGTAAGAAACAGAGATGGCCAAGCCAAATGCTCCATTGGTACCCTCGACATGTAAAAAGACCTAGAGGAAGACCTTTAGGTACATTGAGTGAATCCACTGAGGGACGTTCTGCAGAAGAACATAGATAAGAATCACACAATGCAAGAAGGTGAAGCTGGGATGCAGTCTTCACTAATGGAGGGAATATCTGCTTTGATGAGAACAATGAACCATCAATACTGAAGACTGGACAAGCACATCCATAAACCACAGGTGTGTTGGTCTGATGATGTACAAATGATTGAAGTGAACTAAGTTTCATTCAACTATACCCTCGAACTAATGTTATCTGGTTCTTAAACACAACTTAATAAAATTTTGTGACTTGTCTAATCATAGAAGATTAAGATAAAATGTTATTTGTTAATTAGAGTTTGGGATGCGTTTTCACTAAATCTTTGGTGTCACTAAGTACAAAATAAACGTGGGACTGTTTGGTTGAAGTTTTCAGTATTTTTTAATAAAATTTTCTTACTTTATCTTCTTCCTTAGGATGTTGAAATTTAAATTTAGTAACTGAAGTGAAGTTGGTAAAAGGACTTGAGTTTTTTGGAAGGAGATATTGTAGAAACAATAAATTAAGTATGTTTATGATGTTCCTTTTGCTATCTTAAATGAAGACTTTTATGGAGGAGAAATAGTAGTCTCCTCCATCTCCTGCTACTTGGTTCCATGTTTTCTTTGCTCCTCACCTTTCAGAATTCTCATTCCAAGAGATTGAAGTCACTGCTCACGGTCTTCTCTTGAAATTAGAAGTGACCCATAATTTTAATTCTGCTAGCAGTGCAAATTTCCACAGAAAAGATCATTTGTGGATTTCTTCCCACAAGTGAAGTGCTGGGCTTCAATTTAGGAAGACCTGAGTTCGAATTTGGCCAGACACTAGCTACATGATATGGGGCAAGTCATTTAACATTGTCTGCCTCAGTTTTCTCAACTATACAGTAATAGCATCTTTCTCCTGGGGTCATTGGGAAAATTAAATGAGATATTTATAAAGTGTTTAGCACAGTGACTGGCACATAGTAGGCATTTAATAAATTTCTGTTTCCTCTCTTTCTTCCTCCTTCCCTCCCCCTTCCTTCCTTCCTTTTTTCCTTCCTCCCTTCCTTCCTCCCTTTCTTTCCTTTCTTCTTCCCTTCTCAGAACAATTCTGTGAGATAGGTAGTATAACTATTATTACCCACATTTTATAGGTGAGAAAAATAATAGCTAGCATTTAGATAGCATTTTAACTTGGCAAAGCTCTTTACATGTACTATCTCATTTAAACCTTGTGAGACCCCTATGAGGTAGGTGTGTATAGGTGTGTGAGGTAGATATGAAGGTGAGGTAGATATTATCTCCATCGTACAGATGAAGAAATTGATACACAGAGAGGTTAAGTGACTTGCCCAGGGTCACACAGTGAGTGTCTGAGAACTCACGTTTCCTTGATTCTAAGTCCAGCATTCTACCACCCTTCCACCAAGCATGAAATAATTTGGCTGCATTCACACAGCTACCATGCAGCCCTTCTCCTTAATATATATGATGTCTCATTATTTAACACATACATGATGACTGTAAGTTCAAGATCGAATTAATAAGAAAAGACTTACATGTATGGACCTAGAGTGAATACCCTAATAATTACAAATGTCAGGATCACTGCAGTTAAAACTGCAGAAATAAGGGATGCCTGCAAAAGAAAATACAAAAGTGTCATAAGTTTATTGATACAGATATTTTAATTTTAATGTTATTTTATTCCTTTAACCAAATTTGGCTTTTCTGATTACTTAATATACTGAGGATTACTTGTTAGTTCCATTTATTGCTATAGATAAGAGTAGAGAAACTCCAGCCTACAGGTCAGATTTGAGTTTTGTTTTTGTTTTGTTTTGTTTTTTTGCTTTTTGGAGGGCAGTTGGGGTTAAGTAACTTGCGCAAGGTCACACGACCAGGGTTTTTGTTTGTGTGTGTGTGTGTTAAGTGTCTGAGGCCGGATCCCAACTCAGGTCCTTCTGACTCCAGGGCTGATGCTCTACTCACTGCGCCACCTAGCTGCCCCAGATTTGAGTTTTGACTTGTGCCTTCCCTCTAAAATTATCTTTAATTTCTATTGTAGATACCTTGTTTTTCAGTCACTTTTGCATGTTACCTCCCCATTAGACTGTGAGCTCCTTGAGAGCAAGGATTGGGGTTTTGTTTATTCATCTATCTATCTATCTACCTATCTATTTGCCTTTCTTTGTATCCCCAACAATCAGCTCACTGCCTCACAGATATTAGAAAATAAATGATTGTTGGCTCTACTTATTTTCATCCAGTCCACTGGGTGGGTACTGAGTAGTGATATCATCATATACAACGACTTCTGCAAAACCACAACCAGATTTGCAAGCTGTTAGTGGACTTTGATGGATAGCCATAAGTCGGTAATTGGTATGATTGTCTGTGTCTGTATTTGTGTAGTTGTTTCTATTTATACTTCTGGGTTTGTTTTTCTGTGTCTGTGCCTGTGTGCCTATCTTTCTGGTTCTTTGTGGACTCTTTCTCTCTCTGTGCCCTTTTCTTCCTCATTCCTCCTTTTTCTCTCTCTTTTTCCTTTCTCTTTTAATTGCCATATCATCGAACTGATACTAAATTAAAATTGTACATACTCAATGTATACAAATTATGTAAAATAGATGTACCTATTTCATGTTTTCTGTTCTTAATTCTAAAAGTAGGTTTGTAAAAAAATTGTATGTTTTCTCATAGATATATGGAGAGAGAAAATACTTTTAAAGAAATTCATTGGATCCTTGATTAATATTTTTTTTAAAGCAATTGGGGTTAAGTAACTTGCTCAAGGTTACACGGCTAGTCATTATTTATGCGTGGAATATTTTTTCTTTACTTGGTAATTCTTAATATAAAAAATTTCACTTCTATTATAAACAGTGATGTTCTCTAGAGTCAGTTCAAGCCAGCGCTCAAGAGCTGATTGTTAAATTTTCAGTATAACTATTTACATCCTCAAACTGGCACACTACAAAATCAGGGGTTGATTTATTGTTTTGTGGATTGTTTAGACTTAAGACAGTTATAGAGAAAATGTTAATACATATTAAACTTAAAAGTGTAACAGGTATAATTATTTTAGGAGATTCAGTCATTAAAATTTTATTAGCATACCTCTGCCTATTAGGGCTAGGAATAGAGATTAGATCTGTGATTTTAATAGCTCAAGATACACTGGTGAGAAAACTCCATCTACCAATACAGGTCAGCACCTCCTCTGCTACTTCTGATCTTAGAACATTGGGCAATTAAGTGACTTGTCCATGGTCACACAGGTAATATATATAAAAGTGGGACATGAACCCATGTCATCCTAGCTTCAAGACCAGCTCTCTATCTCACACATCCTGGCTGTTTTCTGTTGTCAGGCTGGCAGAGTGGCCTAATGTGCCAGACGTATGCATTTCTGCCAGGAATCCTTTTTATTTCCTGACATTTGAGGTCTCTTGAATGATTTGTCTTATTGACAGTTTTCCTTTAGCTTTTCTATATATTAAATCAAAGAATGTAGGCTCCTTTCTAGTAAGAATTAATACAATACTCATTGTATTAATCTGGCATAGTAGGTACATAGGAACATAGTAGGTATTTAATAAAAGTCTATTGATTTATTGACATTAAAAGGAAAATCAAAAAGAATGTTAAAACTATCAAAGACAATGGAAATATTCTTTTAATTTTCCTACCTTTATCTACAACATAAAAATATACAGATGAGGAAAAAAAAACAGAATCAAATTAAGCAAATGACAAATGCAGGCAGGCAGGCAGGCTATGTTTATACTACTACTACCAAGTGGAAAACTATTGTAATGATCTAGATAATTCAAGCAAAATGGTCCTTTGGATAAAACCTGGGCACTTCAGGTGGAAAGTTTGGAAGAAAAAGGATGGAATCAGAATTATTTGTATCATTATCATTTGTTGTTGTTCAGTTGTTTTAGTCATGTCCAACTCTTCATAACCTCATTCGGAGTTTTCTTGGCAAAGATACTGGAACAGTATGCCATTTCCTTCACTAGCTTGCTTTATAGATAAGGAAATGGAGTTAAACAGGGTTAAGTGACTTGCCCAATGTCACACAGCTAGTGTCTGTGGCTGGATTTGATCTCTGGTCTTCTTGACTCTAGGTCTAGTACTCTATCCAAGGTGCCACCTCGCTGCCCTATCATTATCCTAGCTCTATACTTTATGTTGCAGACATAAACTATGGATGTATGATAGAGAAGCAAAGTTTAGAACTGATTGGATTACTAAGAAATCTCTAGGAAATTCCTAACAAATGACAAGTTTTCACATCCCATCATAATGTTTGCTGTTATGTTAATTAAGGTCATAGATTTAGAGCTGGAAGAGATAGTAGAGTTCAACTAATACAACATAATCATTTTATATACAAAGAAACTGAGGACCAAAGGTTAAATGACTTTCCAAAAGTCACCCAAGTAGTAAGTGGTGGAAGTAGTTGAACCCAGCTTCTCTGACTCCAAATCCAAAGGGCTCTTTTTTTCTCATTACTTCACACTGAGCACAAGAAACCATACTTGAATAAAAGTACAGTAATAAATAAAGGTTACAGTTGCAACTTTATTCTAAAGTGCAGAGTTGATTATTCTTATGAGAACAGAAGCCTGGCATTTATCAGCATAAAACACTGCAAACTTTGAACCACTATATGGTAGCTATGGTATATGATAGTATAGATATGGATATATAGATAGATAAAGACATAGAGATAGAGATAGAGAGAGTAGTATACCAGTTATTATTTGCAATGATAATAATTTAAAATTTTATTGAATCTGACAAAAAAGTGTTAGCAGCAAATGGATAGTAGTTTGCAATCAATGATATTTTATTATGGTAGAAATAGATAAAGGATTACAGAATCTAAGAGTTGTAAGGGACCTCAAAGGCTATCTGGTCTAACCAAACCTGAGCCAGAATCTCCTCTATAATAGTATATACTTTATTTTTAATTTTTTTTGTTTCATTAACTATTTCTCAATTACATATAAAATATTTTTAACAATCATTTTTAAAATTTTGAATTCCAAATTCTTTCCCTCCCTCCTATCCATCCCCCCTCCTTGAGAAGACAAGTAATTTGATTTTGATTACCCATGTGAGGTCATATAGCACAGACTTTAACAAGTTGTCACCTAGCTTTTGCTTTGACGATCCCAGCAGAAGGAACCCATTACTTCCCGAGGTCACTCATACATAGCCCTAATTGTTAAGATTTCCTCTGAAATTTAACAAAAACCTCATTACTCCTTGTTCTTTTCTCTGAGATAAAGCTGATTAAATCTGACCTTGTCCCCTTCCCCTTTTACCTCCTCTCCCCCATCCCCTTCCTCCCCCTCCCCAAATCAATCTTATCTTCTCCATGTTACAATATCCCAGTTTCTTTCACACCAGCCTCATTGGGAATCTTTTCTAGTCTCACCTGTCTTTTCACCCTCTTCTGGATGTGCCCTAGCAAGTTTACATTTCTTGAAATGTAATACAAATAACTAAATGCATTATCTCAGTTGTGATTTGACTATAGCTTTCCTAATTAAAGATGCTGAAATTTAATTGATACACTATGCAGAAATTTGCTACTAATGTCACAGATTTAAATCTTGATATTGCTTTAGCCACCTAAAAAGGTTGGAAAAATACATTTTAATAAATGCTATGTGCATGCATATTATATGTGTATATACATACATATATAGAACCATTTTTTATCTTTGCTCTTAAGATACAGAGTTTGTGGCTTGCAATAGTACCTTCTAACAAGAAAAAGAAAGGGCACATTTGGTTCACACTGTGATGTGATGTTTAATCACTGATCCTTAAAGACCAATCTAATGACTCAACTACAGTTTACTTTAGGATAATCATAAATCATTTGGCTTTGCAGATAAACACTACAATTAAGAACTCTGCACAATTGCTTCAGTTGACAAGGAACATTTCTGCTTCTATTTTAACTGTGGAGATTACCTTTCCCAGCTTTGCTATGTCACGGTACAAGGATAAAGGAAGGGAAAAGACAACTGTGGAGAGCCCAATGATGAAGTGGCGGCCAATGAAAAAGTTACCAGGATCGACTAAAATACAAAGAAGATTATAACATATTTAGAGGCATACATAACAAGAGCACATACACATAATTATACACAACTTTTTTAAAATTTTTTTGACCAGACCAGTAATTTTCCCGGTGTTAGGAATTTCCTCTCCCAAAGCCAGTTAGCACTTTCTCTACAGTTGAGAGTACTAGAGAGTTGGCTGAAGCCATACTGGCTGAATCCTACACACAATGTGTCAGAGATAGGACTTGAACACAGATCTTTTCTGCTCCCAGACAAGTCGCTATGCTATACTGCCCCTCATGCAGAGCATAAATTCAAGCAACAGAACACATTTTCCCCTCCAGATCTATGATTTCATAATTCCACTATGTCTCTAATAGATGGTTTTAGAAAGTTGGGAAGGCGGGCAAATGAGAATATAAGTGACATGTCCAGGGTCACTTTTCATATACATATGTATATATATATATGCATATGTATGTGTGTATATAAAGGTGTGTGTGTGTGTGTGTGTATGCATAGATAGATAATTCTTTCCATTGTACCCGGGTCTTCTTGACTCCAAGACTACTCCTCTAGCCACTATAAGGTACAGTCACTCATTTTTAAAAAAAAACTCAGTATATTAAAATATAAGCATGTCACAGATATTTTAGGAAGAAAGAATTCTCAGGAAAGCATGTCAAACATATAAAACTACAAATATACTTACCAAAGTACCTTAAGGCTAAGCCTCTAGTTAAAATATCCTAATATTTCAAACCAAAGTGGGAGAAGTTTTTTTAATTTCATCTCATTTAAAACAAGAAATAGACCATGAAATGAACCATCTTTATAGCTTTACATCCCACCCGGGAAAAAATAAATGTATAGCTTTTTTTCCATCATAAGAGCAGATGGAAGTTTTGAAGTAGGCATGGCAGAATTTCATGGGATAACCACCAATATTGTGTCCTGAGATAACATGGAAAATACTTTGAAATTACAATTGTAATGATTCTTTTCTAAATCTAAAGGTAGTTTAACTAGAGCTTCTTTTAGTTGAATAGCTGGTTTTAAGACAGAGAGAATGAGAAGGGAATTAATTAAATGCTTTCAGGAATAATATGACCTTTTTATATTATCATTCTTTATAAGATTAGGATTCATTTTCCTCAAGACTACCTATACTCCTATGTTATTTGACTCTAAGAGAAGCTCCATGATCCTATGTTTCCTTACATAGAGGACAACTGACTTGGTGAAAGGTGCTGGTATCTTTTCTCCTTCCTTCTTCCTCTCCTCTTTAAGTAATTGAGAATGGGTAGGAGGTATCTATTGGCAGGTATGCATGCCAATGAATGGGCCACCATCAAGTGATGGCAGCTAGAGAAGAAAAAAAATTAATAAGAAGGGTAGTTTTGCAATCTAAGAGCTGGATGTCTGATTTTTATCTTATACTGAGTGGGGTGCATTGAAAAATTTGCCAGACAGTCATACTACAGAGCTGGAGAATATGAAAGGGGTGATGAGAGAGGGAAAGGGGAGGAGGAAAGAGACAGAGAGAAAGTAACAGGGAGACATAGAGATAGGAACAAAGATAGAGACAAATAGAGAGAAGGTAGAAAGGCCACCAATTTTGACCAGTTGGGGCAGCAGGTCAAACAAAGACAACAGGATTCGTTATTGTGAAGAGGGCCACTTCCAGGGAAACCCTCATATTCAGGAATCTAAGTGACATTGGGGATTTAAAATTCACTAATTCCTCATAGCTAACAGTTGTTCTTGTGAGCATCTGTTTTGTTTTCTTCCTTCTAATAAGATTTTCACCTATAATATTGTGATCTCAGCTTGGGGAGGTTGGCGAGGGTGAAAGGGGATGGAAAGCTCACAAGCCAAGAAAGCAATAAAATCCTCCAAAGTATATTTATGTATTTTGTGTAACACATTTTGGCGACACAAAAGTTATACTCATATATACTATAATTCTCATTTTAAGCCTCTTGAATGGTCCTTTGATTGAAAAAGGTTAGAACAGAAGTCTGAATTTAATAAGGTAAAATCTAATAGCTATAACGATAAAGTCTTACACTTGGATTCAAAGAATCAAGTGCACAAGTAGAGAATGGGGAAGGGGGCTAGAAATGTATCTAAAAATGACCTGGGGTTTTTGTTTTGTTTTTGTTCTATTGCACTGTCATTGGGAGGCAATAGTTCTACAGTAAAAAAAAAAAAAAAACTGATTTGACGATCATAGGCTTCACTTTGAAGGATAGTGAGCTCCAAGCCCACATCTCCAATTACCTGTTTGCTGCTTAGATGCTCCATATGCACCTCAAAATCAACACACACAAAATGAAACCCCTCCAACTCCCAAGTTACCTGACCTCCTCTAAAGTGGTCCATCATCCTGATCACCCAGTTTTGTTCAGAAACTCAGTCATATTTTATTCTTTACTCTTCCATCATGCACCCGCACCCTACCCACCCACCTACGCACACACACACACACACACACACACACACACACACACACACTCTCTCTCTCTCTCTCTCTCTCTCTCTCTCTTGCTCATATACATTTTCTCTTCACTTGCATAACCGCCAACCTAATTCAAGGTTTCACTGAATCTGATTAGCTTCCTAATTGTTTCTCCCTGCTTCTAATCTCTCCCTTCTCCAATCAATCCTTCATATAAGTGCCAAACTAATATTTCTAATGTATGAATGAATCTGATGGGCCCTAATTTACATTGATTCATAACTATTCAAAATTCTAACTCCTTAATGTGGCATTTTAATGAGTGGATAGAACATGGAGCCTGGAATCAGGAAGACCTGAATTCAAATCTGGCCTTAGACACTAACTATGTGACCCTGGGGAAGTTACTTAACTTCTGTTTGCATCTGCTTCCTAAAATGGGAATAATAACAATTACTGCCTCCCAGGGTTGTTGTAAGGATCAAACAAGATAATTGTAAAGCACTCACACAGTTAGTAAGCTCTATATAAATGTTAGCTATTCTTATCATCATCATTATTAAAGTCCTATACCATCTTTTTTCAGCTCACCTTTTCATATTTATTTCACACTACTCTCTTTCATCTCTTTTTTATGTTCCAGTTAAGCTAGCTACTTGTCTTTCCTGGACTCAACATTTCATGTCTTATCTCCATGCCTTTTCAGAGGCTGCTTTCCCACATCTATAAGGCCACCCCTCTTCATCTCCACATCTTAGAAACTTTAAAATCCTAAAAGTCTTGACTCTGGTGCCTCTCCTACAAAAAACCTGTCCTGATCCCTAAAATTGTGCTTTCTCCCTCCTTCAAATGGCCTGCATTTCCTTAAGTTATGCACACACAATGAAATCCCCAGTATGATATAAACTCCTAAAGAGAAGAGACTTTTAAAAAATCATGTATATCTCCTTTAAGGGTCTAGAGTCAGGAAGACATCTTTCTGGTTCAAATCTGGCCTCAGACACTTATTAGCTGTGTGACCGTGGGCAAGTCACTTAACCCTGTTTGCCTCAGTTCCTCATCTGTAAGATGAGCTGGTGAAGGAAATGGCAAATGACTCCAGTATCTTTATCAAGAAAGCCTCAAATAGAGTCATGAAGGGTTGGATATGACTGAAAAATTACTGGACAACAACAATTTCCCTTTTCCTACTTCTACCTTATATATAACAAATGCTTAATAGACTTTGAATAGACTTGAAAGGAATCAGATAACGTCCAGAATAAAAGACCTGAAGTCCATCTGCACTCTGCCCTGTCAGAACACACTAAAGTGTGCCCAATTCTAAACACCACAGTTTAGAAGGCCATAGGTGGGCTAGAGTGCATCCTAAAGAAGGCAAGCTGGATAGTGCCCTGGGAGAACTGGTTGAAGGAAGTAGGGATATTTAGCCTGGAAAAGAAAAGACTTGAGAAGGAGGGTTAGGCAGAGGGACATGTCATAGAAGAATGATTAAACTTGTGCTGCTAATCTTGTTCTCAGAGGGCAGAATTAGGAAGAAGAATTTGCAGGGTGGGGGGAGAAAAAGGAAAGGAAATAAGCATTTATATAGTGACTACACAAATATTATTTCATTTGATTCTTACAACAATCTTGTGAGACAGGTACTGTTATTATCTCCATTACATAGTTTAGAAAACTGAGCCAAACAGCAATTAAGTGACTTGACCAGGATCACACAGCTATAAAGTGTCTGAGCTGGGATTTGATCTCAGGTCTTATTAATTACAGTCTTTATGTTCTATCCACCAAGCCACCTAGCTGCTTCTAAGACAAACTGATAATATGTAAGGAAAAAGTAAGTATGAATCATGAATTCATTCATTTAAGTTGAATCTTCTATATCACAAATTAGAGGGATAGTACAGATAAAGCCAAGTCTTAAGTCACCTTGGAAAGGCTTCAATTGTCCGGATATTTTAGAGAAAACACTGACTTGATTTATCTGGATAATAGCTTTTACTCCCTACATAGGTTCATTTACATAATATAGAAACATGAGCAGAAGAAAACTAATTTTTCCCATGTGTTACATTAAAGAATCTTTAGGGTCCTGGGGGAACATTTAAATTGAATGCTATGATTAATCACACTATGGCCTAATTATATGTATCTCACTAGTTATTTCCATTTTGGGGTCTATTACCAAAAATGGATCATGTGGGATAATATTTCTAAAGTATTTAGCACAATGCCTGCAACATAGTAGGAGCTTCATAAATGCTTCTTATCCCCCCCAATATCCTTCACCCAAATATGCATATGAAAATCCGATTTTAAAATAAATTATTTTTAGTGAGTCTGGAAAATTAGTCATATAGAATTCTTCATGGTCTTGAGATACAGCTATGAAAACAGCCTTCAAAGAAGGCATACTTAATCTGGTGTGCATCAAGAATTATGGCTTTTATTTCCTGTAAAGGTATGGACAATCTCCAAATACCCTTCTAAAACATTGGTATTGTGGGAGTCCTGAAAAATAGACTTTGTGTAATGAACATTATTGAAAATATTCTGGCCTCTATTTTTGGCTCTCTCCCAAGAAGCTCAAAGAAATCACTTAGCATTAAACATGCCACACTTAATGATGGGGAAGATAATTCACCAAAAGCAAAGCACTCTTTGATCATATATCTTGTTTTAGTACTTATTTCAATAAAAAAAACCCCAACTTATTCTAGCCAAAGAACAAATGCGGGAAAACTTGCAATAATGGCTTCTGTCTACAATATATCATGCCTTAAGGTCTGCAAAGCACTTTACATACAATATCTAATTTGATCCTCACAATCACCAATTTATGTGGATACTACAGGTCTTATAGGCAGGTAGGTGGTGTAGTGGATAGAGCTCCCACCGGAGAAGTTAGGAAGACCTGAGTTCAAAATTGGCTTCAGACATTTATTAACTGTGTGACCCTGGGCAAGTCACTTAACCCTGTCTGCCTCAGTTTCCTCATCTGTAAAATGAGCTGGAGAAGGAAATGGCAAACCACTTTGGTGTTTTTTTTTCTTTGCCAAGCAAACCCCAAATGAGGTCAGGAAGAGTTGGACACAACTGAACAACAACAGGTTATTATTGTTTTCATTTTAGAGATGAGAAAACTTGAGTTCAGAGAAATTCAGTAACTTGGTTGTGTTTACACAACTAGTAAAAAGTTGGAGGTGGAATTTTAACCAATTGTGTGCCTGGGCATTCTCTCTACCATACCCTATCTGTTCCATGGGAAGCTCACTGATTTAGGAGAGATAGGTATAGGTTGCTCTAAAAAGTCATATTGATTTTAGAACAGTGTATCCAAAGCCTCCTCCAGGTCTAACCCCCATGATTTCTGAGCCAGTGCCCCCTGCTTACTGCTTCACTTATTCCTAGGTATATGCCCCAATATACCAAGTTTGAAAGAAGGAAGAGGATTTTTGACAGTTTACATTTTGATTCCACAGGCACCACAAAGTATAGTGGCATGTATATAAACAAACTTGACTGACTCTAAATGGGACATGCCTGTGCTGGTGACCAATAATCTATAACTAAAAGAAATTTCCAATAAGCAAGCTACCTCATAACATGAGTTTTCATTAGGCAAGTCACAGGTTTTGGACTTAGAGAGCCAGGACAGAAGAGTCAAAGGTTAGTTTGGTACTCTTGTGCTCCTGCAACTGGCAATCAATCAATTCATCAATCAATACACATTTATTAAGTCCTAGAGATACAAAAAGAGGCAAAACAGTCTCTGTCCTCAAGGAGCTTACAGTCTAAAGGCAGGCTAAAATTTAAGCATATTAACTCTCCTAGGGAGGTAAAACAGTTTTGGCTGCTTTTATTTCAGTAAGTATGTGGCTATTCCTTCAGTATCAGAGCTGGTACATGAGTTATCCTACAGGAAACCCGACTTCCTCTGAGGAGGCACTGAACTCATCCCAGTGTCTAAATTATCTTTCTCCTGTGGTTATGGGTGAAAATATGGAAGCTGGATGGCATTAACCCTTATTATTTTACTTCCCTTCCCCTTATTTTACTTACATTTACTGTGATTAAAAGCCAACTTGTTAGTTGGCTTAATAGCTTAAAATAGCTTAATAGCTCCTGGAACACAGAAATAATACTAATAGCTAATAATAGGTAATTTTTATGTAGTTCTATGCTTAAGACATTGTGCTAAGTGCTTTACAATTAATCTCATTTGGTCCTCACAACAACCCTGGGAGTTAGGTGTTATTATTATCCCCATTTTATAGATAAGGAAACTTAGGTAAAGAAAAGTTAAGTGACTTGCTCAGTGTCTGAGGTCAAATTTAAGCTTAGTTTATTTACCAGGCATGGCAGGTTCAATCACCCTAATCTCTAGTGGTCATTCATAAGGGATTGGGACACTGACTTGATACCATCCTCAAGGAGAGAATGACTTACTGAGAAAAAGCAGAACTTATCTAGCTTTTGGAGGCTTCATGTATGATGAAGAGCACCTTAAGTTATAATTAAACTGTTCTGAACACCTAGTTAAAGAACTGATATAGTCACAGTCAATCCTATGCAATGGATTCCAGTGTCCCATCAATGCTGAGATTGATAGAAGAGGCAGTCAGTAGCTGCTTTACTCCCGTGGATCAGCAGACTCTTTTAGACTTCTCTTTGTCAATCCTATACCCCTTCAAGTGCATGGACTACTTAGTAAATTGATATCTACCCAGACTATATCTCCCCTAATTTGGTCTGGGTACTCCACATCAGAAAGGTACCCTATTTTCACTTGCCTTGAGGAAGCATACAGTGAAAATGTCTTCTTGTCTAGGATAATATGGTTAATCAATTAAAAACATCGATTAAGTGCCTACTATATGCCAGCCACTCTACTAAGCAAAGTTGTGTGACCATGGGTAAGCCACCTTAGCTTCCTCATCTGTAAGACAGAGGAACTATTTATTTACCTCCTAGGAAGGTTCTTGGTTAACCATCTGTAATGGGAATGGGAATTTGAAGATCTTTCCTGCCCCTTAATAGGCTGAATATAATCACATGGAGCCTATGGTGGGAGGAGTTTGCTGAATGGGTGGAGCAGAGCCTAGAGGAAGCTGGGATTCAGAGCAGTTAGAGTTGGAGGGAGGAGAGGATGCAGGCAAGGAGACGGCTCGGTATGGTGTGGTGCCCTGCTGTGTTATGGGGTATTAACTTGTTTGTTTCTATGATGGATTCGGTTTTCTGGTGTTGGGATTTGGCTTCCTGGTTTCGGGATTTGACTTTCTGCTGTCTGAATAAATGTTTTGCTTCTGTCTTCTATGTGGAGATCCTGTTATATTTTGCAATTCAGAATTATACCAGCATACTCATAGTCACCATGATGCTGTGAATACTGAGTTGGTGCTACACCATCTTATAAAATGCTATATAAAGTTAGTTATTGCTTATTTCTGAAATGTATCTTTAAAATAATTTTAATATTTTACTAGATCTGGAAGTCTATAAGCAATGTGATGGCCTCTTGTGCTACTGAGACCAGACCTATATGATTTCTTTGGTAGAGGGAAATTGATGAGAACATCCTCTCTAACCATTATAAAATGGTACTTTCTCTAAATTTATAGTTTCAACTCTCTAAGTTGTTTTGGGCACTTAGAGTACTTTTACTTACTTGCCCAGGATCATACAGTCAGTACATGTAAGAGGTGGATTTGAACCAAAATGTTTTTGACTCTGAAGTCAGCTCTTTATCCATCATACCATGATGCCTCTTATGAATAAGATATGTAAATGAAGGCTGAACAATAGTAGTTAGACACAAAACTGGTTAAACAAACATACCTACAAGATCAACAGATGGATGTCATCTTGAGTAAACTTTCTAGTGTTAATGCCATAGAGTTGTCCTTAGCCTGTCCTACTCAACATTTTAAATCAATGATTTGAAGTCCTATGCCATCAACATTTTAAATCAATGATTTGAAGTCCTATGCCATGCTTATTAACACAAAATGATACAAAAATGAGGGGCATGGTTAACTGCTTTGATGGCAGAATCAGGAGCCATAGAGATTTTAATAGTATGAAATAATAGAGTAAAACTAACAAGTTGAAATTTAGTGGGGCAAATGTGAAATACTACATTTAAGGTTCAAAGAATCAATTGCCTAAATACAGGACTGGAAAGACCTGGATAAATAAGAGTTCATGTGATAAATACATAAAGGTTTTAGGTGACTGGAAGCTTAAGATAACTCAAGAGTTGCTGCTGATAAAAGCTAAACAGAATAGAAGCATTGTATCAAAAGGAGGGAAGCAACAATCCCACTGTTCTCTTCATTGATCACATTTACTTCATGATGTTTGAATCTGATGATATTTAGGAGTTATCTTGACAAAGTAGAAGGTGCTGAGTGTGACCAGCAAGTCCTTTGAGGACCTAAAAGGATTAGGGATGTTTAGCTTGAAGAGAAAATTGGGCAGGACATAGATTCATGCCTATTTTTAGTCTTGTGAAAGAGTGATTAGATTTATTCTGTATAGCTTGCAAGTGATGCAGGAGGATCAATGGGTGGGAATTAGATTTTGGTTCAATATAATGAAAAAGTGTCTGCCAATTATGATTGTACAAAATAAAAACTAAATAGAATTGACTTTCTTGTGAAGTAGTAATTTTCCATTTCCTGGAAGTATTCAGACAGTGGGTAGGTAAAAATGCATTTGGGATGCTGTTGAGGAGATTCATGCTGGGTACAGGAGGTTGGAATAGATGATCTCTAAGGCTCCCTCTAAGAAAACTGAGAGCATTAGAATATAGAGTTAGAGTCACTGAATATATGTAGTACAAGGAACAAAAGATATATTTGACCACATTATAATTTCCAAAAATATTCTTAATTTACTAAGAAAGAATTGTAAAGAAATCTATGAAGATAAAATGAATGATGTATAATGAAAATATTACTATTAGTAAGCATGTAGAATGACTAAAAATCACTACTTGGGTGTTTTTTCTACATTAAAAACAAATGTTAAACACAGAAACCATAAGAATGTAGTCAATAGCTCAAAAAAAATCTTTCATTAGGACTTACCTCCAGGAATTCTTTGAAAAACTTTGCCTAGAGTGTCTCCTGTTATTATGTTATAGCTAATCATTGCTAGAAACAAAATAAAAATAAGATGTTACTATCAGACACAATTATCAGTCATATATTTAATCCTGAGGGGTTCCTCCAAAAAAAAACTTAGTTTCCTAGTTATAGCTGTCATTTCAATGTTTTGTTTTTGTTGGGTTTTTTTGTTTGTTTGATTGGGGTTTTTTTTGCTTTCAATTTTGTGAAACTTTTTGATTTTCAGAATTTTTACTTTCACACTTAGGTGGGGGGGGGGATTGATTCATTGCTTTTCTATTTTTTAAAGTTGCATGCCCAATTCATTGATTTGTTTTTCTCTCTTTTGTTTATGTATTTAGAGTTATACATTTCCCCCCTAAAGACAGTCTTAGCTTTGTCCCATAAGTTTTAGCATGTTGTTTCATTATCATTTTCTCTGATGAAATCTCCCATTATTTCTAAGACTTGTTCTTTTATTCACCAATTCTTTAGCACTAATTTACAATTAATTTTAAGTAATTTCTTCTCTGACCCTTTATTGGATATGATTTTGTTGCATTGTAGCCAATAAAGATTATGTTAAACATTTCTGCTTTTCAGCATTTGTTTGTGAGGTTTTTATGCCCCAACACATGATAAGTTTTTGCAAATGTGCCATGCATGACTTAGAAATATATAAACTCATTTTTATTCCTATTTGTTGATTGTCAGAGATCTGTCATCTCCATTTTTTCTAAAATTCTATTTATGTCTTGAATAGTTTGAAGAATAGTCTGAGGATACTTCTTTAGTATGGACATTAGCTAGTCTACCACATTAAAAGATATGAATTCAACTGTACACCCAGCATTCAAGATGACCCCAAATTAAAAAGCCTCAAGTCAGAAGACAGACAAGGAGTTATTTACATTATGAAAATAAATGTAATACTTTACAAGGGAGACCTTTAAATAGTCAGTTCTCCTAGCATATTTAAAATTATTGAATTCATAAAGGTACAACCTATATTACCCTGTAAAGAACACATATACTGAGTTACAACAGCAAAAATGGGAAGAAATTCTAAATCATCACCTCATTTGTGAAAGTAAGGAAGATTTTTCCTAAAAATTTTTGTAGTCCTTGGCTTTTCTGCTGAGATTCACAGCCATTGTACGACTTGTAAGATGACTGATATGGTATGTGTTAAAATCACCAATTAAATTTGTCATGAAAGCAATTAGGAATGCTATAAGCTTGTTAGTGACATTCTAATAAATTCAGTACAATTAGGCCAAGTATCTATGATGAATTGATTTTTTATAACAATTACTAGATTACCATTTCATTATGATACTACACATGGTAAGGAATATTTACTGTAAGTTTCAAGTGAGCCAAACCACAAAATACAAATAGACTATTAGTCTTGCAAATGTTTTTCATGAGTCATTAAATTTACAGAAATGCTGTCTAGTCTTTAATTAACTATTTGTTTCTCTTGGTTCCACTTCTTATTTACTCATCCCTAAGTTTTAGTACATCCAGAATTTAGCATAGTACTTGGCATATAGTAAGTGTTTAATAAATGCTTTTTGGTTTGACTTATTGGTCTAAGACCCAAAAAGATGTGTATGTTCCTGTAATACTCTCATTTTGCCCTGCACATATTCTCATGAAAATGAAATAGAAGAGGACCAATAAATTAAGCAGAATATTCCATTTCTTCTAGCTTCACTTACTCAGTTACTTTGAGCAAGTTCTTTGGGATTACTTTCCAAAGTAGACCATGAAAGGGATAAATGTCTGACATATTGAAACAGGTGTAACAGCTTACACATCCATACAGAAACAGGTCAAGTGCATTGATACTATGACCTGGACTGACTAAAGAGAATCTCTCACCTGGAACCTGGAAAGTGAGGTCTGAAGAATCTAGAATTAAAAGTCAGGGCTTTAGAATAGAGGAGGCGGCAATATGGACAAAGAGAAATAACATTATGGTGGTCTTAGGTTTCCTCTTAGAATTATTATTTTATAAAGTAACTAGGTAAACAATGTCTACATTTATTCTTTCCAATATACAGACTATATAAAATTTTTAACATTGCTTCATTTCAAATGCCATTTATTTCAGAGGGAATTGTTACAGTCATGAAAATAATAGTTAATATTTAACTTCATAGTGGTCTTACCAATGAAAGGATATAAAAATTGTAGAAATGAGAGGAGTAGATACCCTGAAAAGCCAAATGTCTTATGGACCAAAGACTGATAGCTATCTGTTCCAGAAAGGGCTCCTCCTTTTATCAATAAAACAAGTGAAAAGTCTGTTAAGAAAACAAACAGGATATTCATGAGATTATATGTACATATACATTAAATGCAAAGAGTTTCTTAAGTCTGAATCATGCTGGAGGAAAAAAATGCTAAATTATACTGTCATTTTAGAATGAGATGACAACAAAAAACCACGTTAAGTGGGTCACTGGTAAGGAATTAACCTGATAAGGTATGGTTTTATTTTTAGGACGTCATGAATATATATTGCTGCTGTTTTTCATCAACTTTTTCCATGCTAAGGACAAATATGCTCAAAGGATTAGTGCATTGACCTGAACAGAAGGGCAGTCTCTGAAGTCAGTGTCTAGAATTCCATTATCATTTCTTATATTGGTTTTCTGCAATTTTGGAAAATCTTCTCATTATTATCTGACTTTATTTCCTCACTTTTATAATTCATATAAACAAAATTACATGAAAACTAAGTTAAAAAAAACCAACGCACCATGTTCCTATTTTTCCCTCTAATTAACAGACAAAATATGAGTATGAAAAGTATACGAAATACAGAATAAAAAGAAAACCCCAACAATTCTATATTATACTTATTAAGTATACACAAAGAAACATATCCATAATATTGCATTTAGGGCCTTTTGATCCTATCTGAGGGAGTCAATTGGGTGAAATATATAGAATGTAAATGTTTTAAAATATGATTTTCTTAGTTATGTCAATTTTCCAAACTATTAAATGTGTTTCTAAATAAATGTTTAAAGGTATTTTTTAAGCTATGAAATTTACTATGTCCTTAGTTCCAAAGGAAAACAAATGTTGATGACATATGCATGAATAGAATTCCTCCACTAACTGGCTGGTCATAGCATGAAGGTGATTGTGGGGTATAAAAGGCCATGTCAATGGGGTGTAAGTTGTAAAATTCCTTAAGCTGCTAAGCTGGGTATGACAAAGCAACATAGGACTGTGGAAAGTTGGGGTGGATTTGGAGTCCTTGGGTCACTGGAATCATTTATTAGATGTGGGACCTTGGGTAATGTAAAAAAGAAAATTTTGGATTAGATTATTTATAAGGTCCTTTCCATCTCTGAATTGATATCAGTGGACTATATGTCAGTTATTGGGGAGTAGTCTTCATAAGTTTGGAGGATCAGATTTATCATCATCCAAAGCTTGGCTACCAGTGACATATATGACTATATCTATAGATATTTATATAATTCCCAGGAATGTCTTAAAACTATGCATTAAAATTTGGTGAGTTCACAACTGGTGTATTCAGAAGGAAGACCTTTGATGATAAAAAAAAAATCACAGATCCTCTGAAGTATTCAGGCATGAAGATAAATAATATTCATTAGAAATTTCCTATCCACATACTATTATGATTTCATTTTTACTGTGCCCATAAATGTATGTAACCATAGGCACTATGTTACTTATTCATTCATCACATAATCATTTAAGTCATAGACTATTTTTGATGCAATCAACAAACAAGTGAAAGTATTAAAACAATTGAAAAAAATCATCACTGTCCATTTTTACCCTCAAATACAGCCTATAACATCTCATGAACAGAGAAACAGGGTAGAGACAAACCACTTGTCTGGCTGAACATGCCTCATTAAAGGCTTAAAATAGACTTAAGTCTGGAAGCAAACCACCAACCAAATTAGAATATGCAGTTAAAAAGAGAAGAGATATACATTTATCCCTTACTTGCAGACTTGCCTTTAAGAGCTCTCATTAGGAAAGTAGTATTTCTTCACTGTAGAGTAGCATTGTATAACAAAAAAATGTAATACAGTGAGGAAAGCTAAGGGTCAGATAAGTGAAACGTAATGAAGAACATTTGAGTGAAGATAAATGGAGAAACGGAAAACAAAATAGTATGTTTTATATCATAGATCCCCAAGCCAGAAGCAGATATTGGACAGTAAGTTCTAAAAGCAAGTCAAAATGCTGGCATAGCGGCATAATATAGTAATGGTGAGGAACTTCAATTATCAAGAACATCTAGAAATTCCTCTTTGCTAAAAACAGAGCTGCTAAGAAATTTGTGACTTGCTTTAATGGTAATTTCAAACTTATAAAGGTAGAGAAGGTAATAAGGGAATATTGGTAAAGTTGCCAAAGTAGCATGATTAGAACCTTGGAGGGAAATAGCTAATCCATATCAGAGTTCATGGTAGGATCACAGGACCATGGACTTAAAGCTGAATGGGATATTTAATCCAACTTTTTCATTTTACAGTTGAGGAAATAGAGACCCAAGGAGGCTAAGTGACTGGTCTGAGGTCACACAAGTAGTAGATGTAGGCAATGGGAAACATAAGGAAGAGAAGGCTGGGCATACTCAGAGAAGGACCCAGGATTTTGATAGAATAGGTTTCAAATAATTCAGAAAATAAAGGTAGAATCTTATGGCAGAAGGTAGAATCCTTCTAGTGCAGATGATGTTGGTTTAAAGGGGATGTTATGCTTTGACATGAAATGGATAACACATTTAACTAATTAATGACTGGACATAGAATGATGATCATTAGATTAATGTGAACTTGAAAGGGATTTTCCCAACAGGGATGGGGAACCTGTGGCCTCGAGGCTATATGTGATCCTTTAGGTCATCAACTGTGATCCTTTGACTCAATTCAAACTTCACAGAATGCACTTGAGGACATAGAGAGGCACATCTGGCCTCGAGGCTGCAGGTTCCCTATCCCTGTCCTAGTAGATGCCAAAGGACTCTATCCTTGGTCATAGTTTCTTTAACATTCATATCAGTCACAGAGATGGTGTACTTAAGAAATATTTGGGTAATACGCTGCTGAGAACTATGACTAATATATAATATGATTGATATATAAAAAAGATCTCAATGGGTAGTTTTATAGGTTGAACCCATCAGATGATATCTAATGCCAAAAGTAAAGTCTTAGATTTGGGGTGGTTTTTTTTTAAATTAATTACACAAATCCAGTAGTTGAGAGATATAGCTAGAGTCAGCTAGGTGGTGCAATGAATAGATTATTAGGCCCGGAGTTCAGAAGACCTGAGTTCAAATCCAGCCTTTATAACCCTGGGTAAGTCACTTAATATCTCTCTGGCTCAATCTCTTCATCTGCAAAATGGGGATAATGATAGCACCTACTTCCCAGGGTTTTTGTGAGGAGACACATGGCAAACCTTAAAGTGCTTTATAAATGATAGCTATTAAAGAGTTCTCAGTGGAGTGCATATTAAATATAGCAATCTTGTGACCAAACACTCAAAAAAAGCAGTGATGCTGGGATGTATTTACAGCATATAGAGTCCAGAAAAATTAAGTTGATAGACCCCCAAACTACTTAAGACTTTTTCTAGTGTAGTGTGATTTGTCATGTGTACCACATTTTAAGAAAGAATTGTTAAGCTGAAGCATATGCAGAGATAAGTTACTAAGATGTTTGGGAACTGGAAACCATGATATGTTGGGATCAATTGAAAGAAATGGGAATGCTTAGACTAAGGAAATTTAGCATGATGAATAATGAATGAATTAGGAAGCATATTTACGAAGCTGCCATGGGGGAGAGGGTTAGACTTATTTTGGTTGTTCCCAAAGATCACAATGGGTAAATGTTCAAATATGGAATAAGTTGCCTCAGGAGGTAAAAATTACCTCATCCTCAATCTGAATCTGAATGGATACTTACTGAGGGTGCTACAGAGAGAATTAGGACTGGAGAACTATGGTTTGGATTTGACGACCTTTAAGTTATCAAAGTCTAACTGATGACCTTTTTCTACTCTGTAATTCTGTTATTCTATGGAATGCAATGATGACCCCAAATTCTGTTTCCTTTTACTTTTGTGTATTTATCTTTTGTCCTTTATCCCTCAAATCTTTTTTAAGGGTTTGTTTTGTATCCTTAGAACATAATCTTATTATGGTTATTTGGGGGGGAGGGGTGGATCTGTTAATTCAACAGTATAGTAAATTCCCTGAAATGTCCTCCAGTTCCACAAATGTAGATTAGGAATTCACCTATATGTTACAGTATTAGAACATTGATTGAGAGGTTTGAGAAGGTAAGTGGCTTGCACATAGTCACTGGATCTATAATTTTCTGTCTCCAAGACTGTCTTATGCCCCATTGTTCCTCTCCTCAATCTTACATTAAAAAAAGTCATTAATTAGAGTGCATAGCAATAATAGTAATTAATATTTGTAGAGCACTTAAAAATTTAGAAAACATTAGAAGGGAGGTAGTAGGAGGATCATTATTCTCCTTTTACAGATGAGGACCATTAGGCTCTTCAAAGAGCCTAAGGGACTTATCTAAGGTGAGCATGGTATAGTAAATAGAGTAGAAATGGATTTAGAGTCAGACTGCATATGTCTTCTGTCCCTTGGTAGCTATGTGACTTTGAGCAGGTCGAGGGAATTGAACTACATGTGTATAATTACTTCCAGTTTTAAAGTTCTGTGATTCTGTCACTACACAGTAAGTGGTAGAAGTAAGAGGTAAACCTTAGGCTTTATGACCTAAACTCCTTTCAGGAAGTAAAATTAAAAAAAATACTTTAAGATCCATTTTTCTTTCCTTTAATTATTACTGTAAAAATACATAAAGCATCTCAGTGGAGTTGCCAGTAGCTTGAGCTAAAAGGCAATTTTGACTCCTCTAAAAAATGAATGAACAGAACTGAATTTATGAACAGGCTGAACTTTGCTAGGGTTCTGTGTGTTTGTTCTGCACATAATGTTTCCATGTCCTCAAATAAGCCATAAGTAAATAGACCTGGGAAGAAATTAATTACTCGACAGCACAAATGTACTGGGAAGCTGGAAATTAAAAATTACTACAGGAAACCCCTTAGGAAATTGTATGGGAAAGACTAAATCCATTCAGCATTTCAGTTAAGCTTTTAAGATTAAATTCAAGAAACACCAAGTTCTGGATCCCACACAAATGAAATTGGACTACAAAGCAAGAGTTGCAAAAGAGTGATGAACTGGGAGGATCTTAGAAGGGGAGCTTGTTGGCTTTTGGGAGGTTTCTTTCTCCCCCTAATTCTACCCTCCATTTAATCTTCACCATATGGTTTGTTTGCTACTCCCCCAGAAAAAGAAAGAGAACTAGGTCAAAGTGTACATATTTGAAAGTAGCACTGGAAGCAGTGGTAAGAAGAAGAAATAAGGATGAGTTATACAGTTTAAGTTTGGAAATATCTGAGGAACTCATTCTAGTAATTGGGGGAAAGCATAATGGATGAAAGTGATTTAAGGAAAAAGGAAGGAGGAAATAAAAATGATCAGGACAGGTTCATGGATAGCATGTACATTGTTGGGGGGAAAATCTAAACTTAATTAAGCACCTGCATTTTGGTGGCTCCTGAATAGAGGTGGTCAGAACCATTAATTTTGAATGCATTATACCCTGTTAATGATTTTGTGAAGGAAACCAATGTACCCTTCCAGTTTCTATTCTTCATGCTTTAACCAAACCTTAAAAAATAGACCTGGCATTTTCTCCACATAATATGGTCAACATAATGCTTTGCCTTTAATAATCAGACCTCCAGATTAGTAATATAAGCAAATTTCTTTAGCCATTGCTGACATAATTTTACGAATGCACTGATAATCCCCAAAATCCAAATGCAGATATTCTCTGAACTATTCAAGAAGTAATGATGACTATGCAAGGATAATCAGATATAGAGTATCCTACCTGTCACATAAGAGACCCACAATAAAAGCAGTATCCCTAAAGGAAGACCAGCTTGCTTCATTGAGTAAGGTAACCCTGTGGAAAAAGAAAACAAACACCCCCCCACTGATTAAACATGCAGTAGCCCTTTCATATTCTAGTTGTTTGTGCTAATTTTATCTTGTAGGTTTCAATGGCATCATTATAGTTCCATACACTTTTTAGTCATTTGTCATCTTTTAAATGCTATTTTACACATTGAGTTTGGAAGTAGAACAAAGTTCTATGGATACTGAAAAATGAATGATTTGCCTTACCAAGGAAGCGTCAAATAAAAAGAAGATGCTGAATATTGACAAATAATGGTTACTTTGACTAGTCGTAAATGGGAACCTAAGCAAATAGATAAATAAGTTAATATGTAAAAGCATAAAAATGTAATGGTAAGAACACTGGATTTTGGAGTAAGAGGACCTGAGGTCAAATCTCAGCTCTGTCACTTACTACCTGTATAAATCTGCAAATCACTTGAGCCCTCTAGGCTCAGTATTCTCATCTGTAAAATGAACAAATTGAACCTGATAACCTTTAAGGTCCCTTCTAGCTCCCAGTCTATCCTCTCATCTCTAGGATGCAATGATACCAGTAAACTTTTGATTTTCAGAAGCACATAAGAAAAAGCAAAATTGCAATTATAGCAGAAAATGACTGACTTGACAGTGTAATTAAAGCTGTATTCAGTCAGTGATTTTTCTTTTCTGCACAGTTTTCCAACATTGTGGAAGACATTAAGTTCAGGGGAAAATGACCTTTACTATAAGGAGAAAAATCTATTCAATTCATGCAAAACTTTTGTCTACTTATAATTTACTGAGAAAAAAAAAACAAAGAAATACTAAGTTCTTTAAACTTAGATTGTAGCTTCGTTTTGTAACAAAGGTTAAAACAGTAAAAAAATAGATTCTTTTTGGACAAAGCATGATCTGTGACAAATCATGATAGTAATTTTATATCTGTAAAGAAGTGCTAAAATATTGCATTTTCCTGTTTTTCCTAAAATGTTTACTTTTGAAGTGACAGTATTTTCATGACTTCATAATTTCTGGAGATTTTTTCAATCCCATAACTGCTCTTGGAAAAATAACAAAAGCAGTGACTGTTAAATGCAGTATGGGAAAAAGCATAGCTTGATTCCATAGCTCACTGTGCAAAACCCTAGAAAAACAGGGATAGGACTTAACAGTTCTATGAGTTATGTTACTCTGTCCCAGGAGAGAACACTAACCACTAGTGGTAGGACGTCAACAAGGAATTCATCTTTGGCAGAGATGAAAGCCGTTGGTATTCATTGATATATATGAAAAAAAATCAAGAAAGAAAATGACTAATTTCATCATTTAGCTAAAAAACATCATATTTGAATGACAGATTCAAAATAATATTCTCTTTTTAAGTATGACTATATTTGCTTAGGGCTAGATTAGAATTTAAAATACACTTACCTATTATTCCTGATCCTATGATTGAGTTGACAACATTAAAAATAGCAGAGGATTGACGACAATTTCCCTTTTCTTTTTGTTTATCTTCAGAAACCAGAGCTTCTTTGTCATCTAGATCTCTCTAGTCCAATAAGACAAAATTGGTGTTAAGCAAAAGCCCAAGGGGGATAAAAAGAAAGGTGTCAGACAAGATTATCAATGATGAACACAGACAATAAGACGAGTTTGATGATGGTAATAGCAGTAACAACTACAGCTGAAGGATATTTTGTAAATATCACTTCCCACTCCCATTCCTGAAATTGACTATTTACACAGCGTTCCACAAAAACAGAGCTGGCACCTGGTTAATCAGTCCCAATTCAAATGGACTGAAGCAACAAATGTGGCTTTATCAAGTGACAAGAAACATTTTTTCTGATGTTAGAAAACCTTTGTCAGGAGGAAGACAAGCATAAGGCAAAACTTTTTGAGGGGAAGTGGAATGAGTTTCTTGAAAGAGCTCTAAGCAGAGAACCCAGAGGAGGTTCTGGAGCTCTGCAGGTGGATTAAGCTTTCCAGGATCACTGGCTTCGCTGCCCAGACCCTCAGTGTCTCACAGATGGTCCCGGTTTACCTTCGGTAAGCTGCAAGGCCGCTGTCCCTGGTAGCCCATTGGTTCAGAGGTGACCAGGTTCATGCTAGAGAGGGAAGAAGCACGTAGGTCAAATGCTTGGAGCCCGGGGTCTGCCTTTTCCCTCAGCGCCTGCAGCCTCTTCCTGTTGCAGCCACTCCCCTATCCCACGCAGCAGCTTCCCAAACTATAAGGGACCCCAGCGCGAAAACCCTGGGGAGACTGCTCCATTCACCTCACGGGGGCCCCCTGGCATGGAGCGCGCTCTGAGCCAGGCTGGTGAGGATGAAAAGCTGGAGCTCAGCAGTCCCAAGCGAGGGCTTCTTAGCTAAACGCCATTCCCGCTGGGTTCCTCCTCTTGGTGATGGTACAGGGTGTTTCTATCTCCAATCCCTATTTCCTCAGTAAGAGTTATTCTTGCCCCCAGGCTTTCAGTGGCAAGGAACAGCTTGTTCTGCCGTCTCCCTGCCATCTGACTTTACAAAAAAGTGGTGGGCTGATAAGAGTCAACTGTTCTGGTTCTCTCTCTCCCGATTCCCAGGTAGGAAAGCAGAGGGGCTGTGGGCAGCTTCACTTTAATCATCCTGCTTTGCCATTTGTGCCCATCATCCTTCCAACCCAAACACCTTTGCCCTTTCACTTTCCCTTTCTGCCTACAGAAGTCTGTGGAGACACAGTTTGTAATTTGTAGTTGGAAATTTGGGGATTATAAATGAGAGGGTTAATAGCTTCCCGCAAATAAGTAAACAAGAGATCATATGACTCCGGCCCTGTAAAGTTTTTAAAGCATTTTCTTCCATCACAGCCTTGGAAGGAAGTAATGGAAAGTATAATCTGCATTTTACAGATAAAGAAATTGAGGGACAGACCTCAGGTCATATAGCTAGTATCAGAGTGGGGCTTGCACCCAAATATTTGATCTAGTTACTTCTGAAATAGCATTCAGCATAACAGAAAGAGTACTGGATTTGGAGCTAAAATACCTGAATTTGAACCTAATACATTTGTTTACTGCCTATATGACCTTGGGCAGGCACTTAAAGAGTCAGTGTGTCATAGTAGATAGACTTGCTGGACTTGAAGTCCAGAAGACCTTTGTTCAAATCCTATCTTAAACACTATCTTTGTGACTCTAATCAAGTCACTTAACCTCTTTGACACTGTTTTTTCTTTAGTAAATTGGGGATAATAATAGTACCTACCTGGAAGGTTTGTTGTAAGGCTCAAATTAGATAATATAAGAACTGAAAATTTTATCTAAAAATGAGTAATTAAACTCTTGGGGCCCCAGTTTCTTCATTTGTAAAACAGAATAATAATACTGCCTACTACAAAAGTTGATTATGAGGATCAAATTAGATGATGTAGAGGCCACTTTACAAAAATTAAAGAATTCCATAAAATGGGCTATTAAACTTTCTAGGTTTTCTCACTTTTAGAATTAGGGGTTTGGTTCTGTGTTGTTCAGTCATGTCTGCCTTGTCATGATCCTACGTGGGATTTTCTTGGTAAAGATACTACAGTGGTTTGCCATTTCCTACTCCAGCTCATTTTACAGATGAGGAAACCGAGGAAAACAGAGTTAAGTGACTTGCCCAGGGACACACAGTTTGATAGTCTGAGACCAGATCTGAACTTAGGAAGATGAATCTTCTTGACCATGGCCCAGCACTCTATCCACTGAGCCACCCAGAGGCACCCTAGGGAAGTCCAGCTATTGACTAAGACCCCTTACTAGCTCTAAGCTCTGATTTGCTTACCTTCTCTGACTGCTGAGTATGCCAAAATGAACTACTAGTTAATGTTATTCAGGTGTTCCAACCTGGGATTAAAAGAGGGAATAGAAAGATCATTTTAGAAATGGGGTCAGTCTTGGTGATAAAATTAATGTAGGGAGGGTTTATTAGAACAGTAGGGAAGAGTGTAAAGTACAATGAAATAAATACTGTATCAATGCTGATTGAATTTTACACTTATCAAAAAGACTAGTTGAACCTTAGACTGAACCAAATTTACATCTCTATACACCTTACACCAAATTTACAGAAAGCTTGAGGCCTAAGAGGATGTACCAAGTCAAATGTGCAAGTACAGTTGGTATAAGTCTTGGTCCTGAAGAGAGGCCATGTGGTGTGAGATTTGTAGGGAGATATTGAAATATAAAGAAGAAAAAAATATTTTTTTAACCTTAATCTCCTGGAGATTTTATCTACTTAAAACCATCCATATATAATATTGCCTTCCATGACACGTTCATACAAGTAGGTCACCTCTGGGACCTCATCCACACTGAGAAAATGTTAAAGTTACTTTGATTATTCTGTGATTCAAGAAGAGCTAAAGAAGGCATTATTTTATCGGAAAAAAAAACTCTATGAGCAGTAAGGTGTATAGAGATGAAATAATAAATCATATCTTCATATAGTTAATATGTTAAAATGTTTCACAACTGTTAACATGAGAAAATTATCCTTTTTGGTTAACCTTAGTCCTTCCTGCTGTCACTTAGCAACTTGGACCCTATTTCAGCAGATTCTGGAAAGAATCATACCACTTCCAGCTTCGAATGGGTGGGGCTAATGTTCTGTTAGATTTAGGACTTGCAGGTAATATAGAAAAAAGTCTCTCTTTAGAAATGGAGGACAGATGCTCACTTTTACCTATGTAGTAATCTTTAAGCTCTCAATAGCTTATATTTATACAGAACTTTAAGGTTTACAAATCATTGAGGTAGGTACAACAATTAAATAGAGTTAAAATTGGTATCCCCATTTTATAGATTAGCAAATGGAGAGAAATTAAGTGACTTGCCCCACATCACACAGCAAAAAAAGTGTCAGACCTGTAACTTAGGTCCTCTGATTCAAAGACAAGTGCTCTTTACTACTCAAATGACAGATAGCACAATGACAAAACCTACAATTCCAATGCTCCTTTTTCCATGGGACCCATTTTTAAAAAATTGTCACTTTTTGGTGTCTCTTTTCTGTAATCCCTTTTAATTTAGTCATGTACAACAGAAAAGTAATTGCATATGTGATTTACATTATAGTTGAACTTAGGAGAAAGGAGTAAAGAAACTGGAAAAAAGGGGAAGGGAAAGTAGGAAGCTAGGTGGCACAATGGATAGAACCCTGGACATGGAGTCAGGAAGACTTAAATTCAAATCTCAACTCAGATACCACTTATTATGTGACCCTGGCAAGTTGATTAACCTCAGTTTTCATTTCCTTAGCTGTAACATGAGGAAAATAATAGCACCTACTTCCCAGTGTTGTTGTGGGTATCAAACGAGGTAAAATTTCTAAAATGTTTAGTACAGTTCATGGCATATAATAGGTGCTTAATAAATGCTTGTTCAAAAAAAAAGTAAAGGTAATCTAAATAGTAATGAGCTAATATCAGTCTTGAAGTTGTGTGACTGAGTTGAATGTAGGTGGTGATTGGGCAGAGGGTCTTGAAAGAGAGATCATGATTTTAATCTGTTTTATAAGTAGTTGATTAGAAATAGTTAATAAAATACTAATAATTAGATGAAGCAAAGGGCTTTAAATATGTAAAAGTTTCCTACTCACCTTGCCAGAGGTCTGTCTACTAATGGCCAGGAGTAAGAACAGAAGAGGGAAGGATGACAGTATAGCCCTCCAGGTCTTATTACAGACCAGAAGGCTTATTGATTCAGACTCAGGAAGTAATATGTGGGATTCCAGATGTTTTACTGCTTCTCCCTTCTCTAGCTGCAACAATAGCAACAAACATTCATTAAGGAACCATATTGTGCAGAGGATATATATTGTGTATGCTATATACACAGAAAAAGACAAATACTATATACCATCTAGTAAATGCCAAATAAGTGTCATATACAACCATTGCTACAGGAATTCAGAGGAGGGACTAGCTATAAAGGGGGTAGGATAATAATAACAATATTTGCTGATATTTATAAAATTCTTTACTGGGTAAGAAAAAAATATGGTACTTAAGTTGGCACTTGAATTCTAAGAATCAGGAAATTGGGGTTGTAGGTCTGAATCTACCACCACTAAATAAATTAAGTGAGCTTGAGTTTTACTTAACTTCTTTGAGGTTCAATTTCCTCACCTGGAAAATGAAAATATTAGATTGGGTGACTTCTAAAGTTTTCTAGCTATAAAACTCTAGTCACTTCTAGGGTAAAATATGAAAAAAGATGGTATTTGTATAGCCCCTTAAAGTTTGCAAAGTACTTATTACATACTGTGACTGATAGTTCCCAAACCTCCCCAGTTGGAGGCCTTTCTGAGATTCATAATGTTCACTTGAGGTAGGCTGCCTCTGCTCTTAGAATCGCTTTTCTAGAATCTTCTGTATTTAGAAACTTCCATGCCCTATTCCTTAGCCAGGGATCCTCTGGCCAATGCCAGCATCTCCCTGTCTGTGACATCAGAGATAGCAAACCAGTCATCGGCATCTAAGCCCCTGCCATCTCCCCACAAGATTCTTGATTGCATTCTCAAGTTGTACTTGTATGAAAGGGACAAATGATCCAAGCAATCCCTGTATTGACTAAGAAGAATGGTGAAAACTTATGGAAACTGGGCATGCCAAGTTCAGAACGCAGCTTCTCATAGGACGAACATATTCCCTGCCTTACTTCCTTCTTCACAGGATAATAGATCAGAGGATCTTATAAGTAAGGCTGGAAAGAGATCATCTATATATCAACCACTTGATTTTACACATGAGGAAATTGAAGCCCATAGATTGAAAGTTACTTGCTCAAGGTCACAGAAGTAATAAGTGTCAGAATCAGGACTTGAATCCAGGATTAATCCAGGATTGTCCTCTTGCTCTAGATCCAACATTCTTTCTATTGTAACATACCTTATCTTAATTCCTGATTTGACTTGAATTAATCAACAAGTATTAGGGAGAAAGGAGTAAAGAAACTGGAAAAAGGGGGAAGTTGGGGAAAATAGGAAGCTAGGTAGCACAGTGGATAGAACCCTGGACATGGAGTCAGAGAGACTTAAGTTCAAATTTCATGTGACCCTGGCAAGTTGATTAATCTCAGTTTCCATTTTCTTAGCTGTAACATGAGGAAAATAATAGCACCTACCTTCCAGCATTGTTGCGGATATCAAATGAGGTAAAATTTCTAAAATATTTAGCATAGTACATGGCACTGTGTGCCAGGCACTAGGAATACAAATGAAATGAAATAGACAGTCCTTACTTGCAAGGAAATGTGCTGAAAATCATCCATCTGAATCCCAGTAAATCCATCCACTCCCTGAGCCTACCACCACATAACCCTAGACCAGTGATATTCTTAGATCTAAATTACCTTCTCTTATCTCTGTTCTCCCATACCTCCACTCTTCAATGTTAGGCCTTGTGGTTTCTTTTGTGGAAATTAAAATGTGCCTAATAAAAAACTAATGCTTTAAGCATTTAATGGCTTGTCTGACTCTTATGTAATCCTCCCTAAGTTTGAGACTAGGGTCTGTCACCTACTAGTAGTATGACCATGGGCATGTCACTTCCCTAAGCCTTCCTCCCCTGTAAGATGAGGATAAATTTCTTCCATTCCTATGTCTCCTACTTGTGAAGATAAATATGATCAGTGTAAAAACCATAAAGTGTTGAATAAATGTAAAGCATGACTGCTGTATGGGAACTGGGGATAGGTTCTAGCTAAAATTACCATGATGAACTAGCAAATGATGGTAGCCTTCAGCTCATCTTCCCAAGTGATAAAAGAGAGAGTAGGGGGCCCTTTTCCTTGTTTTCAGAATATAAAACCATTTCAGGTACCCTCATCTCCCCCAGCCTCTGCTTTTCAGCTCCCTTTTGTGTGTTGTCTTCATCCAATGGAAATGAAGCTCCTTGAGGACAGACTATATTTCTTTTTTATTAAAGTTTTTTTTATGTGTTCTGTGTTTCTTATGTCATCATAGTTATCCCTAAGATCTCTTTCTTTTGCCCTCTCAGAAAGCCATCGTATATAACAAATAGAATTTTTAACAATACACTGAAGAAGTCCAAAAACATGTGCAATGTATAACAGCTGTGAACCTCCCACCGCCACAAAGGGAGTAGGTTGAAGATGTCTTATTTTTCTTCATTCAAGTCATACCTGATCATTATGATTTTGTTAAATTTACTTTTGACTTTTTAGTGTGTAGTTGTTCTTTTTTTTTATTAAACAAATGCTTTATTAACTTCTGGTTTACATCATTCATTTCCACCAGATTTTGAGTTACACTTTTCCCCCCATTTTTCCCCTACCACCACCCCAGAATAGCAGTCCCACAAGATATCCCCTCATCCAATTTGTTCTCTCCCATATCTTCTCCCATACTCCCTTCGACTTTACTATTAGGGCAAGGTGAATCTCTGTGCCCCAATGCCTGAACATCTTATCTCCCAGTTACATGCAAAATAGGATTAATAATAGTATTTATATATATATTTGACACATTTAATTTTAAAACTTTGAATTTCAGATCCATTCCCATCCTCCCTTGTCACCCACTCCCTCTGGGAAGATAAGCAATTCAGTTCATGTTGTACATGTATAGCTATGCAAAACATTACCATGGTAAATATATTGTAAAAGATGGCTTATATCTCCCTCCCACCCATCCCACCCCCAACCTGGTCCATTCCCTACTTTGATCCTGTTCCTCTTTGAAAGTGGGTACTTCCAACCTCCCCTTCCCCCAGAATGCCCTCCCCTCCATCACCCCCCATCTCATCCCCCTTCCCCCTACTCTCCTGCAGGGTGAGATATCCCATTTAGTATGTATGTCATTCTCTCCCTGAGCCAAATTCAATGAGAATATGGTTTTGCCTTTTTGCCTTCTTGTTCTTCCCCTCCCATGCAACTACTTCCCCTTGCCTCTTCTACATGACATAGTTTACCGTACCCTGTCTCTCCCCATCTCCTCTTGCCACTTTCTTCTCTCACCTCTTAACTTCACCACTTAAGTATCATCTCTTCCCACTAAATTCAACCTGTGCCCTCTATCCATGTATACCTGTAAACATATATACGTACATTCACATATGTATTCATATGCCCATATACCCTTCTTCATTTATTTTCATAATGAGGAAGGTTTCATCAGACACAGTTATTGGTTTTACATGTAGGAATGTAAATAGTTCAACTTTGATAAGTTCCTTTTGATTTCTTTTCCTTGATTACCTTCTCAAGCATCTCTTGCTTCTTGTGTCTGAATGTCAAATTTTCTATTCAACTCTGGTTTTTTCCTCAAGAATGCTTGAAAGTCCTCTATTCCACTGAATGTGACCATATTTTCCCCTGAAACAAAATACTCAGTTTTGCTGGGTAGGTGACCTTGGGTTCAGTTCCAGCTCTTTTGCCCTCTGGAATATCATATTCCATGCCCTTCGATCCCTCAGTGTAGAAGCTGCCAGGTCCTGGGCTATTCTGATTGTGTTTCCACAATATTGAAATTGTTTCTTCCTGGCTGCTTGGAGTATTTTCTCCTTGATCTAGGGATTCTGGAACCTGGCTATAATATTCCTGGGAGTTTTCTTTTTGGGATCTTTTTCAGGAGGTGATCGGTGGATTCTTCCAACCTCTATTTTGCCCTCTGGGTCTAAAACATCAAGGCAATTTTCCTTGAGAATTTCTTTGAGGATGATTTCTAGGCTCTTTCTTTGATCATGGCTTTCAGGTAGTACAATAATTTTTAAATTATCTCTCCTGGATCTATTTTCCAGGTCAGGGGTTTTTCCCATGAGATATTTCACATTGCCTTCTATTCTTTCATTTGTTTGGATCTGCTTAACAGCATCTTGATTTCTCATAAAGTCACTAGCTTCCATTTGCCCCAGTCTAATTCTGAAGGAATGAATCTCCTCAGTGAGCTTTTGAGATTCTTTTTCTATCTGGCAAATTCAGCTTTTTAAGGCATTCTTCTCCTCATTGCCTTTCTGAACCTCTTTTGCCATTTGAGTTAGTCTATTTTTTAAGGTGTTATCTTCCTCAGTCAGGCTGTTGACTGTCATTTCATACTTTTCTTGCATCTTTCTCGTTTCTCTTCCCAATTTTCCCCCCACTTCTCTTATCTGCTTCTTAAGGTCCTCTATGGCCTGTAGCCAGCTTGTATTTTCATTTGTGGCTTTTGGTGCAGGAGTTCTGACCTCACAGTCTTTCTCCTGTTCCATGCTTTGATCCTCTTTGCCCCCAAATAGAAGTCTAATGTTGAATTTTTCTGTTTATTTTGTTTCCTTTGCCTAGGCATGTTGCTACTCAATTACTTGACTTTTGGGCTTGTTGCCACATTAGGATTCTGCCATCAGCCAGGGGAGCTTCTGTCCCAAATTCTGGGGTTTCCTCAGCTTCTGGAGGTATTTGTTCGGTGCTCTCCCTGAAGCCCCCACATGCTCTAGCAAGCTGGTCACATACCCCAAGACCTCCACCCCAGACTGCAATCCAGATCCAAGAAGGTTAAACCAAATTACCAAAGAGCGATTATCCCCAAGACTGATTGCCTGGTCCCCTACAGTTAGCAGACCAGGAACTGAAGCTGCAACATGGTGCTTGTTGAGCAGCATGGCTACTCAGTGGCTTCTCGCCTCCAGGGAAAAAACTGACTTGCTCTCCCAACCAGTCCCAAAGTCCATAGGGCACTGACCTCTCACTTTGTCCTAGGCATCTATGTGTTGATAATTCTGGAAATGCCACAGCTGCTGGTGTTCTGGGGTCCCTCCAGCTGGTTGCTGGTGTGGCTGCCCTGGGCCTAAAACCTCTGACTCACTCAGGCCTGGGCTCAGCTCCCAGAGAGCTGTGCTGGCTGCTCCCTGCCGGGGTGCCAGACTGTCCTCAGTGGGAGGTTAGCTTCTCTGTGTCAGTTTGTGGGTTCTGGAGCTCCGGAGTTTTTTCAGAGTCCCTATTTATATATATTGGAACTGGTGTGAGCAGGAGCGCCAAGGAAGTGATTATGTGGTTTTGCATGTTTTGATTTTTAACATGATTATGTCATTATTTTTCTAATGTTGAACTCTCTTTGCATCCCTTGTATAAATCCCAGTTGCCCATAATGACTGGTTTCTTGAAAAAAAATGCAGTACTCTGTGACAGAATTTTCTTTCAATATTCATCAATATTATTGGCTTATAGTTTTCTTTCTGTGTTTTAGTTGTCCTTGTTTTTGGTATTAGGATGGTATTTGTTTCATGAAGGGATTCTGATAGGATATTTCTTTCTTAGCTTTTGAGAATAATGTATAAATATGGGTACTAAATTTCTTTAAAAGTTTGATAAATTTTTCCTGTGAATCCATAATAACCAGGAGTTTGTTCTTTCATAGTTCCTTTACAGCTAGATTTATTTCTTTTTCTGAGATTGGATTATTTAAGTATTCTAATAATTTGTGTCTTTTGTGTTTTAGAAGGTATTCCTCTCTTTTGTGTTTTTGGTTTTGTTAACGTATAACTGTGAATATGATCTAATAATCTTATCTCTTTTCATTTTGCTGTGATTTTATTTTGCTCATTTGCTATTTTGTTGATCTTACTTTCTGCTGTCTACTTTTTAACCAGATTAGGTATGGCTTTATCAATTGTATTAGTCATTTTAAAGAATCAGCTTTCAATTTTATTTAGAATTTCTATGGATACTTTTTCTAATTAATCCATTTCCCGCTAATTTTAATATCTCCCCTCTTGTGCTTATTTTAGGTTTATGTTTGAGGTTTCTATTTGTATATTCAGTTCTTTAATTCTCTTTTTTTATATTTTGCTAATGCATATTTGTAGGAATGTGATGCTTCAGCAGTGTCCCAGAAATCGTGGCATGTTGTTTTATCATTATCATTTATTTTTACATAGTTTTTAATTGTTTCTATGATTTGTTCTTTGACCCTCTCGTTATTTAGGATTTCATTGTTTTATTAAATCTCCATTGGTATTTGTGTCTTTTGTTTGTGGTCCTTGAACCAGTTACTATTTTTACTGTGTTTTGGTCTATAAAGGATGCATTAATGATTTCTGTCTTTTTGCCTTTGTTTGTATTATCTCTGTACCTTAGAACATAGGTTTTTGTAAAAGTTTCCTGTGGTACTGAGAAATATGCATTCCCAATTAGAAGGTGTCATAAATCTTAAACTCTAGTTTCTCCAGCATATTTCCAGCATATTTCTCCAGCATATTCTCCAGCATATTTCCCCTTTTGTTTATCTTTCTGATAGACATCCAAAATCAAGAAAGGGATATTTAAATATTCTGTCACTATTGTGTTACTAAATCTTCTTGTAGCTCAGTTAATTTTTCCTTTATGAATTTGTATGCTAAGGTATTTAGAGCATATAAATTTATTACTGATATGAGTTTGTTGTTTATGGTTCTTTTCAGCAAAATATTGTCTCCTTTTTTATTCCTTTAATTTTTTGTATGTTTGTTTTTGCTTTGTCAGATAGCATTATTTCAACTCCTGTTCTTTTGGATTTACTTGGTGCATGCTAAATTTGTTTTCCATACCCTCATTTTCATTTTGTATATTTCTTTGCTTTTAAATGTATTTCTTATAAGCAACAGATGGCAGGATTTTATTTTCTTATAAGCAACAGATTGTAGGATTTTATTTTCTTATCCAATCTGTCACTCTTTTTCATTTTATTGGATCATTTATTCCATTGTCATTTAAAGTTATGAGAATTAGATTTATGCTTTCCTCTGTCTCTAATAGTTTCCACTCAAATTATAACTTTTCCTCTCTTCTGCTATAAACACAATACTATGTTACTTCTGTTACTTTATCTTAATCTTTTTAAGGTGACCCTGTTCACACTGGCTTTCTTTTCAATCCTGATCCTTTCCTCTCATCTATTACCACTTTACCTTTGAGATTTTGCTTATCATTTCTTTTTTTCTCTTTTGCTTTTATCTAGTCATACAATTCTTCCCCCTCTCTTTTTTCCTCTTGGTTGAACTAGTCCTGTTTATTAAATTTTTTTAAATTTTTTGCTCTTTTCCAGAAAGGATTTCTCTTATTCTCCTCATTAATCATCTTTTCTTACTCTTTACTCTAGACCTTCATTCTGTCATTCATGATCTCTATAATTATCTAGTCTCTCTTTAATCTCCATATTCTTCATGGAATCAAAACTTCTAAGATATTCATTCTGATCTCTCTCTTCTCAATAGGTTCAGCCACTCCCTTGTAAAGCTTATTTCATGGATTTCCCTTTTCCATTGTGGCTCATTCCAAGAACAATGCCAATTTCTGCAGATGACAGAAAGGAAACTGCCCCATGGTAGGGCTCCATCCCCAACCATACTACTAATTATGAAGCCATCACTGATCTATACCTTATCTTTAATTACATTCTTTTCCCCATTTGATTAAAAATCTCCCTAAATCCATGCCTTCCCAGTCTCCTAGGTGCCCATTGCTCCTTGGAGTTCCAACTCTCCCTTCTTCCTGAGGTAGGATGAGTGGTCTTTTCAAGCACCAGATTCCTCAAACCATACCCGGAATAGGGCCCCCATTTCCTTTCACAGAACATTTCTTTTCACTCATATGAGCACTGGTCAGTAGAATCCCTTCTCAGAGAGAAGACAAAGCTTCCCTCTCCATCCTCCACAAACTTTTGAATACTTTCTTTCTTCTCCTCATTTAGTCCCCTGCAGGTTCATCACTTCCTGTGACCAGAGGGGTCACTCTCTCTTCATTCCTAGCCCTCAATTTGACCAGGGCACATTGCACATTATACACTCTTCTTTTTCACGTCTCCCCTCTCATGTACCCTTCCATTTTGTAAAATAATCCTACAAAAACAAACAAAAAATCCCCCAACTTTTTGATTTACTTGTATGCAGAGTATCACAAGGTTCTATTCATAATGCTCCAGGCCTACCTCTTCACTGTTGCCTTTATTTGACTTTCATCTTTACCTCTATCTCCTTGTGTAAATTTAGAAAGAAGTCTCTTATGTCATTTTGTTGCTGTTGCTATCTATTAATTCATTCCTCCTACATTTCTATTATCTGGGTATTTGAAAATCAACTAATCTCTTCAGGCTTGGTATTCTTTCTAATATGTTTTAAATGCTTCTTTATTATTGAACATTCATCTTTTTCATTTATTTTTAAGCTCAGATTTGCAAGGTAGATCACCCTGGGCTGTATTCTGAGTTCCACCAATCTTTAAAATACATTATTCTATTCCCTCCTGAATTTTCCACTACATGTAGAAAAGTCTTGTATTATTTGAATTGCCTTTCCTTTGTTTTGATAGCCTGCAGAATTTGTTTCTCAACCGAATTGTTAAATTTAACCATTATGTGTTTTGGAATTTTCAGCCTTAGATTTTTTTTCTAGAGGCAACCTATGACTTTCTTTAAATTAGTAGTTTATTTTGTGTGTTCAGAAATTTTTGGGAGTTCTCTTGTTCTCTTGTCTTGTTCTTCTGGGAGACCTTTGATCCTTGGGTTACCTCTACTCATCCTGAGATTAGCATGTCTTTCTTGGATAATGCACTTATTTTCTTTTAATGTTATTGCTTTTGTTTTTCTTCTTTTATTTTTTATTTTTTTGCTTTTTGGAGGGCAGTTGGTGTTAAGTAACTTGCCCAAGGTCACACAGCTAGGTTTTTGTTTCTGTGTGCGTTAAGTGTCTGAGGCTGGATCCGAACTCAGGTCCTTCTGACTCCAGGGCCGATGCTCTACTCACTGGGCAACCTAGCCGCCTCGTGTTTTTTTCTTTTAGGTTGTCCTTTACTTCTGTGTATTTGAATTCTAATCTATTGTTCTCTATTTTGTTTATTTGGTGAGACTTGTCTTCACAGATTGATGTTTTTCTCTTCTTTTTATTCTTTTTGTTGTGCAGGACATAAATATTCTGCTCCCATAATTCTCATTTGTCTTTTAAGCTACTCAAAATCAGCATGCTGTGGGTCCATGTTCTCCTCAGATTCTACAGGGTCTTTTGAACTCTGTTTCATCAAGTGTTAGATCATTTTCTTTTGTTTTGCAGAATTTATTCATAGATGCCTGAATTCCTATACTAGATCTGACCATATTTCCTTCAGCTCTTAATGTTTTCCCTGTTGATTTATTTGCTTGGATTCTTCCTGAGATCTCTGGCAATTTTAATCTTCCCCCCCCCCCGCCTTATTTTCTCCTATTGCTCACTTTCTGTCTCCTTGCTCTCTGATAGTAGTTTCCCCAGGGATTGGATCTCAGAATATCTTAGCCTCTATCCATGCTGGGTAATTCATGCATCAACCTAGGACTCTGTTCCAGGTGACTTTTTGGTAGTAGCATTGGGCAACTGGGGGAGAATAGAACTGGCACCAGCTGGATGCTGTTTTTTACCCCCGACATAGTGTAGTGTTGGATAGAACTTACCCCCTGCACCCTGCCCGATTATGTCTTTTCTTAGTGGTCTATCCTGCTCCTTCTGTTCCTCATTTGTCTGAACTGGCACCAACAGTCCAGAAAGCTGCCATGGTGGTTTTATGGGGTTGACTTCTATAATTTGGGTCTCTGAGGGTGTGGAAGAAAATGCTGGGGTTTGGGATTGAACTTTATTTCAACTCCATACATGTATCCTGTCTCCTTCCCTATGTTCCTCAACTCTCCTATAGAGAAATTTTGCAATGCACAATGTTGCTGCTATGGTGCTGGCTGGCTATTTTAGCCTGAGGAAACTTCTGCAGCATGGATCTAGAATCTTCATGCCACAAGGAAAGAGGGAGAACATTCTGGAGTATGAGGTTGGATATTGTTACAGGACTGTGTTTCAGGTCCTTTGGTTAGCTTTTGCATCTTCACAGCAGGTAGCATGGTAGGCAGTGGAGGAGTGGGTACTGAGTAAGTTCGGGGAAGATGTCCGTTAACTTTTTTTTATTCTGGGTGTCCTAGACCATGGAGATTGATGAAGTAACTTTATCTTTGGTGCAAAATTTTCTTTGGAGAGATCTGAGAAATCATGAACATCAGAAAAAATGTTTAGTCCATCTTTTTTGTCATGACTTTCCACTTTAAAAAATTTGTATCCTTAGTGCTTAGCACAGTGTCTGGCACAAAGCAAGTACTTAATTAATATTTCTTTCTTCCTTTCCTTCCCCAATGATAAAAGACAGAGTAAGGGCATGTGAAAAAGAATACAGAGGAGGTAGCCTAGTTTCTGTACACAAGGCTCTCATTAAACTATTTTGCAAGTGTGAAATATGTAAATTTTATGAAAGAATAACATAACTGGATATAACAAATGAAGTAATTCTCTATAGTAATTGAATTTCCTCATCTTTGAACTATTTGGAAGAAAAGGACAACTTCAAAGGCTGTTTTTTCACTCGGTCATGCAGGAATTTGAGTTTTTAATCTCATTCATCAATACATTATTTGATTGTTCTGGTACTGAAACTTCCTCCAAAAAAATCAACTAACAATCATTTGTTACCTACCCAAGCCCTTGGCAGTGAAGCAGGCAATGAAACCATCCCTGACTGCAAGGAACTTAATATTCTAATAAAGGAAGAGAACACATATTAGTGAGCTGGAACAGTGGGTAGAAGAAAGGAAAGGAAAAGTTACCCATATGAAGGGCAAAATGAAAATGTCTGAAGAATCAGGAGTGAAGCTGAGAGAGAAATAAGGATAAATGACTTGATCATTTCCTAAAATGGCGGTATTGTGAAGGAACTCACTAACCAGAGAAGGATTTTCAAAAATGAGGTTATCTCCAGGGTGAGAAGGCTGCTAAAACAAAGAGGGAAAATGTTCATGATAAGGATGGCATATGAGCAAAGGAGAAAGGATCACAAAACATAGGATAGAATATCCAGGAGAAGAGGGTAGTCCACAGTATCAAATGAGTTGAGAAGAAGCATAAGCTTTGAGATAAGACTGTCAGGTTTGGAAATTAAGAAATTATAAGTAGTCTTTGAGAGAGTAATGTCAGTTGAGTGGTAATGCTGGAAGCTAGATTGAAAAGTGTTAAGAAGTGAATTGGAGGAGAGGAAATGGAAAGAATGAGAGTATAGGGTTTTTTCTAAGTGTTTGGCTATGAAAGGGCTAGAGATCTAATCTGATAGTTTAAGGAGATGGTTGAGCCAAGTGAGGATTTTGAAGACATGAAAATTTTTTAGGCATCAGGAAAGGAACAAGTATATGGATTGGTGATTAGAGAGAAGGGATGCTTGAGGAGCAATTTCCTGGAGAAGAGGGGAGGGGGTAGAGTCAAAAGTACACCAATATAAATAACCCTTCAATAATTTAATGTCTTAGTGATTTGCCTGAAGATCAGAGAAGTTAAGTGACTTGTCTAAGGACATCTAGTTAATTATCGTCAGAGGCAAGAATGAAACTCAAAGTTTTCTTAAGCCTAATTGCTATCCTCTCAATCTCATTTTAGGTATTATTTAATTATCTCCATTTTGCTTTTATATTTTGTTTCTTTCTTTCCAGCTGAGTCACTCTATCTACCCCTCAATTTCAGTTTCTTTTTCATTAAGCATGGGTTTTGTATTTTAAAAAAATGCCAGAGTGAACAAACTAGATTTGTATTCTAACAAAATAGCCTATTGCCATCTATCCACTTAGGAATGGAGTTTAATTCTGCAATTAGAAATCCTGGATAGCATTATAAATAGCAGGGAAGGACATTAGATGTCATTTAGTTCAACCTAGTGACTTTAGAGATAAGGACACTGAAGGCCAGAATGTTAATGGACTTGCCCAAGATCACACAGATTAAGTTAGCAAAGCTGGGATTCGAATACATGTCCTCTGTATCTAAGATCAGGGGTCTTTAAAGGAAAAGTTATGAGATGATATTAGCAACATGACATATATTTGATTTAAGGTTTTTTAAATACTATTGCTCTGTGGAACAAAGTGAAATTTTTCTTTAGAACAGAATTTTTTCCCTTGGAAAGTTTTCTTTAGAATTTTGTTGTCCTTCAGTCATGTCTGACTCTTCATGACCCCATATAGGAGGGTTTATCATTTCCTTTTCCAGCTGAGTTTACAGATGAGGAACTGAGGCAAATAAGGTTAAGTGACTTGCCCAGGGTCACGCAGTAGGTGTCTAAGGCCAGACAGGCCCAGCATTCTATCTATTGTACTACCTACCTGCCTTTTTCTTTAGAATAGAAATTCTTAACCTTTTTTCATTTCTTGGACCCCTTTGATAGTCTTGTGAAGCCTATGGACTCTTTCTCAGGATAATATTTTTTAAATGCACAAAATAATGTAGATAGAATTACAAAGTAAAACAATTACATTGAAAGTCATAAAAATATTTTTGAAAATAAGTTAATGGATCCCAAGTTAAGAACCCTTGCTATAGAAGGATTTGCACTACTTTAATAAATGGACAGAGACAGTAAACCAGGCAACAAAAACATTCCCATGATCTCCTAGCTTTGGGTCTTGACTCAGGAAAGAACAGGATTACAAATCTCTTACTGAGCCTACTTAGACAGGACATCATCCTGGCCTGAAATGCAGAATGCAATCAATGAATGAATTTTAATGAAGTAATTAGCAAAATGTTGCCAATATTTCCCTGGGATATCATGTCAAAGAACTTATAGATCCAAAGTGACTGGTGTAGTGGTATGGTTAGAGCCCTACATTGGGAGTTAGGAAATATGGTTCCCACTCCGGGCTTTCAATTCATTAATTTCCACAAATATTTTTCAAGCACTATTTAATATAGAAGGCAATGTAGCAGGAGCTGAGGAAAGAAAGATGAAAAATAATGCAATCTCTACCTTCAGAGAGCCTGTCATCTAAAAGAAAGGATAAAACTTGTGAACAGATAATTATGATATAGGATAGAATGTGTTAAGACCAAAGGAATGATCTATGAGAAGTGAAATAATAAAAATTGGAGGAGGAAAAGGAAGGCACTTTTCTGTGGTGAGTGATAAGGGAGTTGGACCATGAAAAAAAAAAGATATAGTTTTTGGTTTTCTTCTTTTAGGTTGTCCTTTACTTCTGTAGTATTTGCATTCTCAGTTTATTCTTTTCTCTTTTATTTGGTTAGATTTGTCTTAACAGGTTGAAGCTTTTCTATTCTGTTCATTCTTTTTGTTGTGCAAGCCATAAATATGTCGCTCCCATAAACAAAACCTGATATATCAGTACTGAGAAGTAAAAAGAAAAAGAAAAGACCAGATCAGGGATGTGCTGAAGACAGTTTTATATCTGATTGAAAATCAACTGATTTTCAGATTTATTTCAGATGATTCAGAAATCATCCATCACTACCAAACAGAGTTTGATGTATTGTTTTTTTGAATTCTAGACTTAAGAAAGTGTTAATAATGAAGATTAAATTTAAAAGTGTGTATACACACTTTTTTTCCTTTTTTTCTGGAAAGCTGGTTGTTAAGCATTTACCTGGACAGTCCTGTATTGTTCTATAAACATTGCTTTAGCTCAGGCAGGAGTTTATAGAGGACTCAGGGTATGAAGTCATTACCAGACTGGAGACCTGGGGACTGGTGGCTGTTGCTGCTGCTGCTGCTGACTAGCATTTATATAGCACTTTAAGATTTGAAAAGTGCTTTGTCTATCCATTGTCTCATTTGAGCCTGCCAAGATCCATGCAACTAATAGTCTAAGTAGACTTGACCATAGAATAGTGTGAAACGAAGTTATAGAAGGAGATTAAAGTGAAACTGTAAAGGACCTTAAATGTCATTCTGAGGAGTATTTTTATCTTATTCTCTGGGATCAGCAAACTATACTAAGGACCAACTCTGTCTGCCATTTATTTTCGTTCTACCATAAGCTAAGAAAGGTTTTTTACATTTTAAAATATAATAAAACTTTATTTCAAAATATAAAAAAACAAAACAAAAACATTCCTATTTTTGTAGCAATGCAAAAAAGAGCAGAGAGAGGGTTGGGTTTGGCTCCATGTCTATGGTTTGCTGACCTCTGATCTAGGCAATAATAAGCTATTTAAACAGAGGAAGGATGGTCAGACCTGTTCATATTAGGAATTATTATTATTATTATTATTATTATTATTATATCATATTATTCTAGCAACTGGGTGAAGGATGAATTGGAGGTGGGAGAAACTGGGTTGGAGTCTCTTCTGTTAGGAGATTATCAAAGTATGGAGATCAATTAGGAGGTTATCAAAACCCTTATATTCTTAGCATTGGAGAAAATCTTAGAGGTCACTTAACCCAACTTACACCTAAACTAATCAAGAATCCCCTCTACAATATAAAATAAAGACCAGATTAGGGAACATCTTGTCATATAGAAATAAAAAAAACTAAAGAGTTTTTTTTAATCCCCTTTATTTACCTAAAGATCACTAAAGTGGGGGGCTAGGGGGGCAGGGCAACAGTACCTCTTAAATCAGTTTTTTCTACTTATTAGTAGCATTGATTCTTAGGAACTTTTTCTTTACTTCTTAACTTTATTTATTTTCTTTTTCTTTTTTTACTTCTTTTTCTTGAGTTTAAATCTACCTGTCTCCCCTGAGACTGAGTAGAACAAGTTTAATCCCAATTCCTTTTGACAGCCATTTTAATACTTGAAGAGAGCTGTTATATTTCCATTAAACCTTCTTTCCCTCCAGGCTAAGCATCCCCAATTCCTTCAATTGTTCCTTTTCTGGCCTAATCTTTATACCCTTATCATTTCCGTCACTTTTATTTTTACACTCTTCAGATTTTTAATTTCCTTTCAAAAATGTGGTACCCAGAACATGACAATTCAGATGTTTACCCTATCCAAGGCAGAGTATACAAGGCAAATATCCTTTCCTTTTGTCTGGAAACCATCTTTTTCTTCATTCAGATGAGAACTGATGAGACCACTAGTCTAGTAGTGGTCTACTAGGCCATTAGTAGCAAAGGTAAGCAGAGAGGAAAGGATAATGTCACAAGACAGAATGGAGATAGAATCAACACACTTTGACTGTAGAGGAGAGGGAAATGTCAGAGATGAGTGTGAGGTTATCAGTCCAGGTGACTGAATATGGTAATGTCATTATTGCCATTATTAATATTGCAAAGTGGGGAGGAGGAGTAAGTTTGAGCGAAAGAAGGTGAAGAAAAGGATGATGAGTTCAGTTTTCATTGAAGAACCAGTGGTACATCCTAGTGGAGATATATAAAAAGTAGTTGGAAATTCAGGACTCCAGGGGGAGACTGGGCTGGATATTTAGATTTGGGAGCTACTTGTATAAAATAAAGCAAATATTGAGGAAAAAATAGAAAAAGAGAAGAGTACGAGGGCTTAGACCAGAGTCTCAAAGGAAAGACAGATTGCACAAAACTGAAGAAAAAAGAAGTTGTGTCATTAAGTGTAAGCTCTGAGTGTTTACAGGGAAAGAGCAATAGCTTGAAGGGAAAGCAAGGTCTAGAGGAGACCTGAACATATTTGTAAATTGAGAGGAAGGGCACTGAAATCACAGTTGACATTTATATAGTACTTTAAGGTTCACAAAACACTTTCCAAACATTATTTCATTTGTTTTTAACAGCAAACCTAGATACCGCCATACTCATTTTACAAATAAAGAAATTGAACTTCAGAGCAGTTATAACTTGCTTATAATCAGCTGGCTGTTAAATGTTGGGAGAGGTATTTAAAATTAGTATCTTCTCTTCTGACATCCCGTTTTCTTCTCAACACACATTTCTTCTCCCATGAGATAAGAAGAAATTGAGAGAAAGTAGGGGAAGGAGGAAGAAAATCTTTGGTATAAGATCATAGAGGAGAAAAAAAGAGTAAGATCAAAGATCCATCAGATCTGCTTTTCTAAAGAAAAGACAGCTTTAAAGGGGTTAAGTATATTACTTTAATTAAACAATGCAGGTAGATAAATAGAAAGAAGTGAGTATCCAAGAAAGAATACAATAGACATGGTTCCAACTATCTAAACAGAGTAATAGATACCCATTCACCAGATCAGGAAGCACCAACATCTGGGTTCACAAAGCCAGGGAGCTCCTTAACAACAGCCACCCAGAGTCTCATCTGGCCAAATAACAAAGAAACATTCTTCCCATTCATGAGCCCCAAAGTAAAATACCAACCTCCCAGTATATATAGTTTTCAACTAATAGGCTCAGAGCCAGAAGGCATCACAAGCCATATGACTCAGTTCCTAATTGGCTCAGTACCAAAAGGTGTGAAAGCCTTCCTGGAAGCAAGCCTCTCTGTAAGCAAGTTTTCCCCTAAGTAAGCTCCTCCCCTAAGGCAATATAAATCTCCTTGAATATGTGCTCTATGTGACTCAGGATGTGTAACAGCTATGAACTGGACCAGAGCTCAAAGCAGCAAAACATCCATGATTGAAATACCTGTGTGCCTGTAGACATGGGAACACAGCCCCTGTTCCAAGGAGAAAAGGGAACACATGGTTGCATAGGTCTATTAATAGGTGGGGAAGATCTTAAATTCCATTAACCCTACATGTGATCACGGTATTGCTTGGTTTTACTTAACATTTTTCTTTGTTACAAATTAAGAAAGGCTCTGTAACAAAAAGAGCATTATCAGGAAGGTGTGAAAAATAAAACACCAATAAAACTAAAAAAAAAAAAAATCCAACAACAATGTGGATATCAACTTCATCAAGAATGATAGCAGAGGTTGAGGTGTAGAGAAAGACAGCCAGTAACTAAGTAGTCATCCCTTTGTCTCTCTGAGACTCAGCCTCATATGAAAAATGAGAGGTTACATGATCTCCAATGTATCTGTCTTTAATACTCTAGTGTATTAAAAATTTTAAATGATAGGAACTGAGAATAGAGATTAAATGGTTTTAATTTTTGTTTTATGTATTTTTTGTGGGATGGCTGATGTACAGAGTCTGTGTAATTTGCCCTTGGTTGGCATTTGGGTGAGGGTAAGAATTCAGTAATTTAAACAACTAAATGGATGAATAGGTAGATAGTAGGTGTCAAGAAGCATTTATTAGGCACCTACGATGTGTCAGGGACTGTCCTAAACACGAGATGCAAAAAAAAGGCAAAAAAAAATCTTTGCTCTTAAGGAGCTCACAATTTAATGCAAAGAGCTATGCATAAACAAGATATATACAGGATAGAATAGAGATAATCTCAGAGGGAAGGCACTAAAATTAAGTAAAGACTAGGGAAGGCTTCTTGTAAAAGGTAAGACTTTAGCTGAGACTTGAAGGAAGCTAGAAAAGCCAAGAGGTGGAGATGAGGAAGGAGAGTTCCAGGCATGGGCAGTCAATGAAAATATCAAGTTGAGAGATAGAGTGTCTTTTTTAAGGAACAGCAAAGGGGCAGGTGTCACTGGATCCCAGAGTACATAGAAAGGAATAAGAAGACTGGAAAGGTAGGGAGGAGCCAGGTTATGAAGGTCTTTGAAAGGCAAACAGAAGATTTTATATTTGATCCTAAGGGTAGTTGGTAGCTGCTAGAATTTATTATATCTACTTCCTAGGGAATTAAAATAAATCAAGTTTGTATTTTATTCTATTGAACTGACCAGTGGCTATCAGAGAAATGTGTACCTTCATCAAAGAAGGCAGAAAAAAACTTCACTGGAATATTTATTTTTATGGTTTTAAAAACTCTCTACTAAAAACCTTGACTACAAAACATGTTTTATCTTCCTTGTGGTAAACATAGGACATAGTTATACTGCATGTCTTTCCATTAGAAATTCCTAGCAAAATAATTGAACATGAATAGCCATCTGTGACTAACCATTCTCCTGTATAATTTGCTTAACCCAAGTTAAGTCCCTGCTCAAAACATCTCTGATCTCCCTCATTATAAGTGAGAAACTGACATATCTTCTTATGTGCCCAGTCAGATGACAGAGACTAAGAAGGGAAAAATTTGGGCACTGAAAAAAATTAAAATGAAAGCATACTTTCTACAGAGAAAAAATATCTTTAACATTAAGAGTTCACTTAGGCTCTGAAATGATCAGGAAAAGGCATTGTTTTTTCTTTTAATTTCAACATATGACAGCAATTTCTAGCTGTGAATAACATCTAAACAACATTAACAATGATCAAGTTTTATAGTACTTTATAGTTCAGAAAATGCCTTCTTTTTCTTTTCAATCTTTTATTGTTTTTTTCCTCTGTCCCACTAACTCCTACCCTTAATAGAGCACTCTTTTGTGATAAATAATTATAACTAAGAAAAACAAATGAGCATATTGACCCTGTTTGAAAGAAGATTTCTCAATCTTTACCTGTAGTCTAACCTTTTTGTCAACAGGGGTAAGTATATGTCATTATTGTTCTTGTAAAGCAGAGATTTCAAACTTATTTGGCCTACCACCCTCTTTAAAAAATTACTCAGTCCCCCTGGAAATTTATTTTCTTTAACCTTTTAACAGTTTTTTTCCCCTGAAATTTGCATCATTTCAAAAAAATAAAATATATACATTTTTAAAATAACAATCTTAAATTTAATAATTTATTATAAATTTGTGGGGGTTTTTCCTGTATTGAAATTTTGATAACACGATATTGCATCATGTAACCTTATAGTGTCATATCATAAACAAGTCATTACATGCATATATTCCTGCCAATGCTTGGACTTCCTGACAATGAGCAACACATTTGCCTGCTAACACTCACTTGTTAAGACCAGTCGACAGAGATGATGGATTGTAATATGCCGTTTGTGTATTTATTTGGAAAATAATATAATCACTATGACTTTAACTCTGTTACACAACAGGTGAAACATGTACAAACTTCAAAATTTTCTACTCTTCTCTTTTTTCCTTAAGCTTCCGCTGCCCCTTTGTTTTTATTTAATACTCCCCAATTGGACCTGAGGTGACCCACCACACCCCTGGATTGTTCCAGTGCCCCCCAGGGGTAGTATCACCCATTTTGGGAACCTATGTCTAAAGTCATAAATAGTCCCTACACTGAGCAGAGTGCTGACTTCTTTGTGTTGTTTTCCTTCACATCACTGTGATAATTTTGTTAATTATTCTTTTTGTCCTGTTTATGTCATTCTGCATCAGTTCACACAAGTGTCTTGAATTTATCATAACTTATGGTGCAATAATCCTCTCTCCCTTAAGTTTACCTTCAAGGGTAGTGAAGAAAATGCTTTGCAAAGAAAAGAAATAAAAATAAAGGACAATGGGAGGCAGAACCAAGATGGTGGATTAATAAGGCAGGGAGTTGCCAGAGCTCTCTCCCAAACCTCTCCAAATACCTTTAAATTATCTCACATAAAAGAAGCAAGAAAAAGCTTTTGCTATGGAGGAGAAGAGGGGGAAGGTGAGGGAGAGTGAGTGAACCTTACTCTCATCAGAATTGGCTCACAAAGGGAAAAAACATACACACTCAATTGTGTATAGAAATCTATTTTACTTACCATACAGGAAAGTAGGAGGGGATAGAGATAAGAGAAGGGGGGCGGTGATAGAAAGAAGGGCAGATTGGTGGAGGGAGATAGTCAGAAGCAAAACACTTTTGATGAGGGACAGGGTGAAAGGAAAGAGATAATAAAATGAATGGGGGTGGATAGGATGGAGGGAAATACAGTTAGTAACTATGAAAAAAATTTTGAAGCTGATTTTTCTGATAAAGGCACCATTTCTCAAATCTATAGAGATTTGAGACAAATTGGTAAAAATAAAAGCCATTCCCCAGTTGACAAATGATCAAAAATATGATCAGTTTTCAGATGAAGTAATCAAAGCTATCTATAGCCATATGAAAAAATACTCTAATTCACTATTGATTGGAGAAATGCAAATTAAAACAGTTCTGAGGTACTACCTCATACCTATTAGACTGGCTAATAGGACAGAAAAGGTAAATGACAAATGTTGGAGGGGATGTGGGAAAAATGAGACTTTTATGCACTGTTAGTGGAGTTGTGAATTTATTCAACCATTCTGTAGAACATTTTGGAACTATGCCCAAAGGATTATTTCATCATGCATACCCTTTGGCCTAGCAATACCACTACTATGTCTGTATCCCAAAAGAGATAAAAAAAGGAAAAGGAAAAGGCCCTATATGTACAAAAATATTTATAGTAGCTCTTTTCTGGGAGGCAAAGACTTAGAAGTTGAGGGAATGCCCAACAATTGGGGAATGACTGAACAGGTTGTGCTATGTGATTATAATGGTATAGTGTTGCACTATAAGAAATGATGAGCAGGATGCCCTCAGAAAAATCTGGAAAGACATGCATGAGCTACGCAAAGTGTAGAAAGTAACAGCAATATTGTAAAATGATCAGCTGTGAATGACAGTTATTCTCAGCAACATAATGATCCAAGGCAACTCTGAAGGACTTATGATGAAAAATGCCATCTATCCCCAGAGAAAGATCTGCTGGTGTCTGAATACAGATTGAAGCATATTTTTTAACTTTATTCCCCTTGAGTTATTTTTTCTTGTCTATGTTTTCTTTCACAACATGATTATTATGAATATGATTTTTATGGCTACATATGTATAACTTATATGGAACTGTTTGCCTTCTTAATGGGTGGTGGGGATGGGAAGGGAGGAAGAGAATTTGGAACTCAAAGTTTTAAAAATGACTGTTAAAATTGTTTTTACATGTAACTGGGGAAAAATAAAATACTAAATCAATTTTTTTTAAAATAGAGGACAATGAATTGGGAAATAACCAAACAAATTGTAATATATTAATGTGATGGCAACCCTTCCTATACTGGCCAGATGTTCAAGAACAAAGACTTTCCTGCCCCCCACCCCTAACTCTAGGAAACATAAGCTACTATAGTAAATAAAGCTAACATTTATATAGCACTTTAAGATTTATGAATTTTACAAATGCTAATTCAGTCAACCCTCACAACAATCCTGGAAGGTAGGTGTTATTATTATTCTCATTTTACAAGTGAGGAAATTGAGGCAGACACATTAAGTGACAACCCCAGTAAAACCTTTTGAGTCAGGATTCAAACTCAAGGTTTCCTGACTCCAAATCCTATACTCTATCTTTTCCACCTATCTGTCTCAACACTGAGCAGAGCCCTAAGGCAGAGCTGACATGACCTAACTGAGGGTGAATATTTCAAAGACACTTAACTCTTCTGTGACCAGACTCAAATCTTAATTAAACATCAAATAGATTGTCTCCTAGGGTTAATAATACACAAGGCATTGAAATTCTGAGGTTGTGAGTTGCCTTGGTCACCTATATTCTCTACTCATGTTAGTATTTGTTGTACAGTATACTCTAGGTTTGGGGTTGGAGGGATGTTTTGTTGTTGTTACTATGGTATCTTAGTAAATGCCTTTTCTAAAATAAAATTGTGTCTTCTGTCCCTTAATTTGAAACACATTAGTGGAAGATAAAGTTGTGTAAATAGCCCAGGGAGGGGTGCTCTATAAGTATTATCTCTACCCACTTGTTGTGGGTTTTTTTTTTTTTGCTTTTTTTTTTTTTTTTTGGAGAGCAATTGGGGTTAAGTAACTTGCCCAAGGTCACATGGCTAGGTTTTGTTTGTGTGTGCGTTAAGTGTCTGAGGTCGGATCCGAACTCAGGTCCTTCTGACTCCAGGGCCGACGCTCTATTCACTGCGCCACCTAGCCGCCCCTTACCCACTTGTTTTTTCAAGAATATATTTGCTGGTATTATAATAATTTTTAAGAAGTGAGGGAAATTCAGCTGACATTTTTGAAATTATGGAAATACTTTGTTTTAAATTACCTTATAATCTGAGGAAGACAGGAAAATATTTTTTCTAGGTAATTATGATGATTAACTATATACTAATGGGTAAAATGTGAAATGAAACTAGGCCTCAGACATATAACCCATAATACATTATTTCATTATTGAACTCACCACTGATTTGCTTACTCACTACTGAACAGAATAGGTAAAATTGGTGGTAGGGGAAGGTGTGGACCGGATATTCTGTAACCAGGTCAAAGGGCAGAGTGATACTGAAGCATGGAATACTTTTAAATTCATACTTCCTTTTAAATTCAGGGCAAAATATACAAATATACAATTGCCTTTCAGTAAGCCAAATCCATTTTATAGATGAGAAAGTGGAAGTGCACAAAGGTAAATTATTTGCTTGGAGTCACATAGATAATAAAAGTTGGACCCTGAGCAGAGATACAAACTGAAGCCTCAAGACTCAGAATCTAATGTTTCTTCCACCACACCACACTGCTTTATGCTGATTCCTTTTGTTTGTAGTATAAACCCATGATCAAACTTCTTTGGTTTCTCACTCCAATCAGTAAAACATTTTTTGAGTACCCATTGCTAATGTAAGTGTATTTCTATAAAAATTCCATAAGGTAAGTCTGTAATAATACTAACATGTTATATGAACATTGTAAAACATGAAATTTTAAAATATATTCAACAGTATAATTCCCCCCACCCTGCTTTTGCTCTCACTAAAAAGTAAGGTTATAATTGCATATGCTTAATTATTTTTTTTAAAGAACTTAACTTTTTTTAAATTTTAGATTCAAACACCAGAACTCAAATACAAAATAGAGAAAAGAAAAAGAAACATATCATAAACTTAAATACAAAGTAAGAAAAGGAAAAAAAATGTCATCTGCATAGCAGACCATAAGAGAGGATTCAAAACATATAGCAATAAATTTTCATTTCAAGAATGTCTTATAATAATATTATATGTTGTATTGAGAGCTGTCCATTTTTCTTAACTTCCTTGTAATTTTTCTTTTGTTCTCTGCTGTGCACTTTTTACTTTGTCCTTCCCCCCCGCTTCTTCTCTCCCCCTCCCACTAAAGGCTATAAATGCAGACATATTTATATATAGATATAGACATATACATACACATATACATATATACTTGCTTCATTACTTTCAAAGAATTTCTATGTAGTTGCTAGGAGACAGGTTGCATTTGAAAATAATTAATTATTCAACTAATTTGATCAATGCAGGTAGTCAAGTAAGTGGATTTTTAGATACTTTTCTACTGAAAGCTATACAATATATGATTAAATATGGTAGGCTGCAAGAGTCAGTGAACATAGCAGCTTTTTAGCAGGAGTTCTGTTCCTCTGGGTAGATATTCACCATACACAATGGAAAAAACAAGCCAAAATAAATTATTTCTGATTTCAGCTCAGCAAAAAGTTTAATTTGAATTATTAATTTGAAAAAAATTAATTTGAATTAATTCCTCTTTCTTTATATTATTCCCCTTAAAGGGTGGTATCATGTCTTAATTTCCTATTAGTATCTGCTCATTTTCACTGTGTTTTTTTGTTTTGGTACAAGAATGAGAAATAGGGAAACTAATTTGACCAGACCACAACCTGTAGGAAGGAGAGCAATGTATAATAAATCTGGAAAGGTGTAAAGCCACACATGAGCAGCTTTCCAGGGGACTGCTGCTGTGAATAGCTTTCAAGGTTCTGATTATATAGTATAGTGAGCTCTGTATTTATTCAAGAACAAATCAGAGCAAAACATTAATAGAAAATCAAAATACAGCATTCACAATGTTACAACTTATCACAGAAAATAAAAATTCAGCTTTCACCATATCACAACTCAGCAATTTATCTCTAAAATGGCCATATAGTTTTCACCAAAGTGGTCACATAGTTTTAAACAAAGTATATTCATTTAGTCAATCACAAAATCCTTAATTCAATCACGAAGTACAAAAGTTGAAGTTCTCCACCCCTAGGTCACAATAAATTATAATCTCCTTAGTCAGTACATAGTATCCAAGTAAAGTCTTCTTTCAGCTTGACTTGAGGCTGGCTCTCAGCTTCCATGGTTCCTCTTCCATAGTCCCAGCTCCAACTGTGACCCGGGTTCAAAGGCAAGCAGCTCCCAGTTTCTTGTCCAGCTCCTTTTCCAGTCCTGTTTCCATTCCATACGGAAGTTCACAATGTCCAGTCCACCTCAAGTCCTTCACAATTCCCGTTTCTAAGAAGACAAAGCTTGACAGAGCCACACTAATATTCATGCACATTGCCAGCACCATCATCAATTCACTATCTTCCTGTGAAATCAACTCAGACCCATCAATAAGGTCTTAGAACTCAACACAAATCATCAACATAGAAATCAACACAGACCCACAAACAAAGTCCAAGAGGTCAGCACAAATCATCAACACAGAAATCAACACAAATCCACAAACGAGGTCCGAGAGATCAGCACAACTCATCAGGAAAGCCCCAGGACCTCCAAAATCCTCCTCCAGGACTTCTATAAACATACAACCTGAAAACCTCTTCCAGTAATGTCCCAGGGCTTCTGTACAAAGTATCATAAACAAATATAAACGCAGACAAACAGAGTGTTGGGATACCACAAGTTTTCTCCTTTTTGACTGCCACCACAAGAGTTCTCTTCTCAGTTACACTGTCTCTAGCCTGGGCCTCTCCTTATATATGGTCATTAGCTCCTCCCCTTCCTGTTGCAAGAGTTCATGAGTTCAAGGGTTCACAAGTTGTGGAGTTCACATGTCCTGTTTCTTAACAGACTTGATACAAGGCTCAAAAGAAACTTGAACTGAAACAAGGTATTAATTCAATAGTTGAAACAATATGTGAACTACTTCTATGTTTGCCATTACAAAAGGTAGACTGGAACAAGCTTGTAAAGTATTTTAAATGCCAAATTGGGGAGTTTATAATAATCAAAAAAGCAATTGGGAACCACTGGAATATATTATATAGAGGGATGACACAATCAGAATTGTACTTTCGGAGATGTAGAGAATGTATTAGAATAGAGAGACCTGAAGTAGGAAGACCAATTAGGAGCTGATTGTAATACTATAGAAAAAAGGTGCTAAACATCTGAGCTAGAGTGGTAGCTGTGTGAGTGGAGAGATAGGACAGATGTTGTGGAAATAAAAAGGCAAAAGTTTGACAATCACTACAATATACTGGGTAAGTGAAAGGGAGCCGATACCTTAGTGAGTGAGAATTACACCAGGGTAAAGGGCAAAGGGGGAATTTGATCAATGGAATCTGAGCAGCTGCTACTGTGAGTGCCCAGTCTCTAGGTCCTAATGGGCCAATGCTTGTATCAGAGAAGGAAGATTATAAACTTGCAGAGCTTCAGAGGGGCAGAATGGGGGTAGTGTTGGGCCAATAATAGGTGAATGTTTCATATGACTGTATTAGAGACAAACTATTATGAGGATGGTAGGATGCAATCCATCTTCCCACTCTTTGACAAGTTGATTACTAACCCCCTGGGGTAATGCCACAACCCCCTACTGTGGTCATATCATTGTCCCCACAGAGCTGGGCCCTCAACTTTGAAGACTGGTATATACTACAAAAATTTCCAATATGTTTTTAAGTATGTATTGGGGAAATGTATAACTATATTTATCTGTAGATGAGAAAATCAAATACATACTAAACACACATACACTCCTCAGTTTAGGGGCCCCTGGTTTACTAATGTTCTCTCCTTCAAAAAGGAGGATTATTCCCTACCTTTCCCACCCACCAACTCCCAATTTTCACTCTAGTATAGAGAGTAACAACATAGGCTGGATTAGTGGTTCTCTGATGATTGGTTGTATTGATGTAGATTTAGGAAAGTATAGAATACCAATGCCTAATACAAAGAATTATGGAGCAAGCATAGGAAAACAAGCTTGCTTTATTAAGTGGACACATTTACAATATAAAGAGTAGTCAGAGAGAATTATGGAGAAAGGTCAGGATCACTGGGAGTCAATTCTGGTGGGCTTTTAAAGATTTCTTATCTGGGTAAAGGAGGATTAAGCATTGGCAGAAGGGAGGAAGAAGTCTGGACCTGGAGATTGGTTATGCTAGTGGGGGAAGGGAAGATTTCTAGAGAATTGGAAGCTAGTTGATATTCAAAGTCCCAGTAAGTGAGAAGAGAGACTTGAGGTTGTTGATGCTGCCATTACTCTGACAGGCTGTTTCCAGAATCTGAGTTCCCTGGATCCATTCTTCTGCACCCCCCCTTCTTTGTTTAGCATCTTGGGGAAACTACTAGGGCCATTACAGTAGTAAGGGGGAACTGTCTTACAGTGTTTCCTATTCCCCCATTTTTTTCTTACTTCCTCAGAAGGACTATAGAGATCACATTCACCCCTTCTTCCTCTTTCACTGCTTACAGTTCAATAATTGTGCCCCTAGACACTGTTTTCTTGTATATACACATTTCAATCTCCTTTTTTTCCTTCCCTCTTCCAAATCTGGCCCACTTAGCACAGGAAGATCTTTCTCCCTCCATTTATTTCTCCTTCCATCTTCCTTTCTTTCTCTTTATTCATTTTTTAGGCAAAAGGCATCCCTAATCATGGCTGATGAGCAAAGAAGTACACTTACATCAAGGAAAAGGAAAACCGTGCTTTAGAAGTCAAATTAGACATAATAAAAGACCTCTGCAATCAACCTCCACAGCCCTTGAAAGTTCTTAAAGAATTTCTGCACACGTTTGCATCTCTTCCCTCTCATTAAGTCTATTGGGTTTGTTTTTTTTCAGGGACTCAGAATTTTAGAGCTTGAAGTCACCTTAGAAATCATCTCAGACTATTCATACTTTCTCATTTAACAGATATGAACCTGAAACCCAGAAAAATTAAATGTTTTGCTCAAGGTCATTCAACTATTTATCAGCAAGCAGAGCTCAATACTAGATCCAGTCTTCTGATACTCTGCTCAGTTCAATTTTCCATTCACAACAGGTTTTTCTTAAGCAATAATGTTAAGCATGAATCTTTTTTCTTTAAAAAGCATTTTAAAGTTCATTAAAATAAGTTTTATTTTTGCCTTTTGTTTTTACAACTCAAGTATTTCCCCTTGAACTATCTATTCTTTGTGCCCTCCCTTGTATTAAAGAAAAGCAGCTGACAAGGCTGCAGGATCTGATAGTATATATCATATTACACTTCAAGATACCTTTCATCAGGATAGTTTTTTAGAAACTATTTTTTTTTTTTTTTTGCTTTTTGGAGGGCATTTGGGGTTAAGTAACTTGTCCAAGGTCACACGGCTAGGTTTTTGTGTGTGTGTGTTAAGTGTCTCAGGGCAGATCCGAACTCAGGTCCTTCTGACTCCAGGGCCGGAGCTCTACTCACTGCGCCACCAACTGCCCCTAGAAACTATTTCTTTTTTTTTTTTTTTTTTGGAGGGCAATTGGGGTTAAGTAACTTGCCCAAGGTCACACGGCTAGGTTTTTGTTTGTGTGTGCGTTAAGTGTCTGAGTCCGGATGCGAACTCAGGTTCTTCTGACTCCAGGGCCAACGCTCTACTCACTGCGTCACCTAGCCGCCCCCTGTAGAAACTATTTCTAATTCAATTTGATAGCTTTTCTGGTCACAATAATATTTTCTACAATTTTTCAGAGCAAATTGTATAGTATTCAATATTTAACTACAATAGGTTTTTAAAAATGTATTACAACTTACTAACAACTGACTTACATATTTTTGGAAAACAATTATGTCTGAATGTTAGGATTTCTTTATTAGGTAGTAGATTTCCTACCTATTAGACTTTATTTTCTGCTGGCCGGTTTTCTACCTACCTATCTACCTATCTTCTTACCTTTGATTGACATACACTTTCTACTTCAAAAAAGATTTGAAGTGGTTTCTGGAAATTATTATTTCACTTCCCATTCACTGCTGGATAACAAAGAGCTGAATTGTTTAATAGAAAGTAATCTTTGTGTCTGCCTTATAAGTTATTCAAATTCAGATTTAAAAAAAGTATTGTTTCCTATTGTATAATAAACAAAATTTCACAAGTAGATGGAGGAGGGAAAAAAGATATACAGTTTGGATAAGACATAATTTCTGCCTTTCTGGGGCTAACAGTCAGTGATGGGGGTAGGAGGAGAAGACACAAATATGGATAGTTATTTTTGTGTGGATAAGCGCTTTCATTAGTATAGGGAACTCACTTTAAGAAAACTTTTTCCATCAATACAAATAAGCAATTACTCTGCAATTTATAGTCTTGAAGTAAGGGTTCTTAACCTGGGGGTCTGTGATGTTGGTTTAAAAATTTTTTTTTACATAATTGTATTTCAATATAATGGTTTCTTTTGTAATTCTATGTATTTTATAATTTTTTTCTCATTTATTCTGAGAAAATTTCATCAGATTGCCAAAGGGGTTCATGATAGAGTGTGATACAAACTCTGGGGGGGGAAAGCATCCAGAACATACTTTTAAGTTTAATTTGCGTTTCTCCGTTACTTTTTTTTTTTTTTTGCTTTTTGGAGGGCTATTGGGGTTAAGTGACTTGCCCAAGGTCACATGGCTAGTTTTTTTGTGTTGTGTCCGAGGCCAGATTTGAACTCAGGTCCTCCTGACTCCAGGGACAGTGCTCTATTCACTGCTCCACCTAGCCGCCCCCTCTATTACTTTTAAAATTGTTTTTATTTGTTTTATTTTTAACTATGAACTAAAACAAGCGTTTCCATAATGTAGTAGAGTAATAAAAAGATGATTGCACATGAAACTGGAAGCCTATTATTGTATAACTTCCTATTCCTTTTAAATATGTAATAAATTTATCATGCAAATTTCTTTTTTCCCTTTTTCCCCCCTCTCTCCAACCCACATTAGATAGGATTACCCTTAGATACAAATATGTCTCCATATATGTAAAATCATTCTAGACATACTTCTATTAATCAGTTTTTTTTTCTCTGAATGCAGATAGCCTATTTCTTCATGTCCTTTATTCCATCACTTTAAAAAATCTTGACAACCAACAACACAATAAATCAGGCCCTGATTTGTAGCTTGCTGATTTCAGAGGTGTAGATGCTCATGCTAATTCAACAGTTGGGTCTCAGGAGCCTGAAGGAGGAACTGGCTCCAGCATACTTCTGGGTTCACAGCCCCCATACACACAAAAGTTAGAAGTACTGAGCAGTTAAGTGACTTTCCTGGGTCACTTAACCCAATGGTCACTGAACTTTTGGGATCATACACTCCTATTAATAAAATATTTCTCAGTATGAATCCCTGACATGAATATATTAATTCAGAAATAATATAATGTAATATTATTCCAATAATTATGAATATAATTATAAAATCTACACAAAATAAAAATTATAATAATATTTGATCCTAGACTCAATGGGGAGTCACTGGAATTTACTGATAGAGGAGTAACAAGGTCAGACCTGTACTTTAGGAAAATTACTTTGCAGTCATTTGGAAAATGGCTGAAAATGATGATGTGGCTAGAAAGTGAAGCTGTAAGACTAAGGAAAAGGTTATTGCAGTCGTCCAAGTGAGAGGTGATGAGGATCTGAAGTATGGTGTGAGAAGAGAGAAAGGAACAGATGAAAATATATTGTTGTTATTCAGTTGTTTTAGCTGTGTCCAACTGTTTGTGACCTCTTTGGGGATTTTCTTGGCAAATATATAATTCTGAATTTAAGAAATAAAACAAGCATTTCCATAACATAAGGGAGGGACTTTTAGAAGGAGGACTTTTAGATTAAGATTTAGGAGGGTGGGGGAGAGGTTAAGGGAGGGACTGTTAGAGGGGTGGGTAGAAAAAGGAATAGAAGGATTAGGAGAAAGGATAAGAGAGAGAGATTCTTTAAAAGGGTGTGGAATAGAAAAATAATGGTTAGAAGTGAGCTAGGTAGGGTAAAAAGAGAGGCTGAGAAGGACAATAGTGAGGAAAAATAGGATGGAGGGAAATACATAAATAGTAATTATAACTTTGAATGTGAATGGGATGAATTCACCCATAAAATGGAAATGGATAACAGAATGGATTAAAAATCAGAATCTGATAATATGTTGTTTACAAGAAACAAATTTAAACATAAGAGATACACACAGAGTTAAAATAAAAGCTGGAGTGGAATTTTTCATGCTTAAATGGATGCAAAAAAAGCAGGAGCACCAATCATGGTCTCAGACAAAGTTAAAGTTAAAATAGATTTAATTAAAAATGGTAAACAGGATAACTACTTTTTGATAAAAGACAATGAATAGATAATGAAATAATTATCAATACTAAACCTATATGCACCACACTGCATCTAAATTTTTAAAAGAAAAGTTAAATTAATTGCAAGTAAAAATGGATAGTAGCACTATAATAGTGGGGGACTTTAATTTTCCCATCTTATAACTGCATAAATCTAACCAAAAAATAAATAAGAAAAATGTCAAGAAAGTGAATTGAATTTTAAATGAGCTAGATATGAGATATTTGGAAAGAACCAAGTGGGAATAAAAGGAAATACACCTTTTTTCTCAGAAGTTTATAGTATCTTTATAAAGATTAGGGCATAAAAAATTTTATAGTTAAAAGTGTGTTAATTTTTTTAAATGGGGCCCGTGTAACTACTTCTGCTGGTGCCAGGAAGGTGTTTATAATTATCCCATGGGTCTGACATATAGCTCATAAAAGGAGAAATTGGGGGCAGAATGGTGGAGAAGATAGGTAGGGTTGTGTTGGGGTTGGAACAAACCCCACAATTGCCTATTGTGGGAGAATAAAATGGGAGCCGTCTTTCTACTTTCCAATTGGTTGATCATATTCACATATGAATCAGGTCATGGGAATTTGACCCACTTTGGAGACCACTGACATGATCAGAATGTTTCAAAGGCAGGTCTTGAACTCAAGTCTTTTTGACTCTGAGGTCAGTTATAGGTGGTTCAGTAGATAAATCACTGGGTCTGGAGTCAGGAAGACCTAAGTTCAAATTCAGCCTCAGACATTTAGTAGCTTTGTTACCCTTGACAAGTCACTTAATTCAGCTTTCTGAGTTTTTTTCACTATAAAATTGGAATAGTAATAACATTAATAATAACAATAGTAATAACAACACCTATTGTTGTAAGGATCAAATGAGATAAGATTTGTGAATTCTTAGCACAGTGCCCGACATATAGCAGACATTTAATAAATGCTTCTTTCTTTCCTTCTAGTTCTTTATCCATTATAACATACAACCTATCACAGATAACTATATGCACATTATTACAGCACTTGGTAAATGTTTTGGAGTGGTATAGAATGAAAGTGCTATGTGAGTTTGGAAAGAAAGGAAAGATCATTACCTATAGGGTGAAGCAGGGAAGCCTTCATGTATGAGGTGACACTTGATTTTGGTTTTAAAACATGGATATACATTCACCAGATAAAGAAGAACATTCTAGTTATATGGAACAGACTGAGAAAAGGCATAACATTTAGAAGCACATTGTTTTGTGTTCAGGGGTCAGAGAAATGGTCCAGTTTGGCTGGAGGGTAAATATCAGGGAAAAGATCTATATGAAATAAGGTTGAAAAGGTAGAGTGACAGGTTGTGGAGGGTTTTAAATGTCAAGCAAATTAGAACTGTGGTTGATCAGCAATAGGGCAGGAATGAATATTTTTGGATAGAGAAGTGACATGACCCAGTCAGTGCATAAAGAATATAATGTGAACTATGGATTGAAGAAGTGAGAGGGTGAAGGCAAGAGGATCTATTAGGAGGTTATTAAGATAGTCCAGACATGTGGTAATGTTACCTTGTACTACAGTGGTGTGCCCTATAAGTACTTTAAAGTCAACATGCCCAAAACATCTTTTTATTCCTGCTCTTAAATCCTCTCCTCTTTCCTATTACTTTTGTACCCTCATCTTCTTAGTTATCCACGTTCACAACCCTTACTGTCATTTGACTCATTTCCTCATTTGAACTTACCCTGCAAATCCAATCTGTTGCCAAGTCTTCCTGTTTTTGCCTTCTCAATAACTTTCATATACATCTCCTACTGTTCACTCACAAAACACCATTTCTAGAACAGGCTCTATCACTTCACACCTGGAGCAGACTCCATCACTTCACGTGGTTTTCTGGTTAGTCTCTCTTCCTTAAGTGTCCCCCAATTCGAATCCATCCTCTGTTTATCTGTCCAAGTGGTTTTTCCAAAAGTGCCATGTAACCATCTCACCCCACTCATTACCCAATAAACTCTAGTGGTTCAAATAGAAAATCCCCTGTAGGACACTTAAAACCCCTCACAAACTGTTCTCTTCCTGTCTTTTAATTCTTCTAATATTTTATTGCCCTTAACACACTCTATAACTAACACTGGCATGCCACCTTTCACTCAACTCTTACCTGTGACTCCAAGAAGCTGTAGCATATACCATAGCCACACACTGGTAAAATTGCCTCAATAGATGGGCTCAACGAGGCTGAGGGTAATCAATAGACCTCAATCAATAAACCCATTGGTGAATTAGGGGAATATCTACCCTAAGCATGTGAAGACATCCCCCAGCAGAATGGGTAGATGAGAATAATTTGTTTCAAAGGCCATAAAAGTAACTGAAACTTGGTCAGATATCAGAACTGTCAAGGACATCCATTGCATCCCCTGGCCATCACCAGTTGTACTGACTCAAATTCAATTCACATGCAAGTCAAGACATCACCCTGTGATGTCATCAGTCATCTTTGAAAATGAAGGATAACAACAACTACATTAGCCTGCTTGCTCTTTTTCAAACATAACAGTCTATCTTCTGACTCCGTGCCTTCATTCTGACTGTCTCTCAGGTTTGGAACACTTTCCCCCTCACCTGCATCCTGACGTCCTTCTAAAATTCAACTCAAATACTACCTTTTGCATGAGACCTTTCCATATTCCCCTTACTGCTAGTTCCTTCCCTCTGAAAATGCCTTCCATTTTCATTGAATATAACTAGTCTTACTTAGTTATCTGTATTTGTCTCCCTTAGAATGTGAGCTTATTGAGGATAGGGACTGTGTTTTTGCCATTTTTTGTGTTCCTACTGCGTAGTACAGTACTTAATATACTGTAAGTACTTAAATTTTTTTGACAAAGAAAATAAAGTAAAATATATTACAAGCTATTGTTGATTCATTTAAGTTGCATACAAGTAGTAAATTGGGATGATGGGCTCAACCTAACGCTCATATTTTAGAAATTCTTCAGGATCAGAGAGCTTCCAATTTTCCCAATGCAAGCCCAGATCATAAGTTTCCAGAAGCAAGACCTTATTGATTAAAGAAAACACCAAAAAAGAACATTATCACGTGGTTCTCTGTGTCAGGAACAGGGAATTTCTGGATGCATAATTGATTTGACAATTTTGATCTAAATGCTTTATGAAAAACCAAAAAGCAAGATTCTCTGTAACACAAAGGCAGCCTCACTTAGGCCTTTTGGCACATTTTAATTATTATCTGTTTCTAACATAGAGCCTGCATGACATTGACAACACTTCTTAATATGGCCTGGATTTTCCTTCTCCTAAAGAATTTGTTTGTGTATGCTATTTTTCCACTGACTTATCCAACAAACATTTATTATAGCTCTAGAATTATAATTTACAATATGGAATAGTCTCTCAAAATCACCAGATAGAATATCTAATAATCAGTTTAATTTGTAGTCAATGTTCTTAATTTCCCTCAGATTATTTATTTTGGTACTTTAATCACAGTTTTTAACAACTGCCTGCAAATTCAGTGATAAAAACAAGTGTCTACTTTTGGCATCACAAGTCATAGAATACTGTAATGGATGGAGCTGTAGGCCTGAAGTGAAGATGGCTAAGTCCCTCTTGGGTCTAATGTTAAGAAAATTATGTAGCATTTTCTGCTTCTACTGTATTTCTATGTTTACTAAAGAAGATACTTATCTACCTGGGAAATCCTCAAGGATTAATAATTTTATTCATACAATCCTTGCAAAAAGTCAGATAACACAAATTTGGGTTAATAATATTATATAAAAATTGTTTCTTTTTTATGCTTATTGAATTTAATTTAATCTATTAAACAATGAAGTAGATAGTACATTGTATACTATGTCCTGGGGATAAAAAGATTTTAAAAATAGTCCTTGCTTCAAAGATCTTACATTCCATATTTATCTAGTTTTGATTTAATTATTTTTCTTTAATTTTTTCCAAATTTTTTATTTATTTATTTTTAGTTTTCAACATTTATTTCCACAAGATTTTGAATTACAATTTTTTCTCCCCCCATTTTCCCCTACCCCACCCCAAAATAGCAAGTCAACTGAATACCCCTTCCCCCAATCTGTTCTCTCATATATTTTTCTTTAATTTTAAAATGCTTCATCCATGTCTTTTTATCTTTAAATATTCTCTTAAGGCAGTGAGGTACAATTTTACTAATTCTGAGGCCAGTTGATTTCTTTGAAGATGAGGTGAGAGACAATTGTTAAATTATGTATTTGTAATACATAACATCACTTTAAAATATATAACTTCCAATCATAATAATTTGTTTTCCTGTGTTTAAAATATTTAAAGTGATTTGAAGTTCAAAGTGTTGACTCTAAAATATATGAAAACAACTTATAACACGAGAATGAGAGTGATTTTTATGAGGATAGTAATGATGAATTAACTCTTCTCCAGAAATATACACACGTGCGCGCGCGCGTGTGTGTGTATGCACGCTTGCTTTTTCTTTTTCTTACAAGGACTTAGAGAGGAAAATCACTTAGTTTAACTCTGTCTCTTGAATTAATACTTTCTGCAAGGTACATAAGAATTGGTTTGAGAAAGATTAATAAAACAACATTTAAGTTTTTCTCACCAACTGATTTAAAAGCCATATGGCATCTTGCACTTTCTTTTGAAGTGTCAAAAGGGGTTGGCAGACAACTTTTTAATCCTCTGTAAGGCTGCTAGACCTTAACAGTTTTCTTATCTTAACTTACAAGGGAAAAAAATTCAAAGAGTTTGAATGACATGCCCCAAACTGGTCATTTCATGATGACTGTGCTTGGAACAAAGCCTAGATTTTTTTCTGCTTTAGTCACATGTCATCCACTCCATTAATAACTATCAAATTCATTTGGGCTAAGGCAATGTGATTGTTTATCTTCATTTGATGGAGAATTGGAACCGACATCTTTCAAAATCCTTCTTCAGTTCCCTCCCCAAAGCAAACACACTGCTTTCCCTTTCCCAAACGCTTACAGCTGATGAAATAGTACAATAGGACAACTACAGGAATATTTTTGCTGAAGAAAACCCAATAGTAATAACCAGCATTCACACAAAATAAACTGAGATTTTTTTACATCACAAAAAGATTCATGACAAACATTTCAAATCGTGAACTTGACTTATGCATTTCAAATCTACTTTAGTTTATCAAAGAAAACTTGATTTTTATGTGTAACGTACTGTACCTTTCATATGTGAACAGCATTATTGCTGAAAGGGGCAGAAAAAGACCATTTGTATAAGAATAAAAAAGATTTTTAAAAATTTGTGAAAAAACACATGTTTCTCAAATAAAATTTCAAGGAGAGGCACAGAACTTTCTAAGGACCAGAAGTTCTGAGGCATTCCCCTGCCCCTCATATGAATGTATTGGGAAGATCTGTTTAAATAATGAGTGAGGTTGCAATGTCTACAAGGTATTATGGTCCATTAGTTCACTTGGGTGTGACTTCTTTTAGAGTTTTGGAATTTATAAAAGATACCATTACAAACCAAATTACTCATGGGAAGATTATATGAGGTTCACAACTGACAGAAAGTTGGATTTCTTTAGTTTGACCTTATACGGTAAAGATTAGTTATTGATCACTAAGAGGTTCTGATTTAAGACATTAAAAGGGATTAGGAATCTTTGAGAAGCTGTTAGCATAAAACAGAAGAAGCAGGAGCACAGGCACAGAAAATGCAGATGGCTCAAAGCTGAGTCAGCTAACTCTTCAGTTGCTTTGTTGGGAGCTTGTTGGTTAGAAAAGAAACATCAATTTTTTGACTGGCTGAAGAAAGACTGGAGCAGCTGGTAGAAGGCCATTGGAAGGGGGTAGAATCCTGCTGTAATGTGAAGTGCTATCAGGACTTACTGCTCTCTAGCGCCATCTATCAGCTGATAGGAAGGGAAACCTTTCAAAAAAATGCCTGTGTTACTTTCTACTCTTGGTTTGAGAATGGAAAGGCAAAATTTGTTTTTGCTCTTACAAGAGGCTTAGTGATGATTTAACAAAGCAGTTTGCCTATCTGAGGACCTTGGCAGTTCTCTAGAGGAACTTTTTGTCACTATATTTTCTCAGTATTCTGTTAAAGGTTTCTGTGAATTTAAAGAGCATGTCACTTTCACTGGCTCAAAAACAGAAGAGCAGCTTTGGTCAGCAGGATAGCAGCAAAGACCAGAAAGGGGAGTAGCTGCAGAGAAGAGTATGGTATAGATTATTCTTGAAGGGACCAAGGACATCAAGTCCTGCAGACCAGAGTTGTGAGTTGCTCAGGAACATGAGTTTTTTCCACCCATATGCCTCCCAGCTAGGTTTCTATGAGTGCCCACTCTTCCCCATGGATACTTTGTTCATTGATAGAAGAGGGTGACCATGATTTACGGGTAGACTGTTATGTTATGATTATTCCTGGTCTTGCCTTCTATTTAATAAATGTTCTAATTGTTATTGCTTTTATCTTAGGTTTGCTAAATGTTTCATGTTTAAGAGCCAAAGGTACTGTGGTAACTGGTTTTGTGTAAATATAAAGCAAAAGAGTTGGAGCCCAGGAACTATAGGAGTTAGTAGGAGGAAAATATCTCTATTCCCTAAGCTGACCACCACCACCACCACCCCACCCTGCTCAAACACACACAACAAAGTTACCCATAAGACCTTGAGAGAGTTTTCACAGTAGCAGTATTGTGTATTCTGTATTGTGTATACCAGACCTGCCAATGAGAGCAGAGATTGGGTGAATAAACTATCCAAGAGAATGAGAGATGGAGAGAGAGATCCTCTCTCCAGGAGTAGATCATACCTGGGTTATATAAAAAACATTGGGAAGTAGTAAGGTAGTGGAAATAACAAGGAACTTGGAATCATAACACTTAGGTTTAAGTCACATATCTTACATTAGCTTTGAGACTAGGACAAGTCATTGAAACTCTCTAAGCCTCAGTTTCCTCATATATATAAATATACACATTTATTTTCTTAATATGGAGAACTCCCATTGAGAATATTATCTCTCAAATGTAGACTGGTACCTGCTTTGCATGCTACTACCTTAGAATGTTAAACAGGGGAAAGAAAAGCTAAGTATGTTGCTCAGGGTTCGAAAGGCAAGTATTTGTCAAAAATGGGACTTTCTGTTTTGACTTTCTGACTCTGTAGTCAATTTTTCCTATACTATATTACCTCTCTGCCTATGAAATGGAAATAAAAATTTTTATACTCCTTACTTATTTCAAAAAGTTGTTGAGGGGTCAGGGCTTTGTAAATCTGGAGTACTTTATAAATATGGATTATTACTTCATATGACTATTATTATATATTGTAACATAAATGGATATTATATCTGAGAGTGTAAACAATATAAACTTTCTGGTATGTTTCTAAGTACATATATGTAACATAAACTTGTATATGTTTATATATATATATAAGTCATGTGACTTTTAGTTATGTCATTGATAAAGATTATTTTATTTTGATTTTATATTATTTTTCTTCCAAAGAAAACCTAACACTGGCATTATAAAAAAAACTATTTTTATTTCATTTTGCTGAATAATGCTGTCTTTGTATATGAAAAGCAGAATAGAAAGTTATTTGAACATCTCTTTTGAATGTAAGTCATCTATCCATTTATGCAACTTAAGATTTTTTCCCTCAAGCTATAAGAGAGCAGATTGGATGAGGAGATATCTTGTAGGACTGCTATTCTGGGGTGGTGGGTAGGGGAAAAATGGGGGAAAATTGTAACTCGAAATCTGGCGGAAATGAATGATGTAAACCAGAAGTTAATAAAGCATTTGTTAAAATTAAAAAATAAATAAATAAAATCACTAGCTTCCATTTGCTCCAGTCTAATTCTGAAGGAATGATTCTCCTCAGTGAGCTTTTGAGATTCTTTTTCCATCTGGCAAATTTGGCTTTTTATGGCATTCTTCTCCTCATTGCCTTTTTGAGCCTCTTTTGCCACTGGAGTTAGTCTATTTTTTAGGGTGTTATTTTTCTCAGTCAGGCTGTTGACTCTCCTTTCATACTTTTCTTGCATCTTTCTCATTTCTCTTCCCAATTTTCCCCCCACTTTTCTTATCTGCTTCTTAAGGTCCTCTATGGCATGTTACCAGCTCATATTTTCATTTGGGGCTTTTGGTGCAGGAGTTCTGACCTCACAGTCCTCCTCCTGTTCCATGCTTTGATCCCCTTTGCCCCCAAAATAGGAGTCTAATGTTGCATTTTTCTGTTTATTTTGTTTCCTTTGCCTAGGCATGTTGCCACTCAATTACTTGACTTTTGAGCTTGTTGCCACAGTAGGACTCTGCCACCAGCCAGGGGAACTTCTGTCCCAAATTCTGGGGTTTTCTCAGCTGCTGGAGGTATTAGTTGGGTGCTCTCTCTGAAGCCTCCCCATGCTCTGGCAAGCTGGTCACACACCCCAAGACCTCTACGCCAGACTGCAATCCAGATCCAGGGAAATTAAAGCAAGAGTGATTACTCCCCGCCCCCCCAACCCCAGACTGATCGGCAGATCCCCCTACAGTCTGCAGGCAAGGAGCTGAAGCTGCAATGTGGCAACGTGGTGCAAGCTACGCTGCTGTGGATACTCAATATCTTCTTACCCCCAGGGAAAGAGGCTGACATGCTCTCCCCACTAATAAGTCCCAAAGTCCATACTGCACTAACCTCTCACTTTGTCCATGGCATCAATGTGTTGATAATTCTGGAAACACCACAGCTGCTGGTCAGGCTACCCTGGGGCTAAAACCTCCATCTCACGTGGTCCTGTGCTTAGCTCCCAGAGTGCTGTGCTGGCCACTCCCTGACAGGCTGCTGGTATGTCCTCAGTGGGAGGTTAGCTTCTCTGTGTCATTTTTTGGGTTCTGTAACTCCAGAGGTTGTTCAAAGTCCCCTTTTATATAGATTGGAAGTGGTGTGGGCTGGAGCTCAGAGGAAGTACTGTTACTACTCCACCATCTTTGTTCCACCCCAACACCCATTACTTTTAAAAGCATTAGAAAGCATAGGAATAAATGGAGCTTTTCTTAAAATAAATAGAATCTATCTAAAACCAAGAGTAAGCATTATCTGAAATGGTGATAAACTAAAAACTTTTCCAATAAGATTAGAGGGGAAGCAAGGATGTCCATTATCACTACTATTATTCAACATTAGAAAGTCTAGCTATAGCAATAAGATAAGAAAAGTAAATTGAAGAAATAAGAATAGGCAACAAGGAAACAAGACTATCACTCTTTGCAGGGGATATGATGGTATGTTTAGAGAATCCTAGAGAATTAGCTGAAAAACTAGCTGAAACAATGAACAACTTTAGCAAAATTTCAGGTTATACTATAAACCTACATAAATCATCAGAATTTCTAGATAGAACTAACAAAATCCAGCAGTACAATTTAGAAAGGGAAATTTCCACTTAAAATAACTAGACAATATAAAATACTTGGGAGTCTACCTGTCAAGACAAATCCAAGTACTATATGAATATAGCAACACAATAATGCTTTTCACACAAATAAAAACAGACCTAAATAATTAGAGATATATTAATTGCTCATGGATAGGCTGAATTAATATATTAAAAATAACAATTCTACCTATTAACTTACTTATTCAGTATCATACAATCAAACTACCAGTCAAATGAATTATTTTATAGAGCTAGAAAAACAATAACAAAATTCATCTGGAAAAACACAAGGTCAAGAATATCAAGAGAATCAATAAATAAAAGTATGTGTGAAGGTGATCTGGCCATACTCGATTTCAAACAAAACAATAATCATCAAAACAACCTGGTACTAAGAAAAAGAGTGGTGCATCAGTGGAGTAGTCTAGGTATACCATACAAAGTAGTAAATTACCACAGTAATCTTGTATTGGACAAACTCAAAGACCCAAGTTTTTGGGAAAAGAACTCACTATTTGACAAAAATTGCTGAGAAAGCAGTTTGGCAGAAACTAGGCATAGGCTAACATCTTAAACTGTATACCAAAATAACATCAATACTGGTACATAATTAAGACATAAAGGGTAATATTACAAGGCAAATTAGGTAATTTACCTAATTAATGAAAAATATTACAGGTAAAGACAGGTAAACTAGTATAAAAAACTTACCTTTAAGATTTATGAATGGGGTGGCTAGGTGGTGCAGTAAATAGAGCACCAGCCCTGGAGTCAGGAGGACCTCAGTTCAAATTTGGCCTCAGACACTTAACACAAAAACTTGCTGTGTGACCTTGGGCAGGTCACTTAACCCCAATTGCCCTCCAAAAAGCAAAAACAACAACAACAACAACAACAACAAAAACTACAAAGTTATCCCTGGTCATGATTGGTTCCTGCCTGCCTGGTTACCTCTGGCTGTACTGACATGGCTTCCTGGTAACCTAACACCTTAAAAAGTCTCATCCACATAGAGTCATGGCCCACAATAACAGCATCTTCTTCACAAGGTGGTGGTAAGGAACAAATAAAATCATGTTGGTAAAGCACTTAGCACAGTACCTGGCATGTAATAGATACTATGTAAATACTTATTTCCTTCCCCTTCCTCACAGGATAGGCCTAGTGCCACTGTATCCTTATTTCATATCCTTGCTATATTAGGACTCTGTAAAACCACCTTTTATCAACTGTTCAATGCCTTATGAGTGCTTCATTTCACTTCAATATCAGCCCTAAACTATTAGGTATTGGACCCACCCCTAACAGAAAATTTACCCAAATCATTTTTTTCTTATGTTTATTGTCCTGCCAAAGATCTCCCAACAGAAGCACATTAGTATTGTAAACAGAATTCCAAAGCATTTACTTGATTAATATTTCCTTAGCTCCCAAGCAGGGAAGTATAAGGAAGGGACTGTTGAACCTACAGAAAATCAACTTTCCCCTTGGATTTCATTTGTAAATTTCAAACCTACCACCACATCCATTCCTTAGCATATCAATCTCTCCAGAGCATTTTGACCTTACCTCAGAACTCTACTGGAAGCTTTTGCCCTACATGTCTTTTTTTGAAAAATAACAATAGTTGCTTACCCTTATCCACTCTTACAAGTTTTATCATCAGTTAACTGAGTGCAAGAGAGTAACCAACAATGCTTGATATTTGAATGCTTTCATTTCCAAGAAGTCTCCAGATAAAGATCTCTCTGGTCAGTCCTGGGTTCAAAGAAATTCCTTCCAGAAAGGCACATCTTTTTTTTTTCTGGCACCAAGAATACTTTTGATGTGTTTTTATTACTCTTATCTAAATGTTAATGCTTTTTCTTCTGAAATCCAAATCTTAGGCCTTTCTACATCAGTGCAGAATTTGGTTTTATCAATCTTTCAATCAACAAATATTAAACAAAATTTTATTGATTTTTTATATCACCCAGATTTCCCTCTGTATACCTCCCCCAGTCCCTCCCAGAAAATCACTCCTTATATATTTTTTATTTTTCTTTTATTAATATGCTCCTTCCACTACCCCTACATCACTGAGCAATTTTTTCTAAAAAAGGAAAGAAAAAGAAAGTTTTCAATATAAAGATGTATAGTCTAGATTTCAGGGCTTCTTAAACTTTTTCCATTCAAGACCCCTTTAGGTGTTTTGGTAGTGTTCATTGGTGTGACAACATATGCAGTGCAAAATGCACATGCTGTGTGTTCAGAACCAAAGCTGAAGTAAAGCTGTGTGATACAACACAGGCAAGCGCTGTCAGTAGCACCTCAGATTCATTCTACGTTTGATTTTTTATTAATTTTTGGTCATTGTGCATTCAGAAACCTTTTACTGCTGCCAAATTTTTCACTACCCCATACAGGATCATGACCCATAGGTTAAGAAGTGATGGTCAAGGAAGGAAAGGAAAAACAGGAGCATTTATTAAATGTCTACCACGAGCCAGGTATAATACTAAATGTTTCATAAAAATCTCATTTGTTTCTCACAACTACCCTGTGAGGTAGATGTGTCATTTTCTACATTTTACAGTTGAAGAAACTGAGGCAAACAAAGGTTAAGTGTCTGAGTCCAAATTTTAATTCAGGTTTTCCTGATTCCAGGCCCAGCACTTGATCCATTGATCCACCTAGCTTTTTCCCCTACTCAGAAACTTTGAGAAAATCTTTGGAATAAAGCTTAGACCTAACTCTTGTCTAGGTTTCCCCAAATATGGGTAACAAAGTCCCCAATTCCAAATAAATAATTAATATTAAGTACATAGGACAGCTTTTATGAATACTACCTTATTATACCACAGGTCTCATGGACATAGTAAAGGAAGAAATATTCAATTTTCAAAATGATAAGGGAAAATTTAACTCATCCTAATTAAATTGTATACCCATGAAATAAGTGAATACAGGTACAGGCTAATGTTTGGCAAAAGGTGGGAAATGCATGTATTTACTCAACTTGTAGACTTTCGAATGTCTGACCTGATTTTTCTAAGCTTCTTCTTTAACAAGTAGCAGTAGCATGGGGAAACTGAAGATTTCAAGCTGATTCTTCTGCAGCGCTCCTAAAGCACTATAGGCAGCATTAGTCATTCCCTTCCCCCCCCCCCCCCAGCTGTCCAGCTGCCCACCATACTATTTAAAAGCTTCTTTCTCAATATATTTTTTGCAACAGTTCTTTTCAGACTGCATCATCAAGGCTTTGTGGGAAACACTCCAGGCAACGCCTCCCACACACCAACCACATAAATATTTATTAGGTTTTTTTGTTTGTATCCATTTTCTTCTGTTCAATCTGCACTATTTTTTATCCAGGACACTCTGACTTACTGATCACTTTATTTAAATGAAAGGAGATAGGGTCAGAGTCAAATACTATTTCCCCCACCATAAATGGCGGCATAAACCACACAGCCCTGGAAGGATCCTTTGGAATTACTCTTAATCTTGAGTCAACCTTCAGTGCAGTGGAGAGAGTACTAGGCTTAGAGACCTTAGGCCAAATTCTTTTTCAGACACTTACTATGTATGACCCTGGAACAAGTAGATAATCCTTTCTGAGCCTTAGTTTCCTTATCTGTAAAATTTTTGTTGTTATTTGGGGTTTTCTTGGCAAAGATACTGGAGTGGTTTGCCATTTCCTTTTTCAGCTCATTTTACAGAAGAAGAAACTGAGTCAAACAGGGTTAAGTGACTTGCCCAGGGTCATATAGCTGCCAGATTTGAGCTCAGGTCCAGGCCCAGAACTCTATCCATTTTTCCACTTAGTTGCATCTGTAAATTGGTGCACAATAATTGCACCTACCTCACAGGATTATTGTGAAGATCAAATAAGAAAACATACATAAAGAATGTTGTAAATTTGAAAGCCCTGGGGGAAGGTAGGTGGCAGTGGAGAACTCTGTGCCTGGAGTCAGGAAGAGATAAATTCAAACCCTATGTCAGATGCTTACTAGCTGTATGATCCTAGGCAAGTCAACCTCTAGTTGTCTGTTTCCTCATCTGTAGAATGGGGATAAAAATAACAGCTACTTCCTAGGGTTGTTAAGAGGATTAAATGAGATAATAATTGTAAAGCCCTTATCACAGTGCCTTGCACAGAGATGCTGAAGGATGCCCACTTCCTAGGTGGTAGCAGTAGTAGTAGTACTAGTAGTAGTAGTACTAGTAGTAGTAGTACTAGTAGTAGTAGCACTAGTAGTACTACTAGTAGTAAAAGTGGTGACTATTATTATATATCAGTTCTTACTCTTTTTGTTTTTAAATGCATAAAACAAATGCAGAATTACAAAGGAAACTAATTGTAATGAATTACACTAAGCAAATTACTAAAAAAAACAAAAACAAAGTTCATGGACTGCAGGCTTAGAACTCTCTGTATAGACTACTGCAGGTAAATGAGCATCCAAGAGCATCTATCTTGTTCCTTCCAGGAAGAAAGAAGAAAACAATAGTCCCAATCTCCTAGCATTATTGATCTGGTACTGGGAGGGACTAAAAAGTTCATGTAGCCTAACCCCTTTCATTTTATAGATGAAGTAATAGAGGTACAAAGAGAGGTTAACTGACACCTCCAAAGTTACATAGAGACAGTAGGTAGCAGAATTGGAATTTAAATCCAGGTTTTCTAGCTCTTGGTTCAGTGTTCTTTTGCTTATATCATTTTTGCTTGGTCCTTTAAGCAACTCTCACTGTCAGGAAATTTTGCCCAACTCAAATTCTTTCTCAAATAGAATATCTTTTCATGGTTTTGCTTTTTTTTTTTATCCTCCTTTGTTCTTGAAGAGGACCAAAATGACATCATTATACTAGAGTCAAGTTTCAATGTGTTTGACTGGTTGATCAGACCAATATGAGCTTGGAATGCTCTACCATAGATGAGGCACAAATAGTCTATGTGAACATTTGGGGTGAATTATCTAAATTTGCAGATCTTGCGTTTCCTTTGAGATGTTCCAATTCTGCTTTGCTTGTAGAGCGCAGCACCTTCCCTGATATCAGTATGCCATGTTGAGCAATCTTGTGCCAGTGTCTCCTGTGTCATACAATCAATTACAAAGTTCTTAAGAAAGACCTTAAGAGTGTCCTTGTATCGCTTCTTCTGACCACCAGGTGAATGCTTGCCCTGTATGAGTTCTCCATAAAACAGTCTTTTTGGCAAGCATGCATTTTGCATTCAGACAACATAGACAATCCATTGGAGTTGTACTGTCTGAAGCAGAGTTTGAATGCTTGGCAGTTTAGTTTGAGAAAGGACCTCTGTGTCTGGCATCTTATCCTGCCAGGTGAACTTCAGAATCTTCCTAAGACTATTCGAATGAAAGTGATTCCATTTGATGTTCCATCAAAAGGAAGTTTCCTGGAATGATACTGGTAGACTGTCCAGGTTTCATAGACATACAGCAATGGGGTCAGCACAATGGCTCTGTAAACATTTTTGGTAGTCAGTCTAATAACTTTTCTCTCTCATACTTTTCCTTATAAACAAAAACAGATAGATGGTAGGACTTTTGTGGTTTATTGGAAAGGGTCCCAGTAGGAGACAGATTCTAGTTTTAGTGATACCTGCTATTCACCAGTCCTGTAACCCCTGGGCAAGTCACTTAAACCATTTGGGTCCCAGCTTTCTCACCCATAAAATAAGAGCACTGGACCAGATAAGCTGGAAGGTCTCTTCCAGTTCAATGACTCTGAGATTCTATAGAGTTAATCTTTCATGAGTAACAATACAGTAGGAACAGGAAGGCTGCCTAGCCTAAATAGCTGAGGAATAGTAACCTACATAGCCTGATGTTAACAGATATTCCTCCTCAATCTGACTTGTATTTACTTCTCTGTGGACATGCTGTATCTCTCCCCCAATTCTCCAATAGAATGTAAGCTCTTTGAAGTCAGGGGATATTTAGTTTTTGTCTTTCTATCCTAAACCAGTATGATACTTTGCAAATACTATGTTCTTAATGAATTTTTGTCAAAATTGAATTGAAGTTTAATAGGGACAAAACCTTATACTCAAGCTTTTAAAATTATCTTTACCTGTGTAAGCTAAGGGAAGTAGTTTGTCTAAAAAAGGTCTGCGGATTTTAGTGAACTGCAAGCCAAATATAATTTAAAGGTGAGATATGGCAGTCAGTCAAAAAAGCTGATTTTACATTGGTCTACATTAACAGAGATCATAGAACATTGGTGGAAAATCAGATGAAATCCCAACTGGAGTTCAGTTCTAGTACAATTAATGTACTAGAACTAGTACGACTCTTTCATTTTATAGATAAGGAAGTCCAGAGAGTGACTTTCTCAAGGTCCTACAAGTAGTAAGCATCAGAGGCAAGATCTGAACCCATGACCTCTGATTCTGGAGTTAGCACTCATTTCACTGGATTATACCACCATAGTTTACAGGAATTTGGAGGTGAAAGTTTGTCAGACCATATCTGGGATATTGTGTTCTGTTTTGGATGGCGCTGTTTAGGAAAGACACTGAGAAAGTAGGAAGCATTTAGAGAAGGTGATCAGGATGGTAAAGGGCCTTGAAACCATGTAATATAAAGAAATTAAGTTGAGAAGATCCAAGAGACACATAATGTCTGTTGACTTCAAGCATTAGAGATGACTTCATGTGGAATAGGAGGAGAATTATTATTTAGTCCTGGAGGACAGAACCAGGATAAATGGATAGAAAGTTAGAGTCAGATTTAAGCTTGATGTAAGGAAAAACCTCTTGACAATGAGAACTTTTCCCAAGTAGACTGGGCTTTCCCCAAAAGTAGTTGGTTCTCTTTTGTTGAACGTATTCAGAGAATGAATGACCATTGAATTGTTACAGTGGGAAGAACCCTGTCCCCTGCCTTTTTAAAAAACCAGATCTCTGATTTCATTAGTATAAGAAGGTCTCAGGTAGATTTTTTCCTCTACCAATGTAGAACACCATCTTTGTAACTTACAATCCTAGAGAGCTTTCAGGAGTCACTGATATGCCTAGAGTCACATAACCAACAAAGGTCAGAGGTTGGACTTGTATGCAGGCCATGCTGACAAGACTGGCTCTCTATTATACTATCTTGTCACATTTAAACATACCATCTTGTCACTTCATAGAATACAAAGTGCATTCCTCACTACATGCTTTGAAATAGGTAGTATAATAGTCCCATTTTACAAATGAGAAAATTAAGGCAAATAGTCATTAAGTGATTTGCCCACAGTCAACCAGAAAGTGGCAGAACTAGGACTCACTCCAAGTAGAGTGTACTTTCTACCCACTGCACTTTTCAAGATTTCATACTAAGCTTGTATAGCTAGCAATGGATTCCTAAATCTTAAAAAGTCACGTGCCCTATTGAAGTTTCTTGGTGTTGCTAGGGAAGGAAGCCACCTGATGCTCTCTATTTCTACAGACAATCTGGCAGCAGTCACTAATTGGACTGCAGGAGCTTCAATGGGGAAATCTGATGAGTAAAATAAACAGTAGGTACCTGTTCCCTAAGGAAATGATTAGTGACAACAAGGAGGTAAATCCACAGAAAACTGGGCTGGGGGAAGGTGCAGGCCCTACTTTAAGAGGTTCTTTTTTTTTTTTCAGGAAGTAAAGGGCTTTTATTTAAGCTGGCTGTATGTTAGGGGTAACAGAAGGCAGCAAACAGGAGACATGGGGCAGGAGTTACTGGGAGGAAGCCATGATGCTGGAAATACTCTCAAAGTCGATCTTTTCCACAATGTTCTTGGGCTTGATACTCTCTTCTTGGCTGCAAATGAAGACCTGCCCTGCCTCATTGGAGCTCCAGCCATACTTGCTCATCCATACTTTCAGCTGGTTGTCTGACAGATCTCCCAACATCTCAGCCAGCAGCCAGCGGTCAATATGTTGATAAGTGATGCCCACAACATGGCAGATAAATTTTTGGACAGAGTCTTCAAAGCCTGTGATGCCATTAAGTAGAAGGAGATCCATGTTCTCATCTAGGGCATGCCAGAAAGCTTGGAAATGACAGGTCTCCAGCAAGTCTCCCAAGTACAGGATCTGCCTGATGGGTTGCTCTTCTTGACAAGCTTGGTCAATCATGCACTTGCACAAAGTGAAGTCTGTGTGGGGGAGATTGGTGAACGCCTTCAGCAGAATCTGGGCTGTCACTGTGGTCTGAAAGAAGGCTGGGTTGAACTGGTATAGCTTAAGCACGGCCAAGTTGGCTTCCAAGTCATAGGCGTTCTCCTTGGCTTGTGTCTCCACATACCGCTCCAGGGTGGCCAGGTTCTCAGGATTGTACCTGTCGATGCCTTTGAGCAGCTTCCCCACGTTGGCGCGCATCTGCTTGAACAGCGCCATGTCTTCCTCCTTTTCGCAAGCAGACGCAGACCAAGAGGTTCTTTTTTCTACAAAATACTTTAGTACTTAAAAACATGAGTCTGTTCTGCAATAGATAAGTTATCAAAGGAACAAATAGTTCTCAAAAGAAAAATTTCAAACTATTAAAATAATGAGAGAATGCTCCACATAACTAAAAATGATAATAATAGACATGCAAACCAAAACAACTCTGAAGCTTTACCTCACACCCAGTAAGTTGGCAAAGACAGCAAAACATGTGAATAGTCAATATTGGAGAAATTATGGAAAGATAAGCACTCTAAAACATTGTTGGTAGAGCTATGGATTAGTACAATTAATTAATACAATTAATAGCTCTAGCACATAGTTCAATTCTCTGTACAGAGTTAAGTACTTAACAAATATCTGTTTAAATGAATTAAATGCTGCCAAAGATTGCAGTCCCTTTTTTCGCATCCAGGTTTCACAGTTGACTTATGTTATATAATCCAACCCCTCCCCTCCCCCATTTTATAGATGAGAGACCCGAAGCCAGGAAAGATTAAGTAATTTTCAATCAACTGATAGTGCAAATAAAGTGGCTGATTGTCCATACCTCTTTGACCTAAACCACTACTAGGTATATAGCCAAGGGGGGTCATTGAAAAAATATTTGAAGAAAATTACCATATATACCAAAATATTTATAGTCATATTTTTGTTATAGCAAAAATCTGAAAACAAAGTACATGTCTTTTGATTGAGGATTGGCCAAACAAATTGTGGTACATAAATGTAATGGAATATTATTCTACTGTAAGAAATGAAGAATATGATGAATTCAGAGAAGTATGGAAAGATTTACATGAACCCATGCAAAGTGAAGTAATCAGAGCCAAGAAAACAATAAAAGCAACAACTTTGTTGTTCAGTTATTTCATAATCCCATTTGGGGTTTTCTTGGCAAAGATATTGGAGTGGTTTACCATTTCCTTCTCCATCTCATTTTACAGATGAGGAAACTGAGGCAAACAGGGTTAAATGACTTGCCCAGAGTCATACAGCTAATGATGGAGGTCAGATTTAAACCCAGGAAGGGTCTTCCTGACTCCAGACCTGGCACTCTATCCACTGTACCACCCAGAAGCACCAACCAATAACTAAAACAATGTAAAGGAAAAGAATATCAACCACAAAATGATACAAAATGAATTACAAAGAATATTACAAAATTGCAAAGAATAAACTTGACTCCAGAGAAGACATACCTTCCCCTATTCTTTTGCAGAGGTGAGAGCTTCTCTCAGTGTAGAACTTGGGCATGTATTTTCAGATTTTTGAATATATTATTTGGTTTCATTTTTTAAAAAATTCTTCCTCTTTTTCTTTTTTTTTGTGTTAGTCCCCTTTTAAAATTAAATTATTTATTTTTAGTTCTCAACATTTATTTCCATAAGTTTTAAATTTCCTCCCCCTCCATTCCTCCACTGTTCCCAAGATGGCTTGCAATCTGATATGGACTCTACAATATATATTCCTATTAAAGACATTTTCACATTAGTCGTATTGCATAGGAGAATTATAACAAATGGGGAAAACCATGAGAAAGAAAGAAAAACAAGACAAAAAAGAAAATAGTCTGCTTTGTTCTGCATTCTGATTCCATAGTTCTTTCTCTGGATATGGCTGGCATTTTCTATCACGTGTCTTTTTTTTTTTTTTAAAGCAATTGGGGTTAAATAACTTGCTCAAGGTTACATGGCCAGTCATTATTTATGTGTGGGTGCTCATTTTCTGAGGCCGGATTCGATCTCAGGTCATCCCAACTCCGAGGCCGGCGCTCTTACTCACTATGCCACCTAGCTGCCCCATATCATGTGTCTTTTGGCATTGTTTTAAGTCATTTCTTTGCTGAGAAGGCCTAAGTCTGTCAAAATCAGGCCTCAAACCCTGCAGCTGTTACTGTGTACAGTGTTTTCCTGGTTCTGCTCCCCTCACTCAGCATCAGTTCATAGAAGTCTTTCCAGGTTTCTCTGAAGTTTGCCTGTTCATCATTTCTTGTAGCACAATAGTATTCCATTACATTCATATACTACCTTGTTTAGGCATTCCCCAATTGATGGGCATCCCCTCAATGTCCAATTCTTGGCCACCACAAAAAGAGCTTCTATAAATATTTTTGTACCTGTGGGTTCTTCCTCTTTTTCTTAAAACAAAAGCCTTTGTTATAATGTATGACACTCTGAGAAGATGAAGAGAGAGGATACAGGGAGAAATCTAGATATTGTAAAGACAAACTATATAAACAATAATTCACTTTAAAAAGAATATGATCCTTATGATTCTAGTATCCCAAAGTGAAATGGAAAGACACGTTAGATGTGAGTGGGCCATGACATATTGTGGAAAAGTGATGGGCAGGTCATCAACAGAGAAACACATAATCAGAAAGGAAAGTGGGCCCATCACGATAGCAGATCATTGGTGGTCAGCTCATTTGTTCCATTGATATCTATGCATGGTCAAGAGATTATAGGATCACAGATTCGTATCTGGGAGGGATCTTTGAAAGGTCACGCAGTCTAACTCCCCTCAGATGAGGGAACTGAAAGCCATAGAGATTAAGTACTTTGTCCTATATCATACAATTAGCAGAGTTGGACTCTGAACCCAGCTTCTCCAAATCTATGCCCAGGGTTAAAACCACCAGCAATTTTAAGTGGACCTTCTTTAGAAGATTTTTAGGAGGTTAGAGACACGAGTCCAGCAAAATGAGAACGGATTGAAATCTGCACAAATGGAGTGTGTACCACATCAGCGAGATTACAAATCACCCAAAGTAGATTGAAGTGTGAGCCTGGACAAGCATCTTCAAGTGCTATGTAATATGTCCAGAACATTGTGTTTCCTACAGTACGCAGCATGGAATCTTGTGTATAACAGGCTTTCAGTAAACCTTTTTTGATGATACATATGGGGCATTTAACAAAAGAGACATCACACATATATACATATGGTTTAAACTTGACCCCTTGGAAAAAATCAATGAATTGGGAAAATTGGTTTGGAGTTTTACCATAGAAATAAACTAGATAATACAGGGGATAGAGGGGGCCATCTCCTGTTGTTCTGATCTATATCTTTCCACTGGACCCAGATGACTCTAGAAGAGGAGAGCAAGGCTGGTGACTTTACATAGCCCTCCCTCACTTAAATCTAATTCATTTGTAAGTCATGGTACCATCTCCCCAATATCTTGGCCCTCTTTGAGAATGAAGGACAAACAACAATAGAAGGGGAGAGTGCACTGGGTCTAGACTCTAGGCACTAGAGTCAAGAAGAACTGCATTTAAATTCTACCTCAAACATTTACTTGCTATGTGACCTTGAGCAATTTATTTAACCTCTATTTGCCTCAGCTATAAAATGGGTATCATAATAGCAGCCTACCTTCCATGACTATTATGAAGATCAAATGAGATACTATTTGTAAGACCCTTAGCACAATGCCTGGCACATAGCTATTATTATTACAACCTTCATCATTTACCATAAGGAAATTACTTATCCTCTCTATGCTTCAGCTTTTTTATCTATTAAAAGAGATGATCCCTAAAATTCATTCAAACTAGGAAATTCTCTGAGTTTGGTTTTAGATATAGTGAATTTAATGCAATATTAGCATATTAAAAATTATCTAGCAAATAGATGTTAATACAGGTATGGAGTTCAAAAGACAACTCACAGACTGATAAAACATGAGGTCTGGAAAGAATCATTAAAGTCCACTAGTCCAACTCTTGTGATTTTATATATGAAGAAACTAAGGCCCATGGAGATTTTAAGTGGCTCACTGTCATCCAAACATGCTAGTTATCTCTTTACTTGGAAGAAAAAACAAAAAATACCAATGCGCTATCAAGTTTTTCATTGTCCTACTCAGGACTTTGAAATAACTAATAATGAATTACCCTCCAAGCAATAGCCATCCTTTGAGAAGCAGATGTTTTCATCTTGTTTTCACCTGGAACATTTTTTTTTTTTTGCTTTTTGGAGGGCAATGGGGTTAAGTGACTTGCCCAAAGTCACACAACTGGTAAGTGTGTTAAGTGTCTGAAGCCAGATTTGAACTCAGGTCTTCCTGATTCCAGGGCCGGTGCTCTATTCACTGTGCCACCTACCCACCCCAATCTAATTATATATTAAGGAAGACTTTTGAAATATATCCAAACTCCTCAGAAAGTATGTATAAAAGCAATGTAGGGATAATAATTATAACTCATACACTATCTGAAAAAACAAAAACAAAAACTTCAGTTTGGTGTTAGGATTACCAAAAGGGCTCTCTGTTCTTGCAGGGTATACTGTTCCAAATAAAGATATCCTAGTTCTTTTACCTGTAAATCCCATTTACAAACTTAATTGTAGTTTTGCCTTTACCAATGCAGCTTTTGAGTTAATATAGGTCTCATTAGTCGTACTTCAGTTCTTTTATGTGTCACTAGAGGGCAACATTTTACTTCTTTTAATGTTTCATGGAAGGATTTTTAAAAAGACTTTCAAAATGGGAAACTGAGAATTAACATTCTGTGGGAAATAGAAAGGGAACTGGCATGTTGTTGTGAAATCTACCGATCTTTGACTGGCTTTCCCCGAAGCCAACTAAAGGATGCTGTATTTCTCTTGCCAGTCAATATTTGATGGCAATACAGAAAGGACCTAAATAGCAACTGTCAACATAGCTTTCATTGGTTAGACCATCCTCTCACCAGAGATAGGAGAGTTGTCTTGATTGTTCATGGGCTCAGGTGCAAAACCTTTGTGTTTTGTGTTTTCTCTAGGGTGAAATAAAGCCTATCCTACAGATATGTTGTTAGCTCAAGTGTTTGAGTGGGAGCTGAGGACCCTTTTACATTTTTGGTAAAGACCTAGACACAATCTATAGTCTGACATTCACAGAGGAGACAATGAATATAGACAAAATGAAACAAGAGAAAGATTTTTGAGAGATAATGCAAGATATAATTTAGTTTGTATAAACTCAAACCTGAGGGTTCTAGGAATTGCTGGTCTGGAAAGGAATCAAACCAAAATATGCCATTTAAGTTTATTATAGTAGTCCTCAAAACACAAAGGTTAAAGTCATTTGTTTTAGATTTAGGATGCTGTAGGTGGGAGCCACATTTGATTGCTATTAGGAACCATGCCCAATAAAATGCCCATGAAACCTTGCCTATCTACTCCAGCTGACACCACTCCTTGCCTTGAAAAATGCAATCCAGACCTTAAGGTGACATAAATGCCTATCATCAGCATCAACAGTGTTATCATCAAGGCTTTATCATCTCTTTTTGTACCTGCAGCCAAAATTCAGGCTTTGTAAACCTTTTTTTTTTTTTTACCCATTATTCCACATTACAGCTGGAAGGGATTTGTTAGAGATTATGTAATCCAATATCTTAACCCTCCTTTTACAAGTAAAAAAGGTGCGTATTAGAGTAATTAAGTAATTTGTACAAGGTCACTTAATTAGTAAGTGGCAGTCCTGGGATTTGAACTAAGATCTTTTTACTCCAAAGTGAACACTATTTCACTATACCATGCTGCCACTTTTACCTAATATTTGTCTTTAGCAAGTTCCCCCCCCCATTTAAACATATTCATACTGAATCCCACCCCTCCAGATTTCAAAGTATAAATCAATTAATCTGATAAATTAATCTCTCTAATATACTAATAAGGACACATAGGTATTTTGCTCTCGTCTTCTGGAAGCAAAACTTATTCTCTGATCCCCCTTTTGGTGTCTTATTATTGGCTATTCTAATATTGGAAATTTCAAGGCAATTCAAGGCATTGTAGAATAGATATAAGAGGATCTGTCTCATTAGTGTGGATACACATCAGGAAGATAATGGTTGGAGGGGCTGTCTGGCTAGGGGGCTTCCTCTAGTATCTCACTGTCTCTACCCTTCATTTTAGCTGTGAATTATAACTGAAGAATAAAGATGCTCATCTTAGCATTATACCTGCTATTTAGTATAGTATTTGAGTAGTTATTATTTAAATTCAAGAACAAGGACATGAAACCATTAAAGCAGAGTGGTACATTGAAAGTAAGTGTGTGGAAATGCCATTTCTACAATATATATGTGTGTATATATATATATATATATATATATATATATATATATATATATATATATATAGCTTCTCCAAAGAAGACTAAGCTCCCTGAGGTTAGAGATCGTATCTTATATTTCTCTTGTGTTTCCTACTGTTTCTAGCACAGCAGTGAGGTCATTGTGCTCCCCCGCTCTAAAACCTTCAATAGTTCCCTGTTGCTTATTGAATAAAGTGCAAATTTTGTAGCTAGCCATAGAAGTCCTACAAAATATGACCAAATAAGTTTTGTCTGTTATTACACACTTATTCCTGTGCTTTATCCAAGTTAAATTACTCAGTATTCCCTGAAATCATCTCACCTATTCCAACCTCTGTACCTTTGCTCATACCATCTATTTCTGTGTATTGAAATCTTTTCCATCCTTCATGCCCTTACTCTGTGATCATCTCCTTCCTATTAGAAATAGTTTCTCTTTTCTCAAATCACTTTCTCTCATATACATTTAATTGTGCTTTTTGCTTCCAGTCTACCAGTTGTAAACCCCTTGTGGGTAGGACCTGAGCCTCATTCATTCTTCTACAGTGCCTAGTGTATATTTTTAACAGGATTTGTTTCACTGCATTAGTGAATTTCCAATGGAAAAAATCCCTCTCCCGTTGCAAATCTGAAGCTGCTTTGCAATTTACAGTCTCATAGAGCTGTCCAGAGCAGGGAAAGTTTAAGTCATTTGCCCAGGATCACATACACAGTCATTATATTCAGAGGCAGGACTCCAAGTCTTCCTGATCCTGAAGCTAACTCTCTATCCACTACTCCTCCACATGGTTGCATACCTGGCATATAGCAAGAACCTTAGTATTGTTTATTGAATTTGAAGTCTAGATACTCAAAAACCATGTCAATTGAAAGTCAGTGACCCCATGGACAATTATGAGAACAACATCTGCTTCATTTGACATTCACTGGATCTGTAGTCTCATCAATGTGAATGTTCCTTCAGGACAGTGGATCCCAATCCATACAAAGCAGTTCTGGTCCACATCTTTCCTTAGATGTTCCATGGGGAGTCCTTTCAACTCATGGAATAACCCAATATATCACAAGATCATAGAATCATAGCCTAAAACTAAATGTAGAGATGACCTCAAAGACCATTTTATCCAACTCCTTCATTTTACACATGAGAGAATTGAGGTTCAGAGAAACCATGTGACTTGGCTAGGTCACATGGGCAGTGATGTCGGAATTGAACACAGGTAGGTCCTCTTACTTACTCCAGAGTCAACATTCTGTCTCATATATCACCTATCTCTGTACAACTATTTAGTTTTCTATTATTAGAAACTACTGGGAAATTTACACAATTCAAAAATCAATACCTCAAACATTTATTTTAGCATGTGGCAAGTATATAAATTCACCTTTTCTTCTTTGAAAATAACATTATTTCCTAGCTTGATTTTTCCAGTAAAAGATTCAGTCTTATATACATTACTTTTTAAAAAAAGAATCATAACAGCTTGTAGTATCCAAAGATAGTTATCACCTAAGATTCCTACCTAGTAGCCTTAGAAAAAAAGTGCGTTTCTATGTTTGATTTAATCCTTTTAAGAAGCTTTAAAATAGTAAGCTCTATCCTTTCCTTTGTTCCTCAGTCAACTATGAAAGAAAATGAATGTCCTCTTGTACCACAGCATTCTTTGACTTATCCTAGAATTGGGGCTAGGTGATCTTTCCAAACAATTGTGAGGATTCTTTTTTCATTTTTATAATAGTCCATCCTCTATTTCATTTCCCATTTCCATCCCCATCCCCTAGTGGTTTTAAGGTTCTGTCTTATGTTAGCAGTTATAACTTCGTTTTCATTTTTGCCTGATACCATCTTTGGTTTCCTTCTGGACTAAGATCAAATATCACCTTTTTATATAAGGATTCTCCCTATTCTTCCTCCCCCTCCAGCTGCTAGTGCCTCCTTCTTTCAACCAAATACTTTGTCTCTAATTTGCATTAACTTCCAGATGTACATTTATGGCCGGCCCTGAGAAATTGTAAACTTCTTGAAGTCAGGAATTGTTTCACTCTTGTCTTTGTATCACCACCTCCTAGCAAAAATGTAGCATAAATAGTTCGAATTTATAAATGCTTATTGATTGATTAATCTAGATGTGAAAGCATATGTGATAGATTACTGTGAATTATATACATTTATATAGTATTTTAAGATTTACAAAGTACTTTGTTAACAATAACCTTATGAAGTAGGAAGTCCAAATACCGTTATCTTCGTTTTATGGATGAAGAAAGTGAGCCTCGGGTTTAAGTTAAGGTTAAGAGGTTAAGTGACTTGTCCAGGGTTCCACAATTTACTAAATATCAGAGTCAAGACTTGATTTGCCATACCACAGAGACATATATGTTATTTTCTTAGATTAAATGAAATTATGATAAAAAAGGAAGCCACCTTATCTATCTGAAGGAAACTGTCAGTTGTCATGTGGCAGATATGATTTAAGTAGCTGGAAAAAAAGTTTAGTTGAGAACTGTTGACATATTGGGACTATATTACTGTAATTCTTCTTATCTTTCTAATAAAATTTCAGGACAGAGTATTATTAATTTTCAGCCTTGATTTTAGGACACCACAGTTTGCCTATATTTACATAAAGAAGTGTTATATAAATCTCAAAGCATAATTTATTTTAATGTACTCAAATACAAACAACAGATGCACTGTATGTCTTTCATCCCTCTGGGAGGAAAGGGATATGTCTGTTAGGCAATTTATTAGGGTGATACAATTTTTTAAAAATGGGGAATTACTGATATAAATCATTAGGTGCATGTTTGCTCAAGATTTAAGGTCAGATGTGTTTTTAAAATTTCTGTTTCGTGGTACATGGAAAGATCCCTGAACATAGTATTCTGTTGCTAGGTAGCTGTGTACCCTTTGACAGGTCATTTGATTTCTCTGTTCCTCATTTTCCTCATCTTATAAAAGGATAAGTTTGGATGAGATAATTTTTAAGGTTCCCCCTCATCTAACATTCTATGATTCTATTTTTTTCTTGCCACATATACAAATATGGCTGTTATGATGCCCTGATTTTGATGGTGATGATAATAACAATAAGTGCTGACATTTATATGGTTCTTTGGATACATTATCGCAATCTCAAAATGCGGAACTATATCGTGTGAGCTAGAACTGATGCTCCATCAAATGCTATTTTTTTTTAGTCTGTCAGAACACATGATACATTCAAATAGGGGCATGTTTATGTCCCCAGTGTAAGACCGCTGAAAGAGTCTCTAAGCAACCAAAACAACTACCGTGGAGCCCTGATACAGAAATAATCATTAGGGGTCAAGTACGAAGAGCCAAGATGAACAAACCATTGCTCTGATTTTTCCACTACCCAGTATTTAAAGAGCAAAAACAAGGAAATAGAAGGTGGGGTTGGGGGTGGGGTAGGGGTGAGGAGAGGAACATATATTCAACATAAATACAGAGTAGTAAAAGATTAATGCTCATTTGGGAAAATAAAAAAAAATTAGCAGGGGAAAATGACTCCTAACGAGGTATTCCATAGAAATGGAAAGTATTTGCCTCTTACCCACTTACATCATGCCTCAGAATGATCTAGACAAAAATGAGTCTATTCCCAAAGAATATAAAACACAGCTACTATAAGCAGTATCAATGCCTACATTCAATATTTTACCTCCCTCAAAATTTTTAATAAAATATCATCTTTTTCTTTTTGTTTAATTGAAAATTAATGACCCTCTAGGTGAATCCCATGATTATTATCTAGGAAACTTGAGCTCATTCTTCCTTTTGCTTTTCTCTTGCTTTGACCAATTAAAACTCCCAGAATCCACTGAGATTTCATTTTGATGAAGTTAATTATTCTAGATAGTCTGGAAGCGAGGTGTATTTCCAGTAACAACTGTTTAACTGCACTCTCAAAAACATTTTAGGAGCAGCTTCTCTTATTCTGTAGGAGGACTGCTGTTCTGATGACAAGAAGTAGAATAAATACCATCCACCTCAAACATTGTACAGCAAAGAGAGAATTATGACTCAGAGGGTATTGGCAAGGGCCAGGAAAACAATTTACAGCCCATAGCATCAGTTAAGGGGAAATGAGAGATATCATATAAGGATAAATGGAAGGATCTGAGTGTTTTGAAATTTATTGATATTTTCTTTGTGATTGAGATGCCATTAGCAGAATCACTGTATTCCTGAGGAAAATGTGTGTGTATACATGTTATGTCCCTTCAAGAATACTTTAGTCAAGGGGTGGCTAGGTGGCTCAGTGAAGAGAGAACCAGCCCTGAAGTTAGGAGGACCTGAGTTCAAATCTGACCTCAGACACTTAACACAAAAACTAGCTGTGTGACCTTGGGCAAATCACTTAACCCCAATTGCCCCCCACCAAGAAAGAATACTTTAGTCAAGAGGATGAGAAAATGCTTTGCATCCATCAGACTCATCAGGAAAGAAGAGGCTGTGTGTTACATTGGGACTGGAATATGGCAAAAGAAAAAAAATCAAGAAATATTAAGTAACAAAGTCTAGCACAGTGTTTTATTTATCACACACATATGCACGTGTATTAAGTATGAAAAACTTGAGACCATCTGTCACAAGCTCCCCCTTCTTCCCATCTTGATACCTCAAATCACTTCTATATCATCACCAAAAAAAGTATTTATTAAGTACTTAGTATGAGCCAGGCACTGTTCTAGGTACCAGCAATAAAAACATAATGAGGAAAGGGACTAATTGTTTTGTCTAGAGCATACCCCATGGAGCACTGAACCTTCACCTTGGCCACTTCCTGGGAAATCTGTGGCTTAATGATGAAAGGACTGGATATTTTGCTATGGCAAATCAAATTCTAGGTCTGTTGTTCGTCTCCCTGTCCCATGACAGAAGCAGAGGAGTGGGATGATGTGTCAGTAGAAGGGGCAGTGACAGCTTCTGGCTCTATCTCTTCCATAGCCCCTCCTATATAATGAATAGATCTCCTTCTCTGTACTTGCCACGAGAGATGTACTTTCCTCAACCCCAAAAAAGCATGGTTTCTGGGAGCATATAGCAGCTAAAGTAAGGGCTTGGCTAGGCAAGCTAAACTCCCATAGGTCCCTTAGTAAGAAGTGACCAGAGCCAGGATGAGTCTGTATCAGAGATGATCACCAGTAGCAGGATGAGCCCAACTCCTGGTTCAGCATGTTAGAAGACACAGGCTTGGAGCAGAGGTGTGCTGAAGTCAACTTGTACCACATCATGAGAGTTGATAGTTAAATTTTTAGTGTGAACATTTCCACTCAAAAATTGGCAAATGCTACAAATCAGAACTTCATTTATAGTTTTGTTTATTGTATAGATTTAAGAAAGCGATGGAGAAAATATTAAGAATTCAGATTAAGCTTGAAATTGTGTCTTCAGAGAGCAGATTGCAAAACATATCCTTGACCAGAAGAAATTGTTTAAACAATGCAGGGCCATGGTAAATTGTAAAGGGTCTTTTCAGTATTCCCATGTTTCATATTCTGCAGTTTCAGTCTCCCAAGAGAATATAATAGCAGTCATGTTACTGCTATGTTTAAGTCTTTGTCAATGTCACCTTGTGGGTTTTGTGTGTATTTATCATTTCTTTTATGTAGAGAAAGTAATAATTGTTCTATATCCGATCTACATTGTATTCTGAGTACCTTTCTACTCACTCTATTTGGGAGACTAAACAGGACAGTAACCTAAATTTAAGTAATTTTCTCTGAACCTCAGGGGTGGAACATAAAGAGAGAGCTCGAGAAAGAGCCTGACCTCTCCCCTTAGGGGCCAGAAGCCATAATTTAGGACTGAATCTGGTCTTCCTTTGTGCATGGGTCTAGAGATGAGAGATAATCGCTCGTAGAGATAGGGATGATGAGTATCCCAGTCTCCTAGGGCCCAACAGCAGTTTCTACTGTTGTCTCATATCGGTGTTCCCCTGCTCTAATCTCAGAGGAAGAGGAGAGCCTTCTCACAAAATCCAAGCCTTCTATCTGTGTACTTTCCCCTTTAAGTATTCCCTTTGTATGCTCTGGAAACATGGATTTTGAATATCCCCTCTTCCCAATTTTCAATCTTTTCTTGTCCACTGGCTCATTCCCTACTCTTTATAAACATGCCCAGGTACTCTAATCCTTAAAAACAAAACAAAACAAAACCAACAAAATCCACCTTCACTTGATTCTACTGAGATACATTTCTGAAATCCCTGAAATACCCCATGGGGTCTACCCCCCAATTCCATTCTCCTCATATCCCCTTTTCAGTTTCCCTTCATGTATTGTTTTCTGCCATTAGAATATAAACTCCTTGATGGTAGGAACTTCCTTATTGGCTTGTATTTATACTCCCAGTGCTTAACCCTTAGTATCTAGTACATGTGAAGTAGTTATTAAATGCTTTATCTATTTACCTACTATTCTTTCAAGCTTTCGTCCTATATTTTACCTCTCTTTCATGACTAAACTCTTAGAGAAAAAAAATCTTGTCTCCATTTTATTACTCCCCATTTACTTCACAGCTTTTGATAATCTGGTTTCTAATCTTACAGTTCAACTAAAACTGCTCCCTCAAAGGCCATCACTGATGTGTTCGTTACCAAAAACTTTTGTCAATCCTCATATGTCTTGAACACTTTGCAGAATTTGACATTACTGATAACCTTCTCCTCCCTAGTTTTTCATGACATGGATGTCTATTTATTTTCTTCATACCTGTTGAACCACTTTTTCTATTTTCCTTTGGATCATCATCCATAACCACTACCTCTATTCTAGATCCTCTCCTCTCTCAACACTCTCAGTGATCTCATCAGTTCCCATGGGTTCAACTATTATTTCTCTGCAGATAACTTCCCAAGCTATGTATCCAGCTCCAGGTTTTCTCCTAGACTCCAGTCTTACATCACCAACTGCTTATTGAAGCCAGAAACTGGTTGTACTATAGGGATCTCCAACTCAACATGTCTATAACTAATGATCTTTCTCCACCAAACACTATCCTCTTTCTAAATTTTCCATTTCTGTTGAGCATCCCACCATTCTTTTAGTACCCAGATTTACAACCTTTGAGTAATCTTCTACTCTTTACTCATGCTATTATCCAAGTCTTATCAATTTTAGTGTTAAAGGTTAGGGATTAGCCTTCTCTGCTATTAGTTCACTGGATTTCTATCTCATTAGGGTTCTTGGGGTACAACATTATGGAGACAGCAGAAATTGCTTTTTCTCTTTTTCATGATTTCTAATTTGGAGAATTTTGAGGGGTCATGAGGGCCAGAGAAAATGTCTGGTCCTCCATTTTATTGCCTAATTGCAAAGGATTTTTTGTGGATCAGGAAGGCTAGATTTAGTTACAAATCTGTTTTGGGTTTGGGGTTTTTTTGTGAATTATGTATTGGGATATGTGGTTGAGAAGGCTAGGTTTAGTTATAAATTTGTTTTTGTTTAATCAGAAGCTTATGATAACATTATTAAGCAACAAAATTTAAATTCACACACATAAATTACCAAATATTTATAAACTGCCTGCTATATGTCTGTCATTGAACTTGACACTGGGGAGAAAAAGATAAAAATGACAGTGCCTACCCTTAAGGAATTTTCATTCTATTAGAGCAATATAACATGTTCACAGATTAATACAGGATATTGTAATTTATTGTTCTAAAATCTAAGTACTTAAGGTATAAGGTTAGAATATTCAGATGAGATTCCATATTTTCTGCGTTCAGACTGAATATTTAGAAAACCATAGATATGTTTGGTAGGGGATTATGTAAACCACCTCTTTTCATTGTTAAGCACTGAGTCTAGTTTCTTTTTGAAGATTGTTTTCATAAAGCTGAGGAGGTGATTCTGTAAGAAAAAAAGGCTATAAATCCAAGAAAGGTTAAGGCTTGCTAACATAGAGCTCAGCTCTTGTTGCTAAAAAAAGAAAACTCTGTAGGAAGAGCCTATAATTTTCACTACTATCTTTGGAGTTGGAGAAATGCCCAGGTTAGTGACAAATCAGCGTCAAGGGGAAGACTGTGAATCCACTGCATTGGCTGTAAGGGACAGCTACATCAAATGAGATGGATAACTGCATAAAAACAAAAGCCATGAGGAATCTGTAATAGCCAAAGAGTAACTGCAGGATTTCTTGCTATTTTCAAGCTGAGATATAATTATAGTAGAATATTTTAACATACTGAAAATAGATAGCAAAAACAACTATAAGCTACTAACCAGAGTAATACATCTTCATCAGGGTGTATCCTCTTTGTTACAGTAGACAGCTCACTGGCTCTGAAATCAGAAAACCTAGGTTCAAATTCTAGTACTGAAACTCAACTGCCCATGTGACTTTGGGCAAGTCATTTAACTTTCCCAAGTTGGACTCACTTTCCTCCTTAGTAAAAGGAGAGGGTTGGACTAAAAATGGTTTCTGAGGCACCTTTATCTATATAGTGCTTCTTTATCTATGTGTGTATATTCATATGAATGCATATGTATATGCATGTGTGTATATATACATATGTATCCATAAGTATGATCCTATACCTAAAACCATCATCTTCCCTTTAACCAGCTTCTCCTTTTGACTTCCCTGTTTCATTAGTGACAGCAGCTTCTTCCCATATCCTTAGACTTTAAAATTTGGAGTCCTCTTTGATTTCTCTCTTTCATCCAATTGGTAAAAAAAATTCTGTTAGTTCAAGGTGTCACTGATATTCCTTTTTTGCCATTTCTTTTGCTTATGGCTGCTTCAAGTCTTAATTCAATTCACATTTGGACCTAATGCAATTTGTCTGTCTATATTCTGCCCTCTCCAAGCTATTAATCTTCTTAAACACTACTTTTTAAAAAACATCATTTATTGTTTCAAAATCCTTCAATGAGTCCTTACTGCCTACACAAAAAAGTTAACCATCTTTACCCTTTCAGTGAATAACTTCCACAATCTACCTTTCTAGACTTATCTTCTATTACCACTCTATACCAACCTTATATGTACCCCACCCAAATTGGTTTATTCACCATTCTTCAGCTTCCCCTAGGCAGCTGGATGGAGGGATCAATAGAGCATAGGACCTAGAGTCAGGAAGACCTGAGTACCTACCCAGTCTCAGATCTTTACTAGTTGTGTGATCCTGGGCAAGTCAATTAACTTCTGTCTGCTTCAGTTTCCTTATCTGTAAAAAGAATTAATAATAGTACTTTCCTCCAAAGTTGGTTGGAGAAAGCTCAAAATGGAAAGAGAGATGATTGTTAAATTTTCAGTGAGCATTTCCACCTCAGAAATTGGCAAACAATATAAATCAATCAATCGATAAATATTTACTAACCACCTAAGTGTCAGGATTAATTTATTGTAATGTTGATTATCTAAATTTAGGAAAGATGAAGAAAATATTAGTAATACAGATTAAATTTAAAAGAGTAATGCATACATTGGTTGTGGGGGAGGGGAAGCTGGTTGTTAAACATTTTCCAATACACCCCTATGGTATTTTGCAGGGTTGTTTGGAGGATCAAGAGAGAGATAAAATTTGTAAAGGGCTTTGCAAACTTTAAAATACTCTATAAATTCCAGTGCATATTAATAGTATTTTACTCAAATTATTTTCTTCTCCGGAAGTGCCAGCACTTTCCACCTCTGCCTTTGGAAATGCTATGCATTTTAAAAACTGCCTCATAGGTTTATAAGGCTATAGATTTAAAACAGGAAAGGACCTAAGAAATGATTTAGTCTTATCTCATCACACAAATGATGAAACTGAGGCCCAGAGAAGCTGAAAGATTTGTCCAAGGCTGTTGAAACTTTTCCTGATCACACTAGTGGGAGGTGACAGATTTGTTCTCTGATATCCTATAGAATTTTATTTCTCCCACTTGTGGTACTTAAGTTAGATTGCCTTAATAATGTAGTTATTTGTATACATTGTTTTATTTCCCATTGAGAAGCTAGGTGGCACAGTGGATAGACTGCCATGACTCAAGTCAGGAAGATTCATCTTCCCAGGTTCAAATCCAGCCTCAGACACTTAGTAGCTGTGTGACTCTGGGCAAGTCACTTAACCCTATTTGCCTCAGTTTCCTCATCTGTAAAATGAACTGGCAAAGGAAATGACAAATCATTCTAGTATTTTTGCCAAGGAAACTCCAAATGGGTCACCAAGAGTTGGATGCTACTGAAAAAACAACTAAAGAAAAAATTTATTTTCCCCACTAGATTGTAAACTCTTTGAAGGCAAACACAAAACAGCTTGAAAATAAGGGAAAAGAGGACGTCTTTCTTGTTTTTTTTTCTTTGTGGGGGGAAGGCAAGGCAATTGGGGTTAAGTGACTTGCCCAAGGTCACACAGCTAATAAGTGTTAAGTCTGAGGTCGCATTTGAACTCAGGTCCTCCTGACTCCAGGGCCAGTGCTCTATTCACTTAGCCACCTACTAGCTGTCTCCTGAGGATGTCTTTCTTAAATAACACTGGCTGTTGATAACCAGTTATGTTGCCAGTCTACCAGGACAACAAAAAAAGGAAAATGATTCCATTCATTTGGAGGTGATTATGATAGATGAGATGATCAACTTTGAAAACAATACTACAGGGGTGGCTAGGTGGGGCAGTTAGTAGAGCACTGGCCCTGGAGTCAGAAGGACCTGAGTTCGGATCTGGCCTCAGACACTTAACACACACAAAACAAAAACCTAGCCATGTGACCTTGGGCAAGTTACTTAACCCCAATTGCCCTCCAAAAAGAAAAAAAAAAACAATACTACAACTGAAGGGGTTCTCCTCAAAAATGGGCAAGGAAAATCAAGGATCTGAGCAAAGTGGAATAAGTTAACTGTAATGAAACTTGATCTGCTCCCATTTCTCCATAATTGCCATTAACTGCTGGACTAATGGCCAGTGTGCTTAAAGAGAAAAAAAATCTAATGTAAAAAATAATCCTGAAGAAATTTGTACACCATTATAGCACATCATATCTGTGATGATTAATTTTGATAGACTGGGCTCCTCTCAGCAGTGCAAGGTTATGAGACAGTTCCAAAAGACTCATGATGGAAAGGGACATCCATATCCAGAGAAAAGAACTACAGAGTCTGAATGCAGATTGAAGCAAACTACCTGCTCTTTCTCTTTTGTGTTTTATTTTGTTCCTTCTTTCTCATTGTTCACTCCATTGGTTATAACTCTTTTTTACAACGTGACCAACGTTTAATGTGAAGTTATTTGTAGAACCTATATCAGATTGCATGCTGCCTTGGAGGGAGAGGGGAAAGCAGAGAGAGGGGGAGAAAATTTGGAACTCAAGGGATTGTGGAATTGAATGTTGTAAACTAAAAGTAAATAAATAATTTTTAAAATCCTGAAAAGCTATAGATTCTATCCAGTATTTTCTAACAAAGGAAGCTGGCAGATTTGAGGAAGTGTCTGATAAAATGAATGTTGCCAAAAAATTTTTGACATTCATAATAAACCAATTCCTTAAGTTTCACTGTGTAACTGTGATGATATAAATGTTAGCTATTTAAGTAAAGCATTAATTCAACCAACATTAGGATTAGAAGAAATTCATTTTAGAGGATGGAGAGGGCAATCATAAGACCATCACTCTAGGACCTAAAGGGACATTAGAAGTCACCTGGTCCAGCTATATCATTTTACAGATGAGGAAATTGAGGACCAGAGAGGTATTCACTCAAGGTTACATAGCCAGTAAATGACAGAGCAGGTATTTGAACTCAGGTCTTATGAGTCTAAGCTTAGTGCTGTTTCCATGAAAACATAAAATGACTGCCCCAACCTTGAAATTTCCTACTTATGTAGCACATACATAAACATACAATCTCAAATAAAAGTAATGTTCTTTGCTATATTTCAGTGAACCTGAAACACTTTCTGTTGCACTGGGTCAGGGGAACTAGTGTTTCTAGTTATTCCTTTCTCTTAATTTTGGATGCTACAATGAAATATCTGTGCATATTCATGTTTATTTTTGAGTTGAACATGATTTAGGCTAAATGCATTGCAAATTGCATTAAGATCATTCCTAGGGAAAAATATTTTTAACTAGTAGGTGTGCATATATACACACACACACACACACACACACACTTTTATACTCTATAGAGCTGGGATTCTTAAACTGGGGTCCTTGAACTTTTAAAAATTATGTTTGATAACAATATTTCAGTATAATTACTTTCCTTTGTACTCCTCTGTATTTTATTTTATGCATTTAAAGACATTATTCTGAAAAGGGGTCCATAGAGTTCACCAGATTGCCAAAGAGGCCCATGACACAAAAATGATTAAGAACCCCTGCTATAGATAATCCTTCATATAGCCCATTCTAATTCACTAGCCAGAAGCTATAAAGGGATTTGCTATTCAGTTTTATTGTGTTTTTCCCCAAAAGTTGCTTATTTTTGGAATGCTGGATTTTTGAGATTCTACCTGAATAATACTGTGACATTCCTTGGAAGCTGCTGCAACACCTGCTCTATGGTTGACCCAGTATACACCAGGCTGTCAGTGCAAGATGGTTATGTTTCCCTGGCTACCCAATATCCTTGTCCATAATCTCCCAGCTCCAAAGCTAATCCTGGAGCTCTCAAAGCTGCAATCACATGTACCAGAAGAAATATTGAGACTTTAAGGAAGTTGAAAGTATTTGGAATTTCGTTTAGATGGGTTTGAAAGAGATAGAAATAGGAAAGATACTGTGTCTGTTTCTGTCTTAAAATACATTCTTATTAGGCCACCCTGACAACAGATCTGTTTGTGAATAGGTGATACATACATCTTAGTTACATAGAATACCCAATATTCTGTTGCTAAGGATCTAAGCATATTCGTGATACCTCATTTTAGGAGTGTACAAGAATGAATAATAAATCTATGACTAATTATTAATGACAGAGAAATAACACAGTTGGGTGACAGAAGGTAGACAATTTTAATAGCAGTAGCATTGTTAACTTTTGCAAACACAGGGGAAAGAGACTCTTTGAAACTATATTATAGATGGAGGCATATGTCCTGTTTTAAAACAGACATGAATTAAATAATCTACTCAAATCCTACTTCCTTGCCTCATCACAATATGGCAGAGAGATGAGGCAGAGGTTCTCGAAGTCTAGGGGAGCAGACTCCTGTCAGGTCTCACAAAACTGGAGAAAGCCTTTGAGTATGGTCTGGGAGACGGACTGCCTGGTTGTCATACCAGCCCAACAAAGTGCAGAGAAGTAAATCATCACTGGGTTAGCCAGAGCAATTCATAAAATATCCCCTAAGTCATTAAAAGGTGTTGCAATCTGCTTTGGTAGAGAAAATATTCTCATTGATGAAGATAGTTCTTTGAAATATTGTTGCAAGAAGGAAAGTTCATAGTGCATCTCTTTCTTGATTAAATAGGTTGGTGGCACAGGAAGCTTTAAAAAGTACATTTGCTTTACCTTGTTTATTATGCACTTAACTGAATATTTGCCTAGAACTTTTAAAGGCTTGTAAATCATTGAATTTGGGGAGAACTTTTCCAATGTCATCCTTGGTTTCTTATAAACAGAGGAACACAGAAGTCCTTTGTTTTTGTCTTTTTTGAATCACTTTGGGGTCCAACCTAAATAATTACTTAGCAAGAGGATGGGTAAAAATATACCTTGATGAGCTTTGAGTTTCCTTAGTCTCATTATCAGGAAAGATATAAAAGAAAGACAATGCATTTTGTTGTTGATAATGATGCTCTGGTTCTATTAATAATGTTAAATAATATTTATGCAGAAATTTAATTTTCAAAGTTTTGCATTTTTTTTTTGCATTTTAGCTGATTAATTATACTGTACAGAGGGACAGATATTATCATCCCCATTTTCTAGGAGAAACAGGAGCATTAGAGGTCAAGTAATTTGTCCAAGGTCACTTAGCCCATGGGATAATCAAGACAAGAACTGAAATCTTGTTAACTCCCAGCTATTCCTTTTACTAAGACTAGCTTATGTAGAAGGGGCAAAGGTCCCACATTTGCAAGTATTAAGTTATATGGGATCTTGCGGTATCTAAAATTTAACACCTCTTATTTTTAGTGGTTTTAGACAGGAGAGCTAAAAAATTCTCTAAAGAAGGCAGAGAGAAGTGAGGACTCCTTTTAGCTAGAGTGTCGTGTTTCTGCATATGTTTAATCCATATAATGCTAATGAATATATTTTTTTTAATCTCTTTAAAAATTTGGTACTGGTTTTAGCAGCTAAAATATTTTAGTGAAGGTATATGGTGTTTTCAAAGTCATAATTGATTGAAATGATTATGAAAAGAACATTTACACAGACTCTATATTCTAAAAGTTGGAAGGGATCTGAATGGCCCTCTAGTCCCCACTTTATTAACACATGAACCACCTCATCAATATCCCTACTGAGTGATAAATCACCTTTAATAGCTCTAGCATTGAACCATTTCATTCCATGTCAAGACAACTTTAATTGTTAGAAAATTCTTTATATTTGACTGAAGTTTTTCTTTCTAAAACTTCATCCAGTGACTCTAGTTCTCAGGACAATTTGTATTTTATTTCAATCTAGTTCACTCAAAAGTAGGAATGGTAATTATCAAGATAACACATATAATTTCATTTTTTTCTCTTAGAAGACATTAGGGTGTGTACATTCAGAAATATATACATTTTTATATACAGATATAGACCACAGAGCTATGACTATAAGATAACTAACCAATATAATAACTGAATTTTCATTAAAATATCACATATATTTATAAAAGACTAATATTCATGATAAACCAGGAACTTAAGTATACAGGAAGCAATACTGCCTCCATTCTTCTTTATTCATTCCCTTTGTAAATCACAAACTCAAAGAATCTGAGAGGTGCAAGGGATCTTGTGGGGTCTAGTCTATCTAAAGGAATCCTGACTATAACATAAATGAAAAGTAGTGACCCAAGGAGAAACCTAACCCTAATAAAGGTGACCTGTTCTACTTTCTGAGGGGTCTCAGTGTTAGCAAGGTTTTCCCACAAATCAAACCTAAATTTGTCTCTGCAGATTTTAACAAAAGGAAGAAAAAGCATCCAGGCAGTTATATGGCACAGTAGATAAAATGCTGGACTTCAGCTCAGGAAGATCAGAGTTTAAATCTTGTTCAGGATTTGAACTTGCTTAACTCTGTGACCCTTATCAAGTTATTTAATTTCTCTCTTTCCTCTACTGTAAAATAACAGAACCTATCTTACAAAGTTGTTATGAACATCAAATGAGATAACATAAATAAAGAACTTTGCACACCTTAAAGTGCTACATAAAAGCAATGCTACCTAGCTAGCTAGCTAGTAGTAGTAGTAGTAGTAATGGTAGTAATAATTATTCTACCTCTTTCTTCTAGTTCTGCCTTCTTGCTGAACTAAAAAAGAATAATCCTTCCTCATGAAAGCCTTTCAAATACTTGAAGACAGCTATAATGTATCCCCAGAGACTTTTCTTCTCTAGGATAAACATTCTCAATTATTTCAACCAATTTTAATATGTCATAGACTTAAAACCTTTCACCACCCTGGTTGCCCTCCATTTATCAATAGCTATCTGTAACAATAATGCCCACGGTGACTATAAATATGCTGGTGCAGTTGTGAATCACAAAATGTAACAGGTTCTACACATGGAGGACAGAGCCAAAGCATTTATTCAAATACCAGAAATCCAACTCCCAAAACCAGAAAGTCAAAGTCATTACAGTAGCCACAAAGTTGGTATACATAGTTAATGCAGTGAACACCCATATTCCCAAGCTTTCAAAACAAAACAGGCTCCCTAAGGCAAAGATCCTCCTCTCCTCACTCATGGTAGCTGCTCAGACTCCATTCTGCTTGCTCCCAGCAGTTATTATTCCTGGCAGTTCTCAGCAGAAGTCCTCAGCAGAAGTTCTGGCTGGCTCTCAGAAGAAGTTCTGCCACCACCAGTTCTGTTTTCCAAACCTCTTCCCTGCCCCACCCCTTTCTGCCATGTCAGCAAGTTCATCCCACTGCGGGATTCACAAGTTCCAGGTCTCAATACTTGACACAATTATGAACTTGAAACCAAGTGCCAAGCACCTGCTAGCTTGCCAATACAAGGGGCATGGAAGATCTTCAAATCTCATTACCATTACACTATCATAAACCATAGATCCCCGAACTGAGCACAATACTCTAGATGAGATCTGACAAAGGTTTTGGGAGGGTCTACTACCTCTTCTTTAGTGGAAGTTATGCCTGTATTACTATAGCCTAAGATAGTATTAGCTTTTTTAAAGCTTGCCATATCACACTGCTGACTCATTATGATCCTGAAGTTCATTCAACCCCCCCCCCCCCAGATACTTGTATGTCTTTTCCAGACCAATTGGTGGCTCTATAGCACTGGGTATAGAGTCAGGAAGCCTTAAGTTCAAATCCTGCCTAAGAAATTCTTTGTGTGACCAAGACACAGCTGTATGAGCTGGGTAAGTTACTTAACCTTTTCTTAGCATCAGTTTCCTCATCTTTAAAATGAAGTAAACATCTGTAAAAAAGATTCAATAATCTCTAAGATCCCTTTTAGTTCTTAATCTATGATCCTATGATCTCCAATGATATGAAACCATGCTCTCCCTATTCTATACTTAAGATGAAAACAGTGTTTTCATGAAGTTGATTTTTGAACTAAAGGATACTTATAAAATATCCCTGTTGAATTTTATTTTATAATTAGCCCTAATTAATTAATATCTTTTTGGGGAAGGGGAAAGGAATAATTTTTAATATTGCACCCACTGTGTTCCAGACACTGTGCTAAGAGCTTTACACATATCATCCCATTTGATTTCCACAACTCTGAGAGGCAAGTGCTATTATTATTCACATTTCACAGTCGAGGAAACTGAGGCAGAGTGACTTGTTCAGGGTCACACAGTTTGTGTCTGAGGCCACATCTGAACTCAAGTCTTCCTGGATCCAGGCCTTGTGCTCTCTATCCACTGTGTCATACAGCTGCCCCTGAATCCTGCCTCTGCCATGAGTACATAAAGAACTAAATTTTTTAACTGAAGGCATTTTCAATGTAAAAAGAATCCTTTTAAAGGTTTACTTTAGTAGTCAATGTATAGTGGCTGTTTACTCTTTCATGTATCCATGTACCCAGAAAATTACCATTACTATAGCCTGATCACAACACAGAAGGCCTGACACAGAGGCAGAATTAGAGCATCACTCATATCCAGCTTCTTTTTCCAAGGTCTCCCACAAGGAAAGAGCTCTGATTTTATAAGGTTAGAGCCTTGTGACAGAAATTTCCAGGGCAATCAAACGTCAAGACATTGATCAGTATTCTAGGGATTACTCTGGGCATCATTTATTGACTAGCCCCATATAATGACATGCTGGAGTATGATGTGTGATCTCAATTTCTAGAAGGTAAATATTATAGAATATTATTCTTTATTCTTCTTCTGTGGGTTTCATGTCTTTTGTCCTTAGACTTTTACTAAAGAATGTTTTTTTTCCTAAAAAACCAAACAAAAAAACTTTGTGGTTTTGATAACTTAAATTAAGTAAATTCCTTGCTCTTTTCTGACTTTGCAATCTGCCAATCAACATTTATTTACTGTGTATCTATGTTATGTATTCTATTAAGACCCAACTGTAGAAGGAGACCTCTATGGTATGGGGGCAGGCAATGTGCTGCTTTGTCTGCCCTTGCTTTCTACCAATGGCTATATCATGGTGCCAAGCTTGCCTATGGTAGGTGTGGTTGCAAACAAATCCAGCCCTGGTGCCCTGTTTATGCCTAAGGAAAAGAACCATAAAGGGGTCCCTGGTTGGGTCAGGCTGAAAAAAGCCTGCTTCTTTGGATACTCACTTGGAAAGATCATTCTGGCAGCAAATGGGGAGTAATGTATCAATCATACTTTAATAAGGCACAGAGAGTGGCAGATAGCAAGGGGAATGGGGTAGGAGTGGAAGGAAGACAGTTTAGCAAAGAAATGGGGGGCACAAAAGGGCACATAGAGTCACTTCCAGAATATAGGAAAGGAATTAGGAGCACTGGAGCAGCATGGGCCCATAGCAGGTAGAGAAGTACTCAAGGGGAAGGATTTTGGGGTCCCATTCTTATAAGGTTCCGGGAGGAAGCCCTAACTCTTACCCATGCCACCTTGAGCTTAGCTTGTCATCATATCAATATCATCTCAAAGTTATCAGTGTCATCTTAGGGTTCCCTAATTTATGTAACATTTCTCTGGTTTTATTGGATATGTCTGGAGTTTATCTATAGATTGCAAGCTGTGAGGCTATTACTGGGGCCTAGTGGCCTTAACTGAGTTAGGAAACAGTTTCTTGGCAAATGACTTTTATGTTCTCTTTCCTACCCTTAATTCCTAATTCTTATTTCCTATTTATTGTTACCTTACCCTGGCTACTTATGTGCCTACTTACTATACTAACTGATGGAGTGGTCAGGGGGACCATAATAAGATATAATTTCAACACCACTATGCTGAGTGTTTTGAGAAATATAAAAACATCTTCACTGCCACCACGAAGCTTATAGTCTTGTTTGGGAGATGATATACACCCTCAAAAAACAGAATAACTATATAAGACAGTATGTTATAAGTACCATGTAAGTATTAAAAATAATAAGGTCATAGAAGTTTTTAAGATCATAAGCTTAGGAAGGAAAAGGACCTTAGTGACCATCTAGCCTAACCCCTCGTTTTTTAAATGTAGAAATTCAGTCCAAGAGAGGCTAACTGATTTGCACAGCATCATAGAAATCATAAGTAGCAGAACTAGGATTTGAATGCAGAGGATCTAACTTGAAATTCAGTGTTTTTTCCACTACAGCACATTGCCTCCCTCAGAGAATGGAAAGATCATTGTGATTTGAAATAGCCAGCAGAGATTTCACAGAAAAAGAAGGATTTGACCTAGGTCTTGATGATTGGTGTCATACTGAAACTTTGGTAGTGATAAACCATGATGACAAGCAAGGGGAGAACAATACCTGAAGAGTTCACCTAGATAGCAGGGGTGCTAGAAGATGTCACTGGAAACAAAGACTATCAATCAAGTATTTATTAAGCATCTACTAGGTGCCATGCATCGTGCTGGGTGTTAGAGAAAAAAGTACGAAGAATGAAATAATCCCAAATCACAAGAAGCTTATATTCTAGTGAGGGAGAAAAATAAATATATATATAAATAGATGCATTAGAAATATAAAGAGCAAAACTAGGAGGCTAGGAGGCATCATGGAAAGAATGCTAGACCTAGGTCAGGAATACTTGAATTTGAATCCTGCCTCAGACACTAACTAGCTGTTTGATCCTGGGCAAGTGACTTAACCTGTCTGCCTCAGCTTCTTCATCTGTAAAGTATGGATAGTAATAACTCCTATCTCCTGGGATTTTGTGAGGATAAAATAGACAATGTTTATAAAGCACTTTGCAAAATGAAAAATGCTGTGTAAATACTATTACAATTAATACAAGGATAGTCATGGACAAGGCACTAGAAATTGGACCCAATCAAGAAATGTTTCATGCATGAATTGTGTCTTAAAGGAAGGGAAGGACTCTCTGAGGTGGAGGTAAGGAGGGAGTACATTCCAGGTATGTAGGGTGACTAGTACAAAGCACTGAGAAAGGAGGTAAGAGTATTGTTTATGAGGAATAGAGAGAAAGCCAGTTTATCTGTATTACAGAGTATGGGAAGGGGAGGAATGTCTAGAGTTTGGAACCAGAGTGTATAGTGGATAGAGTATTGGACTTGGAGTCAGAAAGACCTTTGTTAGAATTTTGCCTCAGTAGCTATGTGACCCCGAACAAGTCACTTAACCTCTTAGCTTTAGTTGTCTCATATGTAAAATGATGATAATAATATTTACCCTACAAGGTTGTTGTAAAATTCAAATGAGATGACATACATAAAGCACTTTACAAACCTTAAAGGGCCATAAAAACACTACTTTATCATCATCATCATCATCATCATCACCACTACTTGAACCTAGGGTAGAGATATTTCACTTGATCCTTATAACAACCCTATAAAGTAGGTACTATTATGTATACTTTACCCAAAGGTGCTATATGACTTGCCCAGGGTCACATAGCTACTAAATATCCAAGACAGGATTAACACTGGGTCCTACTGACTCTAAATCTTGTGTATTTCTTTCTACAACATGATGCCCCACTTACTTATCTGGAAACTATCTGGAGGCTTCTAACTTTCAGGCTCTCTGAAGTCTCCACTAAGGTCTATGCAATAAAATCAACTGTGAGTATGCTTCATGTATCAGATCATAGGAATCCTTTGCTTTTGCCAAATTACTTATACCAAATCAGGGTGGTGGCTAGAATAAAGTCTTTGCTTAGGCTCAAATTTTAATATTCTATAATGTGAACTGGGGAAATAAATTTTGGAAGACTGAAATTGGCAGTTCTGACTACCAATTCCATAGCTATGGAACTCAAACCAAATTACTATCATCACTGAGACCAGAAAAAAGAATTTTAGGTAAGAGAGGAGTTAGGGAGAGTAAGCAAATAGCCCATAGCATGTGGGATATTAAAGTATGAGAAGCTATGAAATCTATAAACTGTTAGATTTTTTTCATTGATTGCTATTCTTCTCACTTTCCCTTTGCAAATTCCTATATAGTGTTTCATAGTAAATCTCCTTTAAATAACTGAAATATGGATGTATTGTTAGGGGGGAGGGTAGTGAATGGGGGAATGGAGCCCTGTGGCCTTCTCCTCACAGTTGCTAATCTAGTTAGCCTGGAGTCTTACAGATACTTGTAAGGGAAGAAAAATGGCAGCTTGCAATCTGAAGGGAAGAAAAGTGGCAGCTTGAAATCTGAAGAAGCCACAGAGTGCAGAGTTCTAAGCTTAACAGTGAGCTTAGAAGTGGGTTTACTGGTAAAAAAAAAAAAAAGGTAGTACAATAACTTTTATGCACCCCATGCCATCATAGCATTTGTAAAGCTTTCCATCATCATCCAAGTTAGACCACCATGGTCCTTACATATCACCTTGATTATGCCTCTTTTATGTAGTCATCAAGTTCCATTTTATTATAGATATTTTTCTATTTACCACCAAATCCTTACACTGATGTACCATTGAAGATAGCCCTAGGTTTTTGAAATCTATCCTACTAGTGGTAGTTTTGGCAGGTCCTACCAAGCTGGAAAAGTTAGGCAATGGCCCTTGTTTTTGTGTCTAAAGACTGTCCTAGCTAACTTCATAGAAGCCTGTCACCTGAAATATCAAGTGATGAATTTTTTTAGCCATATCAACTCAGGAAGCAAAGGCATGGAGAAGTGACAATCTATATCAGCAGGGAATGAGGAAAGAAGAAGAGAATAAGCATTAATTTAATGCCTACTATGTGCTAATCACTTTTTATAAATATTTAATTTGGTCCTCACAATAGTCCTGCAGGTAGGTGATAGGAGAATGCTTAGCATTGATAAAATAACAGATGCTTGATGTACTAAAATATTTGCAATATTTTATATCTTCCTACTACTCCTTGAGGGCAGGGAATGCTTCATTTTTGTCTTTGTATTATCAGTTACTAGAGTAGTCCCTTACACATTATAGATTCTTGATAAATGCTTGTTAGCTTATTGAATTGAATAGATTATGTGCTCCCTCAGGGTAGAAATGACTTATTTATTTTTGTATCCTCAGTACAATGTTCCATTCTTTGAAGATAATAGGTACTTAATAAATATCTGTTGATTTTGAACTGAACCACTGACTAAAAAAGGAGTGAAGAGAATTAGGCAGCGGGTAGGTTGGAAGTAGGGAGAGATGAGTTTAGATATAGAAATCCTAAGTTTGAACTGATATTGGGGCATCCAGGTAGAAATTTGTGTTCAGGGGAAAAAAAAGATAAGGAAGAAAGATAGAGGCTCCAGAGTCAACTGCATAGAGGTGATAATTAAAATTGGTAGAGTGGATAAGATCCCCAAGGGAGAGATTATATACAGAGCAGGACAGAGGGTTCATTTCAAGACCACATAGACAGTATTGACATTTGTAGTTAATGGAAAGCCTAAACTAATTAGATTCAGAAAGGAGTTTCTTTAAATTGCCCATGCAACACCACGTGGCTTAGTGGTAGTTTTTTAGGAAACAAGTATAAATCTAGCCTCTGGATCCCATGCACAATCACTGAAATCCCTGAAGTGCACTATTGTATTTGTAAAAAAAAAAAAGTGTAACTGATTTCTTAGGTGGAAAAAACAGAAAGGCTTAGTTCTAACTGAGCAACAATTGTTCCATAACTATATAAGCTCTCAGCTTAATTAGTCAATTAAAGCTCACTCCCTCAGTCCTGCATATTACCCAGGATATATAAAGAACTCATCTGATTTTAGGAGTCTTTCATCTCTACCAAATAAGATCTATAAATATCATTCACTTTAAATTTATCTACTTCATGATTCCATAGCAACAATTCAAGAGTCCTGGGATCTGGGAGAAGGGCATGCAGTGGTCACATCATACTTTTCCCTCCTGTAGGGCCTACTTTGAGGAGCCAATAGGGGATTGTTTCACGGAACCTTGCTTGTATATTGAAGGGATTTTGTCTTCTGCCATACCCTGTTGATTCACATGAGGGCAACATGGAGACAAAGAGAAGTGATGAGTACTGCCAAATAAAACTGTAAGCTCTAACTTAAGGCCTAACATTCTCAAAAGCACCCATTAAAAAAATAAGATCATGGTCAAGATTAAATTTTTTTTTTTTTGCTTTTTGGAGGGCAATTGGGGTTAAGTAACTTGCCCAAGGTCACATGGCTAGGTTTTTTTTGTTTGTGTGGGTTAAGTGTCTGAGGCCGGATCCTAACTCAGGTCCTTCTGACTCCAGCGCCAGCGCTCTACTCACTGAGCCACCTAGCAGCCCCTAAGATTAATTTTTTTAAAAGCCATACCCAGGTAAGTTTATGTTCCTAGTCTGTTACATTACAAAGGTCAGACTTGCAGATAGACAATTTTTGAAGAGATAAATAGGATTCTAAGATTTTAGTGTATCCATTTTTAGGATTTGGGGACAGAGACATAATAACTACAAGTAATATTCATTATATTACCTGAAATTCTGACCTTATACTGTAGTAGATTAAAAATTAGACCATGGGCAAAGATAGCACAAATGGCAGCTGAGAAGCTATTTGTGAGGAGCTGTCCCACAGGTGAATTACCTCAGTTCTAGTCTCAATCTTTCATATCAATAGACACCTGGACAATTGGATGCTTTCTAAGAAACACAAAAGGATTGTCTTTCTGTTCACGCTAGAGCCCCTAAGACCTCATAGAATGACTGTGTGAGCTGTTTCTACCTGGAAGTATGGATTAGGCCTTGGGAAGTCCTGCGGGAGCTGGGCTTAATAAAAGAACCACTTCAAGCAAGATTTGTGACCTCATATGTGTTCTTGTGCCAGATAAGATATGAAAGAGCCAGTTCCTGGCTGCAATACATACATTAAAATATAAATACTGTATTAAGATTAGAATTCTAAAACTGACCTCAACCATTTCAAAATTATTAGATGAAAATTACTGTCAGAGATGTTTTAGGGAAGATTCAAGTCAAGTCAAGAAACATTTATTAAGTATCTACTATGTGCCAGAGATTTTGCTAAGTGCTAGGGCACAAAGGAAGGGGAAAAAATCATCCCTGCTCTTAAACTCACATTCTAAAGGGGTAAACTACATGCAAACAAGATTATCCAAGACAAAATGGAGATAATCTCAGAGGGAAGACACTAGCATAGGGGAGATTACAGAAGGCTTTCTGGGTAGCAAGTTGGATCAGTGATCTCTGAGGCCTCTTCCATTTTGAAGGTTCTGCATGACCTTGGGGGAATCCTTTCACCTCAATGGGTCTCAGTTTACTCATCTGTATAATGAGGGGGTTGTACCAGACAATGTCAACAATCCCATCCAATTCTAAATGATATGATTCAATAAAAAATATCAAATGGAGCCATAAGCAATAAATAAGGAAGCATTCTTGCAAATAAATTCTTAGTAGGATGATTCTTTTGAAGAAATCATGCTTCTATGTAAGTTCTGTTGTTATAAAGTTTATGTCATTCTCTATATGTGGAAATTTTAAATTATTCTGGGCTGACCACAGTGCATATAAATCCAAGAATTAAAATGAATTCCATCTGGTTTAGTGGGAAATTCTTGCCTATTTTATTTTAAGGAATTAAAATTAAGCAATAGGTCTGTTCAATAAGTTCTGTATTTTTTGTTTCCATAATAGACATAAAAGATACATGTTAAAAGAAAATTGACTAGCTGACCAGAGTTTGAGCAAGCACTGCTACATTGTTTCCTATGTAAGATCCTCTGCAGCAAATTCATAGACAGACTAGGGGAAAGACTTACAGAGGGCATGGCAGAGTTTTGTTCTATTTTATTGGAGGAAGCATTCACAGCGGTGACCTCCAAAATCCACCAAGGTAATTAGATGATTAGAATATTGGATTGGATGTCTAATATATACACCCTCAATGCACTATTTTGATATACAACAACATAGCCCATTTTAACTAGGTAGACTTTGAGTCACATATTAATGAAATCCAGTAGTCTTTGTTTGAATAGAAGTATAATAAAAATTAAAGTGCTTTAGTAATTCTTTGAATATTTTCATGTGAAAACACATCAGACCAATCTGACATGTCATTGAAAAATTCTGATTATATTTTTTATTTAAACAAATGCTTTATTAATTCCTATTTTACATCATTCATTTCTACCAGATTTTGAGTTACAATTTTTTCCCCGTTTTTCCTCTACCCACCCTCCCAGAATAGCAATCCCACAAGATATCGCTTCCTCCATCCTGCTCTTTCCCATTTCTTCTCCTTTACCCCCTTTGACTTTTCCATTAGAGCAAGGTGAATCTCTGTGCCCCGATGCCTGTATATCTTATCTCCCAATTACATGCAAAAGAGTATTAATAATAGTATTTATATATATTTGAAACATTTAATTTTAAGACCTCAAATTTCAGATCCATTCCCTTCCTCCCTTGTCACCCATTCCTTCTGGGAAGATAAGTAATTCAGTATGTGCTGTACATGTATAGCTATGCAAAATATTACCATAGTAGATATATTGTACAAGGCTGCTTATAATTCCCTCCTACCCATCCCACTCCCCACCTGGTCCATTCACTACTTGATCCTGTCCCTCTTCTATAGTGGGTACTTCCAACCTCCCCTCCCCCCAAGAATGCCCTCCCATCCATCATCCCTCCTCTCACCCCCCTTCCCCCGATTCTGCTGCAGGTTGAGATATCCCATTTATTATGTATGTCATTCTCTCCCTGAACCAAATTCAATGAGAATGTGGTTTTGCCTTTTTGCCTTCCTATTTTTCCCCTCCTCTGCAGCCACTTCCCCTTGCTTCTTCTACATGAGATAGTTTACCCTACCCTGTCTCTCCCCATCTCCTCTTGCCACTTTCCTCTCTCACCTCATAATTTCACCCCTTAGGTATCATCCCTTCCCAACAAATTCAACCTATGCCCTCTATCCATGTATAACTGTAAACATATATACACACATTCACATATGTATTCATGTGACCATATACCCTTCTTCCATTATTTTCATACTGAGAAAACTTTCATCAGTCACGGTTATTGTTTTTCCATGTAGGAATGTAAATAGGTTAACTTTGATAAGTTCCTTTTGATTTCTTTTCCCTGATTACCTTCTCAGGTATCTCTTGCTTCTTGTGTCTAGATGTCAAATTTTCTATTCAACTCTGGTTTTTTCCTCAAGAATGCTTGAAAGTCCTCTATTCCACTGAATGACCATATTTTCCCCTGAAACAAAATACTCAGTTTTGCTGGGTAGGTGACCCTTGGGTTCATTTCCAGCTCTTTTGCCCTCTGGAATATCATATTCCATGCCCTTCGATCCCTCAGTGTAGAAGCTGCCAGGTCCTGGGCTATTCTGATTGTGTTTCCACAATATTGAAATTGTTTCTTCCTGGCTGCTTGTAGTATTTTCTCCTTGATCTGGGGATTCTGGAACCTGGCTATAATATTCCTGGGAGTTTTCTTTTTGGGATCTTTTTCAGGAGGTGATCTGTGGATTCTTTCAACCTCTATTTTGCCCTCTGGGTCTAAAACATCAGGGCAATTTTCCTTGAGAATTTCTTGAAGGGTGATTTCTAGGTTCTTTCTTTGATCATGGCTTTCAGGTAGTCCAATAATTTTTAAATTATCTCTCCTGGATCTATTTTCCAGGTCAGTGGTTTTTCCCATGAGATATTTCACATTGCCTTCTTTCATTTGTTTGGATCTGCTTAAGAGCATCTTGATTTCTCATAAAGTCACTAGCTTCCATTTGCTCCAGTCTAACTCTGAAGGAATGAATCTCCTCAGCGAGCTTTTGAGATTCTTTATCCATCTGGTAAATTCGACTTTTTAAGGCATTCTTCTCCTCATTGCCCTTTTGGGCCTCTTTTGCCATTTGAATTAGTCTATTTTTTTTTAAAGCAATTGGGGTTAAGTAACTTGCTCAAGGTTACACGGCTAGTCATTATTTATGTGTGGGTGCTCATTTTCTGAGGCCGCATTTGATCTCGGGTCATCCCAACTCCGAGGCCAGTGCTCTTACTCACTGCGCCACCTAGCCGCCCCTTTAGGGCAATTGGGGTTAAGTAACTTGCCCAAGGTCACATAGCTAGGTTTTTGTGTGGGTTAAGTGTCTGAGGCCGGATCCGAACTCAGGTCCTTCTGACTCCAAGGCCGACGCTCTACTCACTGCGCCACCTAGCCGCCCCTACTCTATTTTTAAAGGTGTTGTTTTCCTCAGTCAGGCTGTTGACCCTCATTTCATACTTTTCCTGCATCCTTCTCATTTCTCTTCCCAATTTTTCCTCCACTTCTCTTATTTGATTTTTAAAGTCCTTCTTAAGGTCCTCTATGACCTGTAACCAGCTCATATTTTCCTTTGCGGCTTTTGGAGCAGGATTTCTGACCTCACAGTCCTCTGACTGTTCCATGCTTCGATCCTCTTTGCCCCCAAAATAGGAGTCTAATGTTTCATTTTTCTGTTTATTTTGTTTCCTTTGCCTTGGCATGTTGCCACTTAATTACTTGACTTTTGGGCTTGTTGACACAGTAGAACTCTGCCACCAGACAGGGGAGCTTCATCCCGAACATGTTGGGGGACAACTTCTGTTTCTGGCAAGCTGGAAACCCACCCCACGACTTCCCCCCCAGACCACAATCCAGATCCAGGGAGCTTAAAGCAAGAGCGATTACCACCCACCCCAGACTGATCGCTGGATCTCCCTACAGTTCGTAGGCCAGGAGCTGGAGCCGCCACTGAAAACTGCAAAATGGCGTGTCTCTTTAGTGGCTTCTAGCCCCCAGGGGAGGAAGCCAACGCGTTCCCCAAATACTGGTCCCAAATTCCATAGGGCACTAACCTCTCACTTTGTCCTAGGCATGTCTGTGTTGACCATTCTGGAATCGCCACAGCTGTTGGTGTTCTGGGGTCCCTCCAGCCGCCTGCTGGCCCGGCCCCCCTGGGGCTAAAACCGGGGCTCACAGACCTGGGCTCAGCTCTCCGCATGCTGTGCTGCCAGTTCCCAGAGCACTGCACTGGCCCTTCCTGCAGGGCTGCTCAGTGGGAGGTTAGCTTCTCTGTGTCATTGTTTGGGTGCTGGGGCTCTAGAATTTGTTCAGAGACCCCTTTTACATAGTTTGGAGGTAATCTCGGGGGAGAGAGCCTTGGGTGTGCTGTTTCTACTCTGCCATCTTGGCTCTGCCCCCAAAATTCTGATTATTAATCAAAGGGTTAGAAGGTTAAAAAAAAAGACCAAGGCTTTCTAGAGTCAGAGCATGCCAGAATTAAAGCACATGGAAAGGCCTTGGATCAGCTCTGGGAAGGAAGAATGAGAAAGCTTTTTTATCCTCTACTGCATTATTCTACAAGATACTGTGACATCATCTAATATCACAGTGCTTCTCTAAGCCACAATCCCCACACAGTGGCTTTAGGTACTGAACGATAGGAATAGAGAATAAGATGGATATTTGACTTGCTTTATTTTTGAGGCTGCTGTAGTTATAGTTTGACTTTAGACTGTGACCAGTTTAGTTTGGAACTCTATAAAAATAAAACAAACAAACCCAATCCTATTAAACAGTGGCTCCAGTGGATCTGGAGAAAGTCTGTTGTTATCTCTAGTAACAGAGATCCATTCTATTGCTTCTGTGAAGATCACACCTGGGAGGACTGGGTCCAGTCTCACCCTATATCCCAATTCTGAATTTTTTTCTCATGTGAAGAATACTGTGCTATTCATATTTCTTCCTTTGTCTAGGCTTGTAATCAGTTTCCAGAGCTGTGGTTGGGATCTTCAGCACCAGACAAGTTCAGAAGCAGGGATGAAAGTTAGGAGATACAGACCCTAGAATATTCTGAGTCCAGCACATTCCACCTTTATTGCTGACCCAAAAATATCCAACATGGGATCCATGGGTACCAAGTCTAGGCAGCACACAGGCAGTTAGCCAGCCCCCTGAGGGGTAGCTGTCTTGGCACAGTTGTTTGGGGTAAGGAAAGACAGAGAACATGGAACTGCCTTAGTCTATTGTATGCCACTATCATTACCAATTCTGGGTCTCCCTCCATATGGTAGAAAGTGCCACCTAATCAGGTGTCACTAAGACAGTTTACTCTAGTCAGTCACAGATGGAGAAAGGTAGCTGTGGTTTATGATAATGATGGTACCATTACTTAGTAGCTGCTTTTTCTCCCCCTCCTTCCATAAAATGCTGCTATCCAAGGTTCTTCCTTCTTTGGTGCTCTGAAACTTAGAGTCAGGCCTACATTTCTCCTGCACCACCTGGTGCACGAAATGCACCCTCCTACATGTGTGCTTTGGGACAATGATCTAGTCACTTTGTGCTGGTTATAGTTTTGACTACATTCTGACCCTAGGAGAACATTTGGGGTATTAACATTAGGACTCAGTACATATATAAGGTCACCATTCTGAACTGTAGGCTAAGGGTGCCCTCCTCCATGCACAGCCTTAATTCTGAATCATTCCCGTGATTTCACAAATCAAGGTATGGAGCTGTGGGACTGGTAAAGGGGTATAACTGTCTTCCCAACTCCCATACCTCAACTTCATAGCAAAAAAGAAGGTACTGAATTTATAGTCATTAAAGCTGCCTTAAAGAAAAAGTGGAAACACCTTTAGACACAGTTAACCCTTTAGAAATAATAGCAGAGTTGAATTATCTAAAACTCCCATTCACCCTAACCTCTTCCTCTTTGTGCACTTGATCCAAACAGAACAAAGAACACATTGGATTTGTGTTTCAAGTTTTAACTTCCATGGCCTCTACCTTCTTGGCAGTGACTTGGTCTGAACTCCCTCCCACTTCATCTGAGGCCGAAAATAGCAATGCTAGACATATGATGGAAAATAAGGTATAACTCTTAAGAAGTTAAGAGATAAAAACACAAGGCTAGTCAGTGAGGGTTTCATTCCTGAGGTGTAATGGATTAAATGCTTCAGTCAGGAAGAACTGAATTCATATCCATCTTCTGACACTTAGTAGCTAGGCAGGCCTATTTGCTTCAATTTACTTAATTGCAAAATGGGGATAATAATAGTGCTAACCTCACAGGGCTGTTGTGAGGGTCAGATGAGATATTTGCCCAAAAATGTGTATCAATAGTGCCTGGCACATAGTAGGGGGCCTATTCCTTTCCCCTACCCTAGAAACTTAGATATGGTTAGCTTTCTCCTAATGGAATTTATATAGGTAAGGGACTCATAGACCTTACCTCAAAGAGACTGAGGCCATTCAAACCTAGGAGTCAAGGAAGGAAAAACAAAATGTGTCCCACAGCAGTATATTGATAAATAATGAAACAGTAAGGAGGGAAGGAAGTCCAATACAAACAACTGGAAATAGAATAAAAAGGCTAAAAAACAAAACTTATGAGGAGAAAAAGATTAAGTCTAAACCTACCTCCCATGTAGGCATACCAACAGTGAAGTTCAAAATCAGAAGGAAAATTACTAAGAATTTTTTGAAGGCCATAAGAGATTAAAAGTAGTATATTTAAGGGAAAGTGAACCAAAAACCCCACATTAAAAAGCAATCAAGACAACAAATTCTGCAGAATGCTCAGAGAATATAGGGCAACAAGAACTCCAGGACATTTAAAAAAAAACTTTTAAAATTATATATTATAAATAGAAGCTAGATTGGAAATCAAAGTTTTCAAAGAATAAATAAGACAAATGACAGAGTAGGCAAATTATTGGACACAATAGAAATTTCATCCATATAATAGTGACTTTAAAAGTAAATGATAGGTTTGGAATTCAAAAATATAGAAGAAAATTTGGCAGAAGAAAAGCAAAAGACAACTGTGAAAGAATCTGAAATCTATACATGCCAGACTGAAGAGAAAAATCACAAAGATTATTTAAAGAGGATAACCATCCAGAAAATATTATAAATGAAAAAATATTATATTGTAGGAAACAATGCAAGGAAATTCAAGCCTTATGCTTCTCCCCTGTTCCCACTGCCCCAAAATACTATAGAATCCAGTGAAATTGGCCTCTTTAGTAATAAGGGAAAGTCAATTCTAAACATCCATGAAGACTCTATAGCAATGAGAAATCAGAGAAGAAATTGGAGTATGACATTTCAAAAAGCAAAGATTCTTGGGACATAGCCCAAAATAACAAATCTTTAAAAACTGAAACACATGAACTTTCAACAAAAGAAAGGCATTCAAATCAGTCCTTCAAAATCAACTAAAGGTAAGACTATTCAACTTGCAAACATGTCCCATAAAAGAAACACAAGGTTATAATTACAATTATCAGGAAAAAACTAAGCAACCAAATCAATTCCTCTTGTATCTAGGGCAAGGCACAAATCTGATTAAGGGTTAAATGAAAGACCAAATTGATCATCAAAGTCCAAAAACATATGAAGGGCTAACGATTTTGAGGAAAGTTAAAGAGAAAGAAAAGAACAACAAAATTCATATTCTACCTAATGAACAGTTGCTCACCTATATATAAAATCAACATTTTTTTTGATGACACACTGGGAAGTAATTCAAGTGGAGAAAGGAGAGGTAAGATATTTAAAGGAACTGGAGGTACATACCCCACTTAGATGAATGGAGAGAAGAAAACCAGAGAGGAGGGAAGAGAATCAGAGAGACTGATTTCTCTTTGGAAGGGGAAAAGAAATGCAATGGAAACACACTGTCATGGAAGAAAATAAAACTGGCATAATAATGGTGTTCACCTGGAGGAGAATGGTCACCTTGAGAAGCCACTTTCTCTCAACATGATTTGAGCTTTACAAGGTTGTATTCCACTCTAGGAAGAGTGTATGCTTACCCTGGGGTAACATGAATCCAGAAGGGGGCCATAGTTCTAGAAGTTGTATATACTGAAGTTAGAAGTCACAAGATGGTCATGGTAAGGACAGGGGCATTGGACCATGCACAATGACTTGGAATTATAGGATGGCTTCTACCTCACTGTCTCATTCACTAAATTGCTATTTCTAGGAATAAGGCATAGCAAAAGACCCCCCAAAAAACAAAAAATACACTGAAACAAATAGGCAAAGATAATTAAGGGGAGGGAAGATGAGGCAAAATCTACAAATGCATATTATTTATATTTATATTTGAGAAGTCCTATCTTTCGAAGGAACTTTAAGTAGAATAGAAATTAGGATAGCCTAGATGAGGATAGAAAAAAGGAGGATAAATGAAATGAGTTATAAAATAAATAAAAAGATAATTTAACAATTTATGCAAATTCAAAGAATTTTGGATATGAAAGTGGAGTGGGGGGAAATGTGAGAACAGATTAGGATCAAATACGTGTTAAGTAAAATTAATCATAGGGATAAAGTGCTGACTTAAAACAGGAAGGAGGCAAGAAAATTTTGAGAAGAAGAAGAAAACACAAGTCAAGCCTTATCATAAAGACAAAACCAGTCTTCTCAAGGACCCACACTTAGACAGACTGCTAGGGATCCCAATACTCAATATACTTGATGATACATACAACCCAAATCCAAACATATGCCCAAACTCACAACTCCCTCTCCCTGTATCGATATATCAGCATGCTAATAATCATTCATTACCAATTCAGTCCTTTAAACTGCATTGCTACCTCCACATACATTTCTAGAGCGATGGTTCTCCTTACCAATCTGGACTCTGCACAATCCCCACACACCTAATTTTTGCTCCATGCTCTTATCACAGACTCCCAAGGCCTGGTTTGTTAGCTATACCTGTTAGTGATTACTAGCATCAAGAGAATGACCTACGTGTTCTTTTATTGCCTAAAGTGTAATCAAACCCTTTTTATTTGACTGCACAGCTGTTACCTCTCCATTGTTGATTACCTAATCTCAAAGACCCTTAGGATTCTAGAATGGTTTGTGAGTTCCGACCAATTTGGATCACTGTCCAGAACCACTTTATGGTTCTCAGCAACTGAACCTAGACCTTGTGCCTACTCAACCACGAAGGGAACCACAGGGAAGACTCAGAACCATAGAAAACTCATTAGAGATCCTGGAATTAGGGATGGAACTGGATTGCATATAAGTCCCTTCCATTCATTCTCTCCATTCTGGGTAATTAAGTTGACAGAAATAGATTTTGCCTGGGTATTAATTTGTGTGGGCAGCTAGGTGGCACAGTGGATAGAGTACTGGGCCCAGAGTAAGGAAGATTCATTTTCCTGAGTTCAAATCTGGCCTCAGACACTTATAAGCTATGTAACCCTGGCCCTCAGTTCCTCATTTGCAAAATGGGCTGGAGAGGGGAATGGCAAACCACTGTAGTATTTTTGCCAAGAAAACCCCAGATGGGGTCAATGAAGAGTTAGACATGATTGGACAACAACAACAGAACAAATTTGTGTGTGTGTGCGTATGTGCACACTTGTTTCCTAATGTGATGACAAACTGTCCTTAGGAATATGCATAGTCAACAATTTGATTCACTAGTGGTTAGGAAATAATTTGCAATGAATTTGGTGACATTCCTTTCCCAGTAGCTTCCTGGTTAGTAGGGTAATTATCAAGGGCAAATGTTTCAAAGAATATTAAGAAAGATAGAGGAAATCATTCCTTTTTTGGTCTTTATCTTACCTTGATGAATGGATTCAGTATCCTGATTCTTTGCATCTTATTAAGTAGTAAACTCTTACAATGGAAGATCATCTTCCTTCTTAAATAATTTGAAGAGAGTCTCATAAAAAGGAATGCAATTTTTGTAAACCAGACAATATACAAACAGAACTTTGGGGAGTAGAAACAGGACTTCTGGGCAACTCCAGCTCCCACCTCCTCCAGTTCATGTAAAAAATGACTCTAGACAAACTTTGGAGCTACAGAACCCACAAAATGACACAGAGAAACTAAGATCCTCCTAAGGACAGCCTGGCAGGCTGGCAAGAAGTAGCCAGCATAGCACTCTGGGAGCAAAGCCCAGCCCTGCACAAGCCTGAGGTTCTAGCCTCAGAGTGGCCTGACCAGCTGCCAGCTGGAGGGACTTCAGATCACCAGCAGCTGTGGTGGTTTACAGAATTATCAATCCATAGATGCCAAGGACAAAGTGAGAGGTCAGTGTTGTTCGGACTTTGGAACTGGGAATTTGGAGTGCCATCTGGCTTTTGCCCCCAGGTTGAGAAGCCGCTAAGGTGCCTTGGCCATGCAGCTGCAGCCTCATGGCTGCTTCAGAGCTCCTGGTCTGCAGATTGTAGGGGGGCCAAGCTACCAGTCTGAGGGGTAATAGCTCTTGCTTTAACCTGCTTGGATCTGGATTGTCTAGGGTGGAGGTCCTGGGGTGCATGAGCAGTCTGCCAGAGCATGTGCAGGCTTCAGATAGGGCATCCAACTAATACCTCCAGCAGCTGCGAAAACCCCAGCTTTTGGGATAAAGCTCCCATTTCTGGTAGCAGAGTTCTACTGTGGCAAAAGGTTCAAAAGTCAAGTAATTGAGTGTCAATATGAGCAAGCAAAGGAAGCAAAGAAAACAGAGCAATACAATTTTACACTCCTATTTTGGGGACAAAAAGGATCAAATCATGGAACAGGAGGAAGACAGTGAAGCCAGAATTCCTACACCAAAAGCTTCCAAGAAAAATATGTGTTGGTTAAAAGCCATAGAGGAGCTTAAAAAGGATTTTGAACATCAAATAAGAGAACTAGAAGAAAAATTGGGAAGAGAAATGAGAATGATGCAAGAAAATTATGAAATGAGATTCAACAACTTAACTGAAGAAAATAACACCTTAAAAAATAGACTAACTCAGATGGCCAAAGAGGCTCAAAAAGGCAATGAGGAGAAGAATGCCTTAAAAAGCTGAATTTTTCAGATGGAAAAAGAATCTCAAAAGCTCACTGAAAAGAATCATTCCTTCAGAATTAAATTGGAGCAAATGGAAGCTAGTGACTTTATAAGAAATCAAGATGCTGTTAAAACAGATCCAAACAAACGAAAGAATAGAAGGTAATGTGAAATATCTCATTGGGAAAGCCACTGACCTGGAAAATAGGTCCAGGAGAGATAATTTTTAAATTATTGGACTACCTGAAAGCCATGATCAAAAAAAGAACCTAGAAATAATCCTTCAAGAAATTCTTAAGAACACTTAACACACACAAACAAAAACCTAGCTGTGTGACCTTGGGCAAGTTACTTAACCCCAATTGCCCTCCAAAAAAGCAAAAGAAAATTCTCAAGAAAAAAATTGCCCTCATGTTTTAGAACCAGAGGGCAAAACAGAGAGTGAAAGAGTCCACAGATCACCTCCTGAAAAATATTCCCAAAAGAAAACTCCTGAAATATTATAGCCAGGTTCTGGAGTTCCCAGATCAAAGATAAAATATTACAAGCAGCCAGGAAAAAACAATTTCAATATTGTGGAAAAACAATCAGGATAACTCAGGACCTGGTAGCTTCTACATTGAGGGATTAAAGGGCTTGGAATATGATATTCTGGAGGTCAAAGGAGTTGGGATTAAAACCAAGAATCACCTACCCAGTAAAACTGAGTATCATGTTCCAGGGGAAAATATGGTTATTCAGTGGAATAGAGGACTTTCAAGCATTCTTGATGAAAAAACCAGAGTTGAATAGAAAATTTGACATTCAGATACAAGAAGCATGAGAAGCTTGAGAAGGTAAACAGGGAAAAGAAATCATAAGGAATTTATCAAAGTTGAACTACTTATATTCCTACATGTAAAAATGATAATTGTAACTTATGAAACTTTTCTCAGTTTCTCAGTTTGAAAATAGTTGAAGGGAATAGAAATATATATGTATGTGTGTGTGTGTGTTTCTGTGTGTTTGTGTGTGTGTGTGTGTGTGTATATATATATATATATATATATATATGTCTATATAGGAGAGTATATGAGCGTATGAATACATATGTGAGTGTGTGTATATATGTGTACAGGTTTACATAGACAGAGGGCACAGGACCAATTGAATAGGAAGGGATGATACTTAAAAGGTGAAATTGAGAGGTGAGAGAGGAATATAATGAGAGGAAATGGGGAGAGATAGATTGGGGTAAATTATCTCATATAGAAGAGGCAAGGGAAAATGGTTACAACGGACGGGAATGGGTCAAAGCAAAAGGGAATGGGTCAACCTTTTTCTCATTGAATTTGATTTAGGGAGGGAATGACATACACATTAAATAGGGTATCTCACCCTACAGGAGAGTAGAGGGGAAGGGGAGTATAGGGAGGATAATGGAAAGGAGGGCAGGCTGGGTGGGGGGAGGGAGGTTGGAAGCACCCACTTTTGAAAAGGGACAGGATCAAGGTAGAGAATAGAACAAGTGGGAAGTGGGATAGGATGGAGGGAAATATGGTCAGTCTTTCACAAAATATCCACTATGGAGATGTTTTGCATAGCTACACATGTACAACCTATATTGAATTGCTTATCTTCCCAGTGAGGGTGGATGATGAGGGAGGAGGGGAAAGAATCTGGAATCCAAAGTTTAAAAATCAAATGTTTAAAAATATATATACATATTATTATTATTATTATTATTATTTTACATGTACCTGGGAAATGAGATATACAGGCACTGGGGCATAGAGATCCACAGTGCCCTACTGGAAAGTTGAAGGTGGAATGGGGGAAGATATGGGAGAGAGCAGATTGGGGGAGGGGATATTCTGTGGGAACGCTGTTTTGGGGTGGTGGGTAGGGAAATTGGGGAGAAAATTTGTAACTCAAAATCTTGTGGAAATGAATGATGTAAACTAAAAAATAAAAAAGAGAGTAAACAAAAGAACTTTGGGCCCAAATCTTTAGGAAAACAAAATTTCTCTGCGCACCACCTATGTAGCTAGCAATCATATAGTAACTTCTTTTCTGAAAAGAACTTTCAAGAGCATTTTAGTTAATGGCCGCATCATTGGAGTTAAGTGAATAAGTGATTCATTTTTTCTTTTCATCTTAGTGTTTTATTTTTGCCTTCCCACCCATATGCCTTTCTGAATTTGTTTAAAGGGAATGCAGCAGTAAATTGTTTTTGTAATAGTATTTCCCTAGACTATTGAATTAATTTCCATTTTAAAAATTAGCTTGGTTTTGCAGTCTCTAAAAAGGCTATCACCTAGCACATTGTGGGAGCTTAGTACATATTACATAATAACAAAAAATTATAGGAGAGAAATGCATATTTTTAAAGGAAAATCTCCAAAGATGTTAGTCATTATTATTTTAAAATGAAATGTACCCGAGTCAATGCTGTTTATAGTGTGTCTGAAAAATCTAGAGATGGCTTAGTATAATCTGTAATTTTAAAAAATCCATTGCAGAATAATACTAAACCATTTTCAATTGTACATAATTATATGAATTCTGATCTTAACTCAAATTCCACAGGTCTTTTTTGAGATGGACTTTTATTTCCTTTTTGATACTCTATTATCAACTTCTTTCTGAATTAAAACAAGAAATCTCTCAGTTCAAATAGGACCAGGGATCAGTATCAGAAATATACCATTACCTTCTGGGCCCTGATAGATGGATTCTCAGAATATCTTGCTTACTCCATCTAAAAGTAGCTTATCCTAAAAAGTATGATTTCAACGCTGCTTTTGTCTGATGAAACTTATCTATAAAGGGATAGCTCTATCTATGACTTTGGGGAATGAAGGTTACTTTTGTGGTCAAGCTACAAAAAGACCTGTGACTACACTGAGGAAAGCCTTTGCAGGTAGGTGGGACTTGGCACCAACTAGCTCCTGAAGAATGAGAGAAGTGATTGAAAGGGAGACTATATTCACACTGTCCAATCCTCTTCCTACTGTCATGGTAACACAAGGCCTGGTAGTTCTTGCCTTCTATGAGTTATTACAAATTTATTTCCTCACAATGTATACCTAATGGCTTATTATTCAAATTCCTAAAGTCAGTTTGGTGTCATATTGGGACGACCCTCATTCTCCTCCCCCCCATCCCTGAAAAAAGAATTGTCAAGAAAAATCTATTTCTACCTATCATCTTTGGTGCCCAGAGTGGGGAAGATGGGTAGGAAAAGCCCAAATCTATGAGACATTGCATCCAAAGCCCATAATGTCAGAAAGAAAAGTTGATTCCCAACTAAAAAATCCAAACCTCTTCTATGGAGTTTCCTCAGACATGACTCATTTAAATTGGAGTTTAGAAACACTATAAGGAGCATTGACCCAGGTACACTTCCTTTTACAATAACAATTACTAACATCTTTGTACATTGACCTTTTTTTTTTTTTAACTGCTGAAGACTAAGGACTTAGTTTGGAGAATTCATATCAGGCATTTAGTAATAGTGAAGTGGATTACACAGCAGATTGAGACAGGGCTGTAGAAACAGGAATTGAATTCATAGTGGTCTTGGGTTTCCATTCCTATATATCCTCATAAGCAAATTGGTAAAAACAAAAAACTCTTTAGGTTTTCTTTCCATAGAATTTTGATCTCAGTGGTGGGTACCTTTTTAAATAAGTGTATGAATACCTAATCAGGGACCTGTATTTATACTTTTGTCTATGGGCAGTGGAAGCAAGTCAGGGGGTATGACCCAGTCATCTGCCATCACAACTATAATTATTTTGTGATATCTGGCACTAGGTTATGCTAACTCAATAGATGTGTGAGAACTGCTATTTTTTTTATTTTCCCTCTTAATTCCATGGAGAGTAGCATCAAACAAATGAGAGAGTCCCTTACAGCCTGAATATTTGCTTCTATGATAAGAAAATAACAAAACCACTCCTTAGCTTAAACAACTTGTCAGTAAAATTAAAATTATTGCTGTGATAACACTATGCAGTTCCAGACTGAGCTAAAAATTGTTCTGGCCACATACCAACCTAGGTAACCTCAAGGGGTTAGTTGTGCTGGATCTTCTCCATAGGACATGTGGGTTATCAAACACTGCTTTAGATTGTCCCATAATACAATAGATAAGTCCACAGCTCTCTTTGACTAACACAAATATCTGACAACCAAATAACTCTTCAATTATATCCTAAGAACTAAGTTAAGAGAGATTCATCACCATCAAATTGACCACTGAGTGATGAACAGGCCATGGTAATTCATTAAAACAGAAAATGCAAAATGGTGCTCAATACTGTGCTGCTTCCTTTTGCAATGATGGTGGCACAGTGACCTAAAAAGAGATGAAAGGTACTAATAATCATAGTTTTTAGGTCAGTTTTAAACATTAACTTAGCTATTGGATAAGAGATTCTTGAGATCCTTGTCTAGTGACCAAGTGTATATATGCTACTAGAGAATCTGGATCCTATCAATTTTAACAGTCTTGTTATAAATGATAGTGGAAATGAAATTAGAAGACAAATGAAAGTTGAAGCTAAATGGACATATAGGACATATAGTTAAAGGCTCTCCTCAGAAGGAGCTGCTTTTTTCATAGGCAACTTAAAACATCATTTCACAGGAAACTTGGTCATTCCTTCTTACACTGCCCATAATAATTACTTGCAAAAAAGAACACCACAGGGGCAGCTAGGTGGCAAAATGAATAGAGCACCTGCCCTGGAATCAGGAGGACCTGAGTTCAAATCTGGCCTCAGACACTTAACATTTACTAGCCATGTGATCTTGGGCAAGTCACTTAACCACAATTGCCCTGCCCTCTCCCTCCAAAAAATAGTAAAAAAGAACACCATAAAAATAAAGGTAGCCTAGGAGGTAGCTAGGTGGCGCAGTAAATAGAGCACTGGCCCTGGAGTCGGGAAGACCTGAATTCAAATCCAGCCTCAGATGCTTAACACAAAAACTAGCCGTGTGACCTTGGGCAAGTCACTTAACCCCAATTGCCCTCCCCCCCCCAAATAAAGGTAGCCTATTTTCCAGTTGCTTCTTGTAGAGATATTCTTCAAATTAAATCAAGGTCTTCCAAATTAAATCCAGATATACTTAAATACTTGGTAACTTAAATGTAAAGGGAGGACATAAGGAAGAACAGTGAAAAGCAAATTGGAAAACATGGTTCAGGGGTAATAAGTGAGAGTGACCAAAGGCTTATAGACTATGCAAAAACCTGCTATATGTATATTATGAAGATTATAAGCAGTAGCACTTTATGCAAAAGAAGGAGAAATAGCATAAGGAAAAACAAGTATATATAGAGTTTTGTAAGACACTCAACTAAATCTGAGATCATATAGCTATGATGCTGATAGGAAGACAATAGACAGATGAAAATGGGAAAGATATTTAAAGATGTCTATAATAAACATTTTTATCCATCAATGAAAAATGGAGCTACCACATTTGGACTCTAACACAGTATCTTATGCATGTTATGAAGAAGTAGAATGGTATTCAAAGAAAACAAAGCTGGAAAGAGTAGTTTGACCAGACCAAGTATCCACAGAGGAGCTCAGAGCTAGATGTGACATAAATTTGAGGGCATTGACTTAAAAATTAAAGAAATATTATTTTTTAAAAGTGACAGAGAATACCAATAGCTACTGATCTATAGTAACTTTCTCATCTCTAGAAAATATTAATGAGAAAAATCAATACTCAGAGGGTATCCTTGGTCAGAGGGTGGGGTTAGGCTATGGTTTGTACCTCTGGGGGAAGTACTAATATTAGTGAAATCTTAAATTCGTTGAAGACACTCTAAGACAAATGCTATAAGAATCAATCTAAAAATGATCAGAGACTTCTTGGTCAAGACAAATAAATATTTTTAATATTATCTAGCACCTTCTTAATTTCTTCTAATGCCATCCTTAAAGAAGCATGGCAGAATAGAGAGAGCACTGGATTTAGAGCCAAAAGAGCCAGTTTTGATTCTGGGCTGTGCTAGTTACTGCCAATATATATCCTAAGATAGATTACCCCTTCCATTTAGCCTTTAGTTTCCTCACTTGTAAAATGAGGATGTTGAACTAGTCAAGGGCATTTATGTGGGATGGGAGATATGTAAAGTTAAAAAATGTTTTGACAACTGCATTTTAGTATAATCAGGTTGTTGGTGGTTTTTTTTGTTTGTTTGTTTACTGTTATATATTTTATTTTAGACATTTAAAAGCATTATTCTGAGAAGAGGTCCATTGGCTTTGCCAGACTGCCAAAGGTTAAGAATTCTGGAACTAGATGATTTCTAAGATATTTTCTAGTTCTTTTTTTGGAGGGGGGATCTATTATAGAAACTATGTGCTGAGAGAATTCTTGCAGGAAAAACTAGTTCTCAGGGTTATTGGTCCTTTGTCTCTCTCATGTACAGGCTTGAAAAAAGTTTGTAGACACATGTCCTCCCAAAACAAAATAAATAAAAACTCAGAGCAGGGGGCTTCAGGGGAAGGAAAATCATGAGGAAGATGGATAGAACCTCCTTGAAAGAGGTAATGATGACTGTAGGCCATTGGCATAGCAGCATACCAGAATAGGAAAGAGACTCCAAGCCATTTAGGAAGGTGTGCTGAAGGATGTGCTGAAAGATGACAATGGTGGCAAATAGGCCAAGATAGAAAGAAACCATTATAAAGACAGTGAACACTAGGCCAAGGGAAGACAACTTCCAGAGAGAAGGAAGTGGCAGTTGCCACTATGCTTGCTCCAGGACCTATAAGAGTAGTAAATGAGTCAGTTACTAGATTAATTGTTGCCACAGGTTTTGTGGGGCCCACGTTATTGAACCCTTGGGCAAGAGAAAATAAACACTCACTGGAGAATGGTCTTTAAGTATGATCTTGCTATCCAAGATAGGATACTAGTTCTTTGTCTGTGAGTCAATTAGCATTTGTTAAACACCTATAATGTGTCAGGCACTATGCTAAGCATAGGGGATACAAAGAAAAGGAAAAGACAATCCCTACTCTCAAGGAGCTCATGATTTACATGCAAACAGCTGTCTGTTCTATGTATTCCTTTTTATTAATCTGCAAACTGATGAGGGCTGTCTTATCTTTTTGAATTTCCAGAAACACTGGACCCAGAGCATAGAGGAGGCCCAGAATGTGTCAAGGACAAAGCTCCACCTCGGCTGACATAGTTTGTTGTTGGACCCAAACTGGATTTCCTGTGTGTCTTTGGGAGGCAAGACAGGAGCTAGCCAGTCTGTGCCAGGCTGGAATGATACTTGTGCAGCTGGAGCTCTTTGCATATAACCAGACACTCCCGCCTTTTTAGTCTAGTGTTCCAAAGGGAAAAGAATTGCCTTCACCTTGTTCCTCCCCATGGGGAGTGGTCTTGTCTTTTTTCTCCACTTTTGCCAACTATGCCCCTTCCCATGTCACACCCATTCCTGGTATCCCCTCTTCCCTTTGTTCTGCTATTATAAAAATGCAAACCTTTTGGGTTCCACATGCATATTCATTTAAAAAAAATAAACCTGGTTTTCACATAAGTCTCATGAACAAAACAACAACTAGTGAAACTGGTTGAATAGGAATAAAAATGAAAACAAGCAAGCAAAACAAACAAGCAAACAAACAAACAAAAACCCCTGGTTGTGGAGTCAAAGAACCTGGGCTTTAAATAAATCTTACCTCTGGTGTTTCCTACTTCTTTGACCTTGGGCAAGCCATTTAGGGCCAAGTTCCTGGGGTTCTGTATCCCTAGCTATAAAATGAGAGATTTGGACTAGATGGCCTTTGAAGTCTATAATATTTTGGATAGAACCTACTAGTACTTTTAATAATGGTGATGTTGACAAGTTACCTATGGACACGATTGGAAAATAATTTTACCAGCATTAGTAAATTTAATATCAAATATCAAAAATACCAAACCAGAATGACCAAATCTTTAAAAGTAAGTTTTAAGAATCTATTCTATAGGATGTTACATAACATTTCCAGCTATGTCATTCTGAATGCAACATTTACATTAACAACAATCTGAATGCTGTATCCAAAGAAAATTAAATTTGCAGGGCAACTATAACCTGAATATTTTAATGATTAATTACAGTAATTTCACCACTATTGACTCTAGTCCATTTCAAAGCTACCACCAAAATCATGTTTCTCAAATTCAGCTACAAACAAATCACTATAGATATTGGAAATCACCATATGATCACCAGGAAGGTAGCTAAACTCAAAAAGTGTGTGTGTATATATGGGAGAGAGAGAGAGAGAGAGAGAGAGAGAGAGAGAGAGAGTGTGTGTGTGTGTGTGTGTGTGTGTGTGTGTGAAAGAGAGACAGAGAGAGAGAGAGAGAGAGAAACAAAGAGAAAGACATAGAGACACACACAGACATACAGAGAGGGAGACAGACCAGTAGACACAGAGACAGTCATCATGCACAAGATATGGTAAAACAAACAAACAAAAAAACATTGGCCTAGTAGTACTGAAGCAAACTTGCTCCAATCCTAGCTCTGTCATTCACAAACAGTGGTCCCTTTACACCTCTTGATCACAGTTTTCCTATCTGTAAGACAAGAAGTTAGGGCTAAATAGCCTTTTAGATACTTTCCAGTTTTAAGATTGTGTAGGGCGAAATTGTGTTATGAGAACTGCAAGTTTCCTGAGAAATGAATAACAAGTAAGCTCAAAGTGTATTATCACTTTATACCCAACGATGCTAATACTTCAAAGAGTATCTACTGCCAGTAGCATTTCCAGTGGTATTTAGATTACCAGTGCAAAAACTTTCTATTTACTACTGAAGAGAACTGACATGTTTTGTATGATTTCTCAAAGAGATAACAGCCCTGAAGATGGAATAAATACATTTTAATCAATGTAGTCAATGCAAATTCCCACGTTTCAGTTCAAAGACATATTCCAATGGGGTATTCCTTTGACTGTATTTCTAATTGATATATGGCGTGTCTACTTGTCAATGTTACATAATGTAGAAATTGGAAAAAATATTTTAAAACAGTTGCAAAAGTAGGACTGAAACCATTGCAGGCAATCAATTAAGGTATAAGGTTTGATTAGGAAATATGGTGGGGGGTGAGATTATGCAGAAGCAGACTGTATCACAACATTACCCATACATTTTTTATATAATGATGGTTGCAAAAAATAGATTTGCAGGATCATGGATTGAAAAGGGATTACAGAGTCCAACCCTCTCATTCTATAGATTAGGAAATTTAGGAACAAAGAGATTGAATAACTTGTCCAGCTAGCAACTGACTAAGGCAGAGGTTGAACTCATGTCTTAACTTACTTAAAGTCTACTACTCTACTCATTCCTCTATGCTGCCTCTTCTGTCTGGGTGGCAGGTTCTAAAATTTGCTGTATTAAGATTCTTTATAGTCAACTGCTGTTTTTCTATACATAGATTCTGTGCTTTGGGATCATCTAAGCCCAGTGTTTATATCAGGCTGCCTTCCTCTGCATCTAGTATGTGCTTTCATTATCTATCTACTATCCAGATGGTGAGTATTAGTGAAAATTAATTCTGGCACTGGCCTAAGCAAAATGCCTTTAGGAAGGTAGATGATAGATCAAGGATTCTTAACCTGGGGTTCATGGGTCTCAAAAGGTCCATGAACTTGGGATTTTTAATATTTTGATATCTATATTTCAGGAGTTCTTTGGACTTGAATTTTTTGGTAACTTTATTTCAATGGAATTGGTTTCCTTTGCAATCCCCTATATATATTTTGATTTATGCATTTAAAAACATTATTCTGAGAATGGGTCCATAGTCTTTATCAACCTGCTAAAGGACTCCATGACACACACAAAAAATGTTAAGAACCCCTATGATAGATTCAGAGCAGGAAATGACCTTAAGAGTCATGCAGTATAACTCTTTCACTAAAGGGTAGAGAGGTTAAATGACACTCCCAAGGTAACAAAAGTTTTAAGAAAAGGAGCCTGGATTAATCCAGGTCATAGGTTAATAGTTAAAACTGAAAGAAGCACAGAGGATATCTCATTGACACCTCCCCCTCCAAAGTGAAGGAACTGCTGCCCAAGGAAATTAGGTGACTTACTTATGGTCATACAGCTAATAAGTAACACAAGACAGTGTTTGAACCCAGGTACTCTAGACTCTAGAGCTCATACTTTTCCACTGTACCACCATGTCTTCCATGGAATAACTGTTATCAAAAATTTTCAAGGTGATTCTCAAGTTGACTATAAAATATTTTTACTTCTTTTTAAGATTTTTTTAAAAAATTCTTTATTAACTTCTGGTTTACATCATTCATTTCTGCAAGATTTTGAGTTACAAATTTTTTCCCCATTTTTCCCCTACCCATGTCCCCAAAATGGAGGTCCCACAGGATATCCCCTCCTCCAATCTGCTCTCTCTCATATCTTCCCCCAAACCCCCTTCGACTTTACAGTAGGGCATGGTGGATCTCTATGGCCCAGTGGCTGTATGTCTTATTTCCCAATTACATGTAGGATAGTATTAGTATTAATAATAGTATATATATATATATATATATATGTATATCTATAAATCTATATCTATATATATTTAAACATTTTATTTTAAAACATTGAATTCCAGATTCATTCCCTTCCTCCCTTGTCACCCACCCTTACTGGGAAGATAAGCAATTCAGTATAGGTTGTACTTGTGTAGCTATGCAAAACATTATCATAGTAGATATATTGTAGAAGACTGACTATATTTCCCTCCCTTCTATCCCACCTCCCACTTGTTCTATTCTCTACTTTGATCCTGTCCCTTTTCAAAAGTGGGTGCTTCCAACTTCCCTTCTCCCAGCCTGCCCTCCCTTCCATCATCCCCCCTCTTATCCCCACCCCCTCTACTCTCCTGTAGTGTGAGGTACCCTATTTAGTGTGTATGTCATTCCCTCTCTGAGCCAAATTCAATGAGAATAAGGTTTTGCCTTTTTGCCTTCCTGTTCTTCCCCTCCATTGTAAACATTTTCCTTGCCTTTTTTATATGAGGTAGTTTACCCCATTCTGTCTCTCCCCATCTCCTCTCATTATATTTCTCTCTCACCTCTTAATTTCACCTTTTAAGTATCATCCCTTCCTATTAAATTGGTCCTGTGCCCTCTATCTATGTATACCTGTAAACATATATACATACATTCACATATGTATTCATATGCCCATTTACCCCCATATATATATTCCCTTCAACTATTTTCATACTGAGAAAAGTTTCATCAGTTACAATGATCATTTTTCCATGTAGGAATGTAAATAGTTCAACTTTGATAAGTTCCTTTTGATTTCTTTTCCCTGTTTACCTTCTCATGCTTCTCTTGCTTCCTATATCTGAATGTCAAATTTTCTATTCAACTCTGTTTTTTTCATCAAGAATGCTTGAAAGTCCTCTATTCCACTGAATGACCATATTTTCCCCTGGCTATAGTTTTTTTAAAAAATATTTTATTTGTTGTAATCATCCAAGATTCTCCTTCTTGTCCTTTTACCCTACTACTCAATTAAGAACAGGAGAAAAACAAAACTCATTGCAAATATATATAATCAAAGCAAATTTACACATTGGTCATATCCAGTGAAATGTATTTCTGTACCTAGCGCTGTGCACATACATTATTCCTACTTTTGACTAGTTCTGATGAGAGTGAGGTTCAAGTGTGAGCTCCACCCACTGTCCCCCCAATACACTTCTCCTTGTTTGCATAGATGTTTACTTGTGTGCCTTCATTATGTGAGATAATTTTTCTGTCTCTTCTTCTCTCATATAATATATCCCCTCAATAATATATCCCCTTCCCCTTTCTTTCTGTTCTTTTCTTATTCTTTTCTAACTGAACTCCTTTTACAAACCCTGATGATGACAGAATTCATAAGAAATATGTATCATTTCCCCATATTTGCATATGTTACAATTACTATTAACCAAAAATCATGACTATACAAGACATGGGTAGTAACAAGAGAAAGGCATGTGTATGTGGGAACTCCTTATACCAAAGAATACCACAATACAATACCTTGGATATTTATGGGGTTCAGAAAAAAGGGGAAATCTCATGGGAAGAATATAGGCCAATCTCTTCCCAAATGGGAATGACATAGGAAAAGGAAGGGAGCAGTATGGGAGGGGAGTGAGAGAGTGCAAGAGGGCTTGGGAACATTGAACCATGGTGGATATTCTGCTTATCTGAAACAGTCCAAAGTGTACAGTTTACCAGTCTGGGAAGACTGGCCAGAGCCAGAAAGTTTAAAAGAGTTCAGTTATAAACAGACCAAAGTTATGCTATTTTTTTTGGGGGGGGGGCCTTCATCTCTGGAAAATAAGGTATCTCAGAAAAACAAGTTCAGGGGGCCCTCCATATCAGTTTATCCTTGTTTAGTCCTTTATCTTAGTTCATTCACATCTATCTTTTTTATCTTTGTTTGAATTTCAAAGTTTCATACCAACTCTAATCTTTTCATGAGGAATGCTTGGAAGTTTTTTATTTCATTAAAGGTCCATTTACCACCACTACCACCACCACCACCACCCCTGTAGTATTATAATCAGTTTTGCTGTTCAAACTATTCTTGGCTGTAAGTCTATATCCTTTGCCATCTGAAATATTATAGTCCAAATTCTCTCCTTTATAATAGTGCCTGCTAAATAACATGTGATTATTTCTGTAGTACTTTGGTACTTACATTCTTTCTCATTGCTTGAAGTATATTTTCTTTGACCTGGAAGTTCTGGATTTTGGCTAGGGTGTTGATGGTAGTTTTCATTTTGGGGTTTCTTTCAGTAGGTGATCAGTAGATTTTTTCTATTTCCATTTTGCCTCTGGTTCTAAGACATCTAGGCAGCTTTCTTTTAAAATCCTAGAAATAGGATGAAATAGAAAAATATGCATGTATTGGGGCACTTCAGTTGGAGGTATGAAATGAGAAGCCACATGGGAGAATTGTATGGAAGCTGATTTTTTTTTTTTTTTGGTCATGGTGTTCAGATAGGCCGATGATTCTCCAATATTTTCTCCTAAATCTGTCTTCTAGGTCAGTTGTTTTTACTATGAATACTTAACATTTTTTTTCTATTTTCAGGCTTTCAACTTTGTTTTAATGTTTCTTGTTGCCTCATGAAGTCATTAACTCCTGTTTGATCCACTTGAATTTTCAAAGAGTGTATTGTTTTTGGCAAGGTATTCGATTCATTATACCAAACTGTTAATTCCCTTTTCAATTCTTCCATAACTCCCATTTCTTTTCCATTTTTTATCCTCAAGCAATCTCATTCATTAATATATATATATATATATATATATTTTTTTTTTTTTTTTCCTAACTCTTTCTCTATCTCTTCCAGGAATCCCTATTGAATTTGCACCCAAGCTGTCTTTTTTCTCTGAAGCACTGCTTGTAGATGTTTTGGAGTCATTCTCTTCTGTGTTTGTGTCTTGATTGTCTCTGCAACTATAATGGCTCATTATGGTACTGTTCTTTTTTGTTTGCCCATTCTTCCAACCTACTTCCTGATTTCAGACTTAATTTTAGAGCTGAGTTCTCCCAGCACACTTTTGGAGGGAAGATTTGGGCTGGTCTTGTTGCTGCTTTCTTGGGGCATTAAGTATTATGTTATCCCAGGATCTCAGGGGCAGTCTAGGGACTTTCAATGCTCCCAAAAGGGTCTGAACTAGAGCATAGTCTGATTGCAGCCCCTATTGTCTGAGTTCTGCAAGTCCCTGACTTGGGTTTGGATCTATTCAAGAATAGAATACTATCTAGTAGCAGTAGACTATCTAGTAACTAGACTCCATAATTATTAACCATTTGGAAAACTCTATTCCCTAAAGGTGGCAGAATTGTAGGATCCATTGTGGTCTAGGTTTACTGCCTTTGTTATTCCTTTATAAGTTGAACCAGAAGCTGGAAATTAGATCTAGTCTGAACTTGATGTCTGAGTCACACCACTTCTGCTGTTGCTACCTTCTCAACTTCCTACTTTCTCTATATGCTGCTCAAGTCTTTCCTTCCTGGGAAAGACAACCCCACTTGTTCAGGACAGTTGGCACTTGTCTGAATTTCCAAGTCCCTCCATAGGTCTAGGGGATGCCCCAGGATGGGCTTGGGGAGCTCTTTCTATACTGGTGCACAGTGTTTCTTTGGGCACTGATACCATGTACTCCTGCTCCATCCCTATCCCCAGTGTTTGAGACCTCTCTGTTTCCCTATGCCTACTTAGACCAGACAAAAGATTCATTGCAACTCTTGCCAGATTTTTCTGTCAGGATTTGGTCTGGTGCATTTTATACATCTATTTGAAGGAGTTGTGGATGGGAACTAAGCAGTATCACTTCCTTCTATTCTGCTCTCTTGACTCTGAATCCAAATATGAAAAAAAATTAAAAATTATCTTCTCCTTGGAATTATTTACACTTCTATCCCTTAGTAGAGGTTGGTTTCATTAGATCACTAGATCAATTGATCATTACACAGTTCAGAATAACCTTTTCTTTTTCTTGATCTCCTTTTCCTCTGTCCTTTTTTCTTTTCTTTCCTTTCCTTCCTCCTTGCCTTCCTCCTCCTTCTTCCCAATTTATCAGTAAGCCAGGATATTTTGTTTCAAAAGATACTATCAAATATTTTGGTCTTGTTGGATTTTTTAACTGAATCAACATTTATTAAATATACGTGTAACAATAAACTAATGTGTTTTTCAATGTGATTTCTGAAATTTGTCTCACTACTTTATAATCATAACACATATGCAATTACTTATTCTTTCATTCAGACAATTTCCTTCCAAAATGTAAAATTTAAAACTTTCCCATTTCAGATTCATGTAGAATAAAGAATAAATAATATGAAAAGGTGAATTTCTTCCTTTTCAAAAAAATTGTGCTATTTGCTAAGAAGTTTAGAATAGAAATCCTGAAGAGATTTAGGATGAAACAAAGTTCTATTTGCATGTGGTTTGTCAGACTCCATTTCTCTCAAGAAGACTTCAGTTCTTAAGGAGAGAGAGAAGCTTCTACTCCAGAGCCCGCTGACAACTTCATATGTTAATAGTCTTCTATTGAGTGCTAGATACTGGTTTTCAGGAAAACTCTTTGGTATAGAAAAATGCAGTGCACATGGCTTAAACTATACTATGCTCACACTTCAATGTAAATTATACTGTATGTGAAAGGAAAGAAAATTTTGAAGGTTGTCTAGGAACATACTTCTAAATTTCAACTGCTTCTGAACTTGGAAATTTTACAAACTTACACAAATATCCAAGACCAAAAGAACTCTAAAAATGACTTAGCTAATGGACCTGAGACCTTTAAAAAAGGTTTAAAAAAGCCAAGGCCTCTTCCTGCATCCAAGGCCATCTCCTCTAGTACTGATCTGTATCTTGCTACTGGGCCCAGATAGTTCTGGGGGAGAAAGTAAGGCTGGTGATGTTGCATAGACCTCCTTCACTTAAATCCATTCCACTTGCAAGTCATGGCATCACTTTCCTGATGCCATTGTTGTCTTCAAGAATGAAGGACAAACAACAACAACAGCTGATGGATGACACTTAGCTTTGTCAAATAGAAAGATAAGGCAGCCAAGGGTTCATCTGCAAAATGTTTTGGGGAAGAATTGTAAAAGATTGTGATTGGTATAATCCCAAAAAGTAGTAAAGGACATTGGAAGGGAAAACAAATTTACAGAAAGTTTGGTATGAAATTCAACAAAACCAGAAAGTTTGGTATGAAATTCAACAAAGCCAGATGGTCCCAAGTGCATTTACAGATGAAACTTGACAAAAGATAGCAGACAAAAATGGATCAGGTCTGTCAGCATTTTTAAAACATTTTTCATTATTGATGAAGGTAGAGCCACTCTCTCTTGTCTTTAACACCTCATTCTCTGATGTCCTATATTAAGAAGTGAAAATGGCACTAAAGATGACAAAGAGGGAAAAAAGCAACTGGACCAAAGTACATATATGAAGAAATCAATGCCAACAAGACAGAATTTTGAAATTATTGAGGGATCTTGTGCTCAAAGTACATGAAAGAGGGGCGGCTATTCACTGGTACAGTGAATAGATCACTGGCCCTAGAGTCAGGAGCACCTGAGTTCAAATCCAGCCTCAGACACTTAACACAAAAATTAGCTGTGTGACCTTGGGTAAGTCACTTAACCCCAATTTCCCTCCAAAAAGCGGAAAAAAACCCCCAAAAACCCAAAGTACATGAAAGAGGGAAAGATACTAAATTGGAGGTATAAGATACTAAATATGAAAATCAGTTGGGGATATAAGAATGGAATGGAATTTTTTTTATACTGTAATAAATGATAAATACAAAAATTCAGAAAAAACATGGGCAGACATCTATGCACTGATGTGGAATGAAGTAAACAGAATTAGGAAAACAATATATGGGTGTATATATGTATGTATATATATATATATATCAAATTAGGAATATATATATATATATATATATATATATATGGACTATAACAACGTAATTAAAAATAAAAAATTTAAAAACTGAATTATGTAGAGGACTATGGGTCTGGAAAGTTTTATATACCATCAAATGTAGTTGATATAATAGCAATAATAACTACCATTTATATATTGCCTTAACATTTGCAAAATTCTTTTTTTTTTGAGGGCAATTGGGGTTAAGCAACTTGCCCAAGGTCACCCGGCTAGGTTTTTGTCTGTGTGTGCGTTAAGTGTCTGAGGTCGGATCTGAACTCAGGTCCTTCTGACTCCAGGGCCGGCACTCTACTCACTGCGCCACCTAGCCGCCCCATGCAAAATTCTTTATAAGCATTATTTTATTTTATTCTCACAACAACCCTGGAAGACAGGTATAATTATTGTCCTCATTTGTGAAAATTGAGCCATAAGTTAAGTGACTTGCCCAGAGACACACAGCCAGTAAGGTCTGAGGAAACCTAGATGCTAGATTTGAACTAGTTTTCTTGACCCCAGGTTCAGTACTACTGCTATTGAATTGTATCCTCTTCTTCCTCCTACTTATTCTTCTCCTTCCTGTACTCTCTTTTTTCTTCTCCCACTTCCCTTCCCTTCCATTTACTGCTTTTCCTTTTCTTCATTCCCTTTTCCCTTTCTCATTTTCCCATTATCCTTCTTGTGGTGGAAAGGGAAGGAGACATTCAGAAATGACTACAATTTCAAAACTTAAGGCACAAATAAAACTTAAAACACAGATTGAGAAGCAGGGGATGATGCTAGATCTTATCTTCTGGGAAATGAAAATCATAGGATCATAGACTTAAGAATTGGAAGGGATCTTAGAAGTTATATAGTCAGAGCAGTTCCAGCTCCCACTCTCACCAATCCATGTAAAAGGGGAGTCTGAACAAACTCTGGAGCTGCAGAAGCCACAAAATGACACAGAGAAGCTAACCTCCCACAGAGAACAGCCTGGTAGCCTGGCAGGGAGCAGCCAGCACAGCACTCTGGGAGCAGACCCCAGCCCCATGTAAGCCAGAGGTTTTAGCCCCAGGGCAGACCTGACCAGCTGGAGAGACTCCAGAAGACCAGCAGCTGTGGCGTTTCCAGAATTATCAACATATAGATGCCAAGGACAAAGTGAGAGGTCAGTGCACTGTGGACTTTGGGACTAGTGGGGAGAGTGTTGACTTTTCCCCCCAGGGCGAGAAGTGCTGAGACACTTAGGGCAGCATGCAACACATTGCAGCTTCAGTTCCTAGCATACAGACTGTAGGGGGACCTGGCGACCAGTCTAGGAGGTAATCGCTCTTGCTTTAACTTTCTTGAATCTGGATTGCAGTCTGGGGTAGAGGTCCTGAGGTGTGTGACCAGTTTACCAGAGTGTATGGAGGCCTCAGAAAGGGCACCCACCTAACACCTCCAGCAGCTGAGAAAACCCCAGTGTTTGGGACAGAAGCTTCCCTTTCTGGTGGCAAAGTCCTACTGTGGCAACAAGCCCAAAAGTCAAGTAATTGAGTGACAACATGCGTAGGCAAAGGAAACAAAATAAACAGAAAAATTCAACATTAGACTCCTATTTTGGGGGCAAAGACGATCAAAGCATGGAACAGGAGGAGGACTGTGAGGTCAGAACTCCTGCAGCAAAAGCTTCAAATGAAAATACAAGCTGGTTACAGGCCATAGAGGACCTTAAGAAGCAGATAAAAGAAGTGGAGGAAAAATTGGGAAGAGAAATGAAAATGATGCAAGAAAAATATGAAAGAAGAGTCAACAGCCTGACTGAGGAAAACAACACCCTAAAAATAGACTAACTCAAATGGCAAAAGAGGTTCAAAAAGGCAATGAGGAGAAGAATGCCTTAAAAAGCCAAATTTGCCAGATGGAAAATGAATCTCAAAGGCTCACTGAGGAGCATCTTTCCTTCGGATCTAGAATGGACCAAAGGGAAGCTAGTGACTTTGTGAGAAATCAAGATGCTGTTAAATAGATCCAAACAAATGGAAGAATAGAAGGCAATGTGAAATATCTCATGGGAAAAACCACTGACCTGGAAAATAGATCAAAGAGAGATAATTTAAAAATTATTGGACTACCTGAGAGCCATGATCAAAGAAAGAACCTAGAAATCATCCTCCAAGAAATTCTCAAGGAAAAACTGCCCTGATATTTTTGAACCAGAAGGCAAAATAGAGGTTGAAAGAATCCACTGAACACCTCCTGAAAAAGATCCCAAAAAGAAAACTCCTAGGAATATTACAGCCAGGTTCTGGAATTCCCAGATCAAGGAGAGAATATTACAAGCAGCCAGGAAGAAACAATTTGAATATTGTGGAAACACAATCAGGATAACACAGGATCTGGCAACTTCTACACTGAGGGATTGAAGGGCCTAGACTATGATATTCCACAGGTCAAAGGATTTGGGATTAAAAACAAGAATCACATACCCAGCAAAACTGAGTATCATGTTTCAGGGGAAAATATGGTCATTCAGTGGATTAGAGGACTTTCAAGCATTCTTGAAGAAAAAAACAGACTTGAGTAGTAAATTTGACATTCAGACATAAGAAGCAAGAGAAGCATGACAAGGTAAACAGAGAAAAGAAATCATAATGAACTTATCAAAGTTTAACTATTTACATTTCTACATGCAAAAACAATCATTGTTAACTGATGTAACTTTTCTCAGTATGAAAATAGTTAAAGGGAATAGAAATACACACACACACACACATATAGTCTTTATCGGAGGGTATATAGGTGTAAGAATACATATGTGAATGTGTGTGTGTGTGTGTGTGTGTGTGTGTGTGTGTGTGTGTGTATGCTTACAGGTACACAGAGATAGAGAGCACAGAACCAATTTAATAGGAAGGGATGATACTTAAAAGATGAAATCAAAAGGTGAGAGAGGAATATAATGAGAGGAGATGGGGAGAGACAGAATGGGGCAAACTATCACATATAGAAGAGGCAAGGGAAAATGGGTACAATTCAGGGGAAGAACAGGAAGGCATAAGGGAATGGGGCAACCTTATAATCATTGAATTTGGCTCAGGGAGGGAATGACATACATATGAAATTGGGTATCTCACCCTACAGGAGAGTATAGGGGAAGGGGATGAGAGGCGGTATGATGGAAGGGAGGGCAGGATGGGTGGGAGGGAAGTACAAAGCACACACTTTTGAAAAAGGGCAGAACTAAAGTAGAGAATAGAACAAGTGGGAGGTGGGATAGGAGGGAGGGAAATATAATCAGTCTTCTACAATATATCTACTATGATAATGTTTTGCATTAGCTACACATCTACAACCTATATTGAATTGCTTATCTTCTCAGTAATGGTGGGTGACAAGAGGGGAAGGGAATAAATTTGGAATTCAAAGTTTTAAAACAAAATGTTTAAATATATATAGACTATTATTAATACTATTTTACATGTAATTGGAGAATAAGAGGAGGGGATATCCTGGGAGACTGCTATTTTGAGGAGGTGGGTAGGGGAAAAATGGGGAGAAAATTTGTAACACAAAAACTGGTGCAAATAAATGAAATAAAACAGAAGTTAATAAAGCATTTGAAAAAAAAAGTTATCTGATCTAGCCTCCTTCCTTTTAGGGATGAGGAAGCTGAAGCCTACTGACGTTAAGTGACTTTCGTAAAACCATACAGAGAATAAAATGTAGAGTCATTTAAAATTCAGTCCAGTGTTCTGTCTATTGTACTTGACTGCCTTCCAAAAAGGTATAATTATTCCAAAGGAGCCATATAATTGCAGAAAGAGTGACATGGAGGCTTTAATAGGAGGCATGAAAAAAGGAACTACATGGGAAAACTACATGGAAGCTTTGTCCATTATCTGCTATACATGATGGGGTGATATCACCACTGAAGAAGAGTTTATTGACCAGCCAAAATTGTTATCTCTTTGGGCTCTTAGATGGATTGTTTATTTTCACTGATCTGCAAATAAATATGTTTATTCTTTGAGCTTTGTAGCCAGACCTTTGTGAAGGGAGTTGATGACACTTTGTGTGGTAGTGTTAGATAAAATGTTACCAGATAATCTATGGGGAACAATGGGGCAGAGAAGTATGAAGTTCCCAAATATGTAGCTGGGTCCTTCAAAAACTTTCACAAGGGTTCCAGTGTTTAGGGTGCACTTTAGGGTTCTTCTTTGGTATCAAGGCCAGGAGGTCAAAGAAATTCTGCCTTGTTTTTCTCAGAATGTCAGTTCTTCAATTAAGCACACTCTTAGATATACCCTTTGGAGAACTCTATTTTGTCTTAGCCTGCTCCTCTCCCCTTTCCTTAGCCCTCAGGACTAGGGTGGTCTACTGAACAACAAAATAAGAGGTTAACTGGTTCACTTCAGGATCACCCTATCTATTTAAAAGGCAAGGGAGTTGACATAAGTAGCAAGGTTTTTTTTTTTTTTTTCTGATTTCCAATATACTACTTTATCTTGTGATACCTTAAAATACAGCTTCTTGATGACTCAACCAGAACATTAATCATCATTCTGTGTGAAGGTTAATAGAATAAATTTGGTTGGTTGACTTCAAAATCTATTTGTTTGTGAAGATGTGGTATTTTATGCAAAAAGGATAATTAGTAGTTCTGACTTGAGACATTTTAAACACAAATTACCTCTATAATAAAAATTTTGTGGTCAGTATTTTTTCAAATGATTAAAATAATTCATTGATGCTTTAACTACGTGTATCAGTTATTCAGACCCTATGACAGTAATAAAGGTTTGGGTCCAATGTTTTTTTTTTCTTTTAAATATTCAAAAGTACACATAAAATTGATGTTTTCCCCATGCAGCTACTTTGTTAAGAGGGAAAATATGAACTGAATATAATAGTTCTGTATTAAACTTCTAAGATACATAATTTTATCCATTTGGGTACTCCCTCTGCTAGTGCACATTACAATCCTGCACACTGTATAGATGGTTTAATGAGTCAATGTAATAGAAAAAAAGTATGAACAATACTTTGTTGATGCGTCACTGTGAGCTTAGTAGGCTGGTTCTCAAGTGACAGACATATATAACCCAATACCAGGACTGTCTTCAGTACCTCTCTATAATCCCCTCTATGATGCTGCTAACAAATAATTTCCAGTCATTGTTTGTTCTCAACTTTCTTCTATTCGTTTTTCTCTCTTCCACTCAGAAGCATTCTTCCTACAGAAGCAGAACAGTTGATTCTATTTTCTCTCCTTCCATTATCTTCATCTACTTCATCTCAGTCATAGAGGGACTGGATCCTTCCTTCCATCTTCCTACTTCAGGAAATAACTAAAAAAACAAACTACCTCTTTATAGTTCTTAAAATTCATCAGCAACCTGAAGTCATTCTAACCTTTAACACTCACACCATATTCTTACAAGATCATGTCTCACTTTTGTATTTTTCTTTATTGCCTTCCCTTGACATCTTTCATATGTCTTTTATTTTTCTTAAATTTTTATTTATATTTTTGAAACTTAATTGCAGAGTTCCTTATATATCCACATCTCCCCTTCTTCTTCATGCTGTTTGTCTTAAGAATTTTGTTCCAAAGAGCTTCATAACCTTCTTGGGTCAGTTATCCTGAGGACATTAGCTCACTGAGTTCTACTCTATCTTTTTTTCTGAACTCTTTAAAATCCATTCTGATAAAAAGCCATGATGAATGTTAGAAAATCTTTAGTTTTCTTCTCTATCATGAATTCCAAGATTGAATGGGCATTTCTCCTCATGTCTTCTTTTATATTTACCTTACCAATGTCTTTATTGTCCAGTCAAGTCCGGAATAGCAAATTACCCTGGTTGTTCCCTCTACTTTTTTTTCTTTTTGGAGGGGGGAAGGCTGGGCAGTTAGGGTTAAGTGACTTGCCCAAGGTCACACAGCTAGTAAGTGTTAAGTGTCTGAGGCTGTATTTGAACTCTGGTTCTCCTGACTCCAGGCCTGGTGTGGTGCTTTATTCACTGTGCCACCTAGCTGTCCCCACCCTCTACTTTTTTAAAGAAAGAAATTATCATTATGGTAAATGAAAAAATTCACCAGCTGCTCTGCTTTTGGCAGAACTCTCATAATGTCAGTCATTCAGTCAACTAGCATTTATTAAATACCTACTGTATTAAGGCACTGTGCTAAGAATACAATTGTTTTTGAAGTCCCTCATTACTATATCCTGTTCCCTCAAATATTTCTTCCTTTTGTTCAGAGGTTCTCTATTAGGGATAGGGACTAGACCTATGATTTCACTGCTGTAGGAAACTGCCAGATGAGGCAATTTCCTCTATTAATGCAGGTTGGCAACTTCTCTACAGCTTATAGTCTTTGACAATTGTCCAGAGCACTGACAGATTGTGTTTCACTCAGGTTTACATAGCCAGAATGAGTCAGGAGGCAGAACTTGAACCCAGGTCTCTCTGGCTTCTAGGATAGCTCTTAGTCTAAGCTAGCAGCTAGGTGACACAGTGGATAAAATATCGGGCCAAGAGTCAGGAAAATTTGAGTTCAAATCTGGCCCCAGATACTTAATAGTTGTGTGATCTTGGACAAGTCTCTTAACTTCTGTTTGTTTCAGTTTATTCATGCCTAGCTCATAGGGTTGTTGTGAAGATCAAATAAGAATATATTTATAAAGTGCTTAGTACAGTGCCTGACACTTAATAGACACTATATATATGTGTAATCCCTCTCAGTCTGTAGTAACAGTAATAATAATAAAGAACCCAGACTTAGCGACCAATGTAGAAAACTGTATAATATACCTCTGCAGGTTGCAAAATTTTAGCACCTTTAGAATCCCTAGCAAGAAAGACAACCTGATGGCTAGAACTGTATGTCAGAAATTCCCTTTTTCATATACTAATGGACAACAACTTCCTAGTAAAACAAACAAACACTTTGTACTGTCCTTGATAATTCAACTATCCTGGAACTAAAATGCTATTGTAGACAGAATGGTGCCCACAGCTGCGTAGAAGTAACACTGATCCACAACAATTTAAGAACACTTTTTTTTGTTTTTGTTTTTAAAATTTTATTTATTTTTAGTTTACAACATTCAGTTCCACAAACTTTTGAGTTTTAAATTTTCTCCCCCTCCTTCCCTTCCTCTTCCTCAAGATGGAATGCAATCTGATATAGGCACTACATATACATTCACATTAACCATATTTTCACATTAGTCATGTTATAAAGAAGAATTATAACCAATGGAATGAACCATGAGAAAGAAGAAACAAAACAAAGCAAAAAAGAGAGAGCAAATAGTATGCTTTGATCTGCATTCAGACTCTATAATTCTTTCTCTAGATGTGGACAGCATTTTCCATCATGAGCTTTTTGGAGTTGTCTTAGAACCTTACATTGCTGAGAAGAGCTAAGTCTATCAAAATTAGTCATCACACAATGTGGCTGTAACTGTGTACAATGTTCTCCTGGTTCTGCTCCCTTTACTCAGCATCAGTTTATATAAGTTTTTCCAGGTTTTTTCTGAAGTCTGCTTGCTCATCATTTCTTATAGCACAATAGTATGCCATTACATTCATATAGCATAACTTGTTTAGCCATTCCCCAATTGATGGGCATCCCCTCAATTTCCAATTCTTAGCCACTGCAAAAAGAGCTGCTATAAATATTTTTGTATATGTGGGTCCTTTTACCATTTGTATTATCTCTTTGGGATACAGTCCTAGAAGTGGTATTGCTGGATCAAAGGGTATGTATATTTTTATAGTCCTTTGGGCATAGAGGAACAATGTTGTTTTTTAAAAATATATGTAGACATACCAATTGCACATAATATCTGAGTTCTTAGAAGCTTCAAAAATATAGAGGCCTTGCCAAAGAAATTAAAATCATGTGAGGTCATTCTATCTTGTCATGCTTGTCATGCTATCTGCTACTGCAGTTGCTCAAAAGATGTAGTGAGCCTACACAAAATATGCAATACTCTGCTAAATATTAAATATATTTTTTTGCTTTAGTTTGGATCCTTAATACTTAACACAGTGCCCAACATCTAATAGGTGTTCAATCAATGCTCCTTATCTAAATGAAAAATATCAGGATAGTGATTTGTCTTAGGACCATTTCTATCAGTTTATCTAAAAAGATAGGAAGGAGATGAGCAACAACAATAATAATAGCTCACATTTATAGAGCTCTGTAAAATCTGTGGTGGTGTTTTCTGACAATATTGCTTCTGTTTGTCTCTGTGTTGCTGCTCAACTGAAAGCTCTCTATCATGTTTCCTCTCTGCTGAATTTTCTGGATTTGCAGTCAGAAATACTTGAGTTCAAATCTTGTCTTACACATTTACTAGTTGTATGACATTGTCAAGCCATTTAATCTCTCTGGACCTCAGTTTTCCTTCTCTGTAAAATGAAAGGGTTCTACTTAGAGGCCACCAAGTTTTCTTCCAGTTCCAAATCTGTTACTTTGATTTTCTGAGTACATATTCTTGATAGAGAATGTCATTCCATCATCTCTTTTGAAAAAGATATACCTTTCCAAGTCTCAATGATCTTAAAGTTTAATTTGCTTGTAAGGATTGTAGCTCACTTTCATAATTGTTCATATTTTGTGCACTTGTGTATGGAAATCTAGAGGCCTCTGAGAACTGCTTTAGCCACGTGCTAGAAATTTTGGTGTGTTTGTTAGCTCTAGTCTAAAGGCTTTTCCCCAACAGGGGTGGGAGGATAAGAACTATGGGAAAAGGATACCTTGAGTACAAATAGAAATAAGGTATGGAACAGGAAGTTTTATTCCTCCACATAGAAAAGTGAATATTCAGACGTTTGCGAACAACTTCTTTACGAAAGATGCTCATTCTCTTTTTTACCTCCCCCTGAGTATAGCTCCATTAAGTCTCTTGATCTTCCTCCCAGGTCCTCTCTTTCTGTGGTAGCCTCTTTACCTCTTGGTCAGTCTGCCTCTGCTGCCTTTTTCTATCTAGCTGCTCCGGTGGCTTATACTATGCTGTCTGGATGCCTAGAAAGGAGAGCAAATGTCATTGAGATCTCACAAGGCCCTAGGCCAAAGAAAGAAGACACAAAAAGGCAGCTTGGGGGCATATGGGGCGGGGTTTGTGTGTGAAGATATTTCTAGCACCAAAACTCTGTAGTTCAGGGATTACAGGTCGTGAGTGAGAAGGGCCCCTCCATCAGGTCACCCCACAGGGGCGCTGTGGACACATCTGGGGGCCTTTTCTCACTGATGGATCTTAGACACCATGATTTGCTGTGCTGGTTCAGTATTCTTTCCTGTGTAGCGCCGTGCACACGTTCCCAGGGAGAAATGGTTCCTGGGCAGGGGGAGGTCTATAGAACGTAGGAACCATGAAGTAACTCCTTTAGGGGGAACCCTAGAATAGCTTTTTAGGGGGATCCCTAGTATAGTTCCATGGAGGAGGGGCTTTCTCAAGGTTGTGGGTAGGGAAGGGTTGACATCTGAAGGCTGCGAGATGTCTAAGCACCGAACACTGGGAGATGAGGGTGGCCCCGAGGCAGCATGGCTTAGACTATTTAATGGTGTGGAAAACAACCGGTCTCCCACTGGGGCCTGCCTGCATCACCCCCTACCGGTGGCCTACAGGATTCATGGCATCTGGCATCATTCTCTACCTCACAGGAGTATTTCCCTCCAGTCCTTACCCCGCCTCATCCCGCTCCCGCTGGGCCTCAGCCTCTCTGGGCATGCGTCATCATCCCTCAGGCTATTAAAGTCCCGCCCACTACTTGGAACGGCCCCGCCCCTCCCCAGCCCCTCGGAGCCCCGCCCACTGAGCAGGCGCAGTAGCCTCTTCAAACTTGGGGAAGAGCCTTCCCGAACCTTCTTTCCTTAAAAGCGATGTGGAGGAGGGAAAGGAACAGTGAGAGGTAAACGCTGTCTGAACTTTCACTCAACTGGCTTAGTAATGCTAATAATATTAACTAAGGTACTAATATATATTTTATACATAAGCTATATGTGTGTCCCATATATTACACACACAAGCAAAACCTTAAAGGTACATATGTGTTACTTTGTTTACCTTGAAGCTGTATTTAATTTATACACATATAACATTTTTAATATATTTATTTTATTTTACATTAGTTATAAATAATGTATTTTATATATTTATATATTTTATATGTAATGTTAAGGTTTTATATATATTCCATATATGGAAATATGTAGCTTTAAGGTTTCCTTTATGTATATTTCCAGACATTACATATGTGTGCATATATATGGGTATATGCACTCCTGTATATACACTTACCCATATATACATAAATACGGAGAGGGAGAATGTGCTTTAAGATTTCCTTATATGTGCTATTTCATTTGATCCTCAGACAACCCTGGGAGTTAGGTGATATTATTATTATTACCATTTTGCAGATGAGGAAGTTGAGGTTGAATCACTTGCTGAGCTAATGGCCTAATAAGTGCCTTAGTCTGGATTTAATCTCAGATCATAAATCCAACACTCCATCTTCTATGCCACCAAGTTGCTTTGGTTTTTCAGAGTTTAGGGTCATCTTCATACTGATTTTCCAATGTAGGACTTGAGTGGTAGAGATGTATGTTATAATCATAACTAATTTGGTCTATGATAAAATTCATAAACAGAAGTCTTTTGAAAAAAGTTATTTATGATGGGATACAGTAAGGTTTCTAGCTCAAATTGGGGCCCCACCACATGGAAACAGGTCAAATACCTCAGTATAATTATAGCTCTGTTAAAATAGTTATGATTTCAGTTTATTTTTGAGCCCCCCCCCCTCATTTTAAAAAGAACATGAATTAAGATTAATCATTTAGGCCCAGTATTGTATTGAGAATACCTAGGATTAGTAAATCTGTGCCACCCTACCTACCCCCCCCCCCCCCAGTTAATAAAGGTAAAGGAAATCTTCAAGAATACATATAGAACAAAACACAAATCTGATCAGAGAAGATGCTTCTGGCTTATGCAACTCATTCAATATAAATTCTGTGTACTTTTAAAATTTAGTTGCTCCAAGAAAAAGCAGTTGTTAGTAGAAACTCAGATATCTGAGAATCTGGGAATGATGTAAACATCATCAATGGCCCTGTAGGCTGGATGAGACTTTGGGTTGCTTTCTTCTGGGACTAGATCAGTCTACTCTGGAGGGGAATTTTGTGTTCATGAAAGTTGATGTGGCAGCTGCCCTTTCCACTGTATAGAGGAAGGAGGTAAAATTGTGAGCAACAACTCTGACTTTGCTATTTTAGTTTTATTGGAGGGTAGGGCATACTTTCTGGAATGCCGGCTAGAATGCTATGTAGAACTGAGAGGCTCAGGACTTATGTATACATACGTGCAGCACACTTAAGAACAAGAAGAGTTTGTAGTGTAAAGAGTACTGGAAAGAGGACCTGGGTTAACATGTTGCTGGACCAACAGAAATGCTACATAAAGGAATTCTGGAGGCAGCTTAGGTGGTGTGCTAGCTAGACACTGAATAAATGCCTATTTCCTTCCTTTTTACTACTGCTTAGAGTAATGTAGCAGGTTTAGGTATTGACTTTTTTTTTTAATGCTAGAGATGAGAAACGAGTGGTTTTAGAGGAGAATAACAGAAGTATTTAAAGGTTGAGAAAATTGAATCTATGTGAAGCATCTTCAGAAAAGAAGCCTGAGGAATGGCTAATTTGTCTTTAACTATTACTGATAAGCAGAACCCTTTACTCTGTGACCCCTTCCTACCTTCCCAGTCTTCTTACACATTACTTTCCTCCAAGCTCTCTAAGATCCAGATACACTGACCTATTTATCATTACTCTCAAATGACACTCCATCGCCTGTCTTTGCACTGCTTCTTCCTTGTCATCTCCAACACCAATTTCGCTGGCTTCCTTTGAGACTCAGCTCAAATCTCACTTTCTTCAGGAGACATTTCCTGGTCTACAGTCTGCTCCTGTCAACACACCCCCCCCTCCCCCGTATACAATTATTTTCTATTTACACAGTGTATAACCTTTATATTGTACATGAGCATCTGCATCTTGGATCCCCCCATTTGATTATGAGTTCCTAAGGTCAAGGACCACAGTTTTGCCTTTCTTTGTATCCCCAGCACTTAGCACAGTGCCTGGCACAGAGTAAGTGCTTAATAAATGTTTGTAGACTAGTTAATTTAGTGAGTAGCCATCCATTCTTGCAGCTTACTTGGTCTTTTACATGGCCACCATTAGGACACAAGAAAAAAGTGGGGTTAATAAGTAGTGCTTACTAAGCAAGTGGCCACCATCTAGACTTGTAGCTATGATGAGTCCCAAGGGGATTAGCTATGGCTACCACTAAAGGATATTGTCTCTATTTGATTTCTTGTGTGAGAGGAAGTCAATTTCTAATACTTCCCTGCTTTTCCTATCACTACTACTTGCTTAAATCCTTTGGATTAGTTGTTTTTATGTGTAACAGGGCTTTAGTTTATGCCAGGATGTCCTCAGATGGATACATCCACGTAGGAAAAACCAGAGAAGAGAAGACATCGGAGAAGACATCCTGCATTGGCCTACCCCACTGGAAGGAGTAGCCTCTTTGCATTGGCTGAATAGCCAGAAGTGATTGTATCTTTAAAACCACCAGATGAGGACTCCCCTCTCCTCTCTTTCTAGCTCTGTCTCTTTCTTTTGTCTCTGCCTCTATCCACCTCTTTCTCTCTCTCATTTGTCCTTTTCAATTCCAAGTGTACAGAGCAGAGTCCCCTATCCATATTGGGACATCTGACTGTGGTGACCTTGGAGCCAGAGGCAAGTCAAAGGAAGCTTTGTGCTTGGAAATTTCTCAAACTAATGTTATAGAGGTACTAAGCTAAGTTGCACAGAAGTGTTTGGTGGTGGTAGTGGGCTGTTTGTATGTTTATTCTTCCTGTGTCTTTGAAGTATATATTCCTTTGTAAAAGCTAATCTTATTAAGTGATTAAATGGAACTTAGATGCCTGGGACTTGTAAAAGTGGGGAATCATAGTCAGTGGGGGCTTGAGCAAAGGGCAGAAAAGAAACACTCTCTCCCATCACCTCAGCCTCCTAAGGATACCAAAAACCCTGGGGAGGAGTGAAATATAAATATAAAACACTTGTCCCTTAGACAGTGGCAGGTACATATTTCTATGGCTAATTCACTGTTACACATGAACTCTTAGCTTTAGCCTCTGACCAGACTTCTGTTTATTCCTTTAGCTCTCAATTTGTACCATGTTTTCCCTCTATTATGCTCCCCTTTTTTTCTCCCAAATGTGGCTCTTACATATTAAAATGTAATCAGGAAATATTTAATAAATAAATAAAATACATTTAAGTATAGATAATGTTACACTTTAAAACTAAGTCATTATGCAACTCACAGATCCTTCTGTATGATTTAGTAGACTCTGTTTCTGTTTGAGTTTGATGGAAGGTGTGGAGCATTGAGAAGATGTCATTCACACTAAGTTAGACAGCTTAAGTATATGGCAGAGATAGGTTTTTTGACTCTAAAACAAGGTATTCATCCACTATACCATGCTACCTGTGGTATAATATTTATGCTTCTTTGGTGAGAATATAAAAGGGTCATTTCCCTTTCTGTTATGTGGGGAAAATATCATGGAGAGTTGAGATAGGATTTCACAGAAGTATTTTGAAGGAAGAGGAAGACTTTTTGAGAGCAAAGATTTTTGAAACACTGTTGGTTATTCTAATTTCTTAAGGTCCTTCAAGAATAGGGTAGAGAAATAATTATCCATGTATCAAGGCTTACAGGAATATTAGTTAGATAGTAGTCTGGTTTATATTATAATAAGCTTCTTTCCCAATCCTAATTCTCTTAGTCATGTAATAACCCAGGAGAGACTATGATCTAGTGTAACAGTATAGGCTGGTAGAAACAAGTATGCCCAAGGTACATATTTCTTTGGCTAATTCAGCAATCCAGCATTTTCTCTAAGCTCTTGTTCCTGGGATTCTCATTCATTATTTTTCCATCTGGAAATAAATTTGCAGTGGTGGCCTTAGGTATTCTGTAGAACAGCTGGGGTCAGCCCTAGAGAATTTGAAAAGGTAGTGGAGTACTGGTTGTCAGCAGCTTCCCAGATGTTAAGAGAATTAAGCCCTGCAGTTTTGTGTAAAAGAGTGTTTATATTCAGTTCTTCACATTTCTGTGCAGTGTTTTAAACGTTTATATTGCATCTCTTGATACATAACAATATCTATCTTAACTGTTAATAAAAATGAAAACAGAATCATAGAATTCTACTTCATAAATTATACGATAATTAATTACCGTTATTTTAGATAATGCAATAACTGCAAAATATGAGAAAAATACATAGTATTCTTTTGCACAAAAAAAAGTGGAAAAAGGAAATTTCCCCCATTACTTGTTGAATTTTTAATTGGTTTTTGAAGGAGGAAGCAAATTTGAAGCTAAGATTTATAGATGCTAGAAAGTAGGTCATCTTGCTTATGCATAAAATCTATTTCTTGGACTAAAGAACGGTATTATATAGGAAATTGTTAGAATGACCTTCCTACACTTTTGTAAATTAGTAACAAAAATGCTTAAGGAATCATTATGTTCAATTTTTGTGGGTTATCACCTATTTCCATGCTTTATTTTGTTTCAGATAAAAACAAAAATTGTCCAAATGAGTAATTGCATAGGCTCATTAACTAAAAATGTATCCTATAGACTCATAAGGCTAAAAAACAAACATTTGTGTTAAGCTGGAAATGTTCTACTGCTTTTCACTTACATTATCTTGCAGAGGGCTACACATTTTTGTCAAACTAGAATGAACTTGGTTTAGTATTATTTCTTTTTTCCAACTGTGTGTGGAACATGAGAACAATGGGAAAATATTCTTTAATTAATTCTTTGTTTTTCTAATTTATGAGACAAGGACTGGACATGGTCTATCATGTACTATTCACATAACTTTGTTTGCATTTTTAAACATTTCTTGGCTGTGGAGGATTTCAGTAGGCAGCAGACTATAAGAAATTAGTGGATTAACGATGTCTGTGATCCCTTTAAAAATTTCTAAAACCTATTATTGGAGAAGAAAGAACTAATCCATTTACTTTTTTCAGCAACTGAACTTTGTCATGTCATTAAAATTTAAACAAAAATGGTTTGAAGGTTTGGATTCATAACCTTATCTCAACCCTGTTATATCTGAATTTTCATTTGTCACCTTATTTTTTGGTTTCCAGAAATTAATCTAAAAATTAGGCAAAGAAAGATTAAAAAAATTTTTTTTTCACAATTTCTTGATTCTGGCCTAGTCAAAAATCACAACAACAAGCTTTTTTTTGCAGTTCTTGAACTTAGTGGCCAACACAGACTAAAAGAGGAGAGAGGTGTTTAAAACCTCTTCTTGTGCTAGGCTAGAATTGGGAGGCCTTCTGTGGTTCATGTTTAAAATGATATGTATCTTGGCATTTGTTTGAGAGGGCTTATTTTGTTGCTAGACAACTAGAGAAATAGGTCACGAGATGAATAGAATAACAGGAAAGCTGGTTTTTCAAATAAAGTCAAAAAAATGTTTGTTATTATGATAGAGGAGCCAACACAGGGAATTTTATTACTGATCTAATTCTCCCAAACTTGGAAGAACTGGTTGTTACTATGGAAATGGTGGGTACCTTGAAGGGAAGTGACCAGTCCCTCCAGGAGTTAGTAATAGAGAAGAAATCTATCCCTAATCTTGCATGAATCCTAGATTTTGGTAGAGTTCATTTCAAAAGGTTCAGAGAGAAGATAGGTCATATCACTGTTGACTAGGATTCTATACAACTTGGCCCAAGACTCTTAAGAAGGCAAAAGGAAAACAATTCCAATGAAGGGGGTGGGAAATAGGACTTAAAGAACAAAGTCTAACCCCAATTGTCCTGCTTTCCCCCCTCCAAAAAAAGCCAAAAAGAACAAAGTTGAGTACATAGGGAACTCACCAACCAAATTAATTGGTTTTCTTTTAAAGATATATGAAAACATTAGGAAAACAACCTAATTATATTGAAAACAAAATACCTCCAAATTACATATTGCTAAAAACCTCTGACAAAATATAACATTCATATATGCTAAAATCCCTACATATCATAAGCACGAGACCATCCTTTTTTTTTTTTTTTTTAAGGTAATGAGGGTTAAGTGATTTGCCCAGAGTCACACATCTAGTAAGTCTCTCAGGCTGAATTTTAACTCAGTTCCTCCTGACTCTGGGGCCCGTGCTCATGTGCCATGTTGTTGCCCTATGACCATTCTTTTTTTTTCTTTCTTTCTTTTTGGAGGGGAGAGGGCAGGGCAATTGGAGTTAAGTGACTTGCCCAAGGTCACACAGCTAGTGTTAAGTGTCTGAGGTTGGATTTGAACTCAGGTTCTCCTGACTTCAGAGCCAGTACTCTATTCACTGTGCCACTTAGCGCCCCACTATGACCATTCTTTTTTGTTTTTGTTTTTGGAGGGCAATTGGGGTTAAGTAACTTGCCCAAGGCCACACGGCTAGGTTTTTGTTTGTGTGTTCGTTAAGTGTCTGAGGCCGAATCCGAACTCAGGTCCTTCTGACTCCAGGACCGGCACTCTACTTACTGCGCCACCTAGCCACCCCATGACCATTCTTAACATAATGAAAAGTATATACTTTAAGCCCAAAGTTAGCGTCTCATTATTTGCAATGAGGAAACATTAAAAGCTTTTCTAGATAATGCAAGAGTAAGGCAAGGATATCCTATCTCCATTAGTTTTAGAAATACATATTTTAGTTCTAGAAATGCTAATGATAGCAATAATACAAGAGAAAGAAATTAAAGACATAAACATAGAGAAGAAACAACATTTTCAATATTTGTTGATGACATGGTGGTTTACTTAGAAATTTTAGGGCAATTAGAAATGAGACAAAACAATAGCTTTAGTACAATAGCAGGATGTAAAATAAATACATAAAATCAACATAATTTCTATATAACAATAATAAATTTTAGGAAGAGATAATAGAAATGGAAGTTCCATTCAAAATAACTACAAAACACATAAAATATTTAGGAGCCATTCTGACAAGGTATACTTTAGACTCATATAAACATGGTTGCAAAATATTTTAAAGACATAAAGAACATCCTAAATATTTGGATAGATATCCATTGTTCATGGTTGTTGTACACCAACCTAAAAAAATGACAGTAGCACCAAAATTAACTTACAGATTGAATGTCATGCCAATCAGATTTCCAGAGAATATATTTTAAATGGCTAGAGGTGAAATAATAACAAAATTCATTGGAAATAAAACAAAAGTTTAGCACCTCAAGGGAAATAATGGGAAAAAACCATAGGAATAAAGAGTAAATGGCACTTCCAGATCCAAAGTTATATTAAAAAACAATAATCATAAAAACTAGTTGGTATTTGATTAAAAAAACATAAAAGAGCAGTGGAACAACTAAAATGAAGAATAAGAAACAAACTACATAATTCATTAAGCAGAAAATAGAAATTATTTGGGAAAGAACTCCTTATTCAATAATATCTTCTGAGAAAACTGGAAAGTAATTTGGCAGGATTTAGGCTCAGAATAAAATGTTGGACCATGCACTCAAATAAGCTCAAATTGCATACTTCACCTCAGTATTAAAAATATATATTAGAAAAGAACCAGATCAAGTACCTTTCACAACTTTGGCTGGGGATTGGCAGAAATTCTTAAACAAAGGATAGAGTTGGATCAAAAGAAATAAAATAGGTTATGTCAGTTACCTGGAATTGAGAAGCAAAGTTTCATAAACAAAGGCAGCTAGGATAAGAAAAGGAAGCTATTTATTAGGGGGGAAATCTTTGCAAGAGTAATCTTTGAAAAACATTTAATAACCAAGATATAAAAGATGCTAACACTAATATATGAGATAAAAAAACATTTTCTGATAGATAATGAGCAAAAATTATGAACAAGCATTTCTCCTAAAGAATAATTGCAAGCTGTTCACAATTATATAAAAGATTGTTTTAGATCACTATTAATAAGAAAAATGAAGATTGAAACAACTCATAAGATTTCACTTCACTTCTAGCAAATTGGTAAAGATGACAAAAAGTGAAAATAATTATTGTTGAATTGACTGTGGAAATAGAGGCATACTAATACAATATAAGAGGAGCTGTAAATTGGCCAACCATTCTGGAAAGGTGTTTGGACTTATGCTTTTTAAAAAATGAATAAAATGTTCTTTATATCTAAAGATACACTGCCAAATATATTCACCAGACAAAACCCATCCTCTTTCTAGCTGTTTGGAATTTTTTTCTAAGTGGGGGTTAGAGTAATTAATTGTGATTGAATTCAGAAGAGAACTAAGTGGACCTTATGGGCCATTAGGCAAGAGGAAAGATAGAAGGGAGGAAAAAAGAAGGAAGAAATAAAAGAAAAAGAAAGAAAGAGATTACAAAGAACTACTAGAGCTTCATTAAGAACAGATCATACTATACTGACCTTATTGTCTTTTTTGACATGGAAGAAAGGAAGGGCATGAGAATAAGCACTTGTATAGCACTGCTTTGGTAAGTTCTTTTAAAAAATATCTCATTTAGTCCCCAAAACAGCCCTGTGAAGTAGCTGCTATTTTTATTTTCCTGACTTGCCAGGGTCACATGATTAGTGTTTGATGTTGGATTTTAATTCAGATTTTCCTAATTCCAGGAAGTATGGATATGGTTACTAAAACTTGTCAGATCAGGGGAATGCTAAAGTTATAGTTAACCTAGATTTTGCTAAAGCATCTCTTACAGTTTTCTGGAAAATTTATAAAGATGTGGACTAGATGACAGTATAATTAGATAAATTCAAAACTGGTTAAATGCTAAATTCAAAGAATAGTTGTTCATGGTTCAGCATCAGCTTGGCAAGAAGTCTCCCTTGGAGTACCCTAGCAATCTATGCCTGTACCTGTGCTAGTTAACATTTTTATCAATGTTTAATAACTTAACAATGTTATCAATGACTTGGATAAGGGTAAAGATGATGTGCTTATCAAATTTGCAGATAACATTATAGGATGAGATAGATTATACATTGGATGACAGAATCAGGAGAAAAAATTGACAGTCTGTTGGGATAAATCATATATGTATGTATACATACACATATGTGTGTGTATATATATGTATATAAAGCTTTAAATTTGGTTCTAAAATTAAAACTTATAAATGTGCAATAGAAAAGGCATGGTTAGACAATAAGTTTTTTTGAAGAAGGTGTGGGAGTTTTAATGGACTTGAAAGTTTAACTTGAGTTAGCAATGTGTGATAGCTGCCAAAATAATGTGATCTTGAACTTTTTAAAAAAAGAGTTATAGATTTCAGAAATAAGGAGGTGATATGCCTTATATAGTATGTCTGTGCTGGTAAAACCACATTTGGAGTATTGTTTTCAGTTCTGGGAACCTCCGTTTAGGAAGGTCACTAATATATTTGAAAGAATTCGAAGGAGGGCAACCAGGATGGTGAAGAGCATCGAGTTCATTTCACAAGAGAATCAGTGGAAAGAACTGGAGATGTTTAACGTGGAGAAGAGAAGACTCAATGGGAACATGATTATTGTCTTCACTTATTAGAAGGGTTATCATGGGGAAGAAGGATTAGACTTTTTCTGTTTGGTCCTAGCAGTAATAACCAGGAAAAATGGGTGGAAATTTCAAAGAAGCAGATTTAAGTTTGAAAGGAAAACTTTCTAACATTTAGAGTTATACAGAAGTAGAGGGGGCTGCTTTATATCATAATAGGTTTCCTCTTATTGGAAGGTAGGAAGGAAATAAGCATTTATTAAGTACCACTATGTGTCAGCCACTGTGCCAAATGCTTTACAAATATTTGGTATTCGTTAGATGTTCACAACACCTTTGTGAGGTAGGTGCTATTGTTGTTCCCATTTTACAGTTGAGGAAACTGAGGCAGATAGAGGATAAGTGACTTGCTCAAGGTCACATAGCTCACATTGCTCAGGGTTACACATAAATGTCTGAGGTTAGATTTGAACACATTTTCCTGATGCCAGCATCCATACTCTGTCCACTGTGCCACATAGCTGCCTGTAGGCAGTGTAGCAGACTTCAAATTGGGGCTGAAGGATTACTGGTTAGGTACATAATGTGCATTCTTTTTTTTGAGTAGGGGGTCATATCAGATGGCTGTTGAATCTCTACCAAGTCTAAAATTCTTTTCTTCTATGGGATGGTAGTCTGTAGCTTCTAACTTAGAGTGCAAAAAGTCAGCTATTGCTAGTATTTTAACATGATTGCTTCCATATATGTTGTTTTTTTTCTTAATGGTTCCTATTAGAAAGATTGCTAAGGGGGTGGAGCCAAGGTGGAAGAGAAAAGGCAGGGACTCACCAAGCTCTCCCAAATTCTCCTCCAAACAACTTTAAATAATACCTCCAAACAAATCCTGCAGTGGCAGAACCCAAAAAAGGATGGGGTGAAAGAATTTTCCAGCCAAGAAAACTTATAAGGTCTGCAGGGAAAGGTCTGTCCCACTAGGGTAAGAATGGAGTATGTAGGGTGTATGTAGGTTCAAGCCTCACCCCAGCAAACTAAGAGCAGGCCTTGGGGGCAACTGAATCAGTGGGGGCAGCTGCTGCTGGAGTGCTCAGCCCACAGACAAGAGATCAGACAACTCGTCAGCAGGAGGTTATAGGTGTCTCATTATTGGCGCTAGATGCAGTTGCATTACCCCTACTCAGATACAGGTGGAAGTCCTGGGTTTCAGTCCCAGGTAAAGAGGAACACCAACACATCAAAGCTTGTGGTCATAGGGAAACAGGGATGCTGGTCACAGTTCCAGGGCTGAAAAGGTGCTTGTGGTCACTCACAGACCAGTGTACAGATCAAGAGAGTAGTAAATACACCTCTTCTTAGATCATACTACCTTAGAAGAACTGAAAGCTTAACCTCCCCCAGCACTAGCTCTGAAAACAGGTGCACAAAAAACATATTGCTTGGAATGGTGCCCACTCCACTCTGAGAGCAGAGCCCAATTTTTAATATAAACCTAGAAGCCAAGAAATAGGTTGGAAAAATGAGCAAACAACAACAACAAAAAAAGATTGTGACCATGGAAAGTTGCTTTGGTGTCAAGGAAGAGCAAAACAAAAACTCAGAAGACAACAAAATCAAAACTAACGTCAGAGGAAAATATGCATTGGCCTCAGGCCCAAAAGGATTCCCGGTAGAGCTCAAAAAGGATTTTAAAAATCAAATAAGAAAGGTAGAGGGAAAATAGGGAAAAGAAATGATAGCAATGGAAGAAAATCATGAAAAAAAGGTCAACAGCTTGGTAAAGGAGGCACAAAAATAACACCTTAATTAAACAGACCAGGCCAAATGGTAAAAGAGGTACAAAAATTCACTGATAAGAAGAGCTCCCTTAAAAAACAAAATTGTCCAAATGGAAAAAAGGATATACACATGCTCACTGAAGAAAATAATTTTTTAAAAATTATAGTTTAACAAGTAGAAGCTAATGAATTATTAGACCACTTGAAAGCCTTGATAAAAAAAGAGCCTAGACATAATTTGTTTTTCTTTTTTCCCATTGTGACTTCCTGTTTCTTAGTTTCTCAGGCTATGAGTTTAGGGCCTGATCCTTGACTTTGAATACCTCTGGGTGGCTAGTTTATGGCTAAGTCAGGGAGGTCAATGAGGGATGTAGATGAGTAGGTATGGGTGTGTCTGACCACTTCAGATTTCTGCCTTTATACCCCTGGGCTATAAGTAGGCTTTTGTTGGTGAGGTGTGGTGGGGCTTGTTGGGACCCCACCCTCTCTTCTCTTCAGACTCCTGGCTGTCTCAGTTACACCCCTTCTTGGAGATTCTCAAGCCTGGGGCTATTTCCATTAACTTGGGATTTCAGTCTGGGTGGGAGACTTATCTTTGGGTTTTCTGCTTCATGAAGGAGGGATGGGAGGATCAGAGCAGCTAGAATTTACTTTGCCATTCCAGCCCCTGTATTATACAGGCAGGCAGTTTCTAAACTTCCAGGCTGGGGGCCGAATGCAGCTAGAGAAGCCGCTCTTTCCACTGAGGGCCCAACTCTCCTACCTGGCTCCAATGATCCTACCCGTCTGAGAGATGACTGTGATTCATCCTCGGTAAGTCTGCAGGCTGGGGCTTTTGCTCTCTCTGGTGTAGTCTGCTTGTCTGCTCTTAGGTCTGGGCTGTGCAGACACCATGAGCTCTGCGCTCGACCAGTCCGGACACACTGGCCAACCTCCTGGGCTGGACTCTGCCACACTTCGTCTTCCAGTGGGCTCCGTCACTCCGGATTCCACTCAGATTCATCCTTTGAGCCTTAGTGACCAAGGAGCTCAGAGAGGTTACTGCTTCCTTTCTGCCATCTTGGCTCCTCCCCCCTGTTTTTCTTTTTTGAAGTTAGTTGGGGTTAAGTGACTTGGCAATGGTCACATAGCTAGTAAGTGTCTGAGGTGGATTTAGCGCTCAGATTCTTCTGTCTCCAGGCCTGGTGCTCTATCTGCTATGCTACCTAGATGACCCTCGACATAATCTTTCTTTTTTTTCTTTTTTAGCTTAGTATTTTTTTATTCCCCAGTTACATGGAAAAACAGTTTTCAACATTCATTTCTAAAACTTTGAGTTCCAAATTCTCTCCCTTCCTCCTCAGCCTCCCTCCCACCATTGAGGAGGCAAGCAGTTTGATTCAGGTTTTACATGTGTAGTCAAGCAAAACATTTTCATAATAGTCACGTGAAAGAAAACAAGAAAAAAACCCTCAAGAAACACAAAGAAAGTTTAAAGAAAGTATTCTTCAACCTGCATTCAGTCATCATCAGTTCTTTGTGGATGGATAGCGTTTTTCATCATAAGTCCTTCAGAGCAGTCTTGGATTGTTGTATTGCTGAGAACAGTTAAATCATTCACAACTGATTATGCTACTGTATTGCTGTTACTTTGTACATAGTACATTTCACTTTGCATCAGCTCATATAAGTCTTTTCAGATATTTCTGAGAGCACTCTGCTCATCATTTCCTATAGTGTAATAGTTAGACATCATCTTTCAAAAAATCATTGAGGAAACTGCCCTGATATTTTAGAACTATAGGGTAAAACCGAAATTTGAAAGAATCTACTAATCAACTCCTGAAAGAGATCACAAAATGAAAACTCCCAGGAATACTATAGCCAAATTCCATAGCTCCCAAGTCACAAAGAAAATATAGCAAAGAGTGAGAAAGAAACAATTCAGATATTGTGAAGCCGTAATCAGGATAACCTAAGATTTAGTAATTTCTATGTTATAGGATCAGAGGATTTGGAATATGATATTCTGGAAGATAAAGGAACTAGGATTACAATCAAGAAAATGGATATTTAAGGAAATAGAAGAATTTCAAGAATTCCTGATAGAAATGCCAGACTTGAAGAAAACATCTGACTTTTAAATGTAAGACTCAAGATAAGCATAAAAAGATAAACAGGAAAGAGAACTCATAAGGAATTTAATAAAGTTAAAGTGTTTATGTTCCTAAGATGGAAGATGATACTTGAATTCCTAAGAACTATCTCATTATTTTCTTGTAGTTAGAAGTAGTATACATAGACAGCAGGCATGGCTGTGAGTTGAATATGATGGGATTATCTCCAAAAGAACAAAATTAAGGGTTAAGAAAGAAGAATGTACTGGCAGAAGGGGGAAGAGCATATAGGGAAAATTATCTCACATAAAAGAGGCATTAAATAACTTTTACAGGGGAGGGAAAAACAGGGGAGGTGGGCAGGAGTCCTTAAACCTTACTCTTATCTGAATTGTCTCAGAGGGAATAACTTACATGCTTATTTGGGTATAGAAATATATCTTATCCTACAGGAAAGTAGGAAGAAGGGAGATAAGAAAATGGGGTGTAGCTAATAGAAGGGACAGTAGATTAAGTGAGACAGTAATCAGAAGCAAAACATTTTAGGAGGGACAAGGTGAAAGAAGTGAGAGAGTAGGCTAAATGGGGAAAATAGGAGAGAAGAAAATAACATTAGTTATCATAACTGTGAAAAAATTTCTACAGTAAGTATCTCTGATAGAGGCCTCATTTCTCAAATATATAGAGAACTAAGTCAAATTTTTAAAAATAATGCCATTTTCAAATTGATAAATGGTCAAAGGATATGAACTGGCAGTTTTCAGACAGAGTAATCAAAGCTGTCTATGGTCATATGAAAAATTACTTTAAATCACTATTTACTAGAGAAATGCAAATTAAAACAACTTTGAGGTACCTAATCCTCATCTATCAGATTGGCTAATATGACAAAAAAGGAAAATGACAAGTGTTGGAGGGGATAGGGAAAATTGAAGCACTGAAGCACTGTTGGTGGAATTGTAAATTGATTCAACCATTCTGTAGAGCAATTTGGAACAGTGCCCAAAGGGTTATAAAACCATATATACCCTTTTACCCAGCAATACAATTACCAGGCCTGTATCCCAAAAAGATTTAAAAAAAAAGAAAATGACCTATATGTACAAAAATATTTAGAGAAGGTCCTTTAGTGGTAGCAAGGAATTGGAAATCGAGGGAACATCCATCAGTTGGAGAATGGCTGACCAAGTTGTGGTATATGATTGTGATGGAATACTATTGTGCTTTTAAAAGAAATGATGAACAGGGATGCTGTCAGAAAAACCTGGAAAGAGTTACATGAACTTATGGAAAGTGAAGTGAGCAGAATCAAGAGAACATGTGCATAGTAATAGCAATACTATATGATGATCATCTGGGAATGACTTTAGCTAGTCTCAGTAATACAATTCTGAAGGATTTATGATGAAAGAAGCTGCTTATTTCCAGAGAAAGAACTGATGTGCATTGTCTGAGTGCATTGAAACATATTTTTTTTTGCTTTATTTTTCTTGTTATTTTTTGTTGTCATTTTGGTCTGTGTTTTCTTTCACAACATGACTAATATGGAAATATGTTTTGTATGACTGCACTTGTATAATCTGTATCAAATTGCTTGCCTACCCAGTGAGAAAGAAGGAAAGGAGAGAATTTGGAACTCAAAATTTAAAAAAAGTTAAAATTATTTTTACACTTAATTGGAGGAAAATGGAATATTAAATTTTTACAAATCAACAAAAAAAAAAAAACCAAATTAAAAAAAAGTTGAGGAAAGCCTGCAACACCATCTCCACATCATTGACTAATTTCTTGTTATAACTAAAGCTCTTTCATTGTATTTCTCCCTTACAGAATAATGTTTTTTAAATCCCTGAGCAAATTAACTTTTGTAGTACACTCAAGTAATTCTTTAGTAGATATGAGAGAAATCCACCCTTTTTATTTTTTATTGGTTCTGGTGCTGAGTTGTTGCTTCTTTAGTTCATCTGAGGCCCACACTTGTTTGTTTTTAAAATTCCCAATTGCCTACATGTAATTTCCAGAGTGGGTGCATAGGGCTCTCTAGATCTATTTATACTTCACCTCCTTAGAACACTACGTATGAATTTCTTAATTGTGTTTTGTATCAGTTATATAATGTAGCTAATTTATTCACAAGGGTAGCATGAAACCAGAGGGTTGAATTCCTCTTGAGTTTCATGAGCCTACAATTACTTTGTATGGACCAAATTCCTCTTTTACTTTGTCCCCTGATATATTTTCATCTCCCTCAGATCAGTTCATTTTTAGAAAATTTCCCTGTAGTAATTATACTCACCCTTCCAAAGACCTATAACTCTGGGTCCAATTATTTGCTTCTTAAACTGGCGCTTTAAGATGAACTCAGAGACATCGATTAAGATTGATCAGAAGATCCTGGGATCTAAAGCTTCTAAGTTATCGAGCCCAACCTTCTCAATTTCCAAATAAAATTGAGAGGTTAAGTGACTTGCCCACATTCACGCACAAAATTTATAATTGTCAGTCAGCATTTGAACTGAAAACTTTGGATTCCATTAAACCACAAATGCTTCATGAACTAGGATAAATTTCAGTTTTCTTTTACTTTAAGTAGACTGGGCAGTATTTTATTATAAAGAAAATATTTAATTTTTTTAAATAAAAAAGATAATGGATCTAATCTAGACATTGGCCTAACTTCTTGGGTTTCCTTAAGATTAAAAGGCAAGGGTAGAAAAGACATTTGTAGGAGTATATACTACCAAGATTTCAAGCTGAATGCTACCTTTAAAGATGATCTAGTCAGTGTGGCAGCATCAGATACTTTTGTTTTAAAATGGAAAACCAGCTTCAGGGAGACAAAACATTGGAAAAAATGTCATTTCCAATGCAGATGAGGCTTTGAAGATTCTTTATTTGTTATTTTAAACTTTTGTTTGAACTAGTCTCATAGGATTCCAAGATTTAGAGTTAGAGGGGACCTTGGAAGACATCTAGTCTGACCTCCTCATTTTACAACTAAGACTCAGTTGTTTTGCCCAAAGTGATGCAGGTATGCAGATAGTAAGATTCACATGAACCCAGATCTGTTTATTCTGATCAATACAAATACAGGTACACACAGACACACATACAAATACAAACACCAAACAAACCCAGAAGAAGAAAATGATCATCCCTAAGGTTGTTTGGTTGTTATCCTTTGTTCTCAAGGACCAAAAATGATATCACTATGCTAGATTCAAGTTTTAATGTGTCTGACTGTGGCTTATCAGACTAATATGAGCTTAGAATGCTCTTGCATAGGCTGGGCACAAATAGTCCATGTTAACATTTGTAACACCAAGCACAAGCAACTTCCAGGTTCGGATATTCCATTACCATTACAACATTTGGGGTTGATACTCTAAATTTGCACATCCTTCATTTTCTTTTTTTTTTATTAAAAATTTTTTAATGCTTTATTAAAGTCTGGTTTACATCATTCATTTCCGCCAGATTTTGAGTTACAAATTTTTTCCCCGCTTTTCCCCTACCCATGTCCCCTCCTCCAATCTGCTCTCTGCCGTATCTTCCCCCATACCCCCTTCAACATTTCCAGTAGGGCATGGTGGATCTCTATGCACCAGTGCCTGTATATCTTATTTCCGAATTACATGTAAAATAGTATTGATAATAGTGTGTTTATATATATATATAAACATTTGGTTTTAAAACTTTGAATTGCAGATTCATTCCCTTCCTCCCTTGTCACCCACCCCCTCTGGGAAGATAAGCAATTCAATATAGGTTGTAGATGTGTAGCTAATGCAAAACATTATCATAGTAGATATATTATAAAAGACTGATTATATTTCCCTCCCTCCTATCCCACCTCCCATTTGTTCTATTCTCTACTTTGGTCCTGCCCGTTTTCAAAAGTGTGTGCTTCCAACTTCTTTCCCTCCAAGCTTGCCCTTCTTTCCATCATTCCCTCTCTCATCCCCTTCCCCCCTACTCTCCTAGGGTGAGATACCCTGTTTAGTGTGTATGTCATTCCCTCCCTGAGCCAAATTCAATGAGAATAAGGTTGACCCATTCCTTTTTGCCTTCCTGTTCTTTCCCTCCATTGCAACCATTTTCCCTTGCCTCTTTTATATGAGATAGTTTACCCCATTTTGTTTCTCCCCATCTCCTCTCATTATATTCCTCTCTCACCTCTTAATTTCACTTTTTAAGTATCATCCCTTCCTGTTAAATTGGTCCTGTGCCCTCTGTGTATACCTGTCAACACACACACACACACACACACACACACACACACATATATACACATTCATATGCCTTCTATTCCCTTCAACTATTTTCATACTGAGAAAAGTTTCATCAGTTACAATTTTGTTTTTCCATGTAGGAATGCACATAGTTCAACTTTGATAAGTTCCTTATGATTTCTTTTCCCTGTTTACCTTTTTATGCTTCCCTTGCTTCTTGTGTCTGAATGTCAAATTTATTACTCAAGTCTGGTTTTTTCTTCAAGAATGCTTAAAAGTCCTCTAATCCACTGAATGACCATATTTTCCCCTGAAACATGATACTCAGTTTTGCTGGGTATGTGATTCTTGTTTTTAATCCCAAATCCTTTGACCTGTGGAATATCATGGTCCAGGCCCTTCAGTCCCTCAGTGTAGAAGCTGCCAGATCCTGTGTTATCCTGATTGTGTTTCCACAATATTCAAATTGTTTCTTCCTGGCTGCTTGTAATATTCTCTCCTTGATATGGGAATTCCAGAACCTGGCTGTAATATTCCTAGGAGTTTTCTTTTTGGGATCTTTTTCAGGAGGTGATTGGTGGATTCTTTCAACCTCTGTTTTGCCTTCTGGTTCAAAGACATCAGGGCAATTTTCCTTGAGAATTTCTTGGAGGATGATTTCTAGGTTCTTTCTTTGATCATGGCTCTCAGGTAATCCAATAATTTTTAAATGATCTCTCCTGGATCTATTTTCCAGGTCAGTGGTTTTTCCCATGAGATATTTCACACTGCGTTCTATTTTTTCATTTGTTTGGATCTGTTTAATAGTGTCTTGATTTCTCATAATGTCACTAGCTTCCATTTGCTCCAGTATAATTCTGAAGGAATTATTCTATTCAGTGAGCTTTTGAGATTCTTTTTCCCTCTGGCAAATTTGGCTTTTTAAGGCATTCTTCTCCTCATTGCTTTTTTGAGCCTCTTTTGCCATTTGAGTTAGTTTATTTTTTTAAGGTATTATTTTCTTCAGTCAGGTTGTTGACTTTCATTTCATAATTTTCTTGCATCATTCTCATTTCTCTTCCCAATTTTTCCTCTACTTTTCTTATTTGGTTTTCAGAATCCTTCTTAAGGTCCTCTATGGCCTGTAACCAATTCATATTTTTCTTGGACGCTTTTGGTGAAGGAGTTCTGACTTTGTTGCCTTCCTCCTGTTCCATGTTTTGATTGTTTTTGTTCCCAAAATAGGAGTGCAAAGTTGGGTTGCTCTGTTTACTTTGCTTCTCTCATTTACTCATGTTGCCACTCAATAACTTGACTTTTGGGCTTTTTGCCACAATAGGACTCTGCTACCAGACAGGGGAGCTTTGTCCCCAATGCTGGGGTTTTCACAGCTGCTTGAGGTATTATTTGGTTCTCCTCTCTGAAGCCTCCACGTGCTCTGGCAAGCTGGTTGCACACCCCAGGACCTCCACCATAGACAGCAATCCATATCCAAGCAGGTTAAAGCAAGAGTGATTACCCCTCAGACGGGTAGCTTGGTCTCCCTACAATCTGCAGGCCAGGAGCTGAAGCTGCCACATGGCAGGTGGTGGTACTGCTGGGTGCCTCAGTGGCTTCTCTCCCCAACAAGGGCAGAGGCTGACGTCCCAATTATTGGATCCCAAAGTCCACACTTCACTGACCTTTCACTGTGTCCTTAGCATCTGTGTGTTGATAATTCTGGAAATCACCACAGCTGCTGGTGGTCTGAAGTCCCTCCAGCTGGCTGGTCAGGCCTGCCCTAGGGCTTGTATGGGTCTGGGGTGGGCTCCCAGAGTGCTGTGCTGGCCACTTGCTGCCATCCCACTGGGCTGTCCTCAGTGGGAGGTTAGCTTCTCTGTGTCATTTTGTGGGTTCTGTAGCTCCAAAGTTTCTTCAGAGTCACCTTTTACATAAATTGGAGGAGGTGAGAGCCAGAGTACCAAGGAAGTCCTGCTTCTACTCTACCATCTCTACTCTGCCCCCCAATTCCAAAGTTCTTAAGAGAGACAGAGTGTCCTTGTATTGCTTCTTCCATGTGAATCCTTGCCTTGTGTGAGTTCTTCACAAAACAGTCTTTTTGGCAAGTGTACATTTTGTGTTCAAACAACGTTGTTAGCCCAATGGAGTTGTGCTCTCCAAAGGAGGGTTTAAATTCGTGGCAGTTTAGTTTGAGTGAGGACCTCAGTATCTGGTACCTTATCCTGTGAGGTGACCTTCAGAATCTTCCTAAGACAATTCATGTGGAAGCATTTCAGTTTGCTGGCATAGCACTAGTATACTGTCCAGGTTTCACAGGCATACAACAATGAGGTCAGCACAATGGTTCTGTAGACCTTCAGTTTGGTAGTCAACCTAAAACCTCTTCTCTCCCATACTTTCCTTCAGAGCCTCCCAAATACTGAGCTGGCTCTGGCATTATCAGTATGTATCTCTTTGGAAATTACACTACCAAGGTAAGTGAACTTATTCACAGCATTCAAAAGTTCTCCATTTGCTATAACTGATGGCTGCACTTATGGATGGTGTGGTGGTGGCTGATGAAGCACCTCTGTTTTCTTGGTATTAGTTGTTAGGACAAAATTAGCACAAGCAGATTTTATGATGCACTGAAGGCTATTTATGGGCCAATGACCTATGGTGCATCTCAACTACTCAGTGCTGATGAAGCCACATTGATAAGGATATGATCCTAGAGAGATGGGCTGAACACTCAATAATATTTTCAACAGACCGTCATCAATCAGTGCTCAGGCCACTGATTTACCTTAAGTTGAAGTCAGTCCCTCCCCAGCTGAAGTTCCAACTGAAGAAGAGGTTTTGAATGTCATTACCCTCATTTCATGTGGTAAAGCACCTGGTGCTGATTCTATTCCAGCTTAGATTTACAAGGTAGGGGGTCCATTGCTCATAGTAAAGCTGACTGAAATTTTCTAGGTTATACGACAAGAGGAGGTTATCCCCCAGGAGTTCAAGGATGCCTCCATTGTCCATCTATATAAAGCTAAAAGAAATAGATTGTCCTGTGACAATCATGGGGGGAGAGTCTCTCTCTTGGTTGTTGCTGGAAAGATTCTTACCAGAGTCCTCCTTAATAGACTGGTCCTTCACCTGGAAGATGGTCATCTATCTGAGAAACAGTGTGACTTCAGAAAGGGCCAAGGAGAGGTCAACATGGTGTTTGCTGCCCAACAACTCCAGAAGAAATGCCAGGAGTATGTACAGAACGTTTGTAGATCTGACTAAGGCCTCTGATACTGTTAGTTGTGAGGGCTTAAGGAAAATTTGGTTGCCCAGAGAAGTTCATCAGCATTGTATATTGATTTCATGACAGCATGCTTACCTGGGTTCTGGATAATGGACAATGCTCTTGTGCCTTCCCAGTCACCAGTGGAGTGAAATAAGGGCATGTGCTTGCTCCCATGCTTTTTAGCGTGATGTTTTCAGTCTTCTTGGCAAATGCTTTCAATGAGGATGAACACACATCACCGTCAGCTACCTCACTGATAGTAAATTCTTCAGCTTGAAAACGCTATAAACCAAGACCAAAGTGGAACAAAGTTGGTGCATGATTTTCTGTTTGCAGATGATTGTGCACTCAGTGCGGCCTCTGAAGCTGAGATGCATCAATGTATGGATCAATCCCTACGGTAGTTTCTTTATGAGTTCCTACATAAGTATACATATGTATGCATATATACACTTTAAATGTTAATTTCCATCCTTTGATTCACACAGAACTAGATACTGTACCTCTTTGCCATAGCAACTAATATCTTGGTGAAACTCAGCTTTCTTTTCCAAATGAGTCATGCTTTTGGCAGTGACAGTATGACTGAACCAAACACTGCAGCAACCATATTCTTGTGTAAAGAAAGAGGGGACCTGCTACATGAATGTGTGGGTTGTAAACAGAAAAAAGGGGTTATCTGTAATTCAGCCTAAAAATAAGTTGCCAAGTTGGCAGCAACATTTTGACCATGGCCACTCTCTAGGAAAGCTTCCAGGGAAAATAGTGTTTCTATTTTTCCTTAAAAAACAGTGAAATTAAAAAAAAACCTGACTCCTGAATCTTTTACTATCTTCTTTCCCCTATTTCTATACTTTGCTTTAAGGATCCTATTTCTTGTGGCCATAGTATACCTAATCATATAATAAGAAGTTTGCCTATATGTCTCAGATATTATTATATGAGATTAATTATTATGGAGCACAAGCAATAGAAGGTCAGCTGCCAGATCAATATTCCTAAAAACCATCTCTGACCATGTCATCTTCTCTCTAGGATAAAACATAAAATCCTTAATCTTACATTCTAGTGTCATTTCATATTACTACCTTTCACACTCTATGATCCAGTCAAATTGGTCTTACTATCTATGTCTTCCTCATGACATTCCATCTCCTGTATCTGTGCCTTTGCCCAGGCTATTTTCCATGACTGTCATTCATCTCTTCTTCCTCATTTTTTTCCTCTTGGAACCCCTCACTTTCCTCAAAATACAAGCCATGACACTTCCTACAGTTAGGAAGCCTTTACTGATTCTCCTCTTTGCCTTATTCCATCCCAAGTTGTTAGCACTTGCTCCCTCTTGAAAAAATTTATTTTATATATTCCGTATTTTACTTCTCTGTGTAAATGTTAATGTTGTCCAGTTAAATGTAAACTCCTCAAGAGCAAAGAGCATTTCATTTTTGTCTTTGCGTTCCAAGCACCCAGTATACCTGGCACACAGCTAGCATTTAATGTTGGTTGGATTTTATCAAATCCATTATCCAGCTCAGAGACTAACAGTGATACCTGACAGCAGATTGATTGTCAGTCTTAGAAATAGGTTATTATAAACTTCAAAATAGGTTTTTAATCACATAGCTAACAAGTTCTGTTTTCTCTATCTCTTGTTTATAAAATAAGAAATCAGTCTTGCCCAGTCACATGGCCTTTTTATTTCCACACATCAGATAAGAACCTAGTGGGTTAGGTGAAAATATTTTGTGAAAATCTTGAAGGCTTTTCATTTTGCATAACAAGACTCACCTACTAGGCATATCCATTTTCTTCAAGTCCAAAGGTACTCTGGCTGACAGTGAACTGGCATGTTTTTCATAGTTTGTGTGTGTGCATGTGTGTGTGTGTGTGTACGTGTGTGTGTGTGTGTGTGTGTGTATCTTCACTTTGGATATGACTTCTAGTGCTTTTTGATAGCCTATTGCTATTTGTTCTATTTCTTTGCACCATAGGTTGTAGGAACTTTAATTCTCATGCAGTCTAACTATTAAGTATGGAGATGGATTGCTCTCTGTAGCTTGTATAAGTAGTTTCATTGAGTATTAGTCTTAATATTAGACCCTATGATTGTCTGTACATCTCTAAGGAGATTGGTTGGTCTATACACAGGAGACTGTTGTTTCCCAGGTGCCTAGAACCACACGATATTCCTAGAAGTTGTTGGCATTTGTATTCTTTTTTGTTTTCACTTTGGGTTCTTGTGATCACCTAATTTCCATGCAGTGGCAATATGGATCAAGTGTTAGACTTAAGAGTCAACAAGGCATGTTTTTGACTCAAACCTCTAAGATTCACTGGCTGTTTCAACAGGGGCAGGTCACTAAATTTCTCTGATCCTCAATTTGCTCATCTGCAAAATGGTAGCAGTGATATCTGTAGTATTTACCTCATAGGGTTCTTCATCAGGTCATAGATTTAGAACTAGAAGAAACATAATGCGGCCATCTACTCCTTCATTTTGCAGGTGTGAAAACTGAGACCTAGAGAGATTGTAGCGAATAGGCAGAAGAACTTGTATCTGAACCTGAACCCTCTGCCACTAAATTTAGCCCTCTTTCCATTACATCAAGCTGCTTCTAAAATGACATAAGATATGCAAAGTGCTTTGTACATTGTGTTAAAGTGCTGTATAAGTGTCAGGTACTAGTATCATCACTCCACACAGCCTTAGCTATCATATGCATATTTGTCCTCCACAGAAACTCCGCCCCTTAGAGCTTCTAGTGAACTGGACTATATACTTTTTTGTTGGGCACTTAGCTGTTGTTGACACCTCCTTGTTAGCAATTGTATTTCAAAATTTGATAGCAAGTGGAGCATAATAATGAAACTGCTGAAAAGACTGGATGTGATGCATGTGTCAGGGTCTACTGACATGACTTCAGTTGTTTCTTGGTAGACCTCTAGCTTGATATAGAGTTTGTGTATGCTGCTGCCTAGGGGGCCAAGCCATCCTTGATCTGGCAGGCTCTTTGGAAGCTTTTCTACTTTGTCTATTCATGTGCTGTCAACAGAATGATGGGGATGTGGTATAATTCAGTGACAGCTTTCTTCTCTGACGCTTTTAGTAGTGAAGCTCAGAAGTAAATAGGGAGGAAAAAACTGAACAACTCTTTACCTGATTCATGAGTGGTGAGTCAGAAATGATACAGGCATCCTCTGAATATTATAAGGTTTAAGGACATGCCCTAATATAAATTTCATTGGCCTAGATTTGTCCCCAAATTCTGTTTTATAGGTTTGAACTAGGTTGAATCTTAGAATTAATTTATACTGACCTTCTCATTTTGCAGATGAGTAAACTGAGGGCAGAAGAGTTAAAGTGATTTACCAGTAATAAGGACCAGAACTAGAACACAGAATTAGAAACTAAGATTATATGAGTAAAAAGGACCAGAACTAGCAACTAGGAACTGAAACAAGAACTAGAAATCCTTACTCCAAATCGAGTCCTTTTTCTACTATATGGTGATATTTCATTTTTTACAATTTGCCTCATTTCCTGATATTATATATCACCCTAGTAATAACTGCCACACAGGTATTCAAAAGCAAAATTTCAGTGAATTTAAAAGCACCTTTGAGTATGCCTAGAGCAACAGCTTTTTGCCTTCCCTTGGGGATTCCATTACTCACTTGCCTTGGACTGAAAGGTGAGAGATAAACCTTGACTGCCATCTGTCTTTCCCTCTAGGCCTAGTTTAGCACTTTGAGGGCTCAAAGTAGCCTGGCTGCCTGCCATCTGGTGAGGCAGCAGCAAGGCTGTGCAGTGAAATTCCTTTTTAAGGGAATACCATTTTAGTGAACATGCTGCTTAAGTGGAATGAAAATGACCCTAGCAACCTCTCATATTGAATCTGCCTCAGTCTAAAGTGATGACTAAACCTCCCCCCCAACAAAACCTCAGTAATTTTCTACCAATTAAAGGATTTTTCAAGTATAAGCATTCATATTATACTTATTTAGTTTTCTGTTTCACAGTCTCACCAATGTAATATTTTCAGTTATCTGCCCTGCTATGTGGTAGGGAGCTAAGAAATTGGCTCAACTGTCCCTCTTTGATTGTTTTTGTCCCCTGCCATGTCTTCTCTCATTTCACAATAGACTAGGAATGCCTACAGCAGTTGCTGCTTTCTTTGGGAGTATCACTCTCCTACTAGTCATTTCTAGCTGACTCTTGGGGATTAGAACCTGCTTTCCCTCCCCCAACCTACCCACAAGTCAAAGGACTATAAAAGAAGATAGAGGGGGTAAAGGGAGTCCTGGTGGAAGATGTTCCCCTTGACTGGTAGGGGAGGAGGTCAGAATTAAGAGCTATGAAGCGGAATGAATTACTTTTTAAGGAATATATTTTACAGACCTCTAAGGCTATTGGTTAAAGAATAAAAAGAAGTCCTTGACTTGGTTGAAGAAGGGACCTCAGGCATACATTATGTCTGTTGATTCAAATAAAATAGATTTGAATCAAAACAATTTATTTCATTCAAAATTTCTTAAGCAGTGTACTATGTGAGGCAGTAGGGTTAGGAAGATGAAAGAAAGTCTCTTCCCTCAAGGAGTTTGTAATCTATATCAGGAAACTCAAGTCAATCAGTTTTTCTTCAACAAATATATATAGACACACACATATATATTCAAAATAGTAGGGATTACATCAATTATATATGTAGTTGATAGACTATCTCAACTGTCTATGTAAAATGATACTGATATAATGATATACTGTAATAGATATAATCTTTCAACCATATATACATATAGTTGATATAATCTTTATCACTGTTTATAAAGATCATATTAACTATATATAGAGAATAACATACCAATATCTGTATCTAGTTTATATAATCCTTACTACTTTGAAAGATGTTTTATTTTAGAAAATATATATTATACATTTCAAAGAAATGATTTTGCTTTCCTTCATATTATTTGAAACACTATCAGAAAACTGAAGAGTAAGTTATGTTGTTTATGAAATTTAATTTAGAAGCAGATTCTTGTAAAGTCATTGGAAAATTAATTACATCCCCCAACTATTTCCTCCCACCTCCCTGCCCCCACCCCCACCCCATAATCTCCAACTTCATTGATTCTAGTTCTGTCGTTTGGGACCAAATTGAACAAATAATTTTCCTTTCAACATGTGACAACCTTTAATATAACAGCTACCATATTTCTACTATAATTTCTATTGTCCAAGTGAAATATCTTCCCCCTTCAATAGCAGCAAATTATGAACTATCAAACACATATTAAACTTATACAATATGAAAAGCATTATCCTAAATATTGGTTTTCTTTTTGTTCAAACCTGTGATTTCATCAGTATAGGAAAGTTGGTGCCCCAAACTGAAGATAGTGTTCTAGGTGTGTCAAAGACAGAGTTCAGTGAAACTTATTCCCCAAGAAAATATATCTTACTTATGTCTCTTTCCAGAGTGTCATTCCTACTTTACCAGTTTCCTGCTGGACATTTCTTCCTGTATATGCCATAAGCTTCTAAAATTTAACCTATTAAAAACATTTCTTTCTCCACAAACGTGTTCCTTTGCCAAATTTTCTTGTGTGTGTTGAGGCACCACCATTCTTTTAGTCACTCAAGTTTGTAAGGTTGAAATGATTCTTGAACCTTTAATCTCTTTCATTTCCTATATCTCATTAGTCACCAAATTTTGTCCATTCTACCTGCTCAGCGTGTCTTATGTTTATTTGCTTCTCTTCACTTACTGTCTACAATATAAGTTCATTTATTTCATTCATCTCTTGTCCAGATATTGACTGCTCTTGAAATGTTTCATAAAATTCATCTGTAAATTCTTCTATACCAAGGAAGCTATTTTTCTTTGAGAGTCCCATCATATTCAGTTTATGGAATATTTATGGCCCCTATTCCTTGTTTTAATCCTTGAATTTACTTATATTGGTTAAATTTCTATTTATTTAGCCTCTCCCTCTCCATTCTCTCCCTGCCTCACCCCTTTCCCAACCTCCCTTTTGGATTTTTCCTTTCCCTGCCCATCAAGTGTGGTTCACAATCCTTCATCCTCACTTTCCTTCAACCCCTAAGCTCAAGTAATATTCCTTGCTGGTCCTTTTCCCCAAGACATTTAATTTTTCATTTGCTTTTTGCTCCTTATTTCTATCCTTTTCCAATCTATTCTTATGTTTTTCCATTTACTGGCTATTGTTTACATGCTCCTTTTTTTTTTAACCTTTTTTACTTTTATTTTGTTGCCAAATCTACTTTCTGTCTTTCCCACCTTCCCTCTCCTTCCTATTGAGAAAACAAGAAAAACTAAACTCTTACTACAAACATGTATTGTCAAGAAGAACAAAAAGAGGCATGCAAGGAAGAGATTTTACAGTGGAAGGGAAAATGGGGGTAGGGTGAATGGTGGGCAACACATGAACCTCCCTTTCATCTGAATTGGTTTGAAGAAGGAAGAATATATATACACACTCAATTGGGTATAGACATCAATCTTGCCCAACAGAGAAGTAGGAGGGGAAGGGGGGAAAAAGGGATGGTTATAAAAAGGAGACCAGATTAAGGGACGAAGTGGTCAGAAGCAAAACAGACTCTTGAAAAGGGACAGGGTAAAAAAGAAAGAAGGATAAATAGAAGAAAATAGGATGAAGGAAAGTACACAATAGTCATAACTGTGAATGTGAATGGGATGAACTCACTCATAAAATGGAAACAGCAGAATGGACTAGAAACTAGAATCCAAAAATATGTTGTTTAAAAGAAACACACTTGAAACAGAAAGACACACATAAAGTTAAAATAAGAGACTAGAACAGAAATCTATTATACTTCAACTAAAATGAAAAAAATGCAGGGGTAACAATCTGGATCTTAGACAAAGCAAAAGTAAAAATAGACCTAATAAAAAGAGATCATTAGTGAAACTACATTTTGCTAAAAGGTACCATAGAAAATGAAGTAATAGCAGAAATTTTTATAAGTTTCTCTGCTAAAGGTCTCATTTCTCAAATATATAGGAAATTGATTCAAATTTATATGCATGAGAGCCATTCTCCAGTTGATAAATACTCAAAGAATATGGACAACTTTCAGTTGTTCATGATATGAGCTTGTCAGGATAGGAACAGCTTTCAGAAGAAGAAATCAAAGCTGTAGTCATGAAAAATGCTCTAAATCACTGTTGATTAGCAAAATGCGAATTTAAACAACTGAGATAACCATCTCACACCTGTCAGAAATGACACAGGCTGGAAGGAATATGGGAAAATAGGTATGCTAATAGACTGTTGGTGTAGTTGTGAACTGGTCCACCCATAATGGAGAACAATATGAAACTATGCCAAAAGGGCCATAAAACTGTGTATATTCTTTGACCAAGCAATACTATCATTAGGTCTGTATCCCAAAAAGATCAAAGAAAAAGGAGAAGGACCTATATGTACAGCAATATTTATGGCAGCTCTTTTTGTGTTGGCAAAGAGGGATATCGAGGGGATGCCCATCAGTTGGGGAATGACTGAACAAGTTATGGCATGTGAATGTGATAGAACATGATTTTGCTCTAAGAAATGATGGTGGAGATGGTTTCAGAAATATGTGGGGAGACCTTTGTGAACTGATGTAAAGTAAAGTGCAGAACCAGGATATTGTTGCACACAATAACTGTGATATTATAATAATGATTTATTCTGAAAGACTTAGCTACTCTGATCAATATGATAGTCAAACTGTTCTGAAGGCTACATGATGAAAAATAGCTATCAACCTCTCAAGAGAGAACTGATGAACTCTGAGTGGAAATTGAAGTGTAATTTTCTTACTTTCTTTTTCTTGCTTTTTGTGACATGGCTAATAGGGAAATGTGTTTTGCATAATTTTATATGTATGCTGGGTATCATACTGTTTGCCTTCTCAGTGGGTGGTGGAGGGGCTAAAGGGATGAAGAGAATTTTGGAACTCAATTTTTAAAAAAATATTAATAAATTAATTTTAAAAAAGAAAAATAGTCACTGACTCCAGTGAATTTAAATTTTGCTGGAGAGACACAGCATGCTCATAGACAAGTAAATACAAAGTCATTTCAGAAGAGAGATATAATTAGCAACTGGGGGGAATCAAGGAAGGCTGAGAGGAGGTGGCACCAGAACTATATCTTGAAGTTTAGCTAAGGGTTCTGCGAGGCAAGAAAATAGAAAGGGGTGCATTCCAACCCCAGGGAATGTTCAAAGGAAGCATGATAGAGCATTGGAGCTTGGAGACTAGCTAGTAGATGTGATTTTGGCTGAAATAAAGCATTTGTGAAGGGGAATAATATTAAGTAAGTGTGAAAAGGTCTGTGGGAGCTTTGGAGGTGGTAATAAGCCTCTTCAAGTGGGAAGAGGGATATAGGACACTACTTTGAGAGGATGTCAGGATTAAGCAAGGAGATTTTAGAGCAGAGGGAGGTCAGGGTCTATTTCTAGGCTACAAGGAAGGAAACTCTGGATAAAGACAAATTGAAGATCAGAAAAAAGTGAGGGAATTACCAAAGGAACAAGTTCCAGAGGGAAATTAGAGGGAAATATGGTCGAATGTGTAACAAAAGAGGGGAGAGTGGGGGATGAAGTTGGGTGGACTTGCTGTGTACATCTGGGGAAAAGAAGGAGCTCTTGGCACATGGGTACAATTTTCTGGTAAAGTGTCATTTCAGGTTCTCTATAGAGAGATGTGAGGGGAGGGGTTATACATGTGATTTGAGGAACTTTTGAAACAAATGGAATGGGGGTTTTAGAGGGGTGATTGAAAATAAGTCAAGGAAGAATAATAGACCCAGCAGTAAGCATCAGCTGAGGTAAGATAACATAAATTTTTAATGTACTATGGATCTAGTCATGGTAAATCTATGCCTTTCTCCAGCAGGGTTTAGCAGTTTGTGGGTAGCAGCAACCAAAACATAAAGGACAATTGTGAAAATGCCTGGACTTGGGACATTGAGTGTCTTGTGTAAGGAGAGCAGCAGAGAGGCCAGAGTCACTGTGTCAGAGAGTACAAGGAGGTGAGTAAGGTGTAAGAAGACTGGAAAGGGAGTTGTTCAGTCATTTCAGTTGTGTCTGACTCTTCATAATCTCATTTGGGGTTTTCTTGGTATTTCCTTCTCCAGCTCATTTTGCAGATGAAGAACTGAGACAAAGAGGGTAAAGTGACTTGTCCAGGGTCATACAGCTATTAAGTGTCTGAGACTAGATTTGAACTCAGGAAGACTATTCCTGACTCCAGGCTTAGCTCTATCCACTGTGCCACCTAGCTGGAAAGGTAGGGGGGAGGTCAAGTTATGAAGGGCTTTGAATGCAAGATAGAGGATTTTATATTTGATCCCTGGAGGTGATAATGAGCTGCTGGAGTTTAATTAGTGGATGGGGAAGGATGGTGACATGGTCAGACCTGTACTTTAGGAATATCATTTTGACAGCCGAGCAGAAGATGAACTGGGGTGGGGAGAAGCTTGCAACAAGGAGACAAAGCAGCGAACTATTGCAATAGTCTGGGCATGAGGTGATGAATACTTGTACCAGGCTGGTGGTAGTTTCAGAAGAGAGAAGTCACACGATCAGACTCCATTCTTTGCTCCAATGTATGATTCACTATTCCTAAGGTCAGTATCTCTGGATCTGTGTTTACATTGTTATTCTTAAAACTTCATTACTGTAAGATGGCAGAGACTCACCTGAGCTCCCTCCCAGATCCCTCTAAATATCTTTGAATAGTGCCCTAAAACAAATTCTGGAGTGGCTGAATGTACAAAATGACAGGATGAAACAATTTCCCAGCCCAAGACAGCTTAGATAGTTGGCAGGAAAGGTCTGTTTCACTGTTACTATGATGACAAGGAAGATCAAAACATACATTCAGAAGAAGACAGTAAAGTCAAAGTTCCTATATCCAGAGCCTCTGAGAAAAACATGAATTGGTTTCAGAACATGGAAGAGCTCAAAAAGAATTTGGAAAACCAAGTAAAAGAGGTAGAGGAAAAGTTGGGAAGGGAAATGAGTGATGTAAGAAAATCATGAAAAATGAGTCAGCAGCTTGGTAAAGGAGGCACAAAATATATTGAAGAAAATAACACCTTAAAAATAGAATAGGTAAGGGGGCGGCTAGGTGGCGCAGTGAATAGAGCGCCGGCCCTGGAATCAGAAGGACCTGAGTTCAGAGCCGGCCTCTGACACTTAATCCGCACAAACAAAAACGTAGCCTTGTAACCTTGGGCAAGTTACTTAACCCCAATTGCCCTAAAGGGGCGACTAGGTGGAGCAGTAAGTAAGAGCGCCGGCCTCAGAGTTTGGATGACCCGAGATCAGATCCGGCCTCAGAAAATGAGCACCCACGCATAAATAATGACTAGCCATGTAACCTTGAGCAAGTTACTTAACCCCAATTGCTTTAAAAAAAAAAATAGAATAGGTAAAATGGTAAAAGAGGTACAAAAATCCAGTGAGGAGAAGAATACCTTAAAAAGACCAATTAGCTAAATGGAAAAATATATACAAAAATTCACTGAAGAGAAAAACTTAAAAAGCATATGACCAGAGGTAAAAAGAGGTACAAAAGTTCACTGAAGAAAAGAATTCCTTAGAAAGTAAAACTGGCCAGATGGAAAGGAGGGAAAAGAGCTTGATGAAGAAAATAATACCTTGAAAATTAGAATTGAGCAAATGGAAGTGACTGCCTCTATGAGACATCAAAAAATAATAAAACAAAACCAAGAGAATGAAAAAATAGGAGACAATGTGAAATATCTCACTGGAAATGCAACTGACCTGGAAAATAGATCCAGGAGAAATAATTTAGAAATTATTGGACTTCCTGAAAACCATGATCAAAAAAAGAGCCTAGATATCATCTTTCAAGAAATTATCAAGGAAAACTTCCCTTACATTCTAGAGCCAGAGGGTAAAATAGAAATTGGAAGAATCTGCTGATCACCTCCTGAAAGAAATCTCAAAATGAAAACTCCCAGTAATGTAGCCAAATTCCAGAGCTCCCAGATCAAGGAGAAAATATTACAAGCAGTCAAAAAGAAGCAATTCAGGAGCTGCAGTTGGGATAACACAAGATGATATGGCTTCTACATTAAAGGATCAGAGGGCAAGCAAGCTAGGATTACAACCAAAATTCATATACAGCAAAACAGAGTATTATTTTTCAGGAGAAAATGGACATTCTGTAAAATAGAGAACTTTCAAACATTCCTGATGAAAGAACTAGAGCTGAAGAAAACAGTTGACTTTCAAATAAAAGACTCAGGAAAAGCATAAAAATTTAAACACGAAAGGGAAATCATAAAGGGCTTAATAAGACTTAAACTCTTTACATTCCTATATGGGAAGATGATACTTGTAACTCACAAGAACTTTCTCAGTAGTAGGGCAGTTAGGAGTATATTATAGAAAGAAGACACAGGAGTGAGTTGAATATTATGGGAAGATAACCTAAAAACATAAAATTGAAGGGTAATAGGAATTCACTGGGAAGAGCAGAAAGAGAGGTATTATGGAATAAATTATCTGACATAAAAGAGGCACGAAAGCACTTTTACAGTGGAAGGAAAGATGGGGGAGGTGATAGGGAACAGTTGAACCTTACTTTCATCAGAAGTGGCTCAAAGAGGGAATAACGCACACACCTATTACCTAGGGTAAAGATAGAGACCTATCTTACCCTACAGGAAAGTGGGAGGGGAAGGGGATAACATAAGGGAGGTGGTCCTTATAGAAGGGAGGGTGAATTGGGGGAGGTGGTAGTCAGCAGCAAAACAACTTTAAAAAAATATTTATTTTTAGTTTTCATCATTCACTTTTATAAAATTTTCCCCTTCCTCCCCTTCCCTCTCCCTAAGACAGCATGTAATCTGACATAGGCTATATACATATAATCATATTAAACATATTTCCATAGTAGTTGTTTTGTGAAAGAAGAATCAGAATAAAAGGGAAAAACCACAAGAAAGGGAAAAAAAGAGAAAATAACATGCTTTGATCTGCATTCAGACTTTACAGTTCTTTCTGTGGATGTGGATAGCACTTTCCATCCAGCAATTTCCATTTGGAATTGTCTTAGATCATGAAGCAAAACACTTTTGAGGAAGGACAAGGTGAAAGGAGACAGAGGATAGAATATGGGGAAAATAAGATGGAGGGAAATACAGTTAGGAGTCATAACTGAAAAAAAATTTGAAACAAGTTTCTGTGATAAAGGCCTCCTCTCTCAAATACATAGAGAAATGAGTCAAATTTACAAAAATGATAGACAATTGGGCGGAGCCAAGATGGCGGAGTAGAAACAGCTCTTCCAAGCCTCTCTGCCCCCAGATTCCCCACAAACTATGTAAAAAAGGACTGTGAACAACTTCTGGAGCCCCAGCACCCACAGAACGACACAGAGAAGCTAACCTCCCGCTGAGGACAGCCCAGCAGCCCTGCAGGAAGGACCAGCGCAGTGGTCTGGGAGCCGGCAGCTCGCAGAGCGCAGAGCACAGGAGCCGAGCTGCGAGCCCAGGTCCGCGTGAGCCGAGGTTTTAGCTCCAGGGCGGCAGGGCCAGCAGCCGGCTGGAGGAACCCCAGAACACCAGGAGCTGTGGCGATTCCAGAATTATCAACATAGACATGCCTAGGACAAAGTAAGAGGTTAGTGTCCTATGGACTTTGGGACCTGTATTTGGGGAATGCGTCAGCTCCCTCCCCTGGTGGCTAGAAGCCGCTGAGGAGACACGCCATTTTGTAGTTTTCATAGGCATTTCCGGCTCCCAGCCTACAAATCGTGGGGAGATCCAGCGATCAGTCTTGGGGGGTAATCGCTCTTGCTTTAACCTCCCTGGATCTGGATTGTGATCTAGGGTGGAAGTTGTGGGTGGGTTTACAGCTTGCCAGAAACGGAAGTTGCCCCCCACACGTTCGGGACGAAAATTCCTCTATCTGGCCTTAAAGCCGTAGTGTGGCAACAAGCCCAAAAGTCAAGCAATTAAGTGGCAACATGCCAAGGCAAAGGAAACAGAAAAATGCAACCCTAGACTCCTATTTTGGGGGCATAGAGCGGGAAAAGGACTGTGAGGTCAGAAGTCCTGCTCCAAAAGCCCCAGGGGAAAACATGAGTGGGTTGCAGGCCATAGAGGACCTTAAGAAGGACTTTAAAAATCAAATAAGAGAAGTGGAGGAAAAATTAGAAAGAGAAATGAGAAGGATGCAGGAAAAGTATGAAATGAGGGTCAACAGCCTGACTGAGGAAAACAACACCTTAAAAAATAGACTAACTCAAATGGCAAAGGCGGCCCAAAAGGGCAATGAGGAGAAGAATGCCTTAAAAAGTCGAATTTGCCAGATGGAAAAAGAATCTCAAAAGTTCACTGAGGAGATTCATTCCTTCAGAGTTAGACTGGAGCAAATGGAAGCTAATGACTTTATGAGAAATCAAGATGCTGTTAAGCAGATCCAAACAAATGAAAGATTAGAAGGCAATGTGAAATATCTCATGGGAAAAACCACTGACCTGGAAAATAGATCCAGGAGAGACAATTTAAAAATTATTGGACTACCTGAAAGCCATGATCAAGGAAAGAACCTAGAAATCACCCTTCAAGAAATTCTCAAGGAAAATTGCCCTGATGTTTTAGATCCAGAGGGCAAAATAGAGGTTGAAAGAATCCACAGATCACCTCCTGAAAAAGATCCCAAAAAGAAAACTCCCAGGAATATTATAGCCAGGTTCCAGAATCCCCAGATCAAGGAGAAAATACTACAAGCAGCCAGGAAGAAACAATTTCAATATTGTGGAAACACAATCAGAATAGCCCAGGCAGCTTCTACACTGAGGGATGAAAGGGCATGGAATATGATATTCCAGAGGGCAAAAGAGCTGGGAATGAACCCAAGGGTCACCTACCCAGCAAAACTGAGTATTTTGTTTCAGGGAGAAATATGGTCATTCAGTGGAATAGAGGACTTTCAAGCATTCTTGAGGAAAAAACCAGAGTTGAATAGAAAATTTGACATCCAGACACAAGAAGGAAGAGATGCCTGAGAAGGTAATCAGGGAAAAGAAATCAAAAGGAACTTATCAAAGTTGAACTATTTACATTCCTATATGGAAAAGCAATAACTGTGACTGATGATATCTTTCTTATGAAAATAATGGAAGAAGGGGGTGTGGTCATATGAATACATATGTGAATGTGTGTGTATATGGTTATAGTTATATTGGATAGAGGGCATAGGTTGAATTTGTTGGGAAGGGAGAATACTCAAGGGATGAAATTATGAGGTGAGAGAGGAAAGTGGCAAGAGGAGATGGGGAGAGACAGGGTAGGGTAAACTATCCCATGTAGAAGAAGCAAGGGGAAGTGGTTGCAAGGGAGGGGGAGAATAAGGAAGGCTAAAAAGACAAAACCACATTCCCATTGAATTTGGTTCAGGGAGAAAATGACATACATACTAAATGGGATATCTCAACCTGCAGCAGGATAGGGGGAAGGGGGATGAGAGGACGGATGATGGATGGGAGGGCATCCTTGGGGGGAGGGGAGGTTGGAAGTACCCACTATAGAAGAGGGACAGGATCATGTAGGGAATGGACCAGGTGGGGGTGGGATGAGTGGGAGGGAATTATAAGCAGTCTTGTACAATATATCTACTATGATAATGTTTTGCATAGCTAGACATGTACAACATATACTGAATTGCTTATCTCCCAAGAAGGAATGGGTGACAAGGGAGGAAGGAAATGGATCTGAAATTCGAGGTCATAACATTAAATGTTTCAAATATATATAAATACTATTAGTAATACTCTTTCGCTTGTAATAGGGAGATAAGATGTGCAGGCATTGAGACACAAAGATTCACCTTCCTCTAATGGAAAAGTCGATGGGGGTATGGGAGAAGGTATGGGAGAGAGCAGATTGGAGGAAGTGATATCTTGTGGGACTACTATTCTGGGAGGTTGGGTAGGGGAATAATGGGGGGAAAATGATTGTAACTCAAAATCTGTCGGAAATGAATGATGTAAAACAGAAGTTAATAAAGCATTTGTTTAAAAAAAAAAGTCAGGGGTAAATTTAGAAAGAGAAAGCTTGGTTTGGTTTGTAAGCCAGACAATAGACACACTATTTGCACATATCCACAGAATATGTTGGGTGATAACTTATCTCTCTTCATTAGTGGAAAATGTCTCTTTATTGAATAAAACATTAAATGGATAATTCATTCAAAAAAAAATGATAGACAATCAAAAAACGGGAAGTCAGTTTTCAGATGAAGTAATCAAAGCTATTTAGAGCCATATGAAATAAAATGCTCTAAACAACTATTGGTTGGAGAAATCCAAATTAAAACAATTCTAAGGTACTGAAGAGGCTTGGGGATGCTGGGACTGGAGAAGGCAGAGTTGCCTGGAATGCATTTGCACGCTCAATCCTTTTCTTAGTCAGATGGCAAAAAAGTTTATTGTAATGCTTTAGCAAAAGCAGGCAGGGGTCTCTAAGGGAACCTGTGAGAGAGTGAGGATAGTTCTGGGACGGATATGGAAAAGGAACAAGGGAAAGGAATGTCAGGGATTCTCTAGTTATACAAAGTAGATGTCCAGGTGTTTTGGGGAGCTATGGGTAGGAAAATGTAGGGAATTTTGCAGAGATAACTTTGTTGATACCAGACATTGAAGGAGTTGGTCAGAGGCATGGACCTTGGGGATCTGGCAGGAGGGAGAGTCCTTGGACCAGGCACCCTTCTATCTGTTTTGATAAGAGAATTTGTTCTGAAACAAGAGACAGTTTTCCCACAGGACAGGGGCCTACTGAGAAATTGGGAGGCTTCCAGAGATATGAACTTAGGGCTGGGGCCTGAGTATCCCATCTGTTCTACCTCACACCTATTAGATTGGCTAATAGGATAGAAAAGGAAATGAAAAATGTTGGAGGGGATGTGGGAAAATTGAGACACTAATGCACTGTTATGGATTTGTGAACTGATTCAACCCATATATAGAGCAATTGGGAACTATACCCAAAGGTCTATAAAACCATGCATACCCTTTGACCTAGCAATACCACTATTAGGTATGTATCCCAAAAAAGATAAAAAAACAAAAAGGAAAAGGACCTACGTGTACAAAAATAATTATAACAAATCTTTTCTGGTTACCAAGAATTGGAAATTGAGGGGATGCCCATCAACTGGGGAAAAGCTGAACAAGTTGTGGCATATGATTGTGAAGGCATGCTATAATTCCATAAGAAATGATGAGTAATGCTCTAAGAAAAGCCTGGAAAGATTTATTTGAACCAATGCAGAAATGAGTAGAACCAGAAGAAAATTGTACACAGTAATAGTAATGGTATAAGATGATCAACTGTTGAATGACTTAGCTTTTCTTAGCAATACAGTGATTTAAGACAACTATGAAGGACTTAGATAAAAAAATTCTATCCATTCCCAGAGAAGGAATTGATGGAATCTGGATACAGATTGAAGCATACTTTGTAAAATTTTTCTTTATTTTTCTTGTTTTATTAAATTTTGGTCTGTGTTTTCTTTTGCAACATGACTAATAATGGAAATATGTTTTACATGACTACACATATATGACCCTGTTTCAAATTGCATGCCTTCTCAATAAGGGATGTGGCGAGGAAGGGAAAGAATTTAGAACTCAGAATTTTAAAAATTAGTGTTGAAAATTGTTTTTACATGTAATTGGGGAAAATTAAATAGTAAAATACTTTAAAAAATGAAAAGGATAAGTGAAAAAAAAACTCCATTACTACAAGGAAGTCACTGATAAGAAAAATTTCCCCATGTGCACGAAAATATTTATAGCAGCACGGAATTGGATAGCAAGGAATTGGAAAAAAGTAGATACCCATGGGGAATGGCTAAACAAATTATGGTACATAAGTATAATGGAATATTATTTTGCTATAAAAAATGACAGATATGACAATTACAGAGAAGCATGAAAAGATCAACATGAATTGAGCACTGGGCCTGGAGTCAAGAAGACCTGAGTTTAAATCTGGCTTCAGATACATGACCTTAGGCAAGTCATTTAACCTTTATTTACCTTAGTTTCCTCATCTGTATAATGAGGATGTTAATAATAGCACCTATATGCCAGGGCTATGAGGATCAAATGACATAATAATTATAAAGCACTTTGTATAGTGCCTGAAACATAGTAAGTTATATAAATGTTATTAATTGATGTAGAATGAAGTAAGCAAAGCCAAGAAAACAGTATACACATTGACTACAACAATGTAAGTGGAAAGAATATCCAACCAAAAAAAATCAAGATTGAATAATGTAAAATTATAAAGAACAAGCAGTGGTATAGAAGAGATATGAAAAGACAGTTCTACCTCACTCCTTTGCAGAGGTGGGAGGTCCACAAGTGTTGTACCTTGCAAATATTTTCAGATTCCTTTGATGTATTGAATATGCTGATTTTTTCCTCTTTTTTTCTTTTGGTTTTAAAAATACTATTTATTATATGGGCTGACTCTCTGGAAAAGGGAGGGGAGGTATACGGATAGTAACTATAATTGATGTCAAAAAACCTAAACATCTTAAACAAAAAATTTTTTTAAAAATAGAAGCTCACAAATTCTAAGCTCTATCTGATATTCCTTCAACTGAAAATAGAAAAAAAAAGAGAGGCAAAGTACACAGGCCTTTATACTAATAATTAATCTAACTGTTTTGATGTACAAAACTGTCAGTTTGATCCCAGTCTGGGAGTTGTCTGTGTCATGCCATTCTTCTGAATTTATTCAGAGGAATACCTTGTGGAACAAATAACATTTAAAAATCTTGTTTAAATAATTATAAGAGTCTTGATTAAATACGGCTGTTTTAGTCTCAGAGTGATTCCTAAGAAAGCCTTGATCATTGGCCCTTAGAATCTAGGTAATCTACTGGCAACTGGATTGTCAGTCTCCATTTGGTCTAGTCTGTTGATATTTTGTGAGGGAGAGCTAGAGAAAATGAGATTGAGGGAAAATAATCTTAATGTCCAGGCTGCTGGAATACAAATGAAAGGCTCAGGGGGGCTGTTTTGCTGAAACGCAAACTACTTGCTTCCATTACTTTTCATCTCTTGGTTCTTTTTTTCTCCTATGAATGTTTTTATTGTTATGAATCATGCTGTGTGAACATCATCTATCATCTGAAAGATCTGAAACACTTTGAAAATGTTAATGTAGGACATTGCCTTTGATAAATAAGCCATGGGTGGGTACTCTCTAAAAAGGTATGTGTGCATGTGTGTGTGTGTGTGTGTGTGTGTGTTTAACTTTGCATGCAAATGAATATACAGTTTTATCCCATGTTCTTGCCATCTGAGTGTCTGTGGTGTCTCAGCAACTCTAGGAATAAACATTTCAGAATATTTTTCTTTGTTCTTTTTTTTTTGTCATAGCAAACTCACAATTTTTTGTCAAGATTATTTGGCATCTTGGTTTTCTTTTGGAATATATGAAAGTCACTTCACTGTTTACATTCACTTTTCTTGAGTAATAGACACTTAGAGGCTTTCATCATTTCAAGCCAAGAAAAAAAGTGACTGCTTTCTAAGGTAATAAGTAGTGTAAAGACTCAAGTCTTAACTTAAGATATATGCATTGATAAAATAAGATGGGCAGATGTAAATGTATGGATTGTTTTATGGTTTATTTTGCTAATTTACATAGTTCCTTTCCTGTCTGTATGCCCTGTCATAGGATACAGGATGACAACTTCAATGCAGAATGTCAACACAGATTTTCTATCCAAAGTAGGGGTGTGTTTCTGGTTGCTTGTTTCTAATGAAGCTACAATATTATATATTAAGCTCAAAGAAGAAAATGTTATTTATATTTGTATGTTTCCAAGGCACACACCAAAAAAATCCATTAAGGTAGTATTGAAAATACCATTCTGGATTAAATAATAATCTTTTTTTCTACATTTCTGTGCCAGTTTGTTAGATTATTTTCTCAGTTTTTTTTTTAAGTTCATGAATTAAATGTTTTATAAGAACTACTATATTGTCACAGCAACTTTTGTTCAGTTATTCTAGATGTTTAGGCTCATAAATGTTATGATATTCAGTATATGTGTATACTTGGTTGTCTCTCTACTATCATTATTTCTCTTTGAAATCTTTTTGAAGTATTTCATTGACTTCATTGGGAAACATCTGTATGTCTCATAACAAAGGTATTTATTTATTCATATTGATAGGCTATTTATTTTTTTTGTAATTATGCAGAACTACAGAATTTTGTTAGACTAGAAATACATTTAGTGAACTCTAGGGGACATCCTTCCATTTATGAATAATCATTTGCTGCTCCACTTCAATTTACAATTAAATAGCTGATCAAATGTAGTTATTGATTTTCCAAAATATTGTGATGATGTGTTTTATTCCTTATCAAAGTACTTGGCCATTTCCTTGAGAGTCTAAGGCAGGCAGCAAGAGAGAAAACACCATTATATTGCCAAGTATACTTCCTAGCAAATCCTGAAGCCTCTGGTATCGGGGAAGGCGGAGGCATGAGGCCATGTCCTGTCACCATGACTACAATATGTCCTCAGGGAGGCAGCTCCTAGCTGAGCTTCTGGAAGCTGGGGGAAGGGCAAGTTTCTGAAGCTGGTCTCACATCTTTTCTCTTTTCTTTGTGATTTGATGAATTATGTCTGTCCTTCTAAGGGCCTTTCCTTTACTGACCTTTATCCAGAAGTCACACAGACAATGCTTTGCATCAGAAACTGATGCTCCCACCCTGGGGCTTTCCCACGGTTTAGTCACCTGCTGATAATTTCACCCTTCCCTTTGTTTTAGCAGTCTTTAGGCTACCAGAGCCTGGCCAGGATTTAAACAATCATGATCATTTAAAATTAAGACATTCTTCTGATTTCCAGAAGCTGCATCCTGGAGAATTACTCAGATGAATCATTAATGTTTTGAGGAGATCTCTTTTTGTTTCTGAGGATTTCTCTTTTTTTTTCAGTCATGATAATAGCAATAAAAATGATGTATTTAAAAAAGATTGTATTCTTTAGAAAGAAGGAAAAATGCTGCTATAGGAAAAAAATCTCTAGGTCTGATCTATGAAAATCTCAGTTACAAAATTGACAGATAAATTAGATAGTATTTATTTGAATTTGATCCACAGAAGGAATCTTTGGCTCTTGATTTACCATATAATTATTTTATTAACATTCTCAATTAGTAAATTAACTTACAAAATTTAATTTAAACTTAATTTTAGGAACTTTTTTTTTTGCTTAAAATTAGGTGGTAACCTTGTAATTTATCTAAAAATCGGGAAGTGGTGATTTTCAGATAAAAGATTACTTAACATGATGTGTATAATAGTAGTCATTTGATTATTTTAGCATTATAGGAAGACTATGCTTACAAGTAATTCTGGTAACATAAAATGCCAACTATAACACATTAGATAAGTTTATTCTGTATTATGAGGCAATACCAAATAATGGAAAGATCATTGTACTGAGGGTTAGAGGAACCAGATTAACACTGGTGTGACTTTGGACAAGTCATTTGATCTCTTAGAGCTTCATAGGATCATAGATTTAGAGCTGGAAGAGACCCATATAAGTAAAGTAACTTGTTTAAAGTTAAAAAAAAAAAGGATTGAGTGGCAGAGTCAGGATTAAAAACAGATTTTCTCTGATTCCAAAGTCAATACTTTTCCCATTGCACCGTTCTGCAGATTTCTCATCTGCAAAAGGGGATTAAGGCTATCAACTCTGCTTCTATGTCAGAGTTATTATGAAGATCAAATAATACGATCTTTGTGAAACTTTCAAAAATGAATGTGAGGCTTGACTAGCCTTATTTTTAAATATAGTTGAATGATGTACATTATACAATAGGTGTTCTTAACCTAAGGTCTATCTACTTGTTTTCTTTAATATATTTTGATAACTATATTTCACTATAACTGATTTCCTTTATAATACTATGTATCTTATGTTATGCATTTAAAAACATCATTCTGAGGAGTCTTCACCAGACTGAGAAGGCTTCACCAGACTTCCAAAGGACTTCATAGCACAAAGAATGGTTAAGAACCTCTGATTATAGGGGCGGCTAGGTGGCGCAGTGAGTAGAGCGCCAGTCCTGGAGTCAGAAGGACCTGAGTTCGGATCCGGCCTCAGACACTTAATTCACACAAACAAAAAAAACCTAGCCGTGTGACCTTGGGCAAGTTACTTAACCCCAATTGCCCTAAAAAGGGGGTGGCTAGGTGGCACAGTGAGTAAGAGCGCCGGCCTCGGAGTTGGGATGACCCGAGATCGAATCCGGCCTCAGAAAATGAGCACCCACACACAAATAATGACTAGCCGTGTAACCTTGAGCAAGTTATTTAACCCCAATTGCTTAAAAAAAAAAAAGAACCTCTGATTATAAATATAGGGATCCTTAAATTAATGAATACCAGAAATGTGAACATTTTTCCCAGCCAGAAACTCATTTACCCAATTAGGGACTACAGGAACATTACAAAGTGAATTCAGTACCTACTTTTGAAGCCTTCATAGGTGTATCTTAGGCATCTCTAAATTAGACCACTTGAGAGGAGGGGACTTGTAATTTGCTCCTATAAAAAAGCTGTTGGATTCTTTGGGATGCCTATGGACTGGCTTTAATGACAGCTTCACCTAGGATTTACAACATACTTTATTATTATTGCTATAAATTTTCAACAAGCTGAAATGGACACTTGTACAGAATCAACAGGCCAAGACCATCAGTAATCGAATTCAGGAAGTGTTTATTAGCTGGCCAGCGGCAGTCCTAGGGATAAAGTCCCAGGAGCTGCCCCGAACCCCAGTAGACACACAGTTTAAATAGTCCAAAAACCACCATCGTATCAGGAGTAACAATAATGGGGCAGACTGGTCAGGCAGGATATGGGGGCAATCTTAGATAAAGCAGGTTGTTCAATAACCAAGCGGAATCGAGGATTCTTGGGTTTACAAGGCTTACTACTTCAGCCGGACAAGATAAGAGTGGGCTGGGGGCACACTGGGTTAAAGTTGTTCAATAACCAAGTGGAATGGAGGATTCTTGGGTTTACAAGGCTTACTACTTCAGCCGGATAAGATAAGAGTGGGCTGGGGGCACACTGGATTAAAGTTGTTCAATAACCAAGTGGAATGGGGGATTTCTGGGTTTACAAGAATTCAGGATACAAAAATGGGCCCCTTGTAAGCCAGTGAAATGTCAAGGCATACTACTTCAAAGCAGTAATCTAGTTGATACCTTAATTTCTCATAAATTACACTTTCTTATGATTTGCAACATTTGCCTTTGGTCTCAAGAAAAATGTGAAAGAAATATTATTCTCCAGTTAGAAAAAGTTGTGAAGAAGACCACAAAATGTTAAATTCAGAAATATACACTTGTATGAAGACATGTGTTCTAAAATTAATATATTGAGATTAGAATTATTTCTGAGCCATTTCTAGGAAGAACTAGATAATGGCAATTTCAGTTATCTGTAAAATGACCTCCATCAGTAAAATAAAAGTAGTTGCATTTCTTTACTGAAGTAATAGAGGTAAAATAAATTTGTTTAGTTTTTGTTTAAGTTGAGTTATAACCCATAATTATTTTTTTTTGTGGTTTATCTTACTCGTATTGAAAAGATGAAAAAATGAGAAAGCATTTAAATTGGATTATAAGAGAAGAGCTAAGATTGATGGTGATTGGAGGAGTAAGACCTAACCTTAGCATCTCATAATGTTTTTTTCCTCTAATAGTATAATTTCATATTGATTTTTTATCTTGGCCCTTGTGCAGTATTGGCTGTGAATTTGCACTAGGGTAATTAGAAATTAACTTGTTAATTAATATAGAACTCACCTCCTAATATCTTAGAGCTGATTAATGAGGTAGAATTGCTTGAGGATACAGGACAAAGGTAAAAGTCTTATAGTAGGTTATATTAGGAAAACATTTTGTTGTAACATTTTAAATTCAAATCAATATTTAAATCACCACAATGAAGAGAAAATTAGAATAAAAATTATTTCAGGAATAGCATAACATTTTAAATTCAGATGCTTACAGGTTTCAAAAAATTAAAATGGCCAAAAAATAATGAAAACAGTGACATGGTTTTCCAAACATTGTAAACAAAACAATAAAAGCAAAATAAGTGGATCAACACAAAGAAGTTAAAAGAAAAATGTATTTTGATCAATGACTAGTTATTTATTTGTCTTTCTTTTTTCACTGAGAATAACTTGACAGCATGTTTCATTTATTTACTCTATGGCGATATCTCATTTTTCCTTCTATGTATATAAAATACTGTTGAAAAGGTGAAAATTTTTCTTTGCTTCATTATTATTGTTGTTTTGGGTAGGTATATTTTCATTCCATAAAAGCTTTACATTATGTGTATAGCTATTAAGAGACTTATTAGGAGAGAATTGATTAGTAAGAAAGTGATTAAAATATACACACACATATAGTCATTAATATTTTATTTGCATTTGGCTTCCAGTACACTTTCTGCAAAAGGAAGCTTTCTCAAGCTTTAACCCATTCTTTTCATTGGCTTTTTTTTCATTCTTTCACAGTCTCATGGTATTTCCTAAGCAATTTCTGGGTGTTAAATTGGAAACAACTTCACTAAAATACTAAATAGAAAATGAACTGTTATTTTTTGAAGAAATTTTTAACTTACAGAAATCCAACAATTCCAGATCAGGTTATGTGAAGCAGTGAGTTTTAAACATTCTTTTACAAGAAACATTGGGAGGCCTTTTAGAATGTGTAAATAGCAACTGATATCTGTTTATAAAAAATGATAGACTGAATGAGGCAGATCTCTCTCTCTCTCTCTCTCTCTCTCTCTCTCTCTCTCTCTCTCACACACACACACACACACAACACACACACACACACCAGTCACTTGAAGAAAAGTAAGTTACAAAATCATTAAAAAGTTAGAGCAAAAATGTTTGTTTAAACAATTCTGTAGAACAGGCTTATTTTCCTCAATGTTTTGTGTTAAATATAGCCAACTCTCAATTATATGTACTAATGGAGGAAACAAGAGTGGAAAAATGTGCACAGCAAAAAAAAATCTTATAATTATTGATATTTCACTCTTATGTGCTTTCTCCCACAGCAGATTTACCTCCCTAGTTGTATTTTTAAAAGCTAATATTAATTGTCTTACACAGAAAGAAATATATTAGACCAGTATCATTAATGAACATCGATTCAAAATTTTGAACAAAATCCTGTGAAACAAGGATGCCCACTCTTCCCTCTATTTGCTATAGTTCTGGCAATGCTAAAAGTAGCAATAATAAAAGATCTTCCAGGTGAAGGATCATCCAATTAAGGAGGATTCTGGCAGGAATCTTGTCAGCAGTGACTAAGAGAGAGGCACCCCTCTGATTTTCACAAGACAACCTGTTTCCTTTTCCTGTATACAGATGGACAATGGAGGCATCCTTGGTCTCCTGGGTAATAACTTCCTCTTGCCATTTAACCTAGAAGATTTCAGTCAGTCTCTATGAGCAATGGACCTCCTGCCTCTGCTGGGATGGTATCAGCACCAGGTACTTTGTCACACAAGCAGAGCCTAAAGGCATTAAATACCTCTTCTTTAGTTGGATGCTTGGCTAGAGAGGGATTAACTTCACTCGAGGTATATGATTGGTGGTTTTAGTGTTGGTTGATGATTGTCTGTTGAGAATACTATGGAGATGTTTTAACCCATCTCTCTAGGATTATGTCTTTATCACTGATCAGTGTGGTTCCAGCAGCACTGAGTACTTTAGATGCACTAGAGATCTTTGTCCTATAAATAGTCTTCAGGGCATTGTAGAAGCACCTTGAATTGTTGCTGTTGCTATAAAACTGAGTCCCATCTGCCTTCTTTCTGAGCCAAGAATCCAACATCTCTCTAAGTTTCACTTGCATTTTACTTTTAATAGAGTTAAATATGACCTTCTTAAAGACCAATGGATTGTCCTGCTAGTAAACCCTTTTAAGTTCTTGTTTTTCATTTAGCAGCTTCTGAATTTCCCCATCATTTTCACCAAACCAGTCCTGATGTTTGTGAGTGCTCTGGCACATGTGAGCAAATATGCTATACACTAAGTTTTTCAAAGTTGCCCATTCCTTTTTTGCTCTACTGTTGCTAATTGTGTGCTGACTAATTTTCCCCTCCAAGTCAGCAAATACAAGATAAAGGAGTTAAGGGAATGATGATAGGTAAAGAGAAAATAAAATTATCTTTACTTACTGATAGGATGATGGTTTACTTGGAAAACACTCAAGGAATCAGTAAACATACCATTTGAAACAACAACTTCAGCAAAGTTGCAGGCTGCAAAATATATCCTTAAAAATCAATAGCATTTCTATATAATAACAAAAAACAAGAAGGAATAATGGAAAGGAAAATCCCATTCCAGATAACTCTAAGATGGATAAAATGTCTGGGAATTAATCTCCAAAAGCACGCAAAAGATATATTGATTAAATTATAAAGTGTTCCTTAAAGAAATAAAGAACCTAATGGCTAGGCTATGCCAATAAAATAAAAATGACACCTCCAAATTTAATTTATACTTTTAATTCCATACATATCAAATTATGAATGGGAGACTTTTGCAGAGCTCTATAAAAAAAAGATTCATTTGGAAAAACAAAAACTCTAGACTGTCAAGGGAAATGATTAAAAGATGTAAGAACAAAGGAAGATAGCACTTCCAGACCTCAAATTATATTATAAAGCTGCAGTCGTCAAAACCCTCTGGTATTGGGAAAAAGACTAGGGAGAGAGATCATTAAAACAACTTAGACAAGAGAGATTCAGAAACAAAAGAATTCAGTAACCTAGTATTTGATAAAATGGAAAACATAAGTTACCTAGGGAAAACTTCCTACTTGATAAATGCTGCTGGGGAAATTAGAATGCAGTCTGTCAGAAATTAAGTTTAGAACAGCACATTGCACCACAATGCATTCTAAATGAATAGATGACCTTAATTTTAAAGATCATACTATTAAAAAATTAGAAGAGGCTATGGGTAAAAGATTCTTAACCAATCAAGAGGCATTTACAAACGATAAAATAGAAAACTGATTACTTAAAACTGAAAAATTTCTGTACATATAATGTTAATGCATCTAGGATAAGGAAGGAAGTGGTTGAATGAGAAAAAATCTTTATATCAATCTCTGATGAGGTTTTGGTATCTAAGATATATAAAATATATGGATATGTGTGTACATATATATTTGTATATATATTCTTTTCCTCCATAGACAGATGGGCAAAGGACGTAAACACTTCTCAAAAGAACTTCAAAGTATTCATTACCATGTGAAAAAAATGCTCCAAATCACTAATAAGAGAAATGCAAATCAAAACAACCCTGAATTGTCAACTCACACCTTGCAAATTGTTAAAAATGAAAAAAAAATGGCAAAGTCAGTTTTGGAGGGGTTGTGGGAACATAGGCACCCTTATACATTGTGGAGCTGTGAAAATGGTACAACCATTTTGGAAAGCAGTTTGGAATTATGTGAATAAAATGACTAAAATATCCATAACCTTTGAACCAGAGATTCCATTTCTGGACTTATACTCCAAGGAAGCCATCAATAAGAAAATGTCTTTCATATACTTCAAAATATTTATAATAGCACCTTTTGTTATTGCTTAGACTTAGAAACAAAGTAGATGCCAATCAATTGGAGAATGACTAAAGAAGTTGTGCTGTATGAATGTAATGAAATGCCACTTTAGAATAAGAAATTTAGGTGTGTGATGAATCCAGAGTAGTATGGAAAGATCTTTATGAACTGATGCAAAGTGAAATAAGCAGGGCCAAGAAGATGATATACATAGTAACTATGACAATGCATATGGAAAGAAAATGACATGCCAAAAAACCAAAAGCAAATATAATAAAATTATAAAGATCAAATGGGACTTGAATGAAAACATGAGACTATGCCCACACTTACTCTTTTGTGGAAGAGGGAGGTCTGTAGGTGTTAGACACTGCACATGTATTCAGTCTTTTTCAATGTGTTGCTCAGTTGTGCTGACTTTTTCTTTTCCTCTCTCTAAAAAAAATGTATGTTAAATGGGATGGTTCTTGGGAGAGGGGTAGGTGGAAGGATACATGGGATACTATGGTGATGTAAGAAACAGAACATATCAATAGAAACTTATTTAAAATAAAATAACTGCAGATAGTATAAAATTTTTGACTCTACCTGCCAAAATACATAAAGAAACTATATGAATACATTATAAAACACTGCACTATTAAAGACAGATTGAAATAAGAGGAGGAGTATTAATTGCTGATGGATAGGCTGAGCCAATATTAATAAAAATGACAGTACTATTTAAATTAATTTATTAAGTGCCATACCAATGAAGCTATTAAAGAATTACTATTTTAGAGACAGAAAATTAACAGAATTCATCTGGAGAAACCAAAGTTCAAAAATACCAAGGGAATAAATAAAAAAAAATATGAAGGAAGGGAGCCTAGCCTAAGATCTCAAATTATACTACAAAGCATTCTATACTGTATATACTATCCTATAGTATGTAAACTATGTTATATACCTATACGTCAATACAGTTTGGTACTGGATAAGAAATAGAATGCTTGGCCAATGGAATAGATTTAGGTACATGATAAGCAGAAACAAATGGGTACAGTAACCTAGTGTTTGATAACCCAAAGAACCCATCTACTGGAACAAGAACTCATTATTTTAAAAAAAAAAAAACCTGGGAAAATTGGAAAGTAGTATGGCAGAAACAAGATAAGCTCAAAATGGATACATGATTTAGAAATAATGATGTTGTAAATTAGGGGAACAGGGACAGCTAGGTGGCGCAGTGAGTAGAACGTTGGCCCTGGAGTCAGAAGGACCTGAGTTCGGATCCGGCCTCAGGCACTTAACACACACAAACAAAAACCTAGCCATGTGACCTTGGGCAAGTTACTTAACCCCAATTGCCCTCCAAAAAGCAAAAAATAAATAAATAAATTATGGGAACATGGAAAAAATTACCTGTCAGATCTATGGATAAGGGAAGAGTTCATGATTAAATGAAATAGAGAGGATCACAAGAAGTATAATTAATTTTGATTATATTAAATTAAAAACTTTTGATTATATTAAATTAAAAAATTTTGATTATATTAAATTAAAAAAATTTTGATTATATTAAATTAAAAACTATTAAATTAAAAAAATTAGAAACAAAGCCACTGCTACAAAATTAGAAGAAAAGCAAAACGTGGGGAAAATTTTATGGCAAGTTTCTCTGATAAGGTCTCATTTCTCAAACATACATATACATATATATGTGAAAATGAGCTACATCTTTAAAAATAAGAACCATACCCTGGGTGATAAGTGGCCAAGGGATATGAACAGATATTTTTTAAAGGAAGAAGTCAAAGCTGCCAACATTCTTATGGAAATATTCTCTAAATCACTAATAATTAGATTAAAGCAACTCTGAGGTGCCACTGTAAATCCATCAGATTGGCTAAGATTACAAAAATGTAAATGATAAATGCCGGAGGGGATATGGAAAAATATGCACACTAATACACTATTGATGGAGCTGTGTGGAGAACACTTGGGAACTCTGCCCAAAGGGGAATAAAACTGCATCATCTTTGACCCAGCAATACCTCCAGTAGCTCTGTGCCCAAAAGAGATAAGAAAAAGGAAAAGGTTTATAGGAGCTCTTTTTGTGGTGACAAAGCATTAGAAATTGAGGGCATGCCCATGAATTAGGGAGTGACTGAACAAGTTGTGGTATATGATTGTGATGGAATACTATTGAGCTATCAGAAATGATGAAAGAATTGATTTCAGGAAAAAAAAAACCTTGGAAGACTTATGTGAACTGATGCAAAATGAATAGAGCAGAAACAGGAGAACAGTGTTTACTTAGTAACAGCCATATTGTAAAGATAATCAACTGTGAAAGACTTAGTAAGTCTTATTAATACAATGATCCAGGGCAGCTAGGTGGCCGCAGTGAATAGAGCACCAGCCCTGGAGTCAGGAGGACCTGAGATCAAATCCAACCTCAGACACTTAATGCTTACTAGCCATGTGACCTTGGGTAGATCACTTAACCCCAATTACCCTGTCTTTCCCCTTCCAAAAAGCAAACAAAACAAAAATACAGTGATCCATATAATGGTTCCAAAGGATTCATGATGAAAAATGGTATTTCCCTCTAGTCAGAGAACTGATAAACTCAGAGTACAGATTGAAGCATATATTTTCCTGTTTTTTTTTCAAAACATGACTAAGCAAAAATATGTTTTTTATGACTTCACATATATAATGGGTATCTCACTTTTTAACTTCTCAATCAATGGGGAATGAGGTAGAGGGAGGGAAAGAATTTGCAACTGGAAATGAAAATGAAACTTAGAGTGCCCTATCTGCGATTTATCATCTTAGACAGTCTCTTGGGGCCCTCAGAGGTTAAGAAATTTGACCAGGTTCACACAGCCAGTATTTGTCAGACATAATACTCGAAACTGAGGTTCTTCTAATTCTTGACTCTGCTAGCCTTTTATCCACCATACCATGCCACCTAAAAAAAGTAGTAGTACCTTAAGAATTCTACAAACTATTGACAGTCTTTGAGGTGGGGATCTACCCTTTCCCCCTAAATATGGCCTCCATCATGTAAAGTTCTATCTATAGTCTTTGCTAACCAAGGAACTTGTGGCATATTCCTACTCAAACTGGAATTTGCTGACATAGTTATTAAAACTAGGCTAGTTAAGCTATTCAAGTCTTTGAGAATAAATATCATTCCAACTGATGACCATACTGTTTTCTGGGAAGTAAAGCCCACTGGCATGACCTTGTATTTATAGTGATCAAAGTTTATTTGAAATACTATCTTCTACTCATTACCCTTCAGGTGAAAATGAAATTGTAGTGCTTCTGGAAATCTGTCTGGGTAAAAATTAGTGCCTAATTTAGTTGACCTAGCAGTTCCAGAATTAGTGATTAGGGTATTAACTACTAGGAGTTATAGCAGTGTACAACCAGTAACCACCACAACAACAATAACTGGTATTTACAATAACTAGTATTTATTTCTAGATACTTTACAAATACCTCATTTTATCCTGGGAAGTTGGTGGTATTATTCCCATCTTACAGATGAGGAAACCAAGGCAGATAGGTTAAATGATTGAAACAGGATTTGAATTTAAGTCTTTCTGACTTTCAGTAACTGTACCTAGTTCCCTCTAGTTAATCATGAAAGATCTTCATTTCCCTACTTTATTCTTTTTAAAAGCCAGAATTATGGACCCTGTTGCCAATGAAGACATTCTGTCGTCATAATTATTGAATCATTTTGGTCTCATGTGCACTCAAAGAATATATCTGCTTGTCCAGGACAAAGGAATCAGAAATCCAGTTTTATGGACATTTTATCATCAGTGCTGGGCAAAACTATTTTCTGGCACTGAAAACATTGTGAAGTTGTTGGTATTGGGATGAAAGACTCTGATAGGTATTGGTGGCTGTGGTGGCAGCCTGTTTAATTTTTTAAATAAAATTTTATTGACATTTTTTGCTTTTATGTCATTAAATCTCCCACTTTTCCCCTCATCACCCAGAATACCATCCCTTATGACAAGAGTTCTTAACATGGCTCTACAGATCCTAATAGATAGATTTATGGGAGTCCATTAAATTAGATGGGAACTAATCTGTAACTGAAATTGAGCATTTCTTGCAATTATGAATTTAGGCAACAAACCATTATACTAAGAAGGCACCCATAAACTTCACCAGAATGCCAAAGGGGTCTGTGACATACAAAAAAGAGATTAAGGACCTCATTTCTTAAAGAATTCTACCTTACACCTATCAGGTTGGCAAAGATGACCAAGAAAATCAAATATAAGGCCCTGTGGGAAAACAGAAACATTTATGGACTTGTTGGTAGATCTATAAATGGGTACAATTCTGGAAAGCAATTTGGAATTAGACAAGAAAAGCTACTAAATAATGCAGATTCTTTGACCCAGCTATGCCACTATCAGGCTGTCGTAGCAAGCACCCTAACACACCCAGGATGGCCTGCTAGCACAGGTTCATTAATCTTCTTTGCAAAAGGAAAGACAGTTTTTAAAATGGTTGACAATCTTTAAGTACATTCACTAGTTCAGGGGAAAGGTCAACACCCTTAACATGGAGAAAATACAAATAGAGAAATTAACAGAGAGATTCAACAGACAGGGCTCCTACTGTCTGAACAAACAACCATCTACATACACCACTAGACTTGGAGAACACAAACCTCTGAGTAGTTGGGGAGTTCTTAACAAGCAGCCACTCAGTTCTACCCAGGAAATCAAAAGGTCCTTCTCATGAGGGAACCCCCAAAACAAAATACCAACCTCCCAGAATATATAACAGACTCAGCCACTGATTGACTCAGAGCTGGAAGGCACAAAACGTGTTTGAACTCAGCACAGCTGTGAATTATCAGGGTTCAAAAGAAATTAATCCTTCAGATCTTTACAATTTAGCCTGAGCCTAGGAAACTGAACTCCAGAAAAACAACAGTAGCAGCAACAAAAAATCTCACTTTACTTGCCCTTACACAGGCCTATACCCTAAAGAGATTAAAGAAAGAACAAAAGGACTTATGTGCACAAAAAGTTATGCCAGCTTCTTTTCTGAAGTAGCAAAAAACTAGAAACTAAAGGGATGTCCATCTGTTGAGGAATGAGTGAATAAATTGTGGTATCTGAATGTGATAGAAAACTATTGTTTTATAAGAAATGAGGAAATAGATTATTTCAAAGAGACATGGAATGACATATGAACTGATGCAGACTCAACTGAGTAGAAGAGGACAGTTTAGTGTATAACAATATTATAAAAAAAGAACAATTTGAAGGTTTTTATAAACTGATGAAGAATGAAATGAGCAGAACCAAGAGAAAAGTTTGTATAACAACACTGTAAAGATAAACAACTTTGAAAGCTATAAGAACTATATTTGATCAATATAGCAACCATCCATGATTGCTGAGAACCATTGGTACCATACTTCCTACCTCTTTTTTTTTTTTATTTAAAAAGTGGATTTTATTACCGTGGGACTGTTGGGGTGCATGGTCGCCCAAATCAGACAGTGCTGTGGCACAGACATTGTGCTAGTTTTATAGAAGTTCCATAGCCAGGTTACATAAGCTGAAATTACAGTGATGTAAGCTGAAACTACAGTGATTGGTTAGTGTACATTTGAATTTCCTGCTGGAACTCCCACCCATACATCAGTCAGGGGAAAGGAAAGGAGTGGGGGTCATGCTTATTTACAGAACAATTAGGGAGGGGAAAGTGGAGTTCTCTGTTTTACAAATCAATGAAAGGAAGGGGAGGTTGAGTTGTCTGCTTTACAAATCAATGAAGGGAAGGGGAAAGTGGAGTTGTGTCCAACATTCCCTATTCTTCCTTGTAGGTATGTCAAACCTTTGACATAGCTGGGGTCACATCACTTACATTACCCAGTTCTGTTCCTAAAGGATGGTAGCGGGGTCCCTAATAACTAACATTTTAACAGAGTTAACATGGGACTTGACAAATTGTAGAAAGCAATTAATGAGATAGGGTCCTACAATTAGGGCTATGATCAGGAGGAGTAGAGGCTAATACCAATACTAATACCAAGGCTGATGCCAATTTAATGGGTTAGGGGATGTTCCAGGGGAACAGGGACTGATACCCATTCTCAGAATTTTTCAGCTCCTTCTGTCTATTAGCAATATTCAGGAGTACTAACTTCAGACTCTCCCTCACCACTCCAGAGTTATTTCCATAGAAGCAACAAGTCTCATCAAGGGCTACACACAGGCCACCCTATTTAAGAAGGTCAAGGCCTCTGCCAGAGAGTCAACCTGTCTTTCCATGGCTTAGATGGACTGCTTTGTGGGAGAGGTCAATATTTACCTGTGTACTTAAGGCCTGATAGTTGGCCTCCCCCTTAATCAAGGCTGCCATCCCAGTAGCTGCAGAACCAACAAGGCCCAAGCCCACTGAGATGGGAATGAGGAGTGGTACTGCCTGCCTTCGGTGGTGGCTCAGTTGCCCTTCTGGGGAAAAGTAATGCCAACCTTGTTCACCTGGGAGAAGGGTGGCCCGGGGAATTATGGCCACTAGGATACACAGGGAGCCCTCAGTGTGTTGTTGTCTGAGGAACACTGTAGCAGAGACACACTGGGTAAGGCCATTGTGGCATGCCCACCAGGCTCCTAGAGGGGTGGGGGAAGTAGTCTGAGCTAAAGGCCTGAATCTTGTGTATTTGCCTACAACTTGAGCTATACTGAGAGCTGGATAAAGGGGTGCTGGATGATATGAGGCAGAAACCTGTTCCCTGTATCCCCGAGGGTGAGCCTTGGGTGGTCCCACTCACAATTCTGTGTTGGAACTTTCCCTCTTGATAGTTGATGAATTTAGGGTGCAGAATAAGACATAGATAGATAGAGCTGTACATATCTATTTTTAAATTTGTATATAGTCAGTGATGGAATTTGTTTTGTTTGTCAATATTTGTTACAAGGAATTTATTTTTCTTTTTTAAGGGGGTTAGGGAGAGAAAATAAATGTCTGTTAATTTTTTAAAAAATGCTTTACAATGGGTTAGGCATTGCTAGAAATTTGGACTGTTGTATCTGTTTTCAGATGAGGTCACTATTATTATTCATTTTGCTTAATTGCTTCACTTTGTTACAAGTGAGGTCTCATGGGAGTAATCTGGAAATGTTTGTAATGTAAAAACAAAATACATTAATAAAATGTTAAAATACTTTGAAAAATGACAAAGAACAAGAGAGAGAAAAGCAGTTAAATAAGAGTAATCAACATATTTTAAAAGTCTTATGTTGTATGCAGTGTTTGGCACTCATAGTCCCTCGTCTATGCAAAGGAGCTGAGGATGGGAGTGGGAGTGGTAGCCTGGTTTGTTTGGGTGTTTTTTTGTCCATCAGTTCATTTAGAAACAGAGAAAATGAGATAAGACTTCCCAAATTTCAGTAGTCCTAAGCAGTATCCAGGCAATGGTAAAGCAAACACCATGGCACTATGGAAAATGGGAGGTGAGCCACTGAAGGGAAGGGCAATGGAATAAGCATTTATGTAGTGCCTACTATATGCCAGGCCCTATGCTAAGCACTTTACAAATACTGTCTCATATGTTCCTCACAAAATTGAGGTAAATAGAGGTTAAGTGACTTACTCAGGGTGACACAATAATTGTCCGAGATTAAATCTGAACTCAGGTCCTCCTGACTCCAGGTCTAGCTTTGTATACACACAGTGCCACTACTGACCCAGGCTCAAAACTTGTTAATTCCTGAAAGTTCCTAAATCTAGGTTAACCAGTGACTTGAGTGTTTTAGTTTAAGAGTCAGGAACAAGCAAGTCAGCTGTGGCCTGTTATATACTGAGAATCAGGATGAGTTTTCTAATCTGTGTTTCATGTAATGGTAACTGAGATACTGAGACTAGTGATGGTGGTGGTACTCAGAATAGCCAAGTAAAGCGGAAACAGTCCTGAGTGAGAAGAGTAGAATAGACTTAGTCTAAATACACTGCCAGATCATGTGGTTATAATAATAGTTTATATTTACACAGCAACCTTAAAGTTGGCAAATCTGTTTTCTCACAAAAACCTCATGAGCCATGTATTATAAGGATAGCCTTTTTCTACTTTATGGATAAGGAAGCTGATTCACAAAAAAGTTAAGTGACTTGTTCAGGGTTATGTAGCTAAGTGTCAGGACATGGGCTAGTTTTCTAACTGCAAGTCAAATGAGTTTCCTTCTCTTACACTCACTGCCTTTTATCTACCCAGAACCCCTCAATGCTGTGGTAAAATGCAGTTTTTTCATAGTAATCAATGTCTTCTGTCTTGAAATATGATAGCTTTGAACTATAAACTCTGTCTGCTATTAAGTAGAACTCTCTGTTGAAAGGTATTTAGTATTCAGAATTCTAAACCAAGGATGCTGCAAGTTCTCAAAATACCTTCTGAAGGATCAAAGGGACACTGAACTTTTTCAGAATAGTTTTAAATACACTTTAATATATTCTAACTTCTGGGGAAAAAATTCTTCTTGGTAGTAGGAAGGCAAAGCAGTGTTAAGTGACTTGCCCGGTGTTATATAGCTAATAAGTGTCTGAAGTCAAATTTGAACTTAGGTCCTCCTGACTCCAGGGGTGGTATTCTATCCATTGCACCACCTAGCTGCCCCACTTTTAGAAAATCTTAAAACTCACTTAGTCATAATATTAAACAACAAATGCCCATTTACTGGCCCTACCAGAGAGTAAAAAAAATTTTATTTATTTTTACAAAGTTAAGAAGTAGGAATTTAGCTCCACATAATGTGAATTTCTTTGTAAATGTGAATTCTTTTCATTGAATTTCTGTGTTTTTATTCTTAGAGCCAATTCAACCAAATATTTTGAAATTCCTTGGAAAAATAGATCTATGTACAAACTCTTATTAGAAAAATTATTTTTTTTGGGAAAGTCATTTTAAAAGACTGGTAAGATCCTGTTGGCTTCCATATGTTCAAGTCCATATTTTAGGAAGAGATATATAGAGGAGTGAAAAGGGCACCAGACAATGAAACCTAGTCTAGGTTTTAAGTTCAGTTCCATATTTTAGGAAGCGATGTATAGAGGAGGATAAAGGACACCAGACATAAAACCTAGCCCAGGTTTAATTTCCAACTCTGCCATGAGTTTAAATTCAGCCTCAGCCACTTACTAGCTAAGTACCCTGGGAAAATCACCTAACCTCTATTTGGATCCACTGGAGAAGGAAATAGAAAACCACTCCAGTATCTTTGCCAAAATACCCTATGGACATTTTGGTCCATGGGATCATGAAAAGTAGGATACAACTGAACAACCACAAGATCATTGGTTAAGTAAAATTTAACCTTTCAGAGTTTCAAAATAATCTGTAGTGTGGGAATAATTATGTTTATTCCATCTGACACATAGGGTCATTGTGATACTTGAGCTTTGTACAACGTGATATGATTATAAATATGTTACTGTCATTTGATTGGAAAGAACTTTGAATATTTTTTTCCATTAAAAGTTGCTCCAAGTTACTTCATATTTCTGATGGGAAGCAGTGCAGTTATTTCACACCATCATCCCCTTCTGATTCCTTATTGTGGCAAAAGGATGAACCTGGGTTCTCAGTGGTGATGTCAGTGAAACATCCAGGGCCTACCAATCTGGGAAGGCTTTTTGTCTGAATCTGGAGATGGACTATATGTCATGAAAGGACTAACTTAATAAAGTGGAAGAGGTTCATTACCAGGCTGACTGTAGAATAGTGTGTTTTTTGGTCACAGCAACTCTTGAAGATTATCTATTCAGTTCATTCTGAATCAGTGGTAGAAATACACTAATGAAATTACAGAAGCTTTAAGTATTTGAGATGTATTATTCAGTTGTAATACAAATGATTAATGAATTAGTTGATTAATGATCACATTATATAATGAGTGAACTGACCAGGAAGCTGCAAAGCATTGTGTAGTTTCTACATGATGTTTGTTCATCTGCTCTGATGAACACAAAGCCTCAAGCAGATGAAGCCAACAGATTTTCATCAATCATATATCACTTATCTACAAATGTCAGAGGGGGGATTTTAGAAGATTTTCTATTTTGAGTTATGCCACATTTAAAAATATGTACTTCGAAATTGAAGATTTTTCCAATGAGCCCCACAAATATGGGTTTAAATTAGATACCAACTAGTAAAAAGATTGATTACTAGACTACAAGTCAGAATGTCCAGGTTCCAGTCCTGGCTTAGCTTCTAATTAGCTCTGACTCTGGGAAGATTGCTGAACCTATCTCTGGTTTCCAGTTGTAGTTTTTTCATTTGTAAAATGGGAGAAGAGGGGAGTTCTTATAAGATCTGACTCTAAAATTATCTGATTTTATGATTTGGATATTAAATTATGTGATTATCTAAAAGAAATTTAATTTCTCCAGTAAATCATTAGTACATAGTACATCATTTGTAGGAGTTCAGAGAAGGTGTCCACAAAATAATTACATGTTGACAAGAAGTTAGAGAATAGTTTCAGTTACTTTGAAAAGAATTGGGACCAGAATTCTGGGTTCCAGGATCCTAATCACTTGGAAATGGTATTCATAATTAGTAAGTACTATAACCAAATATTATAGCTGGATAGCAACTTCAAGATTTTTGATTTGGGGACAAACAAGGACAGGGAGTCTTTTGTATACAACCAATTCACACATACACACACACACACACACACACACACAAATTCTAATGAGTTTTTCTCTCTCTTGAAATAATGTACTATATATTCTTATAAAAATTAATAAGAATTTTTACATATTTAGTTGTGAGAATCAGTATAAAATTCCCTTAACATCAGTCCATCTTTTTAAATTTCAACAATAAAAGAGCAGAGGCCAAGAAATTAAATATAATAAAAAATGAAATATTTATTCTTTTGGCTCAATAATAATGTATCTCACCATTCTTAAAGGGAATAGCAATTTCTTGCATGCAAGTCACCAGCACACTTACTACAAGTCAATAGCTTTATAAAAGTACTCTACATTAAAATTTTGCTTGTGTAAGAAAAACAAATTGTTTTATGTTGAGCAATCATACAACTTTGCTACTTTGCTTTTGTGAATTAAGAGCGTGGATCCCACGTAATTTCTGCAACAAGTCTAAAGCAGCATGAATTAAAGAAAATAAGAATTATCTGTGTAAATAAATAATGAAAGAGATAACATGATTATGAAAATGTATTATATTGCAGTGAGTTTAGTTAGAAACAAATAAACTGGGTCTTTTTTTTTCTCCCTAATAATGTATTTTACACTGTGAAATGATTAGAAATATTGTATCAAAGTAAAGGAACCCACAAATACCCTTTCTCTTACTTTTATTTTGAGAAGTTATTCATCGAAAAGCATTATGGATTCAAGTCTGTAGTTGTTAATTGGTTTTAAAAAAAGTGAAAGCATAAAGTAAAATAAACTTGCCATGACACCAACCTGAAAATAATTTTCTTATGTACAGAATGCTGACAAATAAAACAACATTTTTACAATATTTATATTTAGACATGTTTTAACAAATTTTTAAACAAAAAATGAAGTAAAGGTGTTTTCTTTTAGCACAATAGTCTTCAAGGTGTTTTTTTTTTTTAATCTTGATAGACACCGTATGATAGTCACTTAAAATTTGAAAAGCAAAACTAAAGAAGCTGTTAAAGAAATGTAAACTATTACTCATGACATAGTAGACAGAGGTCTGGTTGAATATTTGTTTTCACTTGACCACCAACATATGGCTTTCTATAATAGACATGAAGAATGGAAGGAGCAAGAAGCTATAGCAGCAGCACAAGCAATATTAACATGCGTTAGTGAGAGCCTCCAAACTATGTATAATGAATGGTACAGGATACATCATATTCGTTGCTGCACGCTTGCAAAAATTACACATACTGTGGTACATATTTGATTCATAAAAGTTATTTATCTGGCCATATATATTTGCTCAAACGTGCACCACAGGATAAAATAACTATTTACATAACAGAGGCTGTTTCATTGACAAAAATGTCAGCTTTGTTGAGAGCAGAAGATGGCTAAGCAATACTGCAGGAGAATGTGGAACAACTATTCTCATGTGAAATGTTTTGTCTGTTATTTTGCTGAAGCAGATTCCTTCATCTGCTTTCTAGAAAGTAACATTTAACCAAAACAAAATACAGGACGTTGATACTTGGAAGGAAATTTGCACTTGCTGAAACAGAATTATTTTCACAAATTAATTCATTAAAAATAATTAGAGGAGACTTTACAGGCACATAAAAGTGTTTACAATGCGATACACATAATAAGCGGAAACACTCCCAGATTTAGGGCTACATAGGAAATGGAAGGATTGTAAATATTGTCAACATTATATATATGTTTTTCCATCCCTGGGGGTAAACTAGAATCATAGCTATCATGATAGCACATAACTTCTGTCTGTATATTTGTATATTTTTTCTAAAATTTTAAACTCATTTATAAAGTCACAAAGGGTAGTGAATAACTTGTAAATTAAAGAAATGACAAAATAACTAGGTCAAAATTTGTTTAAAAAAACATGGCAAATGTTGCATGTGAAATAGTGGATACAATTACTATGCTAAAGCTGTTTGGTGTTTATATAATCATATCAATCTCTTTGCAGAACTTAACTGGTCCCTACAGACTAAGTAGCCACTTTGTCTCTTCTCTTCAGCAGTGTCAGTTGGTAGTGAGAACAGCAACCCTCTGTCAGTGTTGGTACCCTGTTTTACAGAGTTACAGTGACAGAGAGGGGTCACTGTCTTTTGAGAGGCACTGACCTTAGGTATGTTTGAAAAAAACAGTTTGGCATAGACCTCCTAAAGGAGTCCAGTTGACACAAACACATCACCTTCACAGGCTGTAAACAATTGATCACAAAGAGAGTCCTTTGAATATTTTTACTTTTTATTTTCCCTGACATCTTTACCTTTACTTCCATTTTCTAGTCTGTCCATTTCAAACTTTTCTTTGTCTGGTTTTGTTACACTATCATATGAAGGTGGAGAGGTTGTAGAGGAACTTTCATCTGTCTTTTCTGGAGTGGTGTTACCATTTAGTTTATCAATAATTAAATGCTCTTTAATAGGTAGGTCTACCCTACCTTTACCATTATCATTATAGTCATTTGGTACCTTTTTAAGCCTTTGTCTAAAAAGATAACATTTGAAATTACGCTGAATGATAGCAGCAGAAACCTCTTCTTGTTTCCGTTTCAAAGTAGTTGTAATTGGCTCATAGGAGACTTTGGAAGGATTAGATGCCATAAACCGATCTTCCATCTGTATTCTGAGAGCATCCATCTCTCCACTCTCACCCAAAACACGCTTTGTGAAAGCAAACAAGATGTCAAGGCAATGAATTCGGTCCCCACTTACCATGGGCAGGTCCATGGCTATAAGCTGGACTTTGTTTGGTTTTGCTATAAGAAGAGGTGGATCCAGTGCAGCTGCAAAATCAGAGAGTTTACTGTATTCTATGAACTGGGTGGCATCAGGATCAAACTTCTCCCAGACCTCATAGAACATCTCAAAGTCATCCTCACTCAGTGGCTCAGCACTCTCTTCAGTAGCGACACTGAAATTCTCCAGGATAACAGCGATGTACATGTTTACCACCACCAGGAATGAGATGATGATGTAACTGACAAAAAAGAAAATCCCAACTGAGGGGTTCCCACAATCTCCTTTGACTGAGCTTCCGGGGTGAATTGTGTCTAGGTCACAGTCTGGTGGTCCACTGTTAAGAATGGGTGCAAGTAAACCATCCCAACCAGCAGATGTGGTAATTTGGAAGAGGCAGATCATGCTGTTGCCAAAGGTTTCAAAGTTAAACATATCATCAATTCCATATTCTTTCTTAACATAAGCAAAATTGGACATTCCAAAGATAGCATAGATGAACATGACCAGGAAGAGCAGGAGCCCGATGTTAAACAGAGCAGGGAGGGACATCATCAAAGCAAAGAGCAGCGTGCGAATTCCCTTCGCCCCTTTGATGAGACGAAGGATTCGTCCAATTCTGGCAAGACGGATCACTCGAAACAGGGTAGGGGACACGAAATATTTTTCTATCATTTCGGCTAGAAACATACCTGTAGGAAAAAGAATAAACTCCTTACTAAATAAAGTTCATCTTCTACAAGAGTTCTTTAATCTTTATTAAGATGACAGTGTATCAGATATTGAGCTAGATATTGAATATGGACGTTTTATTTTAGAACTACAGATTATAGATTTCTACTGTCATGAGTTTATGGCCTAAAGTAAGCATGTTAATAAAATACCATTAAGTTTTAATAAATAGTTCCAAAGTTTTACAGAATAAAATTGCATATGTCACTAAAGCCCATTCTAGTTATAACTCTATAAATATTAAGTTTTGCATAAATAGTCTAATCTCCCTGACAACATAACCTTATTAAATCTAAGCACTTATCATTTATAAGTCACTATTAGATGCTAAGGATATATAGATGAAACATGACATGATCCCTGACCTCAGGACACTTCTTATCTAACACAAGGGATAAAGGTGTGAATAATTAAAACACGACAAAAATAAGTATATAATGAGAAAAACAGAAGAATCCAGGAAAAGTTCTTTAAAAAAAATGAATTGTGATCCCTGCAACTAGAGAGTTAAGAGGAAACTTTTCACAGGAGGTGGTAGTCCTACTTGGCCTTGAATAAGAGGATTTTAGGAGGTGGAGATATAGATAGAATATGTTCCCAGAATGGAGAAGGGCAGATGTAGATACAAGGTCGTCAGATGAGGCAGAGCAAGATGAGATTATAGTAAATTGCCCAATCTGACTGGAGCATAGCATCCTTATGGAGGAATTATATGAAAGGAGTATGATGAAGTAAGTTGGAGGTAAATTGGAAGAATCTTAAAATTTTTACAAAGGAATAATAGGGAGCATGACATAGTAGTCACAGGACTTTAGTTCCTATCCACAGCTTCCTGCACTGATGAGATAACAAGCTGGGCAAAATAGGAAACTACTGAAGACTTTTTGAGGAGAGTGGCATAGACAGATACTCATTATTGTGAGAAGGATGAATTAGAAATGGGAAAGAGGGCAGGTAAGGAAGGAAGCTTAGGAGGCTGTGAGCAGTGATAAGTCCTTGAACTAGTGTGGTCGTAGTATGAGTGAAGTAAGAGGTATCAAACTCAAGGTCGGCAAAATTCCCGAGTATGGCCTGAACCAGATTAAAATGTCATTGGGAAATGATTAGCAAAATAATTAAAAATGCAATACACATAGATAATGTTAATTTATGGTTTTTTAAGTTAATGCAGGGATACACTTCTGTTTGAGTTTTATACAACTGATGGAAGAGATGTAGTGGCCATAGAAAAAATAAAATTAGATATGATTAAGGGAGAAGGAAGAGAGCAAGATGAAAGTTTGTGACACAAGTAACTCTGCCATCACCAACAATAAGGAAAGGAGAAAGACAATAGGTTTTGACAAATACGAGTTCACATTTGGAATTGTTGAGTGTGAGGTGCTGGTGGATTATCCATGCAGGGGGAGATGTGTAGCAGGCAGCTGGAGTAACAATATACAGAAGAAGCATGGAATAATGGCTAGAGAGATGACCTCGACTTAACTAAGACCTGCGTTCAAGTCTTTCCTCTGAAACAGACCTACTTTTTGAACTTAAATAAATCACAGACTTTGGAGTATCCCAGATCAGTAGTGTCAAACTCAAATAGAAATGGATCCTTGAGATTGCATATTGACTTAGAAAACAACAAATTAACATTATCTATCTTGTATTATATTCTTATATATTTTGTTAAACATTTCCCAATTATGTTTTAATCTGGTTCAGGCTCACTTGGGAGTTTTGCTAGTATGCGTTTTGATACCTCTGCCCCGGACAAGTTGAATAGTTGTCTAATGCTTTGGTGGAGGGAGTTTTCTTAATAGGAGATCCCCATATCTATGATATCACAGGTCCAGATCCCAGCCTCTTCATAATTTAACATGGACAGATCTTATCAGTGACTATTTTTTCTACTATCACAAAACCTTCACGTTATCTTCTGTGTAGTTTTACTCAACACACTACTGAGTTATCTATGGGTATCTGTCTGTTCTTTCATTTTTTATATACTATGTAACCTGATTCCTTTTTTAGGTACACATATCTTTGATGGTTACTTTGAAGCTACTTTTTTTTTTACTTGAGACCCATGTTGGACAATATTCTACAGCATCTCTGCCATGTTTTCTTCATTGTCCATTAGAGCATTTGAAATTGCCATCCTTCTGAGATCATAGTGCTCCATAAATCAAAGATAGATAACATGCGAAGAATATTAAGTCCTAAAAAGATAGACTTTTGATGCAAAAAGCAGTTTGGGATCCTTGAAACTATGATTTGCTGTGTATAATCTAGTCTAATTTATTCTACCAATAAATTCTCTGCCCAAATCATTGTTCATTGGCTGGTTGATATTTAGGAAACTTAATAGTTTCACGTAATCCCAAGTTGCTTATTGCATCAAAAGCCTTCATTGTGGTGTGGAAGTGGCCCTGGATTCTCAAAGACTAGGCTGGTGGATCACAAGCTCTGGCAGGATCGTCCATGCTATAAAGACGTTAAGTATGTCTTTGCTAAGAGAAGTCTGTTTTCTGAAGACCAACCTAAGTAATTATAGATAGAACATCACTAGTAGACTGATCATCTGCTGAAGATGTTTTTTGTGGCCATGGCAATGTAGGAAACAAAAGTATGGTTAAGGAAAAAGAAATGAGAGGGGGAGATTAAACAGAAAACCTCATGCCTCTGTATCATGAATACTTTTTAAAATAAAAGTATTGGTAGGCATTAGATAGGACAAGTACCAAATAACACACAGGAAAAGTATTGATGTGGGAGTTATTAGAACTAAGATCAGAGTTTCCTTAAAAAAGAATCGTGAGAAAAATACATGCAGTAAAGTAACAGAACCAACACTGATATAGACTATAATTAGTCAGTTAACAGGGTCAGTTCAGTGAAAAGGGTGATAATAAGACACAAAACAGTGTCTTGCATTCTAAAAGTGTTTGTCGCTGTGATGTAGGGGGTGCAGTGCAGAATACAAGTTGAGGAGGGGTAGATACTGAGGTAGATGGCCTTGTGCTGATTGCATCAAATTCTGGAACACTGCAAAATCCCCTTAAAGATATCACTTAAACATCTGCAATCTCTATTCGTAATCTACTCAGAAAAAATAAAGTGAATGAAAAATGCATATTACCCAGATTTCAACATGAATTTGGAGGATCATCCTGTAAAACTTGTCCAATATTATGTATATAACTGGGATAGATAGTACATGCACCCTGAATTTCTTTCAGGAAATTTCAAAGCTCTTTTACTGATTCCAAGCCCCATTCAAAGCAAAAGTCCATATTTTTCACAACATCTTACCAATGTTGCTATATGGCAGCAAAAAAGTGGAACACTTGAAACTTTGTGATTCGTATAAAGGGCAGTGGAGAAGCTCATGATGAATGCATGCAGGTTACAGTACAAGACCAACCAGGAACTCTGAAGAACAGGAGTAAAGGACATCATGAAGGACGTGTATGACTGGAAGATGGGCTGGTCACATGGCAAGAGAGAGAGATGACAAGTAGATAGAGTGCTCTGCTGGTATCTTCAAGATTTTAGAAAGAAGGTGAAGAAGACCTCCAGAATATTTATTAAGCTTATGGGAGAATGTGGACAAGAGTCTCACAGTATGGGTACACAAAGATAGATTGCTTTAAAGGGAACTCTTGAATCAATGAGATCACAGAACCATCTGAGTATTCTTCACACACAAACATATAAAACAGTAGGCTGACCATGCCACTGCATATTATAATCTGGGCAATGATAAACTTAAATTTGTTTTTCATCAGTGTAGATGGCTAGGCCAATCTCTTGGCCAGTCTCTTTCAAATGACTAGATCTCACTGAGAAGATTCTATAGTGCAGAGGGATTTGATGTAGTCAACACAATGTCTTCTATGAATAGTGGCATCTGAAAAACTTTTCCATTAATGGGAAAGGAATACCTGGGTTCTGAATTTGACCCTATTACTTTAGTATTTGTGTGACCTTGGGCAAATCATCACCATTTGAGACCTCAACTTCCTCACTGGTAAAACTAAAAGGATAAAATAAGACCCCTTTTACCCATAAAATATCCTATAATTGCTCTTCTGCTTAGATTTTGTGAATGAAGGATATCTTCTATGATGACACAGATTTTCTCAAGTGGCCATATATCTCTTCATTTTATGTCTTGTTTTAAAGTTGGTCAGCATGTTTGCAGTGGCTATAGAATCTTATATGATTTCAAAATGTATAACTTGTTTAACATTAACTCTTAAGGTTGCATTTTGTATTATAATAGTTCTTTTTTAATTTTTTTTTTTTTTTGCTTTTTGGAGGGCAGTTAGGGTTCAGTGACTTGCCCAAGGTCACATGGCTAGTTTTTGTGTTAAGCATCTGAGGCCAGATTTGAACTCAGGTACCCCTGACTCCAGGACTGGTGCTCTATTCACTGCGCCACCTAGCCGCCCCCTCTAATAGTTCTTAACATGGAGCTTTTAACTTGTTTCAAAAATATTTTTATTGCCGTATTTCAATAAAGTGCTTTAAAAATATTATTGAGAAGGAGCTGGGGAGGCTAGGTGGTGCAGTGGGGGCAGCTAGGTGGCACAGTGAATAGAGCACCAGTCCTGGAGTCAAGAGTACCTGAGTTCAAATCTGACCTCAGACATTTAACATTTATTAGCTGTGTGACCTTGGGCAAGTCACTTAACCCCAATTGCCTTGCCTTCTCCCTTCCAAAAAAAAAAAAGAAGAACCAATAGATTTGACCAAACTACTGAAGGGGTCCATGATACACATATAAAATTAATGATGAGATCTTATATATTGTCTTATAGTATATCACATTTAAAAAAAATCAATGAGAGTTTATATTCTTTATATATCTTATTCAACTAACAATGAGTTTGTCACTATAAAAACATCTGCCAAAATGTATGTAGACATTACCATACAAGTTTTTATAGATTTAGAAGTAGACATAGTTGTTAATATCTCCTTGTTTATTTGTTTTTGGTAGTTTCCAGTAATAGGGTTTTTGGGTTTTTTTGCTCTTTTTAATCTTCCTTACTTTGAGATATATTGAAAATCAATCCATGGGGCGGCTAGGTGGCGCAGTGAGTAAGAGCGCTGGCCTCGGAGTTGGGATGACCCGGGATCGAAACCAGCCTCAGAAAATGAGCACCCACACATAAATAAAGACTAGCTGTGTAACCTTGAGCAAGTTACTTAACTCCAATTGCTTTTTTAAAAAAAAAGGAAGAAAGAAAAAAAAGAAAATCAATCCGTGAGACATTTTAAAACTATGTGATATAAGCACACTTCTTAGGATTAATTTGTCTAATTAATCTTCCCAACTTTTTAAGTGTCATTGACCCTTCACATAGTAATCTGGCACTATGTTAATAGATTACAAATGTTGACATCCAAGTATCACCAATGAAGATATTGAAATGCCAGCAGATCTGTTCAATTTCATATTTACTTGTTAATTTCACATAAATCTTCACTAATTTGAATTAGCCAGACCACGTGCCAAACTATCTGCAACTTTAATTTCTTCTTATAGTGTTGTGAGGCAATATTGCTTTTAATCTTTTATCCTCCTTTTCTGTAATGTTTTGCAGATGAACTTTTATCTATATGTATTGTTATTTGTTGCTAAAACTCTGTGCTTAAAAAGATCAAATGTTTGCTGACCAAGGTGGTTTCTGGCCTCTTGAAAACTTGTGATGCTCCTAAGAAAGTAGAATCAAACCAATGTCTTTACTTTTATCTGTTTCCCATTGCCATTCAACTGCTTTTTAAAATAAGTCAGGTCAAGGATATTTTTAATTGTATACAATGTTTTCTTTTATCTTTACCTCTTTTCACCTTTTTTCCATGTTTCTTCTAACCAAGATCTTATTACAGAAAGACAGATAATTTTCAATTGACTGTTGTTTTTTTTTTTATCTTTTGAGATGTAGTCCATTCAATTTTTATGATGTTCAGTGTTTTCTGTGTCAAGTTACCCCTTATTCTTCTTGAAGAATTATTCATAATGTACAAGAATGAGGTTTCTGAGTAGACCATAGATTTGTGCCCTTTTCATTTCTTGATCCTGAAAAGAGTTCTCACCATCCAGCCTGTGACTGTCTTTGCTTTAATGTCACCAGAGTATCCAGGAATGTATTAGTTTAGAAGTTCATATTGAAATATTCGTATATATTTTCTATGTCTTTATCTTTTATAACCCATGTTGGAAAGTAAATTACAATTATTTCATGGTAGTTTGTTTAAACTCTTCATTGTATTTGATGGCAATATGACCAGGTATTCTTAGAATGATATTCCTTGGGGAGGCTAGGTGGTGCAGTGAATAGAGCACCGCCCCTGGAGTCAGGAGGACCCGAGTTCAAATTTGACCTCAGACACCTAACACAAAAAACTAGCCATGTGACCTTGGGCAAGTCACTTAACCCCAATTGTCCTCCAAAAAGCAAAAAAAAAAAAATGATATTCCTTGTTGCCTTAGGTTTGGAAATATAAAAAGAGACAAAGAATGATGGTCCCTGCCCACAAGGAGCTCACAATCTAGATTCATTTAAAATGAGAATATCAATATGGTTATGGTTCAGTTTGTTTGGTAGAATGCCATCTCTTTAGTCATTAGACAAAACTTGTACATTGAATTCTATCTGTAGCTGTTAAATTCTCTTAGCATTCTCAGCTAAAAATTTCATTTCTGTTACTGTCATTTCAGAAGGAGGCTTTACAGAGCTGAGGGCCATTTTATATTTTTATCTTTTTCATGAGTTCCCTTGGCCAGAGATAATTCTTATTCATTTCCAGCTTCTGGTGATGAGTCTCTCTGAATTTAGCTAGGCTGGTCCTTGGACGAGCAGAAAAAAACTAAAATCTATGATTACTTGTAGTTAACTCCTTGCCATTGGAATAATTCAGAGTAATTTGTTACCTTTGGAATAGGACCTTTGTAAGGGGAGGTAAACAAAGTTTTCATTGAGATTGAGAGAGAGACAGAGAGAGAGAGACAGAGAGAGAGAGACAGAGAAAGGGAGAGAGCTGCCCTTATTACTCAGCCATTTTGTTCTTACTTTTAAACGCATTTGAGTAACAATTAAAGAGCACCATGAAAGACAAGAGCAACCTTGTTTCACTAGGCAACACATGGTACCTGTGGAGTTTTTTTTGCCTTTAATTTTTGAAATAAGTTTCAGGGATACAGACTTTCAAGGATTTAACTGGAGTTAAAATAAATTTTCTTATTCCAAGTCAGATGGCTGTATATGGTCTGGGATTATGAGTTAGCATCATTATAAAGGGGGCCAAAAGAATAGACAGTCATGGCGTGGGGAATTTTGCTAGTTTCCTGGCTTGGCTCATAGTTCTCAGTGGTTATTCACTAAAAAGTGTTAGCCCTCTTGTGCTGGAGTGGAGGGGGACCAACTGTTGAGGGGCACAGAGAGAAGTTCTCTGTAATCATGAGACCAGAGGACCCAATGGAACAAAAATCAGAGACTTCATACCCAGAAGACATAACAAAAGTGTAATGGAGAATTATGAGAATGGCAGAAGTATGGTTTGCCATGGCCACACATAAATGCCATCCACCTGTTTGCTTTAGTCATATGTGTTTCTGTTTTATCTGCCTCTTCTCTTATGTTCCCTGGTCAAATGTGTAGGTATGCTCGATGAGTGTTTCTTGGTCATGTGTGTTCATTCCATGTGTGCTTTCAGTCATTTGAGGTGTGGTATCCCTGTGGAAAAGTATACTCCAGTTTATGTTTGGAGATAAATTTTCTTTTCACTTAATTTTTGAAGTTATTTGATTAAATTTATTTGGTTGTGAATTAATATATCTTCTGGTTGGCTAGTAAAAGTGAACACAATTGGGGCAAAATGAATTTTGGGTTCAAATGAGTGGTAACTCACAAGACTGCTGATGACCTGCCATTGTATCCGGGAAACTTTTTGTGTGGGGAGTTCCTATGTGACTTAAAGTTAAGCATCTATATACTTATTGTGGCATATACTGCACATCCAGCAAACACACACACACACACACACACACACACACACACACACACAGTAAGATAATTCAAATTAAGCTTAATTTTCACTTCTGTTTGGTTTCTCCTAAAACAAAGCACATCTTACCTACAATGGACAGGATTACCACCACAAAATCAAAAATGTTCCATCCTATGGTGAAGTAGTAATGGCGGAGAGAGATCATCTTCAGCACACATTCTCCAGTGAAGAGGACAATGAACACCAGGTTAATCCGGGACAGAATGCTAGTCATATCATCACTCTGGTCATCAGTCTCCACCATCATGGTCACCATGTTGAGGCAGATGAGAATCATGATGCTGATATCAAAGACTTGTCTGGTTACAAAATCAAAGACCATTCCCTGGAATTTATTCTACAAAATATAGAATGTTGTCATTCATTTTCTTTTTCTCCAAAAGGAAAAATAAAGAGTCCCAAATGCAGTATAATGACAAAAATGTCCCCTTTGCATTTGAGTGGCAGGACTGGTAGACAAAAGCAGCTCTTCCTAAATTATCATTGTTTCTTTCATACATACCCTTTCTTGAGGCCTTTGCCTTTTTCTTCATTTCCCTTTCCCTGTTAGTATGCTACTAGAGAAACAAAGTAATTCAGTAACAAAGTGTCCGGTAAAAGTATAATAATGATAAAAATCAAAGCTTCTTTGGCCTTCTTGAACTTACTTTGGTCACAAGAGAAGCAATGAATTGAGCAGGTCAGAAACTAAGCAGTTAGCTGAATCTGATTCTGTCTTCGGCTCTCTAGCAGCTAGCATAGTGCCATTCCCATAATGGCTCTGTGTATACATACATCTCTGCTGAATTGAAATGAATTGCTCCTTGTTACCTTCTGAAATGCAGATGTCTGCATTGGAAATGGACCTTCTTATGATTCTTATGTAGGTGTCATCTACACTTCTGTATGACTGTCCCCAGTGGGACTTTGGAATCATACATGTTAGCAACATTTATTGATGCTTTTCTGAAATGTTAGATTAACTGCTGTGTTGTTTCAGTAAACATTTCTAGCTTCTTCCTCTTTAAAGGAAGAATATTTCCTATCCAAATTGGTAAACAGAGAAAGACAAAATAAACCGGTAGAAAAGGATTATATAAAAATGCTGAAAAGGGACAAGCTCCCAGGCAGAAGGTGGTATGGAAGTCAGTCAGGAGATCAAAAACTGGCTATGTGATGGGAGAATCAGATAGTTTTCATGATATGGCCAGGGCTACAGTTAGGATAGGGGAAAAGTGGAAAGGCACTAAAAAATGAGGCAGAGGAAAACACTTATGTTGCAATCATCTGCCTTCTCAACAAACTCTTTAAACATTTGAGTTCATATGAAGACAAGTGCTATGTTATCTAGGGATGTGTAAATTTTTGGCATCACTGGGCCTAGATTACAAATGGGTAATTTCAGTTTGCCTCATTTTTGCAAGCTGATAATTCTTTGTCACATTCAGAGTAAGAGCAAATTCTTCACTCTTTAATAAACCTTGCAATAAGAGCCACAAAGAGACGATACCACAAAATTTCCTTGAGTAAATTTAGGAAATCAAGAAAATTTACAAATTCACCATGTCATTATGTCCATAGTAAAAAGGATTATTCTTACTGCTGGTCTAGGGATAGGTTTCTGAGGTTTCTTCGATCCTAGTTTCTTCATTGCATTATAATATTTTTTCTGTTCCTCTGTCATAAAAATGTCTTGACCTCCAAAGTAAAGAAATATTATGAAAACTGGTTACAACCATTGACATGTTCAATATGTTACTAAAATTATTTTCATAAAATAATTCTGAAATATTAGGTCAACTTGAGTGGGTTTTGAAATTTTCATGTTTCCATTCTGAGATGCTATTCTAAGTTTAATGCTCCACAAATTTAAAAGGTGTGAAAGTTCAAGCATATGGGACATTTGTGGAATAAACAATAGAGTTATTGCTGGCCTTCAAGTCAAGAAATCTAGGTGTAAATCCTGGCTCTGTCACTAATTGTGTGACTGTAGATCAATGACTTCTTCAGTTTCCTTCCCTGTAAAGTGGGAATAACAATAGGGTCCTTCATAGGATTGTTGTGAGGACACTGCTTTGTAAAATTTAAAGTGATACTTAAATATGAGTTATTATGCTATAAATAGGAAATAATAGTAATTTACATTCTTTTGTAGCACCTTTGCATCAGGTAAGCTAACAGAATATGAGAGCACTAAGTTCTTTTTTAAAAACACATTGGAGAGCCCTTGTAAATATAAGCTTCTCTAGTTTTTTCAAGATTTTCACAACCTGGCCTCATCTTATCTTTTGAGCCTCATTACATATTATTCTCCTTCTTGTCCTCTGTAGTCTGGACAAATTGGCCTTGCTGTTCCTAACATATTACACTCTCTCCTTACCTCCTCCTTGTATAATCCTTTGTTTCCTAAAAGTACTCAGCTCAAGCACCACCTTCTACATAACATCTCTCCAGATTCCTCTAGCTACTGATGCCCTCCTTCCATAAACTTCCTAAAATTAATTTTATATCAATTCTGTATATGCTTTTATCTGTACATGCTGGGTCCTCTCATAGAATGCCAGCTAGCTCCTTGAGAGTAGGGACTGTTTCATTTTTGTTTTTGTATACCCAGTGCCCAGCAAATTGGCATATAGTATATATTAGTAGTAACTTAATAAAAACTTATTGATTGATTAACTGTAATAAGTTATGATTTAAACTCTTTGTTAGGCAAGCTTTAAGAGTAACTTCATAAATGAAATCATCCTTTTGCTTTGACATAAGCATGCACTCCATGCAATAGAACAGTTTGTTCTATTTTATCCTATAATCTTTCTTGAGATTTGTCTTTAAATAATTCCTTAGGAAATTTGTGAGTTTTTGGGTATAATCCTAAAGTGAAACCAACAAGTACCCCTCCTGAAAGCGTGGTAGCTTTTACCTGTTCTTTCAAACACCTGTTTGACACCAGTTCTTTCAAACCCAGGATTTTGACTTGATTGTACAGTGGGGGAAGTAATGGAAAGCTCTTTTTTGCCTTTTGGAGGGCAATTGGGGTTAAGTAACTTGCCCAAGGTCACACGGCTAGGTTTTTGTTTGTGTGTGCGTTAAGTGTCTGAGGCCAGATCTGAACTCAGGTCCTTCTGACTCCAGGGCTGACGCTCTACTCACTGCGCCACCTAGCCACCCCGAGGAAAGCTCTTTCTTTAAAGTGGGAAGCTGAATCTAGAAAATGCTTTTCTTCATCACTAAATCAGTTTCTAAATCCCATATGTGATTGGGACAGAAAATGGAAGATCCAGTCAGTTCATTTTTGTGTATTGGACAGTCTAGGAGGATGCACTGCAGCTAAGTATAGCATGCCTGCATCTAGTTGGAGTCCTAAAATGATCACCATTTGGTCTAGTAAGTATAAGGGTCTTATAGAGATATAATACCATATACTATAGGGAGGCAAAACATATGGAATACTTATCTTCTTTTTTTGTTGGTTGAAGTTATCTATGATGACACCAATAAATAGGTTCAGGGTAAAAAATGACCCAAAAATGATAAAGATGACAAAGTATAAATACATGTATAAATTGACTTCATATTCAGGTTGTTGTTTTACCTAAATAATAAGCAAACATACAATAAGCATTCAATCCATATTTATATAAAGCAAACATGTTTTGGGTTTGGAGCAAGTTATTTAACATAAGAACAACTTTTGTCTTGCAAAATGTTTATCTGGAGTATTTGTTTCAAATTACTGCCCTGTACTTTACTGAGCATTCAGACACCAAGTTTTCTGACTGGCTTAAAGTACACAATGTCCAACTTGTTTCCCAATTTTACTTTTTAGAAATAAATGCATAAATACTATAGGAGAGGACAAAATGTTTGGGGTCAGTGTGGTATAGCTATGTTGTTACTTGAAAACAGAACTATAATGTTATAACTTTCATTTTTAAGAGAAAATTTAAGACAAAATAAAAATTCTGAAATGGCACTTAAGTTTTCTCATTTTATTTAGGTAAATTGGAAGTTGCTTGCTTTTACATTTCATTCTGAAGTAACTTATAAATTACCTAGTTTATCCTTACAGGAGAAGATGTCAAATATCTGCCCCTCTCCCCGCCTACTCTCAAGTTCTTTTCTCATTATGATCAATCTTTCTAGATTGGGCAGTTCAATACCTTATTACCCATTTAGTTAGAAATTCTCTCCTACATCAAGTATATGTACATTTAGAATATTTTACTTTTCAAAATGTAATGCCTAAAACAACTGTGAACTTATACTTTATAATATTCTGAGTACCCAATTTAGGAACTGTAATTCTAGCACATGTTTATTATAGAAAAATCTAGCAGATATAAATAGTATATAAATGATACTTACTTCTCGTGAATCAACAGCTGCATACATAATATCCATCCATCCTTTAAATGTGGCCTATAAATAAGACATATTTAAATTCTACAAGAAAACCTGCTTCAAGAAAATAAATGGCACTCTCTCAGAGAATTACTTAATAGTCTTATTTTAAATAACTATTTTCATCCATTATTTTAAGGTACTGTTATAAAACAGGATTTGCAGATGTAGTCAGGTTTTTGTCTTTTACTTATTCTTGGAAACGTTTTCCATTTTTGTTCTAAAAATTACAAATTCAGTAATGATACATACATTATGCTTAATGCATATAATCATCCAAAGGGTTCAGATCATTAATATCAAATTGAACTAAGTGCTAAGACAGTTTCTATGTCTTATACTCATGACTAAGTCTAATTAACAAAGTTATTAGAGTAAATAAAAAACAGTAAATTCAACAACAAAAGTTAATTATTAAGTGCTTTCCTGTGTGCAAGACATGTACTCAGTGCTGAATATATAAATAACAGAATAAACAATGCCTACCATATATCCTCCTGGAAGATAAGGAGGTGGATATAGGATGTGAACATAAAGTACCACTATATGTAAGCTAATACAAAGTAACTTTAAGAGGGAGAGAAGACTAAGTAAGAATTGTGAAGATGGGGGAAGGCCATGTGGAGGAGGTGGTATCTGAGTGGACACTTGAAGGAATCCAGGGATGGAATGCTGTCAGTGAGGAACAACAGCCAAGAAGTCAGTTTGGCTATAACATTGAGTGTAACAGGGGGAAATAAAATTATATAAGTCTGGAAATATAGGTTGGATTAATATTGTGAAAGGCTTTATACATCAAACAGAGAAATTTACTTTTGATTCTAGAGGCATAAGGATTCACTGAAGTTTGTTGAGCAATACAGTATTTTAGGAATATCAGCCATCAGAGTGACGAGAGACTGATTGTAGGGAGATCAAACAGGAAATTATTATAATAAGACAGAAGAAATGTTGATGAGGGACTGAACTAGGGTGACTGTGGGATGTTGAGAGAAGGGGGGCAGATCTGAGAGATATTGTGGAGATAGAATCAACAATTGAACAACTGATTGGATATGGAGTGTGAGGGGGAGTTTAGAGTCAAGGTTTACTCCAAGGTTGTGAACCTAGGTGACTGGAGGAATGGTGTTACTCTAGGCAGAAATGCGGATGTTTGAAAGAGGAATTTGTTTGGGAGGAAAGAAAATGTATTCATTTTGGGACACATTGAGTTTGAGATGACTAGCTGATGATGTAAGGATGGAAAGATAAAGGATGTACTTATATATATACATAAATAGAATATATATTTATATATACATATATATGTATATATATACATATGTAATAAGTAAATATAAATACATAATAAATATTTAAATATATTTTATATGTATATACACACATATGTATATATTTGAGAGTTAATTGCAGAGGGTTTATAATTAAACTTAGGGGAACAGATGAGGTCACTGAAAGAAAAGAGGCCCCAAGAGAGCTCTGAAGCATGATCATGGTTAGGGGCTGTGATATGGATGCCAATTTAGCGAAGGAGATTGAGGAGTAGTAATACAGGTAGGAAGAGAAATAGAAGATTACAGTGTAATGAATAGTTAAGGAGAGGAAAGTATCTTGGAAGAAGGGATGGTCTACAATGTCAAATACTATAGACTAGCCCAAAAGATGAGGACTGAGAAAAGAGTATACCATAGGAATTAGGAATTACTGAGATCTGAGGTAACCTTGGAGAAAGCAGTTTCAAGCAAGTGGTGAGGTTGGTAACCATATTTAAGCATTTAAAAAGTAAGTGTGAGGTCAGACTGTGGAGGCAGTGAGTACAGATGGCTTTTTCTAAGAGTTGGGCTATAAAAGGGAAGAAAAATATAGAGTAATAGTTTGAGGGGATGGGCAGAGTTAAGTTAATATATTTTAAGAATGGTGGAGCCTTGGGCATATCTATAAACAGAAGAAGCCTGTGGAAAAGAGAGACCAGAGAGTAAAGTAACAGAGAAATGGTTGGAATACATTATTGGAGTTGAGAGAAGGGGAAAGAATCAATAATGTAAATAGAAGGATTGGCAAAGAGAAGGGTCAGAGACTAAAATGAAAAGAATGGTGGGGAATAATATTTAGAGGATTTAAGGTATGTAATGAGGGAGAAAAAGAAGGTGATGAGAGGTGGTCTTTTGGTAAAGTCTAAGCAAAGATCCTCTCCTAAGAGAGAAAGGAAAGGGGTGGTATTTGAGAAGAGAAGAGAATGTTTTGAACAGATACTATGGGGAGTGTAGGTTGAGAGTAAATTAGGAAAAAGGATTAGTCTTCAGCAATGAGGGTCCAATTGACATTACATAACAAACATTTGTAGTGGACTCAGTCAGCATGGTCATGTGGTTTCCTACAGTGGTACCCACTAGCACACATTCAGTAGTGGAGAATTACGAAGTAGAGGTTTGGCGAGATGTGAAGAATGATGCAGCATTTGGGCAGAGTATTCAAGATAGATGATAGTGTAAAGTAGAATTGCTTAAGTGTGGATAGAGGTTATGAAAGGAAGTAAATGTGGCCAACACAGCAGTAATGGACTAAGAAAACAGCAATTGAGGTTTGGAGTGAATGGAAATCATGATGAAGACAAAGTATAGGCTTAAGAAGAGTAAAGCAAAGGAAGAGATGAAAGAAAAAAGGGTTGTAGTCTAAATGAGGAATTTCAATGAAGAATCACTTTACTCAAAATATCTACTACTTGTTTACATAGGCAAAATCTGTGAGATTGTACTAGTTTTTTTTTTTTTACTTTCATCATAATCAAACTCTACAAATGTTTATTCTCCTTAGGAAACGGAGGATAATAAGGAGAACCTAGAATGCTACAAGCCTGTAAAATGATGCAATAAATCTATACAGTAAACACTATAAAATTAGATTCTCATCATCAAAAATGAATTGAAACACATAGAACATTTTAAAGTAACTACATGGGCCATTTTCTTCTCAAAGCTTAGTTTTCAAAAGGTTTTCCAAGTATGAGCAATACAAACTGAGGCCATCACAACGGAGGAAAAATTATGCTTACTGGAAAATTATAAGCCATCATTCATTTTGGTACTGCTCATCATAACCAGGCAAGAAGACTAATGGGTACTTACCACTTGAAGCAGGGCAAGATATCCAGCTCCAACATTATCAAAGTTTACTTTCACATTTTTCCACCGAGCCTGATCTCCAAGAGCCTGACAGTCAGTAAAATTGTTGACTTCCTTAACTTCAAACATGGTACCAGTTGTGACATTAACACAGTGGTAGAATTTGCCAGCAAACAAATTCACTCCCATGATGCTGAAGATGAGCCAGAATATGAGACAAACCAACAGGACATTCATGATGGAGGGAATGGCTCCAACCAGAGCATTCACAACCACCTAGCTCAGAAAAAGGAAACCATGCATTAAAAAAATCAAACAAGTAACTTTTTACTTAAGTTCTATTTTATTTCCTACTAAAATAGCATTGTGCATATTTTTTAGTAAAAGCATACATAAAATAATTGTCTCTTCAATATTCAATGTTTAAAATAAATATTTGGTAAGGTAAAAAAAAGTGACAGAACTTAAGATCAATAGTATATTTAGAAAGCAAAAGTATGCCAAAGTATGAAAAAGAAATAAAGAAAAACCTGGTGGTAAGATGGAGTCATAAAATGTTTGTATGCTAGAGAAAAAAAAAGAAAGAGACATTAACAACCAACAAAAGAAATTAAAATTAACAAGCAGTACAAATTAATATGCAAAAAAATAACATGAAGTTAATGAATATATTGAGAATGATTATGCAAAGAACTTTACAAATAAAACAGGTGTTTTATATGCCTTCAGTCTATATCATCAGATTTTAAAATTTTCATAATCTGAGCAACATTAATGTTTCCTTTCTACTTAATTGTTCATAGTTTCTGAAAAGTATATTGAAACAAAAGTGAATTTTCATTTGAAGACTTAACACTACAGTTATGTTACCTAAGTGTAATGATAGAATTTGTGATGTTCAAACATTTAGATTAAGGTACATTTTACTTCAACTGTCTTAAGTTACACTGATCTAGTGAGGAAGGAATATAATCTAGCTTTTATCTGATAAAAGCAGCATCAATCTAAGAGTAAGATATTTGGAATTTTAAAGAAGATTTATATTGAGTACATAATTTAACATTTAATCAGACCTCTTCCTCAATAATTATAATAAACTCTTACTCTAAATTGAAGTGAATAGAGCATAGGATTTGGGGTCAGAAAGACTGGACTTCAAGTCCAGACTTAGATACTTACTAGCTGAGTGACCCTGGCAAGTTATGCATTCTGTCTCCTTCAGTTCCTACTGTAACATGAGCTTGATAATAATAACAATCCTATCTCCTAGGAGGACAGCTAGGTGGTGCAGTAGATAGAACATTGGGGAATAGAGTCAAGAAGACTCATCTTCCTGAGTTCACATCTGGTCTCAGAAACTTATTAGTTTTGTGACCCTGAGCAAGTCACATAACCTTGTTTGTATTAGTTTCCTCAACCTTTGCCAAGAAAACTCCAGATGGGCCACGAAGAGTCGGATATGATTAAAACAACTGAACAACAACAACAGCAACCCTGCTAAGATTGTTGTAAAGGATAAATTGAAAAAAAATATTTGCAAACCACTTCACAAACCCTAAAGCAATATGTAAGTATTATATAAATGGGCAGCTAGGTGACACAATGAATAGAGCACCAGGCCTGGAGTCAGGAAGACATGAGTTCAAATCTGGGTTCAGACATTTATTAGTTGTATGGCCCTGGGCAAGTCACTTCACCCTGTTTGCCTGAGTTTCCTATAAAATGAGCTGAAGAAAATGTCAGAGCACTTCAGTATCTTTGCCAAGAAAACCCACATCACTCAACAACTGTCATCATCATCATCATTAAAATCTCGGGTCAGTAAACTATGGCCCAAGAACCAAATCTGGTCTGACCCCTGTTTTTGTATGTCCATTAGCTTGTGAGCCATGCAAAAACAAACAGCAGGCTGGATTTGGCCTTCAGGCTATAGTTTGCCAGCCTTTGATTAAGAGTCTATATAAAACAAACAGTAGATTCAAGAACTTCAGAAATCTCAATTCATGAAAGATATGGGTTTGCATTGTCTTGCCTAGCACTTACTGGCTGTGTGACCATGGATAAGTCTGTTAACCTGAATCTCCTATGTAAAATTAGAATTAATAATAAGTCACAAGACTGTTTTGAGGGCCAAATTACATACTGTAGTATAATAGTTCGTTAAAAAGTTGAAGTAAGGGGGCGGCTAGGTGGTGCAGTGAGTAGAGCATCGGCCCTGGAGTCAGAAGGACCTGAGTTAGGATCCGGCCTCAGACACTTAATGCACACACAAAAACAAAAACCTAGCCGTGTGACCTTGGGCAAGTTATTTAACCCCAACTGCCCACCAAAAAAAATAAAATAAAATAAAAAGTTGAAGTAAAATGTAACTGTCATCTATTTTTATTATTTTAAACCAATTAGCAAAACATGCAAAATAAAACTATCTTTACATTATCATTTTACTTATGTAGAAATTGAAAACTATAATACAAGGAGGTCATTTATCATTATCCAGAAAATTTGTGCCAAAATTTTTATTATTCCAAATATAGACCAGAGGTGTTTTACCACAGGTGAGAATGAAAAGGATGCACATATACTCTTCAGATTAGAATATAAGTAACAAGAAGAAAGTAAGCTAGATTCATTGTTCAATCAGAGGTCAAGAATATAACCTGTAATTACCCAGGTAGTTAATGCAAAAACAGTTTCCCCAAAGCCATTTTTGCCTTTAGTGCCTAATTATCCAAACTTTCTTTTTTGCTTTAATTTTAAAACTATTATTAAGGCTGAAATGTTAGGTTTTTTCCTTTTACATTTTAAGAATTATATATGTTATTAGTAGATAGAAAATATTTACCTTTAACTACTAATAACTTTTTGAGAAACCAGGATAATATCTGTGGAGAGGAAAAAAGCAACTTTCTAATAAGGCTTTACTATTTATTTACTGTGTGATCTTGGAAAAGTTGTTTCCCCTTTCTGTTCTTCAGTTTCCTGGTTCATAAAGTGAATCTAATTTAAATTAGATGTTTTCTACCAACTAAATCCTAGGCTCATATTATCAATTTGAGGAGGAAATATGTACCAAAATGAGTTAAGGTAATATGTGTGGTTGCATGTAGCCTTTTATGTGCTAAGCAGTGTGATTTTGGTGCAGTGGGAAGGCCAATGAACTAGGAGTCAAAAACATTTCTAGTCTTAGTTCTTTCACTCATTAACTCTATAATCTTGTCTGGTCCATATAATCCCCTTCTTATTTAGGTGCTCCAAAATGAGTTAAATTCTGTTACGATTCTTTGAAATATAAGAGGGTTGAATTCAAGACATCTGCTCATTTTTATGCTTATTTGGTAAAGTATCATTTGAGTAATTTTCATATATTTCTTACCCTCATTCCTTCAAACCTGGACAGTGCTCTCAGAGGTCTTAATGCTCTTAATGTTCGAAGGGATTTGATGGCGCCAAGTTCCGAATAGCCCAGAGCATTGGCTACCAAGCTAACCAAGGATACCTATGTATGTCAAAAGAGAAAAACAGGAACTTCAATTAAGGAGTTCTGCCATAAAATGGCATATGATGTAAATGACCAAATATGAACAAGGGAAATATATCTACTTGAAAATGTTTTTATTAGACCATAATCACTTACTTAGTGCTATTTTTTACTGACTGTAAAACCATGTGCAGTTAATTTGTTTAATCTTTTTGATCCTCAATTTCCTTATATGTAAAATGATGATAATATTTCTGATACCTCCCTCATAGGGTTTTTGTATAAATCAGGTGCACATATTTGTGTAAATTACTTTGTAAATGTCAGCTGTCATTATCAGTATTATCTCAAGTTACATTACTTAACCAGTTGGATGAATTGCAGACTAGACTCTACTTGACAAAGCCCTATATCTCTATAATCTCTAGTTCCATAAAAGTTAATTGAATACTTCAGTATTTTGATCAATCTAATTTTGTTGATGAGTATACTCTTTCCAATGTGTAGACCACATATTTTCTCATCTTGGTTTATTCTTTTCCGTGTCCTCCCATAAATCCTCCCCAGAGAATTCACCCAATGTTAAGGGTCTTTATGTAGGTCTTCTAACACAGGTGCCAGTGCAGCATATATGTATATGTTATTACTTTTTTCCACAGTTATTACCTAACTGTGGAACCTCATTTTTTCTGGTTCAGCAGATCTCTTTGATATTGTAATTGTGCTATTTCTTTCATGAAATTCGTTTTTGCAAATACACTAAAACCATGTATTTCTTCGTTGTCTTTATGGTGAACTGAATTTTACTTCTTCAGGACAATGATATTCCATTATTTGCATTCTCTTTTATTTTAATACAGTAAAATTGATAAAGATATGCCCTTAAAATATTTACCTTTACCATATTTCAAGATGGCTTACTGAATTACAAGTCATAAATAACCAAAATACCTTGTAGAAGTATATCAAATTTAGCTAAAATCAGCCACAACCTATAAAAAGATATTTTGGTACAAGTAGGCAAACACAAAGTGCTCAGAGATTGAGTTAAAACGGACTTATTTCACCCAGTCAGATAGTTCTGGTTAAGATAGCGTGAAATTGTCTTTGTTATGTTACATCTTCTTGAACCATTTTAAATTATCTGAGTACTATAGTTCTCAAATAAATTTATAGCCTGAGAATTACAATCTAAAACCAGAAACCATTACTCCAAGAAGAGGTAGCTAAAAGCAAGGCCCCATGGAACTTTAGGCTGAGCAACTTTAAATACTTGAGCCTCATAGTTCTCTATAGTTGACCCAGGACAGAGCTGAATTCAAGCACTGGTAATTGAAAAAAGTGTGTGTGTGTGTGTGTGTGTGTGTGTGTGTGTGTGTGTGTGTGTGTGTGTGTATGTGTATATGTGTGTGTGTGTGTACATGTGATTAGAAAGCATTCAAACATGAAAAGTGGCAAGATCCCCAGAGAGAGGAAGAGAGGGAGAGTAATTCTACAAGACATGTCCTATTCAATTTCATAAATATTTATTGAAGACTAGTTACAGGCAGGGTGATGATACAGGCCAGAATGCTGCATGTACTTAGATTTAGGAAGACCTAGGTTCAAGTGCTGCATCTGATACTTAGTGGTTGACTGTGGGAAAGTCACTTTAATCCCCCTGAGTTTCACACAACTCTGAGACTATAAATAACATAGGAGTTGCTGATTTATAATATACCTTAATGGAGATATCTCCCACATCAACAAAATCCCAGGTCCTTAGCATATTTAATTATGTGCAAAGTGCTAAGTACTAGGGGAGATTTCCCCCTCCTTCTGACTGAAACTGAAATTTCTTTGGTATCAGGAATTCTGAAATCAGAAACTTTGTGAATGCAGATCATCACTGACCCTGCAACTTACAGACTGCTGGAGAGAGTCAGCTGGAATACTCAGAAGGGCAGTGTTGTAGGGACTGAACTCAGGTTTTCCTGACTCAATGGTTAGATCTTTAACTACTCTGTCATGCCACCCCTAACATAATACATAGTCCATTTCTTCATGGAGTTCCTGATTCTGTTTTTAAAATGTGATTATAGACCTCAGAATTATTTCTGGGGCACCTTCCTACCATAACTGCTACCACTGTTTATGGGGTCAGAGTTGGAAAATGCTGTAGTAGGGGAAAAGTCCAGAGTAGCTGTCATCCAGTTAGGTATTTGGATGCCACAGAGTTTGGAGATTGTGGCAGTCATGAAGTTTGGTAACCAAACTACTCTTACTCCATTACTCACCTTATCAGTAGCTAATAGACATGTGCAAAAAAAGAAAAACACAAAGGCTTGAATCCCACCTCATAATTTGACTGAAAATTATAATGTATAGAAGTCCATAAATCAAATGCCTACCATCATTTATAGGTTGGTAATTCAGAATAGACTGAAATAGAAGACAGGAAAAAGTAATCCTAAAACGATTACTTTTGCTATCCACATTATTCTAAAAGCAATTTTATAATTTGTTCATAGTGCCTTTATTTTGTAATTATTTGTAAAAGACTTATTTTTACTTAAGGCAGAAACTCAGCCCTAGAAGCTTTCCTGACCTCCAGAATCACATGACCAAGTTCTTTTCGCACATTTTGACATGTACCATAGGCATCTTAAACTAAATATGTTCCAAAATGAACTCATCTTTACTTCTAATCCCACACCTCTTCTGAACTTCCTTGTTACTTCCAAGGGCACCATCATCCTTCAAGTCATCCAAGTTCACAACCTTGATACCATAGTCAACTACTTATTCTTACCCACCTGACATATTCAAGCAGTTTTCCAATCCTGTTGTTTCTATCTCCATGACATTTCTATCATATATTTCTTTCTCTCAACTCAGACAAGCACTGCCACAATTGAGGCCCTTATCATGTCTTACCTGGTTTAAAGTTCCTTAACTGGTCTCCCTGCCTCAGTCCTCTCTCCCTGGAACTCCATACCACCCAACATTCAGTAACCAAAGTGATTTTCCTAAAGCACAGATCTGACCACGTCAACCACCTCCTCTGCCCAAAAAACACCAGGGGTTCCATGTTGCCTCTAGTATAAAATTTAAACTTTCCTGATTGAGATTTAAAGCTCTGTATAACCTAGTCCTTTCTTACCTCCCTGGCCTTCTTACACATAATTTCTACCCATATACACTGTGGTCCAGTCTTACTGATCTAATAGTTGTGCCTCAACAATTTTTTCTCTCCTATCTCCATGACTTTACACTGGCTGTCTGTCATGCCTGGAATACTCTCCCTCTATACTCCTACCTCACAGAGTCCCTTGAGATAAGGTTTGGCTCAAATGCCAGCTTCAGCAGAAGGTTTTTCCTGGTTCTCTTAGCTCCTGGTGCCTTCCTTTCCAAGATTACCTTGGGTCTAGTGACTTTGTATGTTTCCTGTATAACATACACACACATACATATGGGTGTATAATACAATATATAACACATATAATATATCGCATATAATATATGTTACACATGTAGTATATGTATGTTACAGCATGTCTTATATCTTTGTATGTTTCCTGTGCAATATTGCAATACATTGCAATATGTATTCCTATGCAATACAGACATTGCATATGTACCTATTGTTTTCCTGGGTAGAATGTAAGATTCTGGGGTAGCTGGTGGCACAGTGAATAGAGCACCAGCCCTGGAGTCAGGAGGAACTGAGTTCAAATGAGGCCTCAGACACTTAACACTTACTAGCTGTGTGACCTTGGGTAAGTCACTTAACCCTAATTGTCCTTCCTTCTCCCCTTGAAAAAGAAAAAAAAAGAATGTAAGATCCTTGAGTGCAGGGACTTTTTCATTTTTGTCTTTCTGTCCCTAGCACCTAGCATAGTTCTTTGACATAGTAGGTGTTTAATAATGTTTATTGCCTTACCTCCTTGCCTCTCCTTTTTAAATATTATACTGTTATTTTAAACATAATGGCAAAAAAGAAAAAGAAAAATATGATGGCTTTATACACTTATGCATACTTGTCTACTATAGTTTCTCTTGAGATCTCTTTGAATTACAGCTGTCACAGATTACTATTTATTTTTTATATACACATATGTGTATATCTATCCGTAATTCTCTTTAGTTTGTAATACTTATCAGTTGACTACATATGATTTATAGAAACAAACTCTCCATAGATTTAAATATATTAGAAACTTAACCACATTTATTTTTTAACAAAATGAAATGAATTTCATTTAAAAATGAAAAATTATAGCATTGCAAAGAGTTTATAAAGTCTATTGCTAACATGTCAGGGAATTTTTTTCCCTCTGATTTTCAGCTCTCTAGCAATTAGCAGAATTGCTCCATAGCAATTATGATATAATTTGTATATTTTTCAAGGAAAACATCATTGATTAAGCACCTACTAAGTGCCAGGCACTGTGCTTAGCATTGGAGATATAAGAAAGGTAAAAATACTGTCTCCCTTCAAGGAAGTCATAACCTACTGTATACAAATGATGTAAACAGGATAAATTGGAGATAATCTCAGAGAGAAGGCACTAGCCTGAAGGAGGAGTGGAAAAGACTTCTTGCAGAAGATGGGATTTCAGCTGAGACTTAAAAGGAAACCGGGTGGCAGAGACAAGGGAGCACATTTAAAGCATGGTACACAGCCAGTCAGAAAGCATAGAATTAGGATTTGGAGCACTGTGTTGCAAGAAGAGTAAAGAGAAGCCAATGCCACTGGAGGATAGAGTACATGGAAGGAGATAATGTAGAAGAAACCTGGAAAACTAGGAATGGATCAGGATATGAAGAGCTTTAAACACCAGAAGATTTCATGAGCCACTGGAGCTTTATTGAATGGTGGTTACCTGTATGCTATTTTCTAATGGCTTACATTGAAGTGATAGAGAATCTCCTGAGATTTTTCAAACCTCATGACCACTCCCTATTTTTGGTGATTAATAAGTACTGCCAAAAGGTACTTGGAAAGAATCTCTAGGTATAGAAACAAGTGGTATTAGTTGGAGAAGAGGGGATTTTTAAAAGGAAAGATATGAGAAATGAATTGCTGGTTAAAAAAGATGTGTTAGAAAAAAATTGATTTTTATTTCTGGACACAGGGATGCATCTAATGAGTGCCAAGGAGAATGAATACATTTCCCTATTATACACTAAGCCATAAACATGTCTGTAGTAGAGTGCCTGAAGGATCTGTTCATGCCCTTGTTCTATTCAGTATTTATCATAAGTGACTTGGATTAAAGCAAAGATGGCATGCTTCTCGAATTTGTGTATGACACAAAGTAAGAAGGAATACTAGAAGGGAGAGGTATGGTTGTATCTGTTCCATCTGTTTCTAAAATAAGATACGGAGTTTCTAATGGAAACTCATAAATTCAAAATGAATCAACAGTTTCAACAAAAAACAATCATACCCTCATAGAGTCTATTAACAAAAGCATAGTGTCCAGCATCACCACCACCCTGACCCCTTCTCCCCCACCCCAGCTGTAGGTCCTGTTTGCAGCCTAGCTCTCACAGGCATGATCTAAGAAAGCAACTACTGTGGAGAAGGGACAAGCCATTCCAACCACCTGCTACACACAGGGCAGGAAGCTAGCCAAGCTGAAATAGCAGAACACCGTGAGGGAGAAAAAGGAAGCAGAATGTTCTAGGTAAGCCAGACCACTACCACCACTTCAACTACCATCTCCCCTCAGAACCTGATGGTGACAGCCCAGGAGCTTGGGTCCCATCATAATGATCTTCACATAGTAGGTAATGAATAAATATTTGTTAATTTGATTCATCTGATTAATTAAAAGAAACATGGTCTATATACTCCACAGATTATATTTGTAAACAAATGTTTCTTATATTCAGCTCAGTTCTGTTCCGTTTATATTGCAAGTACTCGCATAGTACATGCCTCTGATTTTTTTTGCAGGAAATTTCTGAAATAATTTTATAGATAGGAAAACAGTTTAATGCTATTTGTTGTAATTGTTGTTTTAATCATGACTGCATCATAAAATTGGAAAAATTTTTGGATGTGTTCTCTAACCCCTAATGGAATAAAACATTTAAATGTATATTCTTACTATAAAGATGTAATTTTTTCATTTTCATTAATTCTCTGTAAGAAAAAGACACCATTTGTCATAAATTAAGGCTACTTATTTTCTATAGCCTGTATACAAATATGGAAACTTTAATACTATCTTTCATTAGAAGACAGATATATGTGTGTGTGTGTGTGTGTGTGTATGCACATATATATTTTTGGAATCTTGTTGCTGTTTCTGTAGTACATATAGTTTATTTTTATTGTTAATTCTTTTCTGTTTGTAATGAAGAAAGAAAAACACTGGACAGGGAGAAAAAAAAGACCTGTGTTTTTTTTATTACTTATTAGCTGTGTAATTTTGGGCAAAACATTTAATTTCTTTGGGCTTTTGTTTCCTCAGCTATAAAATAGGAGATTTAGACTAAGTAAATTATTTCTAATATTTTTCACCTCTAAATTTATTTTTTTAACTTTTTAAATAAAAAAGTTACTTTTAATTAACTTTCTGGTTCTAGGATTCTAAGAAAATTAACAGAAAATGACACTGAATTAAGTCAAAAGGAATACAGCTGATGGGAATGGGTTGGACACAACTGAAAAATGAATGAACAATGAAACTGGAATTATAAGTCCTAATCACAATAGCATCATCTTTGTGTACATAATATACCCTTTTGTAAAGCTACATGCTCACATATACAATTTTTTGAAAGGCCTCCCTCCTGGTTTTTGTTTGTCTGTCTTTTTTTTTTTTTTAAAGCAATTGGGGTTAAGTAACTTGCTCAAGGTTACACGGCCAGTCACTTTTGTGTGGGTGCTAAGTCTGAGGCCAGAACCTATCCCGGGTCCTCACGTCTCCAGGGACAGTGTTCTTACCACGCCACCTAGCCGCCCCTGTTTGTCTTTACAACAAAGAAACTCATTGGAGAGGGGCATCTATCTTTTGAAGATGGTGATTTAAAGGGCATACTCAAAGTACAAAATCCTAAACTGGAAAAAAAAGGAAGATACTTTTTTAATATCCTGTAGAAGAAACATTAAAGAATTCTCATCTCCTCTCCATGAATACAGGATCGATTTAACAAATGAATGTTGGAAAGACTATTTTTCTAATACTTATTCAAACAATCTTAATTTTTTTGTCAGGAAACAATGCATTTGATGAGCATGCTTATTCTTGTATATTGAGAGGGGAATTGATCAAAAGAACTATGACCAATTGATTCTCCACCTATTTGATTTAATTACAGAATATAAAGGGATAGGTAGGTACAGAGACAGTGGTGTTAAGGTCTTAAACAAAATTGCAAAGGTATACCTGCACTCTGTTACCACTTTATGAGATATGAAAAATCACACTTGATGGAATTAGAGAGCTAGCTATTGATTGGCCAGAAGATCAGCAATGTCCCTAGTAGTCCTTTAGAATGTAAGAGGCACTCTTTAAGGAACAGTCAAGACAAAAGGTAGTTTTAAGGGGTGTGAGACATAATAATTGAGAGGAGAATTAACTCTGGAAGAAGAACCCAGCCTTTCCAAAGGAATTATTTATTGCTTTTCAGGGGGAACTGCCTTGCAGCAGACCTTTTAATCTAATAGGATCATCTATTATAGACCTTAAAGGCCATCTAGTCAAACCCCATTATTTTACAGATGAGGAAACTGAGAACCAAAGAAATGAAGTGAACTTACAAAGTTCATACTGGTAATAAGAGTCAGAGACAGGATTTGAACCTGGGCTCTCTGAATCCAGATCCTTTGCACTTTCCATTGTACCAGCAGACACCACACTTGTAGGGAGTGGGCCCACTCAGTTGAGGCATGAAGCATTTTTTAGAAGTATGAATGTGAGATTTGTGAGATAAGAAAGGTTCAAGCTGTAGCTATCAGTAGTTGAGTTGTGAAGATGACCTGATATAAGGATCCCAGCTTTGAAAACTTCCCCACAAGGATGGTGTATTCAGGATGAGCAGCTTAGAGATACCATTAAAATAGAAAGGACATTGGGGCCCTATAATATGAGAGATATGACTTGCCTGCACCATGTGTGTTCCCTACATGTTGCCTTTCTACTAGTATACTCTTTGTGTATATCCATTCTTCCTATTGATGTCATGTGTAAATACACAAATGTATAAATACTCCCAGATGTGGGAAATAGTGATCTAGGTTTATAAAGGGAACGTTTTGCAGCTATTGTTCATATAATGCCATCTGAGTAAATGCCTTTGTTTTAGAGCTCAAATAATGTTGATAGTTCATCAGCTATAGTTTTAGGAATGCAGATCCATGGAGCTTAAAATTTGGATAGTTGTCTCCAAACTACAAGTACATTGGGGGTAACCACAGTAGATGTTACACTTAAATTTCCAGACATTAAAAAGCTTAAGGAAAAATTTAAGCTCCATGTCTGATGTTCCCTGCAGAAGTAGTTTCCTGAAGTGATTTCCATATTGATAATGACATGAAAATATGAGATGACATCCTTGTACAAAGACAATTTTTACTTAGAAATTTTGGAGCAATTCATTTTATTGGCAATGATTACTAGACAAAATTGAAATAAGTTATTATTCAAATTTAATGTTTCCACATGAGGTTTTACTTCTAATATTGCAGACCTGTAATACTAGAATTAGCTTAGTCTTAAATACTCTTCTCTCTTGGGACCTGAGTTCCTTGGAGCTTACTTTAATTTTAGCACCAATGCAAATACCTAACTCATTTCACCCAAATTCTAAAAACCTCAAGAATTTAGGCTTGATTGGGAGGAAGAAACAGAGAAAGCTGAGCCAATGTAATAAAAATGACAGTACTGTCAAATTTGTTTTTCCAATGTAATGCCAAACCAAAAGATTCTGTAGAACTAGAAAAGGTAATAAACAATAACAGCTGGCAATTATATAGCATTTCAACCTGTGAAGTGCTTTGCAAAACTCAATTTATCCTCATTCCAGGAGGTAGGTGCTATTATTATCCCCATTTTTACAGATAAGGAAATTGAGGCAATAAAGATTAGTGAATTGGAGACCAATTAAAGCTGGAGGAAGGAAAGGACTCAGTCAAGGAGACAGTACAGTAAATTGAAGTTTTTTGATGACTATCTCCCTTCAGACTGGAGAGATGGTGAACTCTGAAGAACTCTGCATGTGTGGAGAGAAGCATGGCTACCTGTTGGCTGAGAAAACTCTGAGAGTAATGTTACATACCTGTATAACTGGGAATAAACTCCAGAAGAGGGATTCAAGAGGGATTCAAGAGAGATGAGTCAGGACAATCGAAAGAAAAATGCCATAACTGAAGGACAGGATTTCCATTGATGGAATTTCAGGCAGTGTGACAGAAAGGCTATGTGGATCTTTTTAAACAGTGGAAATTTCTTTTGATGACAAATCATATTGCCCTGACACTGAACGAGAAACTAAGGAGAGGAAGGAGGAAGAGAAGGAAGAGGAGAAGGAGGAGGAAGAGCAGGAGGAGGAGAAAAAGGACAAGAAGGAAGAGGAATTAACCTTTAACATTATTTAATATATAGATTGATACTGATGCCCTCACTTGGTCCACATGCCAGACAAGCATATGCTACAACAATATTTCAAGTGTCTTGAGGGAAGAGTAGAAGTTTTGTAATGTCATGGGGTTGACACTGGAACTCTCACTTCCTTGTTCTATTTTTGCATAATGTGATATATTGAAAGGTTAAGTGAATTTACAGAATATATTCTCTGGTCAAACTACACTAATACTCACAAATAGACAAACAGTTTAGAAAGGTTTCTAGATTAAAGATAGCATTAATAATGTAAAGACAACTGAATAAAAAGAAAATGCAGAGCTGACACTTCTAGCATGAACCACATTATGATCTAAGAACAATGATGCTTTAACCAGACTGGAAAATCCAAAATTATCAATAAAAGAATCTGAAATATGGATGTACATGTATTGTTGTTAACAATGAATCTTGTCCTCAATATATATTGGGCCTTGATTGTATTAAATAAAAAAGGCCCAAGATATGTAGAAAAGCAAAAGAAATTAAAAAACCAAAAATCATTCCTCAATATATGTGGTGAAAGGATATGAATAAATAATTTTCAAAAAAGAAAAAAAGAAAACACAACCCCAAGCCCCCTGTAAACTATTAATAACCACATGAAAAAATATATTCCAAAATATTAATAATAAAATAAATAAATGCAAATCAAGAAAAAAAAAAAAAAAAAAGATTAGTGAATTGCCCAGGACCACAGAGCTAGTAAGTATCTAAGGCAAGATTTGAATTCAGGTCTTCCTGACTCCAGGTCTGGTGCTCAATCCACTGCATGATGTAGTTGCTTCCAGATTTTTCCAATTGCTTCCAGTCAAGGAAGGAACAATTCAATATGTACCTTTAGCATTTGGTATGCTCATCTTATTTTGCATTGTTTTAGGTTAGTAACTATATTATGAAAGTCACTAGCTTGTTTTATGTAAAATAGTGTCAGGCACACATAAATATTAGTAGCATTATTAAGAAATGCTAAAAATTTCCCATATATTAACTAGAATCTTTTGATTATAAGGATTACTTGTAGATAGGTTATTATATATTAACACAGAGACACTCAGAATGCAAAAGGTAATGAATTTCAGCCTATCCTTTTATATTTGATGGAGAATTTTGTACCAGATTGATGCTCAAAAATATTAATTGCTCATGGGTAGGATGAGCCAATGTAATAAAATGACAATATTGCCTGATTTATTTATTCAGTGCAATACTTAAATTGCCTTATAGAACTAGAAAAATAATAAAATTCATATGGGGAAAGGTTAAGAATCTCAAGAGAAATCATGAAAAGAAATGGAAACGAAGGGAGCCTAGCAGTGTCAGATCTCAGGCTGTACTTCAAAGTAGTTAAAAACAATTTTATACTGGTTAAAAAACAGAGAGGCCAACCAGTAGAACAGATTAAGTATGCAATATGCGGAAGCAAAAGTATCAACCTAGTATTTGATAAATACCAGGAGACCAACTCCTGGATTAAAGACTCTTTCTTTGACAAAAACTGCTGGTAATATTGGACAATGATATAGAAGAAATTATAGAGTCAGATCTACACCTTACACCGTTTACAAAGGAAACCTCCAAATGTGTATGTGGCCGAGATATTAAAGGTCACATTATTAACAAATTAGAGAAATACGGGAAAAAATTACTTATTGAATCTTTAGATAGGAGAAAATTTCACGACCAAACAAGGAATAGAGAGGATCACATAATATAAATGGATAATTCTGATTACCTAATATTAAAAATGTAAAGCTAAGCTTAAAGGGAAAACAATTAAATGGGAAAAAATTTTTGCAGCAAGTTCCTTTGATAAAAGTATAATTTCTAAGATGTATAAGGAACTGATTCAAGTAACTGATAAATAGTTTAAGGATATAAATAGGGAAGAAACTCTAGCTATTTATAGCCATATGAAAAGAGGCTCAAAATCACTACTAATTAGAGAAATGTAGATTAAAGCATTCTGAGTTTCTCCCTCATACCCATGAGTGTGGTAAAGGTGACAAACTATCATTACAAATGTTGGAGGAACTTTGGGAAAACAGGCACATTGTTACTGTTGGTGAACCTGTGGAAATCAATTTGGAACTATAGATTAAAAATTACTAAACAGTGTATGCTCTTTAACCTAGCTATGCCATTGATAGCCTATACCCCAAAAAGACGAAAGAAAGAGGAAAAGGTCCTTTATGTACAAAAAATATTTATAGTGGCTCTTTTTGGGCTGAGGCTGGCAAAAAAAAAAAAAAACAACTGGAAAGTGAGTGACTTCCCATCAATTGAGGAGTAGTACTGATTAAGTTGTGGTATATGAATGTGATGGAGTACTTGTTGTGTTTTAAGAAATGAAGAAATAGGTGATTTCAAAAAGAAATGGGCATATGAACTGATAAGAGTAAGGTTAGTAGAACCAGAAGAACAATTTATACTATAATATCAGTATTATAAAATGAACATTTTTGAGGAATTTTATAAACTGATAAAGAATGAAATGAATAGCACCTGGAGAATAATTCATATAATAACAGCATTATAAAATGAAACAACTTTGAAAGTTACAAAAACAAAGGACCATTCATGATTCCAGGAACAGATGATGGTTTATATACTATTCATTACAGAGAGGTGATGGCTTTAGGGTGCAGAATGAGACACACACACACACACACACGTGTGTGTGTGTGTGTGTGTGTGTGTGTGTGTGTGTAAAACCACTGAGGGAATTTATTTTGCTTGACTGTGCATATTTATTACAAGAAATTTATTAGTTTTTAATCCTTTTTCCACCCATAAAGGTACTACATGGTGAAATGTATCAGCTTGATGTAGTAGAAGGAGTATTGGGCTTAGGGTCCAGAGACCTGGGTTCAAATACTGAGGCCAACACTTAATAGATATGTGATCTGGGTAAGTCACTTAATCCCTTGTAAAAAAATACTTTTGACCTCACAGGTCTGTTGTGAGTAAAGCACTTTGTAAAATTTAGAGTGCTGTATTAATTGGTTACCCCATTGTGTCCATCACCACTCAATGTGCATTATACTTCTTGGTTGTCTCTCAGGGAAAGCTGATGAGATTTTTAGGGAGTGAGTTGAATAGCAAGAGAAGACATCAACTAAGACTTATCAGTGCTTAAAGACTTCAAAGAATATGAATTGGAAAAGACGTCAGAAGCCGTCTAGTTAAATCCACACCTGAATAAGAATCTCATCTTCAACACTGACCTTTCTGTAATGACTTCACAACCTCTTAAGACATCACAATCCATTTTAGACTCTTCTTGAGGAAGCATTGTAAATTTAGGAATCACTTTCTGCTGGGTACAGGGCACCAGTGGAAGAATCCAGAATACCCTGAACTTTGAGTTCTTGTAGTACTCTACTGTCTGGAAAAGTCTTCTCTCTTAGAATCACTGTTAAGTCACCCAAGGAGATACGGTTCTTAGAGTTCTTCAATTTCACATTCCTGTATAGTTTCTCTGTGAGCAGAATCCAGCTGTTTCTATTCCTTCTCAAAATCCAGTGACATCTTTCATGGTAATTGATTGCTAGCAGGCCAGGGCTGGCGGGGTCCCCTGAGACACCCTTTATGGCTCTGCAGGACTACCTCAGCCTGGCTCTGAGCACCAGCCTTGTGCCACTCAGGCTATCTGATCCCACTCCCTCCTTCTTACTCTTCTCCTTTCCCAGTTCCTTCCCCCATGCCACTACAACCCCCAAACTCTGGGGAAGGTGGGCCTAGTACTGTGCTGCCCAAGGGAGCAGGAGGACAGAGGGCTGAAAAGTGGCTGAACAGGGCTGAGACCAGACTGGGGCTACCCAGGAGTGGAAGAGAATGCTAGGTGGGGTGTTACTGAAGACAGATGTTTCCTTATTGATTGGTAACATTTTCTTTAAAGTAAGTAAACATTTATTGATCTTATTATCAAGCCCATTTATGTTCTGTAGAATGTTTTCTAAAAAAACATTCCTTGGCCTTCTGTGGCCAAACAGAACAAGTTTAATTTTTCTCCCATATGAGTGGTCTCAAATACTTTAATACAGTTATTAAGTTCTCTCTCAATCTTCTTTTCTTCAGGGTCAACAACTCTACTTCTTTTAACTAATTCCTACATAGCAACATCCTGTGAAGTCCCTTGCCCTCATGAACTCTTATCCAGATGTTTTTTAATTAGGGGAATGTTGCTGAACCCAGTCCTTATGAGCATGTGCAAAGTGCCATGATAACAATTCCCCATGGGGAAGGGGAATCCAAGTCATGATGAAATTTAATGGAAGTTCCTTGGAGAGATTTGGAGCAGGCACAAATATTCTGCAACTGAGTCTGGCCTATTAACCAGGGGGTTAGCAGGAGCCTCTTTGATTCACTGCAGCTGGGGAGCCAGAAATGGAAGGGTATTCGAAAAGCTCTCCTTAGCCTCTTCTCCCTCTTTGGTTTGACTTCTTTGACTTCTTCCTATTGTCAGCATTCAAGTGAGAGAAGAAAGGCAAACCACTCCCAAAGGTGGGCTAGGGTATTTAATAAAGAAATTTCCCCAACTTCTCAGGAATCCCTCTAGAACTACAAGAGAGAGTGAGGTCAGGTCCATACTCATTCCATTTTCTAGCATTTCAGTGTTCTTTCTACAAGGTGCCATTCTGAACAGAACACCATATTCTAGGTGTAGTCAGATCCAGGTGGAGTGCACACTACTCTTTCTTTAATGCAAACATGAAGTTTCCATGATAGAAGACCAGAAAATTTGATCAGATGAGACCAACAAAAATCCATAATGGCTACAAGACGCCATGCAATTCAGTATCATCTTACATCATTTTACTAAATTACCAGCTATAATATAATAAAATATAAAATTATCAGTTTCTAAAATTAAAAAGGCACCTCTCATCTGATAATGTTTTCACATTTGTCAAATGAGGGGTTTGGACTAAATGGCTTCTGAAGTTCTTTCCAACTCATACTATGATCAGGATTGACCTCAAAGTAAGAAGGAAAGATTGTCATACTGAGTCAAAGCCATAGTCCATCTAGTTCAGTATCCTAACACCTAGCATCATAGAATTTTTTTTTCAAAGCAATTGAGGTTAAGTAACTTGCCCAGGGTTACACACCAGTTATTTTTGTGTGGGTGTTAAGTATCAGAGACCGGAACGGATCCCAGATCCTCCTGACTCCGGGCCGGTGCTCTTACTCAATGCGCTACCTAGCTGCCCCTAGCATCATAGAATATTGAAATGGCATAGCTATTTTCTATTATTTAAGTCTTAAAATGTTAATCCTCAAACATCCTGGTTTCCCTTAATAATCCATTGTTGCTGTCTTTTCCATGCATTTGTTTAAATCTCCTTTGAGCTACTTTTGTTTGTGACTGATATAACCCTATATGTAATGAATTAAATAAAGTTTCTTCTACTGTATAAAATAGTCTTTCCTTTTAATTTTTCTAAATTTATTTTTTTTCAAACTTGAAAAGATAACTTGCAGTCTTGATTTATTTCAGGGTTTGATGAACAAGACTGCTTTTGTAAACTTTAATCTTATTCCTTGTATAGCTTCTTCCAATTCTAAACAGTCCTACCATTCATAGTCTATTTCCAAATAAGGGGCAGTGAAGTGTAGTGGATAAAGAGCTGGCCTTGGAGTCAAGAAGACACAGCCTAGCTAGCCCCACCTCTGACACTTCTTAATTGTGTAACCTTGGAAGTCCTGTGGTGTAGCAGCACTCACACTGGCATACCCTAGATGGCTGTTAGCACAGGTTCTGAGATCTGCTTTACTAGGAAAGATAGCTGTTTAAGGGGTCAACAGTTTTTTAAATTACATTCACTAGTTCAGGGGAAAAGTCAGCACCCTGAACTTCAGAGAAAATACAAATAGAGAACATAGAAGCAGAGAAACAAAGACCAATAGACAGGACCCTGACTGCTTGAATCAAAGCAATATTTCTATATACTTTACATACATCCCTGGATTGAGAGAGCCTTTACATCTAAGCAGTTGGGGAGCTCTGAATATGTGGCCACTCAGAATCTTGACCAGGGAATCACAAGATTCCTCCCATAAGCAAGCCCCCAAAGCAAAATGCCAGCTCAGAGTATATATACATTTCTCAGAGCCAGAAGGCATCCTAACCCTCGTGATTCCTAATTAGAAATTAACAAAAGGTGTGAAACCCTTCCTAAGAGCAAGCCTCCCCTAAGCAAGCTTCCTTTAATGGGCTCCACATGAGGCCCTTTAATGGGCAGGGAAGATCTTATATCCCATTAACATTACATGTGGGTAATTCTCTAACTCAGTAAGTTGTAGAGAAGGTGCTGCCCTGCACTGGTAGAGAATTTCTGCATCCTGAAGTTCCCACTATGAATGAAATTACAGGTCTAATACCTGTCCCAAAGGATAGCAGTCCTGCACACTCCATGATTTTATTTGTACTCATCTGTGGAGAGGACCTTTACCAGCACTGATATGCCTATTTTAGACACTTGGCAACCAGATGAACATAGTATTTTAGGAGCAGATTTAAACTTGGTTGTTTAGAAAAGTAATAAAAGATTTTTTTTTTTTATTTTGTACTCAATTCCCTGTTTGATAGCGTACAACATTCGGCTGAACTTTTAAGACACAGTAGCATGTTAGACTTGCACAGAGTATGTTTTTAATAAATGTTTGTTAAATTTAACTGAATGACCCAGTGTCTTCTGGGAGCCATCTGCAATCTCTCCTATGTCCTTTTCCTTGGGTATTTACTAATAACTCGAAGGCCATTAGTATAGTGCTATGCAAGAACAATGACTAGCTGGTACCCAACACAAAACCATCTAAACAACACGCTAGCACAAGCACCTAGAATAGTGCTTTTAAATCATCTTTTAAGGACAAACTGAGTTGGGGAAATGGAATCTCAGGAACGAACTCCAGGAAACAGGCCCAGTAAAGGAAGAGATCCTGAGATCAGGAGATAAAGATCATGATTATATTACTATGGAGGCCACCTCTGGAGGAGAGACCAGGATAAGGACAGGGTGGGTATTTCTATTACTGTGCAGCCACTGATGAAGGAATCCTGCCATCTAGTATCTTATTTTAATCAACAGTTCTTGTTACTAGGTGCTAAACTTAGTGGTTTCTATTGCTGAAGCAGAACCAGTATTCATTGTCCTTTGAATTTCAGTTCCAATGAGCAAAACCCAGTCACCTGACACTAGTTTTAGCCCACCTTTGCATACAACAGGCACTTAATAATGTTTGTTGAGTTGAATTATCCTATAAATATACTTTAGATTATTTTCCCCAAGACATTTTTACCCATGTTGAAAGACATTGGCTATGCTGCTGTAATTCACAGAGCCTCACTAATCTTCCCACAGTTCATTATCATAGGTTGGCATTCTACGAAAGAATATAGTATTTTCTATATATTTGGAGATCTAGATTATTTATTAAAATGTGAAATAAAACAGTCAGCACTGACAGCTTAGGGATCATCATACTGTTTATTTTTCCATACAAAAAATAATTATATATAACCCACTTTGGATTTCCTATCTTTAAATTATTTTTCTGTCCATAAAAAATATATATTCTCATGGGTGCCACTGCTACTTATTTTAAAAATAGAATTTGTGCTCAATTCACCAAAAGCTTTTTAAAAGTATAAACAATATGATTAGACATTCATTCAGAGACATGGCATGGCATAATCAAGGGGAATGCTGGACTTAGAGTCAGAAAATACTGATTTCAAATTTGACCTCTGACACTTAACAGCTCTGTTACCATGTGATTTCACTTCACTGAACTTCAGTTAATCCATTGGTAAAATGGTGATAATAATGCAGACAGCATCTACCTCACAGAGTCATGGTGAAGCTTAAATGAGATAATGTATGTAAAAATGTCAATTACTATTACTCTTGGTGAGATAGTAATTATATTACCCAAAACAGGTATTCTCCTTTAATATGTCAACTCAATAAATGGAATTGGTTTAACATAGCTAATAAAATGAAACCTGAGTTAAATTAGTGGAATTTTGTATTTTTTAATTTCTTGAGTGCTAGTGGCCAATTGCTGTTTTCTCTTAGTATTGCCAATAGCTATGTTTCCTGCACTCTTGGTGGTGTGACAGTATGTGTCTTTTATTGACTTTTACTACTGGGCTCTTGTATATAGTTGGTGGCTTATAGCATTCATGCTTTCTAGTGGCTGTTGTCATATTGATATTTAATCAGATTACATGGTATACCAGACCTGAAAATGGAAAGCAGTTACTTGCTTAGGTGAAAGCTAGTGTTCAGCAGATTTGTTTTAAAAAGTTAAGTAAAATATTATAATTATAGGGGTGAGAGATGCATATATTAAGGAATTTTCAGTCTTGAAACAGAGGACAAGAGATGGCATATGATGACAAAGGCAATAGATATTGATATATAATCTTTGATTTATGTTGGTGTATGTTAAGGTAGATGATAAAGTGACCATGAGTAATTAATTGTTAACCCTTGAAGACAATGCTATATGTCTTGTTTAGTTGGGTTATTCAAAGTGTCACACAATCAAACATGAAAGATTGTGCAGAACTAGATGCCCATGATAGATACTGGCATTACCTCTTCCTCAAGGGAAAGCAGAAAAGAGTCTATGAGCCCTGCAGCTTGCTTAATTGGCAACATTATCAGTGACCACACTGTGGAGTAACTAGTAAACAGAGGCATCTGCAAAGGACAGTTCTGTTCCTGCCTTTCCACAAAATGTATGTCTTACCAACATACAATGATATAAGAACAGAAATACGCTGTATATCTTCAGAGGGCATGTCTATGTGTATAAATGAATGTTTCAATAAATGAATGGCACAAAATTTTGACTCTACTGTGTTTATGCTTTAGTTAGACTGTAATAAAATTTTAAAGTGAAGTTTACATCATTGCTGATATGCAATCATTTCTGATTTCACCATCTTAAAATCTTTCTCCTCAAATACAGATACCTCTGTTTGGCAATTAAAGCTCTTCACAACATGAATCCAACCAATCTTTCTATCATTACTATATATTATTCCTTTTTCATGCAGTCTTTGGTCTAGACAGTCTGGCCTTGCTGTTTCTTTAAAAAAAAAAAAAAGATCTATTTCTCATTGCAGTCCCCCATGCCTAGAATGTTTTACCTCTTTTTATCGCCCCCCCCCCCCATCTCTTAGACTACATTTTCCCCAAAAATTCATGTTTAGCACCAATTCTCTCATGGAGAAGGTAATTAGAAGGTAAATACGTATTGCCTGGCTGGTTGATCAAACTATTTCTAAAATAGTATGGATGTAGTATTCAGTATTTTCACTAAAACCCATGACACCAAACCTGTATTGTTGTCCCTTCATAATAGATGAATAGTAATTACCTGTCTTCTCTACTCTTCTATTCTCTCCACATTCCCAGTAATCCTGTACTAATTGCTGTAATTTTTTTTAATAATTGAACAAATGTGTTGACACAAACGGCCTTAGGCACGCACACCACATTTTCATCTGAATAGTATAGCATAAATTGATTTAATATCAACCATGACTTTTTTTTTGTAAACAGAATTTTTTTGAAAAATTCAAATTACTTACATCAACAATCAAGAAATCCAGCCAGCACCAGGCATTAGTGAAGTATGTTTGAAAACCATAAGCCACCCATTTTAGAAGCATTTCCAAAATGAAGATATAAGTGAAGACTTTGTCAGCATATTCCAACATTGTCTTAATGGTTTTTCGTTGTTCAATGTAAATATCTTCAAAAGCCTGCGAATCATAAGATTTTTTTGACTATTTATATTCTCTAAGTATTATGTAAGACTGTTCAGTACACTGCTATCCCCAAAATGGAGCTTGATAGACATTGGGTAATGAAGAAAACGAATCTTATAATTCAAAATGACAAAATAAATAAACCAGGGGGAAAATGAACATAGAGATTTCAGTCTCTCCACCAGTTGCTCTGAATACATTTCGTTTACTTTGTTCTAATATGGCTCTTATTGGATTTCATATTATCCTTACAAAATGTGATTGAAGTAAAGAGAATTGAGCTTATAGTTTGATCAGGAAATTTACTTATTGGGAATAAGTATTATAGATGGTCTTTCATTTTTATCCCTAGCATTCTATGATTATATGAATAGCTAGTTTGGGACTTTTTTCTGCAAAGAATAAATTAATTAGACATTAAAAAAATGGACCAGAATTTATGATACTATAAGCATGATTATTTGGAGAAGATGGAATGATAGTTTATGTTGAATGTAACATTCTATTGGGCTTTCTCTTTTTTAAAAAATGAGAAAAAGTAGTCTGTTTAAACATCTGTTAGATAAACACAAGATGAGAAATTCCATCTGGCCCTCCAATTTGTTTGATTTGTTCTATAGTAAATTCTCCATTATTTCATCCCTTAAATGGCAAACTCTGCAGGGTATGGTAGTTTCCTCTACTTTGATTTTGAAATGCATCATGGACACAGCATTTTAGCAGAAAAATAAATTTAATCAAAACGTTTTTGTTCACGGTGACATGTGTTTCACTTACCAGAGCACCACTGCTAAGTAGGATCATGAAGACAATAAATGTCTCAAACCAGTTATGTTCAACAATGCTGTAGCAGGTTTTCCTAAGATTCCACCAGATTTTTCCTTTGCCTTCTTCTGTACTTACTTGACAAAATGGGAACTTCTTGATGCAGCCTGAAAACATGTTATTTGAGTATGACAAATTAGAAAACTATAACATCATATTCTTACTAGTTTTTCTTATGGAGTTAATAACACATCTGTATATGAGCATACCTGTTTATATACAGAAATGAATGTGAGATGGGGTACTTGAACCCATGTTTTCAGCCAGGTCCGTTAACAGCACCATGCTATAATGTGTGATTTGTGTATGTAAGATGTATATGTGCTATAATATTATATACAGAAGCAAACAATCTGTAGGTACACAGTGTAGTCACAAAGTCCAACTTTGCCCAGGTATAAAAATGTTAACTCTATGGCCAGTTAAACTCTTTGTCTTAGTCCCCAGGCCCTTAATGTATTACACTGTAAGGCCTTTAGAACATGGACTGCCTTCTACTTTTCTGTGTATCCCCTGTACTTATCACAGTACCTGGAAACTAGTATGTGCTTAATAAATTCTTGATTTATATTGAATGATGAATAAAGTTGTTCTCTCTGGCAGATACCTTGGTACAACTTATATGTTCATGCCAAAGATGCTCTTCCAAATTGCTTGTTCTGTTTATTTGTGCCCAGAAATCTTTCTTTATTGGTTCTTCTTACAAAATGTACAGCCTATTATCAACTTCCCTAAGCATCTTCCTTTCCAGGTTGTCTTTTTGATTTAATCACACTGATGAGTAAATTATGATTGTCAACTTCCTGTGTTCATGCAAATATTTATCTTATACATTTCTGTGCTACTACCTATTTGTGATACTACTTGTTTAATCAAATTAAGAAATATGTTTTAAACACCTACTGAGTACACTATGAAAAATATTACTAGCACTATGATTAGTCTTGTTTCTGTCAGACTTCTGGCCCATTACAAATTATTTCATATAAGTCATTTGCAGGGAATAATGGATGAACTTGGCCTTGAAGCCGGGAAGACCTGGTTCAAATTCCACCATTGATTCATACTGCCTATGTGAATCTAGACAAGTCATTTAATCTCTCAGTGCTCACAGGCAACTCTCTTACAATATGAGTTGTTGAGGAGCCAATATGCAATCCTAGAGAAAGTTCTCTCACCTGGGAGTTCCCTATACCAAGGAAATCACAGGTTCTCTCTATATACATAAAATAAAATAGGTGTTTGTTCATATCAATAAGATGAGTGCATAAGATACCCCTTACTTACAGCAAAAAAATGACTTGCTATATTACCTATAAAGCAAATTGCATTATTCAAGTCTTAAGCATAGAGCCAAATATATAATATATATTTTTTTTCTGCTTATCACAAAGGAAAACAATTAGGTGATAGAAAAAAAGACAATGACCCTTCCTCTAGTTTTGAATTCCAGTGTGTTCCTATTATATTCTATTTCACATTTTAGTTATTCTGTAGTCATTGTTAATATATTGGACATGTATTGATTTCACTCCACTACTATATATGTATGTGTGCACATATACACATATATGTACATGTGCACATATACACATATATGTATATCTGCATATATATGTATGTATATCTAAAAAACATCCATGAAGTAAAGAATCATGTCTTCATTATTTTTGTATCCCTCTTAAGGCCTAGACCAGTATTATGCACATACAAAGTACTTCATAAATTAATCCAATTCTGAATAACTTAATACTTTCCTTCATGATCACTGCTAGGATTCTAGGGCACTCTTTTATACTATTTAAGTAGCATGTCTAGACAGACTTCTTGGAAAAGAACACATGAACCTTTCTAATTAAACGGCATTTTTAATGAAAGTGCCTTCTTTATCTCCTCTAAGTATTTCTTGTAAATGTGGCTCTCTCTAGAACAGTTAGCATCTTGAAGAAAATTGTAATTGATTGTATTAAATAAAACACCTCACCTTCAGTAAAACAGGCTTCTGGTTCAAGGTCTTCTTCTGGTTCAATTTCTGCTTGTTCACCTTCTCTTGGGGGGGCAACATCAACTGTGCTGCCTTCAGATGAACTGGATGCATTTAATTTCTGGAAACAAACCCCATAAGCAAAGTTTTTTCTCTTTGCTTAGTGTATCTGTAATATTCTTACCACATCATTAGACAAATTACAGTGGTGGTCTACAAGTCCTTATCCTAATATAAGGACTAATAAATATGTACTGTGAACTTTAGGATAACTAAGGTCCTAATAATGTGGCTACTGACCTGATCCACATATTTTGTGACAAATTAAAGATGATTTCTCATAGATGTGGGCAATATGAAAAAGAAGTACCAATTACTCCATTGTGAATTTACATCAAAATGTCCTATTAGAAAGGCTAAATCAAATGTGTCTGATAAAAATTTAGCATGCTATTACCATTAACTGATAGCATTTATTAAATATGTATTATATCAAGCCAATTTCTACCTTAGAAATTGCAAATAGTTGTGGGAAAAGAATATGACCAGTTGCTACTAAGCACTGTTCATGTGTCTACAATTCTAGAAAGGATGAGTAACCTGTTTGTATTAGTCATCATCATCATATTTCAACTCTGAGCTATTCCTTTCACTGGCTCACTTATTTTTCCTTTTACTTTAAGATGGCTCATAAATTTTGTTTTGAAGAGCTAAAAAATTACCAAAGAATTTTGAATGAAATCGACATTTCATCACATGAGGAAGTTTCAAAATATTACATTGAATCTAATCAGGAGAACATTCTGAGTTCAGCATGTAACCAGATTAGGAACACCTACTTTAACTTATTGTGATGTGCTATGTGGCTAGAAAAAACATATTTAATATTACAGGAGTTTATTAGGTGCTTTGAGATCACCCTCTTGAACATATTACAAAGTGCAACATAGTATATAATTTGATGTGAACATGTGAAGCAGAATAGGTAGTTGGAAGTGCAAAGCTTTTATCAATGAATATATATTGTCTGGAAATATTAATCATGCTAAATTCTTGCACAACGTCAGTAGGATTAAAAATGTCTAAGAGGATTAATATAGTTTACAAGAGTGCCCAAATTATTTCCCAGATGTAGCCTAAGTAATGGGAACATTGAGAGCCACGTACATAGCTCGTTAGAATTATAAAGCACATGTACTTTCATACTTCAGAGTATATGTAAGTTAAACACAGCAGGCAGGTTGGAAGTAGGGTAATACAGGGAATCTTTAGCATGGCATCGAAATCAGGAAGATCTGGGGTCCAGGACTGCCTCTGATACATACTGTGGGATCATGGGCAGACAAGTCATGTAGCATTTTAATGCCCCAGCCAACACTTCTATGACTTTAAGTTATAGGCTCTGATCTTTGTTGGTAGAGGAAGTATCCACATTGAGAAATTCTACCTACTAAGAAAAATCACAGATTTGGACCAAGTATGTAGGTTATTCTTTTTGTGGTATTTCTAGCTAGGTAACAGTAGCCATATCTAAATAAATATATTCTGATTATTAACTTAGGGCAGAATATAATTATAAGATCTTGGTTTTCTTGGATCATTATTATGAGATGCTTACTAATTGAAGCACCATGAAGTGTGATGAAGTATCATTATTGCTGATAGGCATGGAAATGAACTTCAGTCAATAATTACAGTAAAGGAATTTCTACAATGGTTTTGGTTCTGACCTACTAATCAATGTATTTTTTCCCAGCCTGGAGGAGAAAAACCTCCCATTTTCCTAGAACTCTTTCACAAGTCTCCTATATCTCCTTTTAAGAGATAAAAGTGCTTTATAGAAAGTACAGCAGCAGTTATGGTACAATTCAGAAAATTGTTTTTGAGCATAGCATAGCAAATGGTGTCTTCCCTCGCAGGCCTTATCCAGCTTTGTTTTGATGGCTGTGAATTAGGGCTGTTAACCTTTGGATAATAATAAATAACCTATAAATTTGGAATTTATAGAAAACCTTTCCTAGATACCCCCACTTTCCTTCTAAGTATCTTGTGGTATTTATAGTCTGTATTTCATTTTTTTTGCATTCATTGCTATTATAAGTTAGTGCTGTTTTATTTCATTCCATAGCTTTTAGTTATCTAATGTGATTAATCTTTTGGAGGGTGAAAACCATGTTTTCTACTTATTTTGCATCTCCTAGTGTTTACAACAGGAGAACAGAGTAGACTACTAAGTACCTATTGACTATACTATTACACAATGGCTTTAACTCTACTTTTCATATAAGAAAATAAAATTCTTAATATGAAACTCCATATAAAGATACATTTTTATTATACAGTATAGTGGAAATGTGAATGTTTATATATAAAAGGACTTAGAAGGTTTTGCTAAGATTAAAATTTTTTCTTCTACAAAATATTGACGGGTTTCAAGTTTTAAAATGGGTTAATATTAATAAGGTGTTTTATATATATATATATATATATATATGTATATATACACATTTAAAGGCCTTCAGAAAAGCACTGTGGTATAGTGGGAAAAGATGTGAACATAGAGCCACAGGGACTGAATTGCTAACCTGAATGTGCTACTTATTACCTGTGTGGCCTTGGGTAAGTCACTTAATTTCTCTCAGCTCTTCTATAAAATGAGAGGGCTTCTAAGGTCCATTTATCCTTTGCTCTCTCATATATCAGTTATTTCAATTAAGTTGCATGGTGATCATCTTTTTTACTCTACAGTTACCTGCCATATAATTCATTGATACATTAGCATTAAGTGCAAGCATTTGATTTCCTGAGAGTCTGAAAAGGGATTAATTCAAAGTTCATAAAAGGATGGCATTCATTTTGCTCAGTTCTGTCTTAAGCTGTTTCCAAAGTGACACACCTTGTTTTTATGAATGAAATGGGGAAAAATCCTCCATTCCCACCCCATTCCATGATTCTCTGCCCCAAATGAGTACAAATCCATTTAAAGTAAGGACTTGTAATTATCCTGTAGCCTATGAGATTTAAAACTTTTATAGCTTCTTAAGCTCTGCAAAGCAGCTTAAGGAATGGAATGGGCCTAGAGCTGCTGCTGCTGAATTACAGGATGAAAGTATGACTCCAGAGCACCAAACCAAGACTACATGTTGGGACTTATGTTCCTGCATTATTCTGGGTAAAATAATATCCATTTCTTTTTCATGAATTTGTAACAGAGATCACTTAAATGTTATAATCTGCAGTCTCTAACTTCTGTATTAGAAATTTAGATGCATTTGTATTTTTATATCATTATTCATAAGTATCATTGTAATAATTTTTTAATACCCATAGCCTATAACAGTGCCTCAGAAATACAGGGTGGGGTGGAATAATTACTCCTAATATAATTTTCAAAACTGTTGATTTATGTGACTTTCTTGTTTTAAAGTTTTGTTTTTATTATGAGACAATTTCTTCTAAACTCTAGTAATTAGATTATGCCACAAAAACCTTCAAGTCCTGAAAATGTGGACCATTCTGTTTCTACTTTGAAAAGTAGCAGTAAATTAATGTCTAAAAGATCTTTAAAATAAGCTCAATTTGATTGGATGATATTCATTTAACTATGATCAAACTTTCACTCTCATGAAGGATAGTTCCTCTTTAAGGCACATGCTGTAATAATCCTATCAACATAATTCGTCATCTAATTTAAAAGCAAAATACAGTACAGTGATTGATAAACATGACAAATAACTCATTCCTGAATAAACTGAAATAAGCCCATGTACTAAGAAACTCAGATTCTTCTGCTGAAATGACTTAACTAAGTAACCGAAATAAATATAATTTCTGAAGTACTTGGAAAAGAGAAACAGGTAATAGGAAAACTAACTATATCATTACAAAGTGAAAATTAGAACTAGTTTCCTTAGACTTTTTTTTTTTAATCTTATGGTTGAATTTAGATTTTCATCCCTTGTAGACTTTAGTCTGGTCCTACAAAGAGATGATGACTTATATACTCTACAGATACATATTAGAAAGCGTATTATTTTTATTTTTAATTTTTTTTTAGGATGCAACATTCTCAAGGCCTGGTTCAGCCATGGAAAACATGCCCAGCTCGAGCAGAAGCCCAGTGCAATGCTGTGGAAGCTGCGTACTGAACAAAGAACCATGTTCTCAACATCAAGATTCTAGTATGTGGAATAATCCAGAAAGTTAAATGTAAGAGGAATAGACTAAATTCAAGATCTACAGTGACATAATTGGCAATAAAGTGGGCCACAAATACATAAAAAAACAAACAGATTTCTATAATATATTGTCATATATAGGAATTCCCCTTTATGATAAAATAACTCTTACTTTTTAACTAATTAAATGATAAAATTTAATAATACATAAGAAAGCAGCGGCCTACTTCCACTGAAATGCCTCACAGTTCATTTATTTTCAATTAGGTACTAAATATTTGAGTTTCATGAACTATCTTATGGTTCAGGAGACAAAATTAAAAGAAAAAGATTCAGCCATTACAGATTGTCTTGAGATAAATAATGACATTACTCTTAAATCTTATGTGCTTTGTCTTGCAAATAGAAAAAGAAAAACAACTTTTACACATATACTTCCAGTAGGGCCTTAGTCTGATCTTTTGGATTTGTTTATGCATATCTTGACTTTAAATATTGTCACATGCGGTATAGCCAGTGGTGGGTGGAGAGCTGCTTCCCTTCTGGCCCCAGGCAGTTAGACCAGAGATAAGCAAATAGCTTTCTTCACCACCTGTGGTCATTCTGACATTATTAAACAGGAAGAAAACTACTGAAGCCAGGTCTCACCATCAGAGGTTTCAAATATGCCTTCCCTCAGTGATCTTCTTTGAACTTATTTTCAGGTTAGGAAGCAATGGAGGTGATAGGCAAATAAAGTTTTTAAGTTTTTTTTAGCTGGCATTGCTGAGACCTGAAAACAGTGTGCACAGCACACTCCCTCAGCGTTTTGAAGAGCAGGAGATATGAGCACAAAAAAAGCCGAGACGAAACATATGCTTGTGATATTCATCTTGTACACAGATACACACACTTTCATCCACACTGGTCTTTTTTTAGGCACAATAAATTGAAGATACTTGACAATTCCCTAGAGTGTTAGGTCATAAACATTTGTCATTCCAACTGTCATCTTTGCCCATGGATATGCTGTCTCCATATGAGTTTCTAGAAATGTAACTAGAAGAAATTGGGGCCACATAAGGAGAGGGCAAAGATTGGAACTGGATGTGATTTTCATAAATGACAAAACAAATAACTAGAAAATTCATGTGAAAAAGAGCAAAGGTTTTTAGTAGACTAAAGAAGAGTAAACAGCTCAATCTGAATTAATAGGATGTCATGGCAGTTAAAAAATCTAATGATATTTTAGGATGCATTAACACAGGCATAGGGCAACTAAGGGACTCCATATTGCAGAGAGTGCCAAGCCTGAATTCAGATACAGCCTAGCTGTGTGACCTTGGGCAAGTCATTCAACACCTCTCTTTACCTCAGTTTCCTCATCTGTAAAATGGGGATAATAGCACTTACCTCCCAGGACTGTTGAGGATCAAATGAGATCATTGTAAAGTGCTTAGCAAAGATCTGGCACATAGTAAGCAGTATATAAATATCATCATCATCACCATCATCATCATTATCATCTCAAATAGGGAAGATTACACTCTCTCTATAGTTGGCCAGACCTCATCTGGACCATGATATTTAGTTTTGAGTATCCCATTTTTAGGAAGGATATTTGTAAGCCAGAGTTAATCTAGAGTCATGTGATATGGATATCTATAGCAGGAAAATACTACTGATGTAGAAAATAAAGCCTAAAGGAGACTCACTGGAGCTGTATGTAAGAAGGATGAGTTATATTTTGTTTCTCAAAGGGAGAAACTAGGACCAATGAATAGAAATTACAGAGAGGTACATTACAGCTTGACCCAAGGACAAACTTTCTAATTATTAGCTTTGTACAAAGTAGTATAGATGGTCTTTGAAAGAGGTGGGTGCCCTATCACTAAAATTCTCTTCAGGTTGATGCCAGATGATTTATTTCAAGGAAAGTGTAGAAGGGATTCATATTTAGATTTGTGTTAGCAGTTAAGATGACCTCTGAGATCCCTTCCAACTCCGAGCTTTTGTCATCCTATTATTCCTTATACTCTAAAAGGACTATAGGAAGCCTAAAACTCTGCATAGCAGAGGCATAAGTCTTCAGATTTAGGCAGGCATTTAAGGGCCTCTAGAAATTTTTTTTGATTCAGAAGAAAAGGCCTTCTTGTTATAAGCATGTTATTTACATTCTGAAATGTTAAATTATTATCTCTTATGCTATTGAAAGGAATTATCATATATTCTATAGTGTGATTTTTCAAAATAAATATTCATCTCAAAAAAGTCAGCACTAAATGAAAAAAAAAACATTGAATAAATCAACAGGCATTCTGTGTCCTCAGTCCCACACTACACCATTATTTTTGGATTTGTAACACAACATAGCAAACTCAATTATTACTGATTATAAGGAGAATAGAAGTAGATGAGTTCCACAGACAACCGTAATCTCTCTCTTAGCAATTAACTTATATTTCCTTCGCTGAAAAGATTTTGCAATAGCCAGGATAGCATTCCATTGACATATGATTCAGAATCTCCCTCCCACTGCCTTCACTCTAGTGGAGATTCAAAAAAATAAAGCAGTTAAATGAATGAAAGGTGAGCAACAGGCAGAAGAACATTAGTCAAGAAAATAATCCAAGCATCTGAAAAATCCACAAGTATATAATTGACTTGGGAGTTGACTTTATTTACCAAATAATTAAAAATAATAAGGACCATAAAGTCCCCAAGCTCCATTTTGCCTCCTCAATTCTAAAGTACAGAATTTAGGAAGAAAATGTAGTGAAATTAATGTGAATCATGGAGGGGCTAAAACAAAAGGTGAGTGTAAAGCGCCAGATTACACAAAGGCTGATGATATTCTCCCAACCTCTTTTAATTATTCTAGGATGATCACTATTTCCTGTATATCCAAAATATGATACTTAAATCACTTTTCTGATATAACCATGTAACATGCCATTTACTACATAAAATTTCATGAAAGCCCAAGATATGTGGTGCCCAAATGAATACAGACTATGGCCCTTCAAATCTCAAAAACTCAGATTACCTCTCGTTTCATAAAGTCTTTCCCAATATAAATGAAAACAAACTGGTTAATATTTGAAACTGTGGTTTGAGCGGACTGTAAATTACAAGACTAAGGCATAATGAATATGGCTGCTTAGTAACACCTGCCAGGTTGTTACTGGTTCTGTTTTAGACATATTCCACCAAAGGGCTGAATCAAAAAAAAGATAATAGTTTCATTTTTGTAAAATAAAAGCAAAGAAACGGCAAGTACATGCTCTATTTATCCCCTCGCCTGTATTACACTTAACATTTCTGTCTAGCTTAAATCTGTACTTTAAAGCCTACTTAGCATGCAGTCATTATTCTTAAGGATGGCATAGAATGTAGCTTAATAACCTCAGTAGCAAAATTGTGTATAATGTTGGGACTGCCCATCTTGCCTGACCACGCTATGATGTGAGTCACATGATTCAGCAGAGAGCAGCTGTGCATGTATCTACTGTTTTGCGATGAAGAAGGGAGGGACATAGCTGAGAAGCATGCAGGCCAATCAATATCCATTTTAAAAGTTATTATATATGTAGAACTTGCTTAGGTAACCTGGGTGAATGTGGTGGCACGTGCCTCTGTCTGGTTAATAAGCACCAGAGCTGCATTCTTGATTGTTCCAGCTCGATTTTACCCCTGTGAGAAGTAAGAATGGTAAGTAGTGAAGTTCATGATAGGATATTGCTAGATTTTCCTCTGGAAACTCTACTTCAAGTAAAATTTTAAAGAAAAGAAACATTTCACCTTTTTCATCCCCCTTTTATAGTCAGGGCAGTAAATGAAACCAACAAATTTTAAAGACCTAATGAGAAAATTCAGATTGTAACTTAGCCATAAGACTTATACTGAGCTAAATACAAAGAAGATTAAAAACTGCCACTTTCAAATTTAATTTTTGATCTCTTTCATTTCATTCTTACAAAACTTTGCTTATTCGGATACCAACCAATTTAATTTAGTTGAGAAAATTATAACAAGGATTCATGTTTTTCCTCCAAGGTTTCAGGACTCATCTGAATAGGCCTAGCTGCCCTATTAATTAGTTAAATTTTATTATTAATAATAATAAGTGAATGTTAAACTTTTTAAATGCTTTCTAAACTTGTCATTATTTACTGCCTCATCCAGTATGTTCCAAAGTTTCATTAGACGTGTCAACATTAGTATTCAAATTGTTTACTTAACCTAAAGCCAAAAAGAATGATTTGCTTTCTAAATCAGATCCAAGCATTCTTTGACTGTCTCAAAATCTTTAAAAAAAAAAAAAAGAATAGAATTTTTGTCCTTTATATACACATGACAGGTGTGAATAAAAAAGTAAACATTTAAAGGTTTGCCCTTTCTCTCCAGATAGAATTGAATTCATAAATGAGCAATTTCTGAGTATTTCAGGTCAAATGTGCATTTCATAGGGAAATAAATAAATCTCAGCAATCTAAGAACATTGTACTTTTTACTTTTGTGAAAGCAGACATTGGCTTTCCTTGAGCATGTTATCCTTACCACAAAAAAGTTCCCTTTCCAAAATACATCATTTCTATCAGTGATACCACCAATCTTTCAGTCTCCCACGCTAGAAGTCTTGAATTCATATTTGAATCTTCCTTCTTCATTCCCTAGCTACCACCAAATTTTGTCAATTCTTCTTTCAAGATGTTTTTTTTTTTCAGTTTTAAACTTTTCTTCTTAATTCCTAATGATACTTGATAAAGAATGCCAGGTATGAGAATTTTTTTCCCCTTCATTTCATATGATTACCTACAGTGAATATCTGATTGTTATTTCAAGGTATACTGATGTTCAGCACTAAAATCGTTTTAAAATATTTTAATTGTGTTACTAATATCATTTGTTTTCCCATTAATTTCTCCACATACATTGATGACCAATTAAACTATATTCTACAGGTAGATTGAACTTATTCAGTGTCATCTTGAAAAAGTATAGAGTGGTATAAGAAAATCACAAAGTATATGACATTATATAAACGGGAATGAATAGTGGACAAGGGTTTGATGACAAGGGAATTACTGAATCGTACCACTGATATTCTACATAAACAATGGAAAGGTTTTCTCTAAAGTGGGGTGAAATTCTCTTGAGTAAACTTAAAAAATATCATATCTCTCTTGAGTAAACATATACAAATATTAAACAGGCTTAGCTATATTCTAAGACTATACACATTTTTCCCCCCAGAAAACTATTAAGGTATTTGCTCCACTTTCTAAGGTATTAATATAGCAAAAGCTTTTACTAAAAACTGTTGCTACTTGTTTGGTTTTTAATTTGTCTATTTATTTTTAAAAGTTCCTTTTTTTGCCTTCTATTTCTAAATTTGGATATTCTCTAAGACTGTCTTTAGTCCTCTTCTTTTCACCAACTATAGTTATTCCTTTGGTGTGATAATTATGCATATATTTCATAGTTTGCATTATCAACTTTTATGTTAATGATTAATCAATATACATTTGCTTCCTTGATATCTTATCCAAGTAATCCCACAATTCTACTTGACTGTGCCACAGATGTCACCTTAAACTCAACATATTTAAAATTGAAACATCTCTCCACAAAAATTTGGGTCCTTAGCTTAAAGACACAGTTTCAAGTGGTACTACCAAACTTTCAGTCTCCCGGGCTAAACATCTTACAGTTATCTTTCTTCTCCTAAATCTCCTTTCTACTACAAAATCAAAGCTGTCTATGAAATTTAACACTTTCTTTCAATTGCTATTGACAAGTACTCTAGCTCAGGTCCTCATCATTCATTACTGAATTACCTCAATAATTTCTTAGCTGGTCTCTGTGCTCCCAGTTTTTCACTACTTTAACTCAACTTACATATTTCTGTCAAGCTAACTGCCTAGTGTATAATTTCCATCATATTCCTATTCTCAAGAACATGTAAAGGTTCTGTGTTGTGTATATCAAGTTCAAAGTCTTCTACCTGGATTTCAAGGCCATCCATGATCTGATTTCACCACTGCTTTTATATTAAGCACCCTCTACTTCAGCGAGGTCAGTCTCATCATTGTCTTCCATACATATTATACTTTGTTTTGTCTGTATTTTTGCTTATTTTGCTCCTTCTTCTTGAAATCAATTTCCTTTCCACTCTCATGTTATCTATATCTTACCCATCCTTCAAGTCCCACCTTGCCAATGAAGCATGTCCATACTAATACAGCTTGTGCTGAACTTTTTTCTCCAAATTTCTCTTGCCCTTAGAGTCAGTACCTGCACATTTAACACATTTTTCTCTAATCATTTCACATGCGTGGGTTGTTTTTTTCTTTTCCCTAGCTAGATGGTAAGTTTCTTGAGAGCAGTGGAAACATCATATTCTTCTGTATCAACTAAGCCTAGGATTGTGCTTGTCTATGCTAAATAAATAATTTTGGACTGATATTTCTCTTTCTTTTTTTCTTTACTTTTTCAAGAAATCTAAGGAGAATGAGTTCTGTAAGGATAAGAATAATCAGAAAATTTTGTATAATGCTTTAAAGTTTACAAAACATTTTCACTTTAGCTATGATATGTTGGCAACTGTGAGATTTCTATAAAATGACTAGGATAGTATGAGTTGTAAATTGGTTACTCTTTGTGGTGGGGATTCAGATGTTAATATAATTTGGGATAAAAATCCTATATTCATACTAAAAAAAAGTCTAGCCCCAAAATAGAATTAGACAGCATCATGGATCTGATTACTATGCTGGCAATCCTAAGCCTACATAGCAAATCTTAGAGTGTTATGACATTTTCTATTGGCATGCTAGTGTGTCTTGAAGAAGGATTTGAAGAATTTATAATAACCTCTAATCCTTGTCCACACAACGAACATTGAGGTGCAGCATTGGCAGAATTAATCATACTATCAGTTGGTCCTACCACGGAAGATATTGTATATTCTCAATATCCATGTTTGAAATTTACAGTAAAAAGACAAGAACATACTTATATATGTATGAAATAAAAAATTAAGATTGGTTTGAGTTATCAGGTCCCAGACTAGTACTTTGAAATTTCAGAGTTCTGATTTCTTCTTCTAACTGGTAAAAAGACAAATAACATCACAATTTCTATTTTTTCTTAATAAATAAAGCATCACTATATATATATATGCATATACATATACATATACATATACTTGTCATATCTAAAGACAAAACACCAAGTTCCTACATATAAAATACTGTGTCTCATGAATGCCATGAACAATTTTTTTGAACTAGTAGCAAGAAAATAAGACAAATTCATTCCAATATTCTTTTCTACTTGATTTAAAACATCAGCTTATTTATCCTGTAAACATGGCACTTACTCAATATCCCATCCACTTTCTAAATATGTGCAGACAGTAAAATTTTAGCTAGTTATCTAATTATTATTAATTATATTCATGATTTATTTATGTAGGTTCAGATGTATATGTATAAAAATATTAAAATAATCATTTCCACCAAATATATACCTACCATAAGTGACATATTATACATCATTAAGTACATACTTGGAGTAACTGAAATATAATACATAGACTTTCCCAAAGAAGAAATGTTGCAGTGCCATGGCTGTATGGGGGACAGCCATTTTTGGAAGGCCAAATGGAGTTGATTGGAAAGACCTTTTTTTAACACGAATTTAGTTGTTGTTGTTGTTGTTGTTTTTGAGAAAATTAATTTGTAGGTCTCTCAGAGACACACTTAACTCTGGAAAATTGTGTGGTTTCATAAAATTGGGTTCAATGCTATGTGGTTTATACACTTATCAGAATTATAACATCTAATACCCTGTTCATATATAATTAAGGAACATTAAATAAGTATATCACTATCAGAAGTTGTACAAATTACAACTTTAAAAAATTCATACCTCTTTGCTTTCTTCCAGTTCTGACTCACTGCTGAAATCTTCAGTATTTAAGTTTTCAAAATCAGATTCACCAACTGCAATTGGTACTGTTACAGTAAGGCTGGGGTTGTTTATGAATGACATGTAATCATTTTCATCAATTATATATTTTTCCACGCTGCTTCCTGTACCTACACCACTGGTAGTTCCATTACCATCTTTCAGATAATTAAGGTCTTTGCTTATTTCAACTGGAGTATTATTGGAAATGCAGCTTTCTATCTTATTGCCTTCAAGGACTTTGATTTCTATAGCTTTTGGCTTTCCAACAAAGGTTTTTTGGAAACATTCCCGAATTTCTTTTTTCACATAATCTATCCCTTTCTGCATTCTCCCCACAGCAATCTGGAGATTGTTCATTTCATTATCATCATCAGTAGCAGCAAGATTGTCTGAACTAAATGAGCTCAGCAGCAAGGCCAGAAACAGATTCAGTACCTAAAGGAAAATAGGAGATAAATGTAACTTCATTAATTTTTACATATGTTTTAAATCTTCAAACACTAGAGTCTCCAAATAATTAAAATTCAGTATAAAGTACGGGATAATGGAGAGGTATATGGTGGTTATGAATAGGCTGCAACATATAACAAATTAGGAATTATGAAAAATCTGTCCTCAGGGATATTATTAAAGAAATATATGACTATAGGAAAAGATAGGCCAGGCATGTTGTGAGAACAGATACAAGCAGTAACATAAAGCATTAAAATGGGTGAGCTCTTCAATCATATTAAAACAAAACAAAACAAAAATGAATCCTGTTCTGCTTGTCATGGAAAAGATAATGAAACATTACAAACTTCCCACCCATCCTCTTCTCTCCTCTCCCCCACCCCCAACCAATTAAAGCATTCCTAGTTTTTATAGATCAAACATTAGATAACACTTATGGTAAGGCAGAATATCCAGCAAATAGATTATAGTTCTGTTGACCTTTTATTCTTATATTCAAACTATGGTAAATGTTGGTATTAGCTAGTACTGCCATAACATATAAAAGCCTCTGTTTTGTCCCTCTTTCCCCCAAGCCAGAAGAAGGAGTTTTTCCACTTTACTAGTTTTAGCTTCCCCTTTTCATTGACTTTCACAAGGATGCTTCTAGCTTAATTGTTAAACAATGTGTAACAACCAGAGTTTGGCCACTCTTAGTGACTTCAAATGTAGGTTGCCTCAAACAAAAACTGCTTCAGATAAAGGGCTGTTAGAATAGAGCAGAATATTTTAAACAAAAATTTCCAAAGAGCAAATTGTACATTTGCATAAGTCTTTAACTGGTCTCATCATAAAAAATACTTTGCAATTTGTGTGTGCATGTAATTTAAAAGAGAAGTATGTGCAGATACTTTGAACCATAATTGTGTATACAAATTGCTTTTGTCTCTTACCTTTTCCACCAATAGAATATGATATGAGATCAGAATCTAACTGAAATTCCAGCAACAGCAGCAGGAAATGTGGAAACAATTAAATGATAAACTAATAAGCTATGATTGATACAGGTTATAGTCTACTGTTGCTGACGTAAAGGGAAATTTCTGTAGAGATTTTTCTGTGGCATAAGGTATCTCTATAAATTCATTATCTATGTGATAAGCAGACACATGTGGGAGGTTAAGGTCCTAGTTGGCCTCCTAGCTCTCCTCTAGATTCTCTTCTTAACCTAAAGCCCCTCAATTCTGCAATCTGAAAAGAATAATTTTAAACATACATACGTACATATCCCAATATGATATCAATCATATCACTGCCACAGTACCTTCAAGAATACAAGTGCTTCAGTTTCTTCTAAGAGGACAATCTAAACTAATACCACCAAGAACTGCTTTTGATTCATTCAAAGACAACTGAGACAATTTAACAGTAAGTAACATAAAAGCACAGTTCATATATTTGTACTCAGTTATCTCCTGTTAGGACACAGCTCAAAATGAGCTGAGACTTCGAAACTGCCTACAAATTCAGGAAATCTAGACAATTTCTATAACTTAGATTCAAGTCCTTAGTTTCCTTTTTTCCTGTTTCTAGGTAATTCAAACTGAGAGCATGACGGAAAATTTAATGAGGGAAAATATACCTTATTCCAGTTTATGTCTTTGCACTCATAAGACTTAACACAATGTTTTTTGATTAATAGGGATGCAATAAATATTTGTTTAAAGAATGAATTTTTTAGCAAAAGAATTCAGTACACTCAGGAATTACTCTGTAATTTTTTTTGAGTTTTTATCTTATGTATATCAATAATTAGACCTGATTTTAATATTAGTAAAATAAAATAGAATCAGAGTTCCAGTTCTCTCAATAATTTGAGTCATGTGACATGCCTTCTCATTTTTGAAGAATATTATTGGGGTATAAAGACAGAATATATTGTACAAATACTTCTGTCAAAACAGGATATTTCATATATATACACATATATGAACATATATATAATTTATGACAAATATATCTTTGAATCATTTGGAATGAAAACATACCACTAAGTTTCCAATCACCATGACCAACATGAAAACAATAAGGCACATGGTTTGGCCTGCCACCTCCATACAGTCCCACATAGTCTCTATCCATTCTCCACACAGCACCCGGAACACAATGAGGAAGGAATGGAAGAAGTCATGCATATGCCAGCGTGGCAGTGTGCAATCAGAGTTGATCTTGCAGACACATTCTTTGTAGCTCTTGCCAAAGAGCTGCATGCCAACCACAGCAAAAATGAAGACAATGATGGCCAACACCAAGGTCAGGTTTCCTAGAGCCCCTACTGAGTTGCCAATGATCTTTATCAGCATGTTCAGTGTTGGCCAAGATTTTGCCAACTTGAAAACCCGGAGCTGGAAACAAGGGGAAAGATGCTTTCAGTATTAATCATAATGAACATTTGGAAGTTTTTTATTTTGTCTGAAATGTTGTAGGTACACCTCTAAAAGACAGTGAAAGGCAGTGTATGCTAGGCCAATTTTGTATTGCTAATTAAATAGAAAATTCATTATATTGGTATCCCAAACTAAGAAATTATATTATAAAAGGATTCATGTTGCATAATTTCATATTACATGAAATTCCTGTAAAATAGTAAAGAAAGAATAAATATTTAGCTAATGATAATGAAACTAAAATTGTTGAAGCACTTAGCTTGCCAGAGCAGTGAATTAAATAGAAAGGTGGCCTAAAAACCAGGAATGATGTGTGACCCTTGCCAAGCAACTTCACTTTTCCATGCTCTAGGCCAAACTTTGGATTCAGTCAAAAGAATGCACTTAAGGATCTAAAAGGCTACATGTGGCCTCAAGGCCGCAGGTTCCCCACCTCTAGGCAATTTTCTAAGACTATAAACTAAAGAGAAAGTACTAACTTTCATGAGTAAAGAGTGTTTCCTTACATGAATACTCTGTACCAATGAAAATCACAGATCAAGTCCCTATCCTAACCTTACAAAAGAGAATAGTTAAAACCTTGTTAAAGGATTACTAATGAATTTAGGTAACTAAAGCTCCCTATAGTTTAGAGAAGAAAATTGAACTTAATTTCTAAAAAGTGATTTTCAAACTATTCTTAAATTAAATAAGGGAAAAAAAGGTTGATATTTTTTAAGACAAAATATCTTTTTCCTCAAATTTTCCAATCATAGTATCAATATAGATAAATATTTATTGAAAAGACTCACACTAATTTTTTTTGTAAAATTTTAGTTCATGGTAGTTAATTGCTTAGATTAGTGAAAGATAAGTTTAATTATATGAAACATAAAACAACAAAAATGAACTGTTTGCTAAATGTTTTTTTCAAGTTTCAAAAGCACATTTACTAATCCTTTAAAGATATCTATAGAATGTTATCATTTTGTTGTAAATACCAACAAACCTCTTGTTCTTGGAGCATAGGCATTCATATCTAACTAAGCCTTTACTGGACATTTCATCCCCTCACATATTAATACTTCTTGAAAGTTCCTGATCATAGAAACATATGATGAATACAGTTTAAAATAAACTTCAGAATAATAAAGACAGAATATAAAGTTAGTGATTCTGCAGCTACCAGTCTAAATGATCGGAGAACTGACAATCCTTCCACGTTGGCCAGGCCAAGCTCCATTAAACTCAGGCTGACAATAATGCCATCAAAGATATTCCAACCCTCTTGGAAATAATAATATGGATCCATGGCAATTATCTTGAGAACCATTTCAGCTGTGAAGATTCCAGTAAATACCTAATGTAAAATATAAATGATTACTCTCATAACATTAAAAAAATTCACTTACAATTATTTACAATCCAAAGATTTAAAAAAGTAATATTATGGTAGCTCTTAATATTACTCTAGATTAGAAAGTAATTTAATGGTGGAACATGTCTATGAAAGTTTAGGAAATTAAAAAAAATTATCTTAAATCATTGAGCTATTTCCCCAATTATAAAACAATTTATATTTTAGATCTTATCAGCAAGTGCCAATTTTGTTTTTTATTTCATCATACCCAGTTTCTAATCTGTGTCTGAATGATTTCTGAAATACTACAGTAATGAAATCCTTTCCTCTTCCATCATCACCTTTTTCATTGCCAAATCAATTTATTTTAGTTTTACTTTTTTGAAAGGAATAATAATATATCATTTATTTTGGAAAAAAAATCAGTCACTTTTATTAATGTTGATAATACAAGAAAAATTATCATCAAATGATAGAATGATAATTCCTCATGATTTTTTTTTGCTTAAGGCATATAGCATTCTGATTGTAAAATTATAAGCATTCCCTAAACAATAAGAACATGTTTTCACAAATGTTGTAAATTAGTGACCTCTGGGCACATGCATGCCTTTAGATTAATGTTAATGGATTCACAGAGCAAGGAACCAAAGATTTAATTAAAATCACTGAAAAAAATCCTTAGCATTCAAACACCCCTAATTAAGATTAATGAGTTATCTGAGTAAGTAGCTAAAATACTCATTGGAATAAAAAAAGAAAACAATGAAACAAATTCAAAGTTTGTGTTAGCTGAAAAAGAGAGGTTAAAATGACCAAGAAGAGGGAAAAAGGCCTATGAAATTATACTTCCAGAAAACTGTGAAACAAATCACAATAAGTTGGAGTAGTTGAAGACTGTATTTTAAAGAGGTACAGTCAAGCTTACCATCTGTTTAGTTGTCTACTGTGCTTTAAAGGAACATTGTAAAAGTGAATAAGCTCCAAAACATGTCGTCTCCTAAAGTACAACTTTAATACAAAGAAAACAATCAGCCTTTCTAAATGTGTCAATGTTGACAAAACCCTAAATTTCCCAAACTACAGAATGCTAGACTTAGGTGAATTCAATGATTGGCTCATAAAACGATGTTACCCATTCATTGAAACATGGGAATATTTTACTTTCTGAAAGCTTACATACATATACACACACATATATACAAATATAAATCTAATTTATTTAATGCATATATGACAAAGGTAGACTTCATTTTCAACAGAATTCTTTACTTTTGAAGAAAAACTGTTCATCATAGGATTTCCTTAAATATATGATTGTCTCTAATATTTGTGCAATATTATTTTAAGTAAACTTTTTATGTGGTAATAATAATAATGAAATAGTAATAGCTAGTATTTATAAAGTGCTTACTATGTGTAAGGCGAAGTACTAACATGCTAAGCATTTTATAAATGCTTAACAATATTTTAGAAAATTATCTCATTTTATCTTCAAAACAACCACAGGAGATAGATACTTCTCTTATACCTATTTTACAGTTGAGAAAACTGAGGGAAACAGATTATATAACTTGCCCAAGGTCACATAGGTAGAAGGTATCTCGGATGAGACCTACTTCAGGTCCAGCACTCTATCTACAGAACCACCTAATTACCTCAGTACTAACCCAGTACATTTCAGGAATAAACCTGAATAAAATTATATGATAAATAAATTAATAGATAGATGGATGAATGGATGGATAGATGGAAAAAAAGACATCTATAATAGAAATACACTTCAGATAAAATGACCAAGAAAACTATTATGAATCCTGGTTGCTAGTCTACAATCCTCTGCTTATGACTAAAATAAAGAAAAAATATTAGGAAATATTTTTCAAATTTTTTGATGATTATTAATTCAAGCACTACAGCAGTTATACAAATGTTTTAAAATGTGCTTTTTTCATCTGAAGTGTTCTATAAGTATTATAATAGCATTTACAAAAGCAGCTTATTGTTCAGTTTAAAATCACATCTGTTCCTATTACATTGGTATTGGGAATAAGATTTATTATAGAGAGCAGAAAATATCATTCTTCTAATATATAGTTAAAAATTCTTCTCACTTGAAGAACTGAAAAAGAGTGAGTTTCTTTTTTACTCATTTTCCTTTAAGTTTAGTTATCAGACAAGAGCTCCCAAGAAGTAACTTCCATTGCAGATGAGTGTATTCCAGCATGGTGATTATGGCTACTGAGACTGCTGGTCTTGGACATCTGCTAGCTCAGACACTTATTAAGTGTGACTTATTTAGTTTTTTATCGAGTTTTTCTTTTTTATTGAGTTTTTTAGTTTTCTGAGTTATTCAGTTTTTCTTCACCTCAGAGTTCACAAATATAAAATACTTGAACTACCTAAAAGTTGTGTTCATGAAGAAGGTGATTTGTAAACCATAAGGCTATGTGTAAATGTCTTCTTATTGTTGTAATGTTGGGGATGGGAGGGCACTTTGGTTAGGAGAGTGCTGTTCAGTTTGATGAGCACCCCCTTTCCATTAACTTGATGGGTTACAAGACCTTAGCTAAGAAGAGAGTACCTCCTACAGAGTAAGACAGGTACCTTTGCTCCTTACTGAGAGACATGCCCCGAGATCTTGCTAACAGCACACAGGGAACTCCCCTAATTGATCTACAATGATTTGTTTAGTTGATTCAAGATGATTGTCAGTCGGTGGAGGGACTCAACTCTTGTCAGAGCAACCTCTCTTCTCTCCCAGTATTGAGTTGTTAAAAGCTTTGCTCTCCTAAAACCCCTTTTCCCTTGGACTTCCAGTCCAGAGTGCCACAGGAAAGGATTTCTTCTATCTCCTTTCTTCCCCCTCCCCTCCCCCCCGCCAATAGCAATGCTAACTGTTTTGGTAAACATTCCTTTTTCAGGAACAAAAGTGACCTCCAGATAGCAGTGGGAAACATGTACTATGCCCAGACAAACTTGGGACTGAGTTCTCGACCTCCTAATTCCTGGCAGCCCTTTTCTGTTTCTTTTTCCTTTGTACAAGTCAGTTCCTAGTGATCTGAAAAATGGAAGTTTCCAAGCTCAAGGCTTAACTGATGGATAATCCTGATTGGAAGTGTTCCTGAGTTTGATATTTATGTACCAGCTATCCAGAGGTAAAAAGGTTTTACAACATAATGTTTTTTAGAAGAAAAAAAGGACCATTGATAAGAGAATCCTGCAGATGAAGGACTAAATAAAGCCTAGCTGAGGAGATCTGGACCATGCCAGTCCTCTATGATAACAGCTGTCACTAGCATGGAAAGTACAGAATTGAGGTGAATGGGAAATAACTAAGCAGCATTATCACAAAGGATCTTTACCTTCCAGGATATTATAATAAATATAATGGGTTAAGTAGTTCTTGTTTCTTCTTTCCGCATTTTAAATGTACTTGTTCAGGAATACCTTTGAGTCCACTGCATCATATGTATTTTATGAGGTGGAGGAAATAAAAAGTTCTTCTATATCAGATGACCATATTCTGTGTAGAGTACTTTTGAGGAAGTAGAGCCTGTTACCTACTTTGGGCAAAATACTAAATGAGAGCCATACCTAACCTTCATTTTAGAGATTCCCTTGGAGTTTTGTGAGCTTGGTCTGTATGGGGCCAGTAGCCCTTGTAGGAAAACCCCTGGGCCGCAAGGTATACATACTAGTCCATAAATATACATCCACAATTTCAAGGTTTGATTTCCCAGAAAAATTAGAAAACCTTTTCAAAATACCTTCTACATTAGAGAAATATTTTTCTACATAGCTTAATCTATCAATCAGTTAATTACTGAACATTTATTAAGCCTTTATTATATGCCACTATGCTAAGTGCTGGCAGTACAAAGAGGTAAACAATAGTGTCTGTCTTCAAAGATCTCACACTCTTTATTGTAAATAATTTGAAAGAATTTATAGTTTTATTTACATGTTGCTAAAATTGAATTTTGAATCTACATGGCATAAAATATTAATAGGAAACTTGTGTGACTAAATTCTTTCTAGGGGAAAGAAACAAAAAGAAGTAGGCAGAAAGCACTAGCATTTCTTTATAGACAGAACTCAGCTTAGAGAGGTCTTTGAAGCTATGTGACAATAGCCAGTGTGGACTTTATTTTCATATTGCAGTAGAAAGGAAATTAGAACTCTAATAGAAACTTCTCATTAAATGTTATCCTGCTTTTTAAAAGCAAAGATTACTGCTGTAAGATGTGGTCCTGACAATACAATGCTGTCTAAAATTCAAACAGAATTGCTTAGCAAGCAGGATCCAGTTGAAAGGGCAAGATTTATAATAATTGCATTTGTACAAAGGTGTTGGAGAGGTTTAAGCATTAACATAAACATCAAAGTTGACTTAAGAAGAAAATAATAGGTTCCACAATACTATATGAAATATTTATGATTCCACTTCATTTTTAACATTGGTCAGAGAATCAGTGAATCTGGGTTCTGCCGCTAACTAGATTGTATAACCTTGAGCAAGTCACCCAACTTCCCTGAATGCCCAGTTCTTTCATTTGTTAAAAGGAGTTGAACAACATAATCTCAGAGTTTCCTTTCAGGTCGTCAATTCTGTAGTTTATAAGAGAGATTTCTTTGAAGCTTTAAGGGAAACACTGAATAGTAGAATCCAGATAATAACAGCCTGGAAATTGATCCAACTCTAATGGAATAGGGATAATGGTAGAGTCCTGTGCATAGGTTCAAAACATCAACTACCCATGTACAATATGGATGTGGGGTGAATAGACTACAGCTCATGTGAAAAAGACCTTAGGGTTTTAGTTAATTATGAACTCAACATCAGTCAGTATAATATGACTATAAACGGCTGGTGTGCTTTTGGACTACGTTAGGAAAAGCGTAGGGTCTGAATAAGAGAAGAAATTCTTTATGGGGCGGCTAGATGGTGCAGTGAGTAAAGCGCTGGCCCTGGAGTCAGGAGGACCTGAGTTTGGATCTGACCTGAGACACTTAACACAAAAAACCTAGCCGTGTAACCTTGGGCAAGTTACTTAACCCCAACTGCCCTCCAAAAGGCAAGAGTGGGAGGGAGAGAGAGAGAGAGAGAGAGAGAGAGAGAGAGAGAGAGAGAGAGAGAGAGAGAGAGAGAGAAAGAGAGAAAGAGAGAGAGAGAGAGAGAGAGAGAGAAGAAATTATCCCACTGCATTGTGTCCCAGTCAAAACACATTGGGAGAATAGTTTTTGTTATAAGCACAAATTTTAGGAAGGACATTGACAGTCTTTTATATTTGGAGGAGGTTAACCAGTTCTCTTTAGGGACTCCAAACCATGGAGGACAATGGGGAATAGGGCTGGAAAGACAGACTGTTAGTCTTAAAAACCAATCAAAAGAGTCTGGACTTGTTACAATAGGATATCATTTTTGTTTTAAATAGAGAAGTGGTAGGGATATTGCTATAGAAGTGGTATGTAAAATGAAATGGATGGGGAAAAGTTTGAATCTGAGAAAAATTTTGAAAAAAAAAAAGAACATGACAAAATTAGTACCAAAATGGATATGTGAAATGAAATAAAGGGAAGAGTTAAAGATTACTCCAAAGCTTCTGGTACCTCTGAATAAAATAGACTTCTTAGGAAGGAGTATTTGAGGGAGAGAATAATGAGTTAAATTATTGACCTATTATATTTAATATTATGGTAAGCAATTTACCTGGAGATGTAGGCTGTTAAAAATTTGGGACTAGAAAGCCATGAGTATAGACAAACTCACAGATGAGCGTAGAAAAAGAAAATCACTTAATCAGGGATAGAGCTTTAGGGGAGCGCTACATTTTAGGATGGGAGGAAGAAGAGAAGGCAGCAAAACAAATAAAAGGGTTGAAGTAAAAGAATAGGGGTCATAAAAGAAGGAAGAGATTCAGCAAATTCTAGTGCCTTGGAAACCTAAGAAGAATTAATTAACCCTGTTACTGTTCAGGGCTGCTGTTATCAAGTTTTGATATTAAAACTCTACAAGTTTTATATGTCTCCTTTACCACTCACAGGATCACCACCCTAGTGTAGCCTCTCATAATGTCATGCTTAGACTATTGCAGTGACCTTCTACTTGGTCTCTGTGCTGTAAATCTTTCCCCATTCTACTCTCTTTTGCACTCAACTGAAATCCAAGGTCTTCCTCTTATCTCCAGTATCAAATATAGAATCCTGAGTCTGGTTTTTAAAACCCATTGAAATCTGGCTCTTTTTTTTTATCTTTTTAGTCTTAAACTTTACTCTCCTCTGTGTACCCTACAGCAACACTGGCTTGCAAATAATACATGTCCCAGTCTCCTGTCTTTCCTGGCTTCTTTCAAGACTCAGGTCAAATCCTACATTCTTGAGAAGGCCTTTTCCTGGTCTCTCTCACTGTTAGTGTCTTCCTTCTATTGTACCTGTGTGTGTATGTATGTTTGTATATGTGTGTATAAACATATATGTGTATACAAATATATATGTATATATATATATATAAACAAGAAAGAAAACAGTTTACACAGCTGATTTACTCCTCTAATATCACACTGTTAGTCAACAAATATTTATAAAGTACTAAGCACTAGAGATACAAAGAAAGGAAAAAACATTCTTTCAAGAGTTGAAATTCTAATTAGAAAGATAGCTATTATATAAAGAGAGATATAGACATTTGTATATATATATATGCACATATACTTTCTATCTATATATATGAATATTGCCGTGTCTGTATACATATCTATATATGTGTACATGCATAAATGTACATATACACTTGTATGTATATAGATATGTATGTATACATGCTCATACATTTATGCCTATCTTATATTTACATAGCTGTTGTCTTTCCAATTAGAATATGCACATCTTTAGGGCAGGAGCCTTGTTTTTTCATTTCTTTGTATCCCTAGTGCTTCATATAAAACTTGCCACATAGTAAGCACTTAATGAATATTTGTTGTCTGACTGACAGTAAATTACTAAAAGAGTAAGTCACCAGTGTAAGTTATCTTCTTTCTTTCTCATTTTCTTGGGTAGATAAAGTGAAATCACCTGCACATAATTGTTGTGGTAAACAATACAGTACAGTTGTATTTGATTGTAGTCATCACATCCTGTCTGTGGACATGGAGCCTTTTTTTGTGTGGTATTTCAAGTTTGGAACCCCTGTTTCATCTCTAAACAGAATGAATCCCTGAGTCCACCCCTAAAGGGACCTGGGCCATTACTTGTAACTTTCCTACTTTTATTGATCAGCATGCTTCCAGTCACCTAGCTTCAAAATATCAGAATAAATCTTTGACTTTTCCATCACTCTGACATTCAATAAGTTGTCATATGTCTAGCTCATGCCCTGCACCCTATCCTCCCTTCAAAGCATCTCTTCATCTACTATGTCTCCACTCATACTTCTACCACCCTAATGTAGGCCTTTGTCACAAGATATTATAATCCCTAACTTTTGGTCTTTCCCCTCCCTAATCCAGATTTCTCAAAGCTGCCAAATTATCCTTTCTATTGGACAGGTCAGACCTGTGCTAAAAATCACAACAACAAAAATAAATTAAAAAAAAAAAAAACGTTATGAATGAAATAGAAAATGCAAATATTTTAAGCTCTCCATAGAATGGCCAAAACTAACATTCTGGCTTTATTTCTATAAACTGTGGTCTAACACACCATGCTTGTAGGACTACTTAGTCCAATCCTGGGAGCTACCCATCAAACCTCATTCCTTTTTTTTTTTTCTTTTTGGAGGGGGAAAGGTAGGGCAATTGGGATTAAATGATTTGCCCAAGGTCACACGGCTAATTTTTGTGTTAAGTGTGTGAGGCTAGATTTGAACTCAGGTCCTCCTGACTCCAGGGCCAGCACTCTATTCACTGCGCCACTTAGCCACCCCTAAACCTCACTCTTGTTTGAATCGTTATGCCTTTAGCAAGAGCTTACTCTGGAGGGGAGGCTAGGTGGCGCAGTGAATAGAGTGTCGGCCCTGGAGTCAGAAGGACCTGAGTTTGGAGCCGGCCTCCGACACTTAAATCCACACAAAAAACCTAGCCGTGTAACCTTGGGCAAGTTACTTAACCCCAATTGCCCTAAAGGGGCGGCTAGGTGGCGCAGTGAGTAAGAGCGCCTGCCTCGGAGTTGGGATGACCCGAGATCAGATCCGGCCTCAGAAAATGAGCACCCACGCATAAATAATGACTAGCCATGTAACCTTGAGCAAGTTACTTAACCCCAATTGCTTTAAAAAAAAAAGTTTACTCTGGGAAAATTTTTGGATATGCCTCTTATCTAAGTTTTCACATGTGTGAATCAAAATGTGCCCTGATTCCATACAAACTATCAGAGTAAAACTGCATCAGTTTAAGACTGTTTTTACTCCACCCCCTAGAAAATATAAAGGATTCATAAGATTCCATAAACAATGCACAAAACACATAATGGACTCATTGTGGTTCATAAACAGTAAATACAATTCTCCTCCCACTCATGACTCCCACTTTCCAATCTCCTAGACTTACAGAACCATCCTCTGATTCGTACTTCCCTTGTCAGGGAAACAGACTTGGGGCTGATAAAGAGGCAATTCCCTTCCCACTGAACTTGCACTATTCAAATAACCCTTTGGAAAAGCAAGATCTAGATCTCTTATTACCTAATATGTTAACTTTATTCCCTTATTGTTCATCTTGCATGTGCATAATTTTCTCCCCAAGAGGTAGGTACTACTCATAAACTTGTAAAGCACCCTTTCTTTGATATAAGGCTATATTTTGGAGAAGCAAACTCCAAAGCTGACCTGCACTTTTACTAAAATACTAGATTCTAGTATTACTAGATTCATCTAGTAACAAAAATACTAGATTCATCTTTTACTCTAAGGCTCTGTTCTAGAAATCACCTTTTTGGGGATTTTAGGGAGGCAGCCATCAGACTGATACCACAAAAGAGTCTCACTTTTTTAAAGGAAGATGGGAGTCAGAACTCCTAATCCTCAGACCAGGTGATTTCCTTCCCCATAGCCACTATATGTTTGGGAGTTTATACCAGTGACTCTACAAGGCTGTTGTAATCAGCCTTAAAGGGCCACAAAGTATAGAATGCATAACTGGCTTTTATACAATCATTATATCTGAAAGTTTTCACTTTAGATGCATTTGTAAGGAAGCTTCTTAACTCCTTTAGAGACATTAGGGCATCATTTGGCCTGGTATACTGTGTCTTTGTACAAATGATCCCCTTTGTCTGGGTCCCCCCTCATTTTTCCCTCATAGAATCCCTAGCTTCCTTCAAAACCCATCTCAGGTGCCACCAGAGTCTGTCCAGATATTGTTATTAACATTACTCCCCATTGTAAGTATTACATATAGCTTCTATATTTTATACATGTTGCATTTCCCTAGTAGATTACAAACTTGAGAGTAGTAATGATTTAATTTATGCCTCTGTATTCCACATTGCCTAGCCTAGTGCAGTAGGCACTTAATAAATGCTGAATGGAAACAGACTGAATTATATTCTGACTAGTATACATGGATTTTCCTAATGAAATATATTTGCATATTACTTTGTGTATTCAGATGGACTTACCAGGTTTCCTACAGACAGCACACTGTTGAATTGCTGAGTCATAGGATAGTGTTCCATGGCCATAAATAGAGTGTTTAAGACAATGCAGATGGTGATGGCAAGATCAACAAATGGATCCATCACAATCAGATTAACAATGCGTTTCACTTTTAACCATGGATCCCAGCAGTCCCAGATGAGGAAAGTGTTAGCAAATCTATACCAACATGGTGGACATTTCTGCCTGGATTCTTCAAGTTCTAGGGGGAAAGAGGAGGAATTGTAAAGGACTATAAACATAGTTCCTTCTTATTATTGCTAATAGATCAAGATTATATTTTTTAGCTAAGATTTATTCAAAAATTTAAAGAACAAATATTCATGACACTAAATTTAACTTACTTTAGAAAACAAATCCATTAGCTAGTTTCATGGATGCTTATTAATAGGGATTTCATTTATATATACTGTTCTTGGCTTTAATCCAATTCAGGAATGTTTGTACACTAATGTAATAATTTAGTTCTGATTAAGTGACTGGGTTTATTTAGGCTAAAAAGCTATATGTGCTATTTATCAAAGCAGACCTGTTTGTCTAGCTTCATAAGTCTATATCTTCTAAAGTTACAGCCACATTCTGATTTCACTTGACAATATCTTGCTTTTGACATTTTCTAATGCTTCTTTGTACAAGTGTGTACCTATCTTTCTTGAGTCTGGAGAGCAGAATCTTTGGGGTACTTCCCTTAACACATCATGAGAATGTGTACATATAGACTTTGGTTTTAGATCTAGGAGCACATTTATCATTTTCTCTACTACACCTAAGCTATTTCTGAGAATTTTTTTTTAATTATAAGAAGTCAGTGTTCAAGAAATCTATTCAAAATAAATTCAAAAAGAAAATATTTTCTGGTTTATACTTATAAACAAAATGTAAAAAAAGACCAAAGGGTTATACATTACTTGCTAATTTCATACCAGTATATCATCAATACTTTATTCAGGAAGAGAGACCAAAATTGATGGGATATGAGAAATAGCACCAAAAAAAATCTGAAACCAATCATATCTTAACAGACAAGAACCAACAGATGGCTTATAAAGAAATCACTTCAAAGAAATTTTCTCTTTATCAAATCATTAGCTAGTTAGCCCAAGGTCAAAATTAACACCAAAATAGAAGGCTAAAGATGAGAAGATACTTCATGATTATGAGAGTTCTGACCTCACCTATTTGAGTATGTTGTTTACTCTCTTTATTTTTTTAAAGAGAGAAAGGGATAAAATTAAAGATATTGACTTTAGTGGAAATCAACTTCTTAAAAAAAAGTTTAAACATTTAAAACAGTGACTCCTGGGGCAAAAAAATAATTCAGAAACCATCTTTGGCAACAAACATGCTCACTTTACATAGACAAGGGCAACATTATTTTTTAATACAAGATTATACTAAAATATTATGCAGGAGGATGATATAGCATTAGGACTAGTATCATCTCACATCATTGGAAAATCTAATGGAGGAAGAAACAAACTATTTTAAAACGCTTGATATGAGAAACTAAGATCATTCCAAGAGTATCTGTAGACTAAAGTGATAGAAAGACAACAAATAGAAGCATTTGTCAGCATTTCAATACAGATCTATTTTTTTATCATCATTGACAGTGGAACTACCACAATTAGAATCTAACATTACTTAATATACTTTGAGAGAAAACAGATATTTCACTTATGAAAAATAGATAAGAATAGCTAATCTCACAAGATAAGAAATCTGTATTAGGATTGATTTTAATTTTCAAGGCACTTATGGATTAATTTAAAAATTTTGGGGGGTGGGGGAAATTTAAAAGAATAGAAATAACCCAGGATGGCATTACTACCAGAAAAAGTAACTCAGAAGGACTTAGTGGTTTTCAACCCATGTGTGTCTAATTTATTATCTGTATTGAAGTTATGCTTGATGAAAATATTAGAAGGGAATAGGCAGGTTTTCATAGATGATTTTCCACAACATAACATACTTTCACAATTGACTGAACAATGAAGAATACAAGATCCCACTACGTTTATGCTTTGTGGATTATAAAACATTTTTAAATAAAGCAAAATGCAGCTTTCAAGGCATTTCTCCAATATGTGTTCTATGTGTTTTAAAATCATATGAGATTTCCTGATAGATGCAATGACAGATAACTTTCTTCAACAATCCTTTGATTATCATTATTAAATGGGGCTTAAACCAGGGAGTCATGCTCACCAAAGGAGTTCATTGATATCACAGAAGATGTTCCATGTTGAAGTCTATACTGAAGAGGAATTCCCTCTTTGTGGCTGATAATGTACACATTGCAGCAAGCCATAGAATACTAGAGGGCTTACTAAATTTGACCAATGGTTATTCTAAGCAGATTTGCCTAGCAATCCACACTTCAAAATCAAGTAGATGAAGAATGCTTATTGCCTAAATTATGACATGCAATTGGATAGCTCTCCTATTGGGTCAATTAAAGCTTTACTTAAAGCTTTCATTCTGTCTCTGTCTCTGTCTCTCTCTCTGTCTCTCTCTAGATGAAGAGTCAGACCCAGAATTGGAATAGGAGGAGAATATATGGATTGGATTACATTTGGAAATTTATATAGTACTTTCAAACATCTCATGCTGCTACCTCTGCACAAATGCCCATCTATTCAACAACAGTATTGTCCCAGAGACACTAAATGATGACAATTCATACAACACTGTGATATCCAAAAAATTAAAATGTCAATTGTCACAGAAGAAAATAAAGAGATGCATCATGAGTATAAATAGATTAGGGAGTATTACCTATAATAAGGTCAGTGCAAAGAGTGCTGTAAAAGATATTATCAAAGAATGACATAGCTAGAAAGGGAAGTAGACTGATGGAGTAACCAGGGCAATGAATAATAAATGGGTAACCAAAAGTTGAATTGGTATCCACAAAATATTTTTTGAAACCTAGAAAATGTTGTCCAGAATGTTAGACATATCTCCTATGGAGGACATATGGAAGAAGATTGACAAGTATTACATGTGATGAGAAGGCAGTGATAGGTTGCAATATGTACCAGTGGAGGCAGTGCCCATGCCAGTTAAATCATAAATCAATGGAAGGATTTAAGAATCTGCAGAACCTTCAAGTATAAGTATAAAAATAATGTACCTCAGTGGCTATGCAAAAGTATGAGTTTTGTATTGTTACATTTATTCTTAGACCCTTGGTTTAAGAAACTGGAGTCCTTAGAAACTTATACTACGAGAGAATGTTATTAAACTACATCATACAAACACACACTCAAATATGCTTTCAAAAGGTCAAGATGATTAATGTAATTAGCATTTTATAGAGAATGTGGTATGCTAGAATTATTTACCATATAGCATGACACCAGTCACATGGCATCTTACTTTCCTTGGGAGGCAGAGAGAAAATAAACTATGATTAATGCTACAGTGTACACACTCACACACACACACACAATTTTTGACAAATTCATATGGGGGATGGGAAATGGTTTCACAGCACATGCTTCCTTGACCTACTTGAAAGACATGAATAGGTATTTCTTTAGTCACATGATAGTAACGAGATGAACACTTAATTTTTTTTAATGTGTCTGCTGAATGAGGGAAGAAACCTTTAATCAATCACCATGACTAAGTGTGATGGAATTCCTGAAATGTCCAATTAATTTACCACTTTCCTCTATTACTGTAGAATATTGGTTTCTTGGGATGGAGAAGAAAATCAAACTGATTTATTTTCTTAAAGCCTATTTTGTAGTATGTCTCTAATATGTAACAGGATTACAAAGAGTTTTAGCAAATTCTTATGATTTGTTGTATTTTTTAATTAATAAGAAAACATCATAAAAAGAAACCAGTAATAATGTAGTACTTTGGCATTATGAAATACAGCCACTGTAGGTCAGAGACAAAGCAAGACACAGAGAGGAAAAGTTTGGGAACAGTCTTTCTTATCAGTAAGACAGCCCTGTATTTAGTATGAACCATGTGAGGTCCCATCAGTCAGACTGTTCTGACCTCATGTGTTAAAAAATGAATCTCTGTATTCTATCTTTTCTACAAATCAGATGCCTTTCTAAGATCAAATTCAGACGTGTATGAACAAAGCATATTGCAGATACTCATTTTAAGAAAGCAACTGTGAAGACCAGCCTGTGCCATGACAAATTCTGAGTTTTGTGCTATCCACTACATACCTTCCATGGTGTTGGTTAATATGCTGGCTATACTCATAGCTCTTTGCCTCCCAGAAGAATCTTCTAGCATCTCCATAGAAATCTGGTAAGAACTTAACCGCCTTTTTCTCACTTCAGTTTCTGTAGTGGTGCCCTGCAAATAAAATACTGATGGCTCAAACCAGTATCTTAAATTGGATGCTAAAGCATAACAAAGCAACTCAGAAGACTTTTAGAAAATCATGCGTCATGCAGATTTGTGTATAATGTAGTATAGGTTATGCAATTTGTCATTAATTTGTAAAGGAAATTTCTTTAACTATCTAAAGTTGATAACTTTTACAACTGTTTAGTGAGTAATTAGTATTGGAAAATCCTAATAACACAGTTATGTTATTATCCATCTCCAAATTTTCAATGATAAAGGTATCATTGTGATTTTTAATGATAAAGTTTTTTTCTTTAAAAGTACTAAAAGCCATATATTTCCATTCCTATATAAAATGTTCCTTTTTTCATTAAAATAAAATATTTTGCTTATTCAAAGTAGTAATGTTCAGTTTCATATGAACATTATTTTTCTCCCAAAAGAAAAACAGATATTTGAATTAAATATTCTTTAAATTGACTCATTTTCTTTAATGCTACATTACAACACTGACATTCATGGGCCAAATTTTTTCTCTCCATGCATGAACACAAATGTGCACTGAAATGTGTGTGCTTTCCTATGCCATTGTTAATTACTTTGAATTTGGGTTTCTACCCTGAAGAATCATACTAGAGGTCTCTAAGATGAGACAAAGAAATAATTTTCAACTTCTAACCCTTTGAACATAGCACTGTTAGCAATGATAGATTCTCTGATTAAAGGTAGTTCTACAAAAAAAAATTCTCAAGTTAATATCCATGAACCAAAATTCAAAGCTGATATTTAATAAGATATTCATATATTGGTTTTATAATTACTTGAAATATTATAGAACATAGTGATATGTGGCTATATACTTTTAGAATCAATTAATACACTGTAAAGATTCAGTATCAAAATTATTAATTATTGGTAAGTCTGTGTGCAAAATGGGTTTCCTATTTAGTTTAATGTTTTGGAGAATGAAAAGAACACTTAAAGAATTCCTTAGATTCTGTGGTTAACCACTTGATTAGCCAGGCAGTGTTTTTGTGTTTCTTGCTGTACAGAAGCACAAGCTGGCAAAGAAGGAAAAAGAAAGAGAGGGAAAAAAATACTACCCAGACTTGACAATTATGTCAGATTTGTATATCATGTCAATAGTAATGGGTTTATCTATTATCACCTCTGGTGGAAGATGTCCAGTAGGTGACGTAAGTGTTGAAGGTCCACCCACCAAGGAAACCACACCATTGCAATCCACAGTGCTGTGCATCTTCCCATTGGCTGGAAGCACTGGCACCACCATCCTGGATGACATACTGGCCTGACTAACGTTACTGTGGCGTCGTTCTCCATGTCTGTGCGGCACAAAGAGTGAATCTCTCCTGCTCTCATTGTCTTCAAATGTGCTGTGCTCGTCGTCAGCAAAATCATTTTCAGAGCCGACATCCTTTGCTCGACCTCTGAAGCTGAAAATGCTCGTTTTGCTATTACGCCTTGGGGAAAACAGGGAGCCACGGATGCTCAGCAGAGACTGAACACAATGAAAAAAATAAAGGAAAGCAAAAATAAGTTGAATGCATAGACTCTGGATGCAGAGGGTTCCTTAGAAACCATTTCATTCATACCCTTCATTTTATACACTGAGGCTTAATAAGGTTAAGTGACATGTCCACAGTCATACAGATAGTTAAGTCACAGAGCTAGGTTCTCTTTGCTCTGTATCATGCTATCTATGTTAAATTCCTAAAATTATTCAACTATGTTTCTTTTGGGTCAGGGTGGCCATGTTATAGAGCAGGGTAATAAATTTTATTTAAAATACAAGCCACATTTTGGGGAAATTTCTATTGAGGAATATACCTAAAGTTGGATGCAAAAAGTTCTTTTTGAATATGCAGGTATTGTGGCTAGGAATCAATGAGACTTGGAAAATAATTCTTTCTGCCCCCTGACCCCCAAACAACATGAAAATGTTGTTTTGAACTAGAAATTATCAAGAGTTTCCCTCTTCCCTTCATAGGTCCTGGCAAGGAAGTATTCTTTCTTTTCTTTTCTCCTTTTATGAATATAGAAAGAAATTAATTTTACTCTCATGTACCTGGGAAAACACAGAAGGCAAATGCAGAAGGTTAGTCATATCTGACTGACCATCTGTGAATTTAGAATATTAGCTTTTTTCCAGAGTTACCTACAGCTTTTCTGATAGCTGCTAATGGTCAAGTCCATTCAGTATTTTTAACTCCATGGCAAAAGTTAGTAGTTGGAGTCGGGAAAACTTGAGTTCAAATTCTGTCTCAGATACTTACTAACTATGTGACCCTGGGCAAATCACATAGTGTCACTCCATCTAAACGGTAATGATAGTAGCACCTACCTTACTGTTGTTGCGAGGATCAAATGAAATAAAATATGCAAAATTATTTCGAAACCATAAAGTGCTATGTAAATTCTATCATCATCATCACCATTTATTATTTATTCATCACTTGATTAACCAGGTAGTATTTCTGTGTTCCTTGTTCTGTAGAAACATTGGCTGGTATAGCAGAGAAAAGACTACCCTTTGCCTTTGTCAAATACGTGAAAAATTTTAAGATTGATAAGAAAAAGTAAAGGAGATAGAGATGTAACTAACAAAGACCATGAAGATTCTAGCAAAGAGAGAAAAAAAGGTAACCGATCTCTTCTATTATCTCTTTAATTATAGTACAAGAAACTGTGATTCAGGGAATGTCATAAATCACCTGTGTTCACAAATAAATAACAAATACTAGCTTTGAAGGTAGTGGTTGCAATCTACCATCAAGTATGTCCTTTTATGAACATTCTTTTTTAAAATCAGTCATTTTAGAGCTCATGAAATTCATTCATTAGCAACACTAAATAACATGGTGTTTAGTGCAACATTTCAAAAATAATTTAGTGCATCTTTTTTACTCCACTTTCCACAAATGATGATATCCCTTCCCCACCTAATCACTCAACAATTTCTATTATGAGCAACATATAACGTGTTGCTATATGGGCAGTAAGTAATGTTTGCCCCACTTATGCATTGGATAGGACTCCCTGCCCCTACTAGAACTCTCCACTGCTGTAAGGAACTTCCTTTCCTTTCTATCTTCCCTTCTTCCTCCTATCCCCACCCTCCTAGAGCTCTCTGCCATTTTATCTGCTTTCCTAGTTGCATTTTTCATCTTTGCCTCAGGGCTTCTTACTTTCTGGTCCTTGCTCCTTTCTCTGCCCTTCACTGTTCCCATAGCATGGCTTTAACATTGGGGGAAGGGGTAAATGTAGGGAGAAGAAAAATTCCATCTTATTGCTGTTTTTCATAACCCTTTTCCCATTCACTCCTCTCCTTTCATTGAATCAAAATCTGAATGACTACTAGAACACACACTGAAAATTAGCAGTGTAGGTGAGAGAGAGAGGGAGAGGAGAAGAGAGAAAGAAAAAGGAAGAAAGTGAGAGAAAGAAAGAGAGAGAGAGAGAGAGAGAGAAAGAGAAAGAAAGAAAGGTAGTATTGCTGTACTCTCCCCTTGTCAGAACACAGGTCTGGAATATTGTGTTCAGTTCTAAGACTCAGAGGTGATCATGAAGTGGTAAAACTATCATGCAGCTTTTCTTTATTTAATTGCATCAGTCATTCTCTTTGCTGCTAAGAACTAGCAAGTTTTAAATCTTAATCATTGGGACAAAAAAATAAAATGTGATTTATATAAAACTCTAGCTTGCAATTGATGGCTAACCACAAAAAACATTCGATAGAAGATATTTTAAAATTAGACTGAGAAATGTAGATCTTTATAATTCTGTGCCTTAGCTCAGTTCCTGCTATTTTTCTTGAGACTGTTTAGATATCTAATAATAACTGCCATTATATAGTGTTTTAATGTTTCCAAAGTACTTTACACATATTTTTTCACAACAACATTGTTAAACAAATACTGCAAGCATTACTATCTGTTTTGCAGATAAGGAAACTGGGGCTCAAAGAGGTTAAGTAAATTGTCAGTGACTAATAATTTGTAATATAATTAGTCACTGTCAGAGTCAGGATTTGAACCCATTTGTCTTCAAACTCCAAACTCTCACTGATACTCTACACTGCTTCATGATCCAACTTAAATACCAGGGATAACAGAAGAATAGTATTATGTGGAAAGAGGACTTGTCCTGTAATCAAATAACCTGAGTTATTGTCTTCACTCTTATACTTAATAAAAGTGTGACTTTCGGACAAGTCACTTCACCTTTGGAGCATTAGTTTCCTGATTAAATAAAACTGTTGGACTTGATTATTTCTAAAAGTTACTATAACACAAGCATTTTTTCAGTGCTTTGATTAGTCATGAATTATAAGCTCTCAAGCCTAGTATTTTTTCCCTGGTAGGTAAAAAACATTCTAGGAAATTAAATTTGAGGGAGCAAAACACCTATTTGATGTTTAAGTTTATCATGCTAGACACCATAGACCATCAGGTCTCACCCTCTCATTGTATAGATGTGGAACTGCAGGCTAAAGAAACTTTAAAAGCTTTACCTAACACCATACAAGTAGCTGGTAGCAGAATCAATATCTGTATTAAAATTCTGGTTATAAATAGTAATGTAAATCATTTATTCTATAAGACACTAGGTTGTTTTGACATAGCAAAACATTAGAAATAAGTCATTATGTGATTTCAGGATAATGTTGTGGAAATTTAAGAATTTTAAAAAGGGGAGAAAAGTACATATAGGGTAGGCTATGACCAGTAATTTCTCAGGGATAGTTAAATATAGGAATACAATCTTTAAATTAAGATCCCATCATAGGAATAGAGAAATGAATTATAACAAGTAATGGGAAAGTTTAAAAAAATTTTAATCAGCTATTATTTCCTGACTAAATTACTGTTTTCAAACAATCTGGACAGGCAGTCTCACTGTTTTCTATTTCACTCTCACTTCTCTACTACTCTTTTCAACGTAGGCATTCTTTGTTATTATTGAGGGTTTTTAATTCACTGATTGAAAGCTTGCTATAGGTACATTTCTGCTAATGAACTCTGCTATGTCAGGTACATCCACAGACTTATTTGAGCCCCATTTCCTCTGAGTCATGTAAATAACTAGTAGGGTAGACTATCTGAAGTTGATATGATGTCTTTCAATAATGAAATTCATTATCAAATAACTGATATAACTCAATGAAAGATTTCTAAAAAATAATTAACTACTTGCCTAATAATGGGGCAATTGTGAAAATAATTGTTTCCTTAAATATGAGTCATATGGGCAAATATACACAAACATGCATATGTGTAAACATTCAACCATATGGGCATATATGTACAGATATATGAAAATACTTAAAAGCTTTTTAACTACATTCATGCTTGATTTATTCATCTCTTTGAATTATTCAACTCAACATGGGGCTTTTCCAAATATTCTCATCCCTAATATTCTCAAACCAATAAAATCTTCAGAAACTCAGACCAAGAAAACCTAGTCCATGAATATGACTTACAGGAAAGAAAAAAGACAACTTTAGTTCAATTGCTACAAAATGTTTGATTTTCTTTGGCTCTATCTATATATTTCTCAATCTCCCTGAATTTAGGGAGAAGAATTTTTTTGTACTATGTTTGTATAGACATAACAGGGTCATGTCTTGTGTTTTTTTTTTAATTTATCCCTATAATTGGTACTTTTATGATGCAGATGAATGTTATTCAAGAATGTTATTTCATAACAATGTGATGTGTAGCCTGCTTCAGCATCACAGATAGTTCAAAGCCCAAATAGTACTTATTATTCTAGTTTCACAAACATACATTTACTCTGTTTTACTTTGCCTCTAAGACTGTTCTTATATGCTGCAGCAGTGGTTGCATTGGTAGATAGCAATTAAATCAGAGGGAAAATGGAAACATCTTTCATTTTCATTTTCTCCTCGAGGGCTTCCTAAGCATAGGCACATTGCAGTGTAGTATATCTTGATGTGATAATGGTATAATGGAAATTCACAGTAGTACAGCTTCCATCTATCCTCTGTCTGAAGACACAGGGTAGATCCATAGAAACATTTTTCTTTCAGCTCCATACCCATCTCACAATTGCAACTTTTGACAAATGTAGAATTTTTATGGCAACTTGGACAACTTGATTACAATTTTATTACTTTCTCAAAATGAAAATAGTAGAAAAATCAAGGGATACGAAATTGTCTTACACAGTACATATTTCTGACAAATTGCTTCATACCTATGAACTGAATTTTCTCAAAATAGGGGAACAATCATAGCTGAACAAATGGGAAAAAAATAAATGGCTGTTTTAAGAAGTAGAAACACTAATGAGTAAATAAATACATTAAAATGTGAGTTCACCCATTGTTTAACTTTTCCCCACAGTGCAATCACAATTATGTATTGCCATAGCTTTCCACATAGTAGAATTAATAAAAGTAAATACCTGATGAGGAGAAGAGAATCTCTTTTCATAATTCAGTCGGCTTCCATCCACAGATATGTGGAAACTTCTTCTGACACTATCTTCAGATTCAGATTTGGGAAATTTATCACTTTCTCCTTGACCTCCTCCAGGCTGTTCCTTCTGTTTTCTTTTCTTCCTTCTATTTCTTCTTTCTTTAGCACTTTTTGAGCTCAATTTTGATGCTTCTGAAGAACTTTCCAAGAGCTCCCCTAGCCCACCTATTCCACTGAAATCTCTTGATGCAGCTGATGCTGCTGCTACTGCCTATTGTACCACAAAATCATACACTTTAGCATGCAGAAATTTAAAACATAACAAAATTAACTTACAAGCTCTATGACATATAAAACAAATATTTGTAATAGTTCATGAGTTATATTTGAAAAATATTTTAATATATTTATTTTTTAAATATAAATTGACATTATCCAAATAGTGAACCTTATTCTTCCTTTTTGAGTTTGGTGAGATACAAGGTAATATGAATTTGGGATAACCTGTATTTCCTGGATAAGTCATTAATTTTTTTACTGACTAGCTCTTGGGAAAAATACTCCCTTATTACATCCATTGTCACTGATAGTATGAATTTCCTATGATATTTCACAAGAATCTCTGAGAATTTGGGTGGAGTCATGATGGCAGCCTAGCACAAATAGGAGATTTCCATGGTCGTAAACACTGAGAGATGGAACTTACAGTTCTGTCCCTTCCCATAACTGTCTTTTTGGAGTGTTGTGAATAGCAGAATGGTATCATTGCCCTTAAGTATAGGAAAGAATACATTCTGCTCAGTTTGTTGAGGTATCCTCAGTTCTTTATTTGGACTAAATTATATCTGGAAGTTCATAATCTTGGGTAAAATTTGGATTTAGGTCATGTTTCTTTATTGCATTTCAGATGTTTCTAATATTGCAGTCCCAAAACCATATACAAATTAATAAAAGGATAACATAGAGCAATGTCTCAAGATAAATTCCTTCTGTTAGAAGAAACCATAATATATCGATCTCTTAAGCTTTCAGTTTCAAGTACCCCAAAACAATTTGGCAGATTCTTTTAACCAAGACTAGCCCACCAGCCTCTGAAAGTCAGGTAGGTCTTAGGGAAAAAATGGCAACCATTCTATGATTTCGCTTCAAGGATAAATATTTTTTAGCATGGAAATTTAAGAGTGGCTTATTTAACTATGACTATAATAGAGAGTAAAATGAACAGAAGGTGAATTGTAGAGCACAGTCTCCCAAAAGTAAAAAAGCATTATTAGCTTGTATTGTATTATTAATGGAAAGGTCCTAGGACATGGTTTATTTGTAGCCTGGTATTAGGGCTATATTTTAAATGAATAAAAACATTTTGTCACAAAAGGAAGGAAAACAATCTTATTTCAGACCACATGAAAAGCAAAGAATATAGAAGAGAGTAGAGTTAGATGGCAACAAGCAAACGATTTAGGAAGTAATCAGCTCTTGCTTACAGACATGGAAACTAATTGAAACCTGCAAAACACACTGGCTAAACTTTTTTTCACTTTTATTTCTGTATTAGTATTTGGCTGCATTGCCTCCCTGGCAGCACTAATGAGGTACCTTCTAACATAAAGTGACTTCTATCCTGTGTCAGTGCCATTGAGTGCATATTATTTTGTTCTCATTTAGTGAGCTAAAGTAAAATGTATAAATAATTAAATATATTCAATACTACCCCTACCACCACCCCAGAGGTTAAATGATTTGTGAAAGACACACGTGACAAGAAGCAGATCCAGTATTTGAATTCTGGTCTTCTAAGTCTAAATCTAAGGAAACTGGCACTTTCCATTCCACTATACTGTTTCCAAGTAATATTTCCCATTACACAAATATGCTTATTTTTGTCTAAGAATCTCAAAGAAGCAATAGAAGGGGGGAGCAGGACTGTCATTCATTTTAGGAAAAGAAAGATGAAATTATTCATTTGAAGGCCCGACTCAAAATTCTGTCTGTATAAGGATAGCACCGTTAAAGGAATAGAAAAGTGCTGTACAGCACTTAGACAAAATCCTGTACAGTACTTTGGAGATATGATAACTGAATTTCCTTTGAAACACTGTTTAGAAAAATTATTTGAGTTGAAGGATTCATTCACTGGGATGTGAGCATTATGCATGGTGTGTTTGAACACTGTTAAATAGAGAATGAAAGAATAATTAGATTGTGAGCACCTTGAAGTCAAGGACAATCTTTTGCCTTTCTTTACATCCCCCAAACAGCACAGTAGTTGGCATGTAGTAGGTCCTTAATACATGCTTATTGACTAACAATAGGTCATGGAGGTGAAATATATTTGTGGCATATATCTTAACTTTTTTCCTAGAGTCATTCTCTCCTCACTATTTCCCCTATAACCCACCTGCTTAATTTTCATTTTAATGAACTGACCTAAAGCTGGAAATTGGTTATAGAACTTAATAAGATGCAGTCCAACATCCTTTCACAAACTATATGTTTTACTCTCTATTTGGCTTAATATAGGCCCTAGGCCTTTTAACCTTTTTTATGTCATATATCCCTTTGGCAGTGTGGTAAAGACTACAAACTCTTTCTAAAGTTAATGTCTTGAAGTTGTTAAAGGAAATGCTAAATGTCAGTTAAAGGTTAATGAAAAGAAAAAATATTATTTTTCCCAAAGTTTACAAACCCCCTTTCCTGTCCTTGAAATGGACCAGGTGTGTGCTGGAGTCAGCTTTTATGGGCTTTTTAAAGGTTAAATTTATTTACCAGCATACCCCTTGATGAGGAAGGGGTTGTCTGTGGATCCCTGGTTTAAAAACCCCTGCCCTAGAATCAGTGGGAAGTAATAGCATGGTTATCTTTTTATATTTGCTGTATTTCTTTTTCAGTTAAAAATCAGATAGTGATATTGATTTCATGAAAGAACATTTGGCATCATATAGTAAACCTTAACTGAATTTACCTATTATTACTTCCAGCCAGTTTCCTTAGATATGTAAATATTTTCTTTGAAATTAACTTAATCTAATTCAGAAGCTATATGTTTTGAAGAAGATTCTCTTACTTTCTAATGAAAATTCTTGAATATTAGAGGATGTCATGTTCTAATTTTACCTGTCTACTATGGCAAAAATCACATTTAGGAAAATAAGATTGAATAAAGTATTTTAAAACTCTAACTATACCTGAGCTTCTTCTTGTTGCTTCTTAAGTTGTTCCAGCATTTGCTGAAACTCAGCCTCCTTCTGCTCTGCCTCTTCCAAAGTAGCCTGATTCTGCTCCTCATAGGCCATGGCAACCACAGCCAGGATTAAGTTCACCAAATAGAAAGAGCCCAAGAAAATCACCAGAACAAAAAATATCATGTATGTTTTTCCTGCAGCACGTAGTGTCTAGTGGAGGGAAAAAAAGCGTCAATTTCATGTCTTAATGTCATGATACAAGATAGGAGACTGCATTTCACAAGTTAGGAGGTCAGCAGCCAATTTATTCCATAAAACTTTATTCTGGAACAAATGAGGCTATTGGGCTTAATCTAATAAGAAGAAATGTGATGGTGATAATTGTAATCTTTCTTTAACTTGAATTCCACTTCCTGATGGACTTAAAAAGACAGAATAAGACATACATTTTGGACATATTCAACATGAAAATTAGTTTTGCTTGATTGCATATTTATGTGGATTTATTTTATTTTTAATTAAGGAGAAGAAAGGAGAAAAATTAGTTGCATGTTAATTGAAAAATAAGATAAAATGGGGGGGTAGAAAGTGGGTTCAAAAGATCAACTTACCAGTTTGAAATAGGGGAGGTATGGTTGGATAGCAATTAATATTCTAAAAAAGTATCTAGGGATTTTAGTTGCCTAAAAGTTCTATATGAGTCATTATCATGATTTAACTCTCAAAAAAGTTAATATGATCTTAGACTTAATAATGAGAAGCATAATATTCAAATGGGGGTCACAGCCCCAATGAACTCTGACCTGGCCAAACTATATCTGAAATATTATGCTCAGTGTTTGCCATGACATTTTAGGGAGAGTACTGATAAACTGCTCTTTGGAGAGATTCCAAAGGAGGGCAACCAGGAAGGGAATGGCTTTGAGAAGATGCCATATGAAGATCAGTTGACTAGAGTACAAATATTTAGTTGACTAAGAACATGATATCTGTGTTCAAGTAATTTGAAGGCTTGTCATGCGCAAGAACGACTAAACTTTTGCTCATTCCTAGAGGGTAGGAGTAGGAGTGGCAGGTAGAGGTTTCAAAGAGACAAATTTAGGCTTGATGTTGGGAAAAACTTGGTAACTTAGAGTTGCCCAAAAGTTGAATGGGCTACATGGGGCAGTAGGAGGTTGCTCCTCATTGGAGGTCTTCAGACAGAGGTTAGATGACCATTTGTCACTGTATAGTAGAGGAGATTCATGTTTCTTTGAGTAGAAATATTTGGTCCCAGAGGTTCTTTTCAACTCACTCTCTGATTCTGTGATTCTATATATAATAACATTCCAGCATTTTGACTAAAACTTTGTAGCATGAAAGATAATTTATTCCAAAAGTTCAATAAAAGTTCACTCCTATAAAACTTTATTTTCAAATGTGCATGAATTTTTATATCTAAAGATATTTACTGCCTTTGGGGTAGTAATATCTCACCTTCTTATAATAAATATCTTCTGGAAAAGATAGTACTTCCTCTCCCTTTCTGAATTCTGTACTTACTTGCTATATCATTCATTTGGCATTTGCTTTGGTAGAGAATTGTGATTTTGTTATTGTGGGAATCTGCCCCATAGAGATTTGCCAGCATGGAAACACCCTGCATTGATAAAGATTGACAACTCTTGGGACAGCTAGGTGGTTGCAGTGAATAGAGCACCGGCCCTGGAGTCAGGAGACCCCAAGTTCAAATCTGGCCTCAGACACTTAATATAAAAGCTAGCCATGTGACCTTGGGGAAGTCCCTTAACTCCAACTGCCCTCCAAAAAGCAAAAAAAAAAAAAAAAAAGATTGACAACTCTCTTGCCAGCAATCATGCAGCCAGTATGTGTCAGAAACAAGACTTGAACCCAGGCCTTCCTGACTCCAGACCAACACTCCATCCACTATGTTGTGCCACCTTATATTTTTTAGTTATCCTATCATGTAATTATGCTTTTTCCATTTAACTTTAATGTAAAGCTTCTTGAAGTCAAGAAATTGTATCATTGTTGTCATCATCATCATCATCATCATCATACCTAATATTTATGTAGCATTTTCAAGTTTACAAAGAGCTTTGCTTATTTAACAATTTTAATCTCACTTAATAACAAGATAATTAAGAACTTAAAGTCCTTTGTATCCCCTATGGTGCCTAGCAAAACCTCATGTGTGAAAGGTGCTCAGTGTATATTTGCTGATTGATGAAGACACAAGACAAACTCATCTTATACCAAATTTTACTCTGTGGCAAATAGTGTTACATTAAAGTTTCAGTTACATATCATCTTTTATATGATCACAAATTTTAAAAAAATCTATTACTCAAGCCTTACCAGCTGGTAAAGGTTTTCCCAGTAATCTTGAGTCATTAGTCGAAACAAAGACAAGAAGGCCCAGCTGAAGGTGTCGAAACTAGTGTAACCATAATTGGGGTTTATACCAGCTTTCACACATATATATCCTTCTGGACAGTGACTGCAAATGATAGAAAGGAATAAAAATCTGGTTAGTAGGATAACCTCAGTTGGTTTGGGATTATGTAAACAATTCAATAATCTGAGTATCCTTTCATAATGGATTTGCTCCCCTGTACTCTCATAAAAACATTTTCAACCATTGTTACAGTGAAATGTCCATCACATTTCCTAATTTTCAATTCAATTCATCACACATTTATTAAGTACTTGTTGTGTTTGTCCTTCGTTTTTGAAGAGGACCATGGCATCAGGGAACTGATGACATGACTTGCAATTGACTTTGATTTGAGTGAGGCAGGGTTGTGCAAGGTCACCAGCCTCACTTTCTCCTCCAGAGTCATCTGGATTCAGTGACTGAGTTCATCAGGATGACTAGGGATGACCCAAGATGCAAAGGGAGACCCTGGCCCATTTAGGCTAAAGCCTTTTCACCTACTCACTTAGAGTGATGTAATGCCCATTCAGTGAATAGGCCTTTTTAAGAAGTGAGTGAAGGGATGGTCCCTTTACTTAGAAAAAAAAATTAAGCTGGGAGGGAAAGATCCCCAAGGGTTGCTGTTCCAAAGAGAAAGTAACATTAACATTCACTCTAAGCCAGGAGGGCCCAAAATACAGCCATGAAGTGGAGCTTGGGCAGGGACCCATTGTGGTCCAATCTATGAGCTTCAGAGTGGAAGGAAGGAAGGAAGGAAGGAAGAAAGGAAGGAAGGAAGGAAGGAAGGAATCTAGCCAGTAAACCCCAAGTTGAGCAGGCAGCTTCTGGATATCAACATTTACGTTCCTTTGGAGAGGAGGAGAGCTGATTGATGAGGAGCTGATGACACGGTCCTCTGTAAAAATGAAGGACAAACACAACCTGTGAGTAGACCAAGCTGCCTGAATGGGGACCCAGCTAGTTGGGTAACTCAGCTCGTCCATTAAGTACTTAGTATGTGACTGACAATGCCCTAAGTGCTGGGGATACAAAAAGAAGCAAAAGACAGTTAATACCATCAAGGAGCTTATATTTTAATGGCGGAGACAAAAATGTCTCTCTCTCTCTCTCTCTCTCTGTATATATATGTACACACACACACACACACACACACAGAGCAAGCTGCATACAGCATAAATAGGAAGTAATTAAAAGAGGGAAAGCATTGAACTTAAGAGGGGTTAGAGAAGGCTTCTTGTAGAAGACAGGATTTTAGGATTTAGTAGGGACTTAAAGGAATCCAGGGAGGTCAGACTCAGAGTGGAGGAGGTAGAGCATTCCAGGGATAGGGGACAGCCAGAAAGAAGGCTTGCAGATAGAATGTCTTGTATATGGAACAGCCAGGAGGCCAGTGTCACTGGATCAAAGAACACATATTGTGGAGTAAGGAGTAAGAAGACTTGAAAGATAGGAAGGGGCTCAGTGATGAAGGGCTTTGACAACCGCCAGCTTCCCCTACCTGTCCCACCTCTACCACATATAAACACATATAGATCTCTCTGAAACCTGACTATCCTATATCCTGTATTCATTCAGGGCCCTAATCTCTGCTTTCCAAGTTAGAAAGCAATGAATCCAAAGATGTTCTAATATATTATATGGTTTTAATGTATTAATGAGAGGAGAGACTCTTATTCCACTCCACAAATGCAGTTTATTGTAATGTTCTGGAGATACTGTTCAACCCAAAGGAATGATTTTCTGGTGTTAATTTTAGGAGTTTTGACAAAAAAAAATAAAATATTTGGAATCCCTTTGGCAATCCTATTCTTTCTATGTGTAGAGCTAGCCTTGTATCTATTTATCTCTTCTGGTTTCTATTTATATAATAAAATCTTCTTAGTAATGTTCCTTACCCTGCATCTGAGCTATTTCCACAAAGTAAAGCATCACTTTGTCCATCCAAATAATAAAAATGACCTGTTAATGAAAAGAATAAAATATTTTTATAGATTAATTACATTAATATTAAGTCAGCTTTATACTAATTACAACAATATGCATTTACACTCCTTTCATAGTTCTAAAATACTCCTTATTTTCCATAAGAATAGACACTGAATTTCTCGACAGTTACTGGCATCGGATTTTAAAAAAAAAATCTCATTTCTTCATCTATTGACATTTGTAAAAGTTTGGGCAGTAAACAGCACTTCTTACTTTTATCTTCAATGTATTCCTTCCAGTTAAATGTGGTCATTGTTGTATTAACAGATGTCCCATTTATATCTATTGTACTATTAAAATAGGAAGTAATGTTTGTTTCAAAAGTAGAATTGCCTGGGGGCCATTGCAAACATTTATTCCTCAGGTTGCCCATGAACAGCTGCAGCCCAATGAGAGCAAATACACTCAGACAAAACACAGTCAGGATCATGACATCAGAAAGCTTCTTCACTGACTGGATCAGGGCCCCCACAATAGTCTTTAAACCTGCAAAGGGAGAATGATAGAATAAGGTATTAATACCGTAACAAGTCACAATTTCTTATTAATCATGCGTAAGCATCCCTTCCCTTTCATTCCCCAAATGATTGTTTGGCTTGTGAGATAATAAAGCCCAGCAAACAACCTATGGGTTTGGGAAAAGAATGAGGAAAAAATTTCTATCTATAAGCAGTGCACTTTCTGGCTCCCCACTATGTCTTTATTCGAAAACAGGAAATTTTGTTTATTTTGGGTTACATACCCATAAAACCATGTAAAGAAAATCTTTCTTTCTTATATTTCAGCTCTTCTTTTTTATTGTTTTCTTTCATTTAAACACATCATATAATATTATTTACCTGGCAGTGGTTTAGAGGAAAAAAATCCAAATTAACATTTTAAAAATCCAATGTTATGTTGAATCTATTTTTTAAAATTATCTCTTCGACTTTTAAGATAACTTTTTAAAAAGAGAGATTTATATTATCAATCCTAAACATTTTTAATAAATGGCAAAATTTGAGCAAATAATTAAGTTGTATAGCATTGAAGCTTTTTCTAAATGTTTTAAGAGAAAGCTTCATACCATAAATGAAAAGTGTTTAAGGATAGCTGTCTCATGCAATACTTTGTTAAACTCAGGGGCTGACTTTATAAATACAAATATAAAAATATAAAGATTCATTATAATTAAAACTCTGCCTTGCATTTATTGCATTTTGTTAATGTAAATTTTTTTTTAAAAAAGGCTTATTGCTGAACAGTTGTGCTTTCAACTTGGATATATTTAAAATCAGCCTTGGTGTTTAACCTCGATCTCACCTGGAATAACCGAAATAGTTTTCAGTGCTCGGAGAACTCTGAATGTTCTCAACGCTGAGACATTGCCCAGGTCCACAAACTCTGTCACATATCTGTATAAGGGAGTTCACACACAAACACAATAACACACAAGAAATAAATGGATATATAAGGGAACTAATCCCTTATACCAGTTAACTTCTTACCTGGGATTACAGAAATAGTTTTCAAAGCTCTCAATACTCTGAAAGTTCGAAGAGCTGAAACATTGCCTAGGTTTACAAATTCTGTTACATACCTGTAGAATTAAATCAGAGTTATTGAGGGTTTATGCAGAGTTTATACTAAGTAATTAATGCTGCATTTGGCTTACAGACCACTTTGCCAAAGGAATCTAATGAAATTGCTAGCATTTGAAGTTACGTTTTATTTCAATCTGTATATTTGGAGGCTATTATATATAATTTGGAGGCTATTAATTTAGCTTAAATGGCAACAGATTGAACCAAGCTAGTGTACCAAACTTATTTCCCTAAATTTAGCTGGTGGCACTGGGACAGGGTAAAGTCAACAAATAACTTTAACATGGTTGAATAGAAAGAATTTATGATATTAGTTAATGTCCCTTTCTTACAGTTACTCTTGGAACTGATACATAATGCCAAATTCTATAGCAGATTTTGTTTTGAAATACAGAATGTATTCCAAAAATGCATGCAATAGATACATAGTCACATCAACTGAAAAGAAATCCCTAATTATAAAGCTATGCTTGTGCAGAAAGCTATGTTTTGTGCAGAAATTAATTTCATGCCTCTTTTTATGTGAGCATTTCAAAACTTACGCCATTAAAATGACACTGAAATCCAGCCAGTTCCATGGATCACGGAGAAAAGTAAAGCCTTCTAAGCAGAAACCTCTTGCCAAAATTTTTATAAGTGATTCGAAGGTATAAATTCCTGTGAAAGTGTACCTAGGAGAAACATCAAAGCAAAATTTAATGTTATATAATGGTATATCAATATAAGATTTTTTTAAGAAAACCAAAATCACACTGATAATTTTCATTATAGAACAAAAATATAGGCCTCTTTTTGGCTCCATTCAAGGGAATTTGGTTACTGTCATTATGAACATTGTAGTATAAGGCAATTTCCCTGAGCACTAGAGGACACTTAAGTCAGTCATTAATTAAATAAGTTGTTGTTGTTGTTTTAAGTTCCCAAAGAATTTTATAAGGACTTGACAACATGAATTCTGGACATTTATCATTAGAACAGATTTTTCAAACTAGGAGACAGATTTTTTTATTTTAAATTAAATTAAAAATTTTAAAAACAAGGTTGAATTTGAAAAGATGTACTTCTTACCTATAATTTTATCTGTTCATTCTTCTTTTCCAGTCCAAATAGTCAACATGTTTTTATTCAGTCAGCTGATGCAAACAGATCAATTGACATTCTGATGTGCCATCTTTCTCTTATGAAAGATCTTTTGAACCTACACCTTAAGCTCTAAGAGGAAGGGAACAAATCTAGACCTGGATATAAGAACCCAAAAAACACTTATAGGGCTCTACTCTTTCTTGTGGGTCCTTTAGGTTACAGTCAGAAAATTATCAATTATTCTCCCCCAAATCTCTAAAGACTTTTTATGCCTGAATTGAGAAAAGAAAGCCAAAACTGTCACAGCAACCTATGACCTTTAATTACACTGCAGCTATGAAGTGTGAATAGTCACAGATAATGAAAAATGAACATAAATCTTGCCCAGGTGGGAGCCAGCCATGGCGTATTTGAGGAAAAGGTTACATATCATAGCTATTTTGTTGATATCTACAATCTGTTCCCAGTATACCATAGGCAATGCCTCTTTTCCAAGAAAAAATTCTATAAAGGATTGTTAAAGTTGATTTGTGAACATTTAGAAAAGAATGTGAAAATCCATAGTCATCAATAAGGGGTCACTAAGAATATGTCATGACAAAGTAACAGTTTCCTTTTCAAAGTATGATTAATAGATCAGAGAAATGCCATACACATGCTATATCCTGATTTCATCAAAGCATCTGACAAAGTCCCTAATAATATCCATGTGGATAAAATAATGAAATGTGGGCCAGATGATAGCAGTATGACCTTTGTGGATAACTGAACAACCTTATTGAGTTGACTGATAGGTTGACATTCATCTAAAGGAATGTCTCTTAATGGAGTGTCCCAGGGCTCTCTCTGATCCTTAGCCCTATCTTGTTCAGTATTTTTGGATGAAGATATGAAAGTCATGTTTATCACAGCTATGGATAATATAAATCTTGGTGGGAAAATGCCTGACATAACACCTAGAAGAGGGCTTTGCATGGTAGGAAATCAACAAATATTTGATGAATGAATAAAATCTTTATGGTAGATGACAAGATCAGGACTCAGAACTACCTTAACTGTTTAGAACAGTAGACTTTCATCAACAAGATAAAATTTAACAAGAATAAATATTAAATCTGTCACTGAATGAAATATTGTGTTGCATGAGTAGAGTATGGAAAATTATAAAGTTCATGAACAAAAGATGTAGGAGTTTTACTTGATCAGTAAGGTCCATATTAATATATAGTGCTAAAAAAAGCTAATTAAATTTTGTTGCATTAATAGAATTGACTCCTCATGACCCCATTTGTGGTTTTTTTGGCAATGATACTGGAGTAGTTTACTATTTCCTTCTTCAAATCATTTTACAAATGGGGAAACTGAGGTAAACAGGGTTAAGTGACTTGCCTAGAGTGACATAACTATTTAAATAGTGATTCAAAATTAGTGAAAGAGTGGCTTAACAGCCAGATTTGAACACAGAAAGATGAGTCTTCCTGACTCTAGGCCAGACACTCTATCCACTCTGCCACCTAGCTGCCTTAATAGAATTATGATGTTTCAGTAATAGAGAATAGTAGCTTCACTTTATTTGGTAATACTCAGGCTACATCTGGAATACTCTCTTTAATTTTGAGCTCATATTTCAAGAATAACAATTACAAACTAGAGTGCCTTCTGAGAAAGAAAACTTAGATTGTAAGGGAGCTTTCAATTCATGTCACATTGGGCCCGCTGGTAGAACTGAAGGTGTTTAGTAGATAGGAAACTGGACCTAGAATCTGGAGGACCTGAGTTCAAATCCAGTCTCACATACTTACTAGGTGTGTAATCCTGGGCAAGTGACTTAACCAAACCACCCAGCTTCAATTTCCTCATCTTTACAGTGGGAATAATAATACCAACCATGTCCCAGGGTTGTTGTGAGGATAAAATGAGATAAAATGTGTAAAAGTCTTTGCAAACCTTAAAGTGCTATATAAATGCTAGCTATAATGATGATGTTTAGACTGGAATAGAGAAGATTAAGGGTAAATATAATCTCTTTTTTCTAATATTTAAAATGTTTTCATGTAGAAGAGTTAGTACACTGGAACAGAACTGAAATTAATTAGTATCAATTTTTTTAAAAATGGATTTAGCTCAGTATATATAGGAGCTTTCTAATAATTAAAGCTATTCACCAGAGCTATGAGGTACTTAGTAAAGTCTATGAGTTCACTGTCACTAGATTTATTCAAGTAGAGGTTAGATGATAAGCTTTGAGGTTATAGACAGGGTGTTACAGAATTCAGTGCTGCACTAGATTAAAGACTGAGCTAGATCAACTCTATGGTTCTGTCCAACTCTTAAAATTCTATGATTTGTTCTTTTTTAAAAAAATATTTTATAGGGGCGGCTAGGTGGCGCAGTGAGTAAGAGCGCCAGCCTTGGAGTTGGGATGACCCGAGATCGAAACCGGCCTTAGAAAATGAGCACCCACACATAAGTAATGACTAGCCGTGTAACCTTGAGCAAGTTACTTAACCCCAATTGCTTTAAAAAAAATTTTATTATTTATAGTTATGTAATTACCAAAGTCAATGAAAAGCCTCTTGCCCCTTATTTCTACAGCAAAGTTGTTTTAGCTTTTAAAAAATATATATCTCTTTATCCCTCCAACAATTCTGCATAAGACTACAAACAAGTTAAGGTAACTTATTTTTATATATCTTCAATACTGGATAGTCCCTAAGGAAACTGATTCGAAATGTATTTAGCTAAAGGGTTTTATTATTTTTTTTAAGATATCACCTTAATTTAATATATAGTAACACATACACACACACACACACACACACACACACACACACACACACACACACACACACACACACACACACACACACACACTGATTCTCAAATACTAATTTTTCTTGTGAGAGAAATTCCCTAAGAATTTCTTGACTTTTATGCTTTTGATCAGATATTAGGGGGGAAAAGTTCACTTTCTCTGATCATTAAAAGAGTCAGGGTATTAATTAAGACTTTATAGCTGCTTCTCAATTAAGTGAAAGAAAGATGATGTTTTGGTCTTACAAATATAGTAAAACACATGATTTTCACAGTGGAAATATATTGACTGAAACTGTGCTGGATTTTTTATTAATTCTTTGAAAAAAATGTTAGGAATAATTAAGGAAAACTCCATTTGCCTGTAGCACAATTATCTATCTAAGAATGACTTCAGTTTCTCTTTTCTCCTCACCTTTAGCTTTTCAAGCCTTTTTTTGTTTGTTTTCTATCTCATGTCATTTCAAATACTCTCCTTCAGTCTCTTCCTTTAAACTCAATGTAGATAAGTAATACTCAAAAGTAGTCACTGATGTTAGCTAGTTATTAAGTGCTTGTGAATATCTGAAATTACACAGTTTCTGATGACTGCTTTGTCATTTTGAAGTAGGCTAATGATGGAACCTATTTGAGGTCAGCTGCTGCCTTGTTTTTTTCTATGCAGTGGGGACACTTGTTTAATTTTTCTGTGACTCATTTTCTTTGCCTATCAAATGCCTTAATATTCTCCTACTGTTGCTTGATTTTAGCATCTAGTTGTCCTTTATGCACTGTCTACATTTTTCTTTTGCTTTTATTCTCATGGGGGTATTTGAGAAAGGCAGTCAGTGAGTCAAAAAATATTTATTAAGTGCTCACTATTTGCTAAGCACTGTGCTAACCTCTGATAATACAAAGGAAAAACAAAAAAACAGTCCTTTCCCTCAGAAGATCATATTCTAATTGGAGTGACAATATATAAATAATATACGCACAAAGAAGGTGAGAGGTTATCTGAGTCAAGATAGTAGCTGTGGGATTTGGGGGTGGGAAAAAACCTCTTGTAGAAGATGGAATGTGAGCTGAATCTTGAAGGAAGGCAGGGGAACTAAGGGCCACTGGTAAAGGTCCAGTATGTTCATTGTAAAGGCACAAGGTAGAGAGAAAAGAACATGAAGTGTTGTACTGGAGAAACACCAGGTATGCTAAACTTCCTGTTGTTAAGTATGATATTTTTAAAAAACAAAACAAATAAATAGAAAAACAACAAAATTTCTCTTCCCCAGTCTATCCATGTCCCCAAACCATAATGATTTGATTTCCTAAATATTGATTGTAGTTTTTATTGGTATAGTGAACTCTTAGGAAGATATATCCCCTACCAATAGTTTGATCACTTTTAAATACACTCCACCTTTGCTTATATTTCTACTTGACAATGTGGAAAAACTATGGTAGTTAAGATAATATTCTCAAAAATATTTCCTGTCTACATTTTTCTCTCTTACAAGAACTTAGAAAAATGTGTGAAGGAATTGAGAAATCATTCCAACTGTTTAAACTGTTCTATTTTTTTCCATGTGTATAGAAGGTATATACATGAATCTATTTCTTCTTCTCATTAGACTGTCATTTTCATGGAGAACATTTCTAACAGCTGTAATTTTATGCAGTTCAAGAGAAAAGATCTAGAAAGGCTGAGATTTAACTTTTATTTTGTAAAATGTATTTCCTTTCTGACTTTGCTGAGTGAGTCATTATTTCTATGATCTGCTATTAAAGATGTTTGTAGCTACCATGACATTCTGAAAGGAGATGGTACTTAATCTACAAAATCTTCCCTGATTCCTTTCCTTCCCCCCAACTCTTTCCAATTGCTAGTGTTTTCTCTAACCTCAATTTATTTTAGATCCTGATTGGTGCGACTAAGAATTCCCTCCCTGAAGTGGTAGCATTATTTAAATTTCCATTACACATTTCAATTGGGCTGTAATAAATTAACAAACATATTTTGTATAATTATAACTCTGAATATTGCAAATTTAAATAAATGCTACCATTTCAGGGGATCTATTATTTTTCATTAAATGAGACCTAACTATATTACATGTATTTGTAATATAAGTTGGATATAAATTTGGCACCATTAGAATGTAAGTAATTTGAAGGAAGAGTCAGTTTTGTTTTTGTGTCCATTACCTGGTACGGTGCTTTGTACATAAGAAATGTTTAATAATTTTCTGATGAATGGAATTGAATAAACTGATACTAAACCTTTAAGCTGTGCTTCCCTCATCACTAGTCTTTTGCCCTAGTAGTAAAGATCAATACTGTGTTAAATTTCTTACATGACTGAATATATGAATGAAGATGCCATGCTTTTGCTGTTACTTGGTAAATAAATAATTAAGAACATCTCTAGGGCAGTCCCTGGGGCACACTGAATTTCTTGTGAACAAACCCAATAATACAAACTACCTGATACAACTTGATACATTTCTTGACACATAGAGAGCAAGCACTCAAATATTTCTTGTTGAAGTAATGGAATGGAACACTTGGGTGGGAAGCAAAACACTCAGGCTTTTTTTCCTGCTTCAAACCCTAACTATATGACCCAAAGTATATCACTTGGATTTCCTGTGCTACATTTTCTTAAGAACTGAAATAGGAACAAAAGTACTTTATATCAGTGATAGGTTTGGAAAATAACTTACACATTGGCTTCCTATAAACTGATTTTTTTAAAAAATTGAATCATTTTATAATTCACTTGCATGATCATTTCAGAGGTCATTTATCTTCTTTCTTGATTAAACTTCAACTAGCATATGCCGTTAACACTTGACTTTGGCATTGTTTCTGTCCTTAGACCCTCTCTTATTAAGTAGTTGGAGTGATGTGTAAACAGCCACTTACTCTTACTTTAAGTAAACGTGTAGGATTTCTATGGCTTCCCAATCAATATCAGATTAAGTCATACACTGTAAAATCATAGGACCTTAGAACTAGAAGGAACCTAGGAGCTCATCTAGGCCAACCTTCGCATTTTACAGATAAAGGACAGAAAAGTTAAATGAATTGTCCAAGGTCACACAGAAAGTAAATAACAATGGTGACATTTGAAGTGGGTCTTCTGAATACAAATCCATTTATCTTTCCATCAGACCATCTGTTATTTAAATTCATCTACAATCTAGTTCTAGCTTACCTTTTCAGCCTTATCTCATACATTCCTATTCATATACTTCTATACATTTAACCAAACTGGATTCCCCCATTTTCACCATCCCTGTCAACTTGGTATTTCTAACTTAGTCTTATATGACTGGAGGGGTTTTCCTCCCACTCTGTCCTCCATTTACACCTGTTTAGATCCTTCCTTTTAATCTCCAATTTAGGCCTCAGCTCTTTCATGAATACTTTCCTGATTTCTCCACTTGAAGGTATTTCTAAATCCTCCATTATTCTTTGTTTTCACATTGCTTTGGCACTTAGCCTGTTTTATTTTATGTTATATTTGTTTGTGTATGTGAACTCTCCTTTATTAGATTGTTTGAGGGCAAGGATTGTCTTGTTTTATTTTTGTTTTCCTTGCTACCTGGAACAGCAGCTTTACCCATAAGAGTTGCTTCATCAGTGTTTATTGAATGACTGAAAGTTGAATCCATTTGAGAAGCTAAGGTCCTTTAATAATGGGAAAAATGACCATAACTCACATTTTTTATCTATTTTTATGAGTTCATATTGTGTTTTCTTAAAACATGAGTCACCTCTAAGTAACTTCTTATTCCTATCTTAGGGATTACAAGACAATATATGAGAAAATGCTTTAAGTTTTTCAATGGAAAAATACCATATGCAGGAAATCCATTCTTTTTCCCATTATACCCTAAATGGAAGGGCTGGGGCATCAACTCAGTTAAAGTAGGGAATCATTTAGAAAGAATTGCTACTCTGGCCATTGCTGTCCAAACTACTAAACAGAAGCCACGACTAGAAATGTATACATCAGGGTTCAGGAGAAGGTCCCTGTAGTTCCTGATGTCCAGAAAACCACAAAAGAATGAGCTGCTGGGCACCTTTGAGTATTGGTGAGTTGACAGCACAATTTATTACACTGATCTGGGTTTTTACATCTAGGTAAACTTTTCTCACCTTTGTGAACACAAAGGTTAAGCATCTTGTAATGCCAAGTTCTTACCCTGTCAAAGGAACCAGACATCATTTTAGAAGCCCTGTACTGCTTCAGGAATATTTAGCACTGTTAGCTTATTTTCTTCCTTTGAGTGACTCTATTGGTGATCTTTCCCACATCACTTCAAACCATTTATTTTATATCATTGCCCACCAGACCCCATGTTCTAACCTACATGCTGCTTCTTCTGTCTCTCTACTTCATATCTGCTCATAGCTTTATCATCTCTTTTAAACTGATCCCTGTTTTCTTTTTGATACTACTCTCACAATAGATACTGGGCTTTGCTGCTAAGTGAACTTAAGGAGATGTGTTTGCTACTAATGAGAAGTTCTAGTTTAGGGTTATTTTTTTGGAGATCAGACCAGCTGGCCTAGTTCGTTTGATCTTCTGGTAAGATCAACACATAAGGTTTCTGACTTGACAGCACATACACATACACAAATTACACAAATCAGCAGCTCAAAAATATGACATTAATAGGAACCTCCATTAGGAATCTCCATTTAATGACATGAGGAACTGTGAATAAGACCCAGGAGCACTTTTCTTTAAAATACCTAGGTAATATAACATTGCTTGCTGTCTCAGGGAGCAAGGGAGAAGAGAGATAGGAAAAGATAGAATTTGGAACTCAAAACTTTAAAAAAAAACTACAGGGGCGGCTAGGTGGCACAGTGAGTAGAGCGTTGGCCCTGGAGTCAGAAGGACCTGAGTTCAGATCCGACCTCAGACACTTAATGCACACACAAACAAAAACCTAACCGTGTGACCTTGGGCAAGTTACTTAACCCCAATTGCCCTCCAAAAAAGCTAAAAAAACAAAAACAAAAACCAAAAACTACAAATGTTAAAAATTGTTTTTACATGTAATTGGGGAAAAAGAAAATATTTTAGAAAATAGCCAGGTAAACACCATGTATTGGGTACTGGACCTGGAGTCAGGGAGACCTGAATTTAAGTCTAGCCTTGGACACTGTGTGACCCTGGCCAAATTATTTAACCTCTTTCTGTCCCAATTTCTTTATCTGTAAAATGGGGTTAATAGTACCACTTACCTGCCAGGGATGTTGTGAGGTAAAAGTACATAATATTTGGAAACCACTTTGCAAACCTTAAAACATTTAAAAAATTCTAACTATAATGATCTAGGCAATGACTAGTAAAACTCAGGAAAAATACCATGAAAAAGAGGCATTGTGATATTTGGAAAGGCTTTCTTTGCTTTTACATTTCCTTTAAAAATATGACATTAACAGGAACCTCCATTAGGAAGAATACTTTTCATTATTAAAATGCATGAAGCATTAGGCCTTCGTTTACCTAAACTGATAAAATATATTCTTGGACCAAGGAATACACTCATTTCATTTACATTAATTTTTTTAATATACCAAATATTGATTCAGCACCAAAATTCAGTGTCCTGGAAAAAAAAAAACACCTCATATAAATGAACATTTCCCTAATGACCCTGACATCTTCTCACATATCAAAGAAATAGCCCTTTGCAGATAAGGAATTATGAAGAAGGATATTCAACCTCTCTCAGAAAGTGGAACCACAAGTGAGGTCAGAAACAAAGAGATATATCCAAGAGCATTTTAAAGTCAGTTTCATATTCCAAGAATCATTTTCACTTACTCTACATTCTTTGTCCAGTCTGGAGGGTTACTCATGGTCATAAATACACAGTTGGTCAGAATAGTGCACATAATGAGCATGCTGAATAAAGTAAAGTATAGTTAAGGAATAAATATGAGTAGCTTTAATAAAATAAGGATAATAACAACTGTGTGGATACTGACAAATTGCCTGCTAAAAAAATTAACTGCTGAAAGAATTATATTTCCTATTTTAATGTTTATCTCAAAAAATAATGCCCTGATCAATTTCTTGGAAGGTAACCTCATTTTCCTCCACAACACTGGATTACATTTTTAAAATTTAGTGGAAATTAAAAAAAATTTTAAATTTTAAGTGGGAATTTTAAAATTCAGTGAGAATTCTCCATTAAAGTAAATTGTGCCAAATGGCTCTATAAAAAGGAAGAAACCATTTTAGTAAGTATGAAATACTGTTTAAATATGTAAGTTGAACTGTGGGCATAATTTAATTCTTTATTTCCATACAAAGATTAATAATTGCAATACTGAAAGTTGAGAGTATTCGTTCATATAATAAATATATTGATTTATTCTGTGCAACTAAGAATTAAATGAGTATGTCATAAATGTTATTGTATCTCTATACCAATGTAACTAGTTATTTTCCAGCCAAAAAATTGGAGTATCAGAAGCCAGAACCAATTGCTGATGACTTTTTGTAGTATATAAAATATATAGTATATAAAATACATAATATATATAAAAGTATATTATATCATATTGCAAAGGATTATTGTGTCATTCTGCCACCCTCCCAAAAAAAAGATGGGAGAGTATAAGATATGTGGTGAGTTTGTTCTGGACATAAAAACGTGATATTGGGCAAATGAGTTAAATTAGGCCTCAATAGTGGTAAATGGACATATTAAACAAGATGAAATGTGGAGTCAGGTGAGGAAAAGATTCATCAGAAATTTGAAATTTCCCATTACTCTTGTCATTGTTTTAAGAGAATTTTTAAGATCCTTTCCTAAAATATGATGTGCTTATGACCTTCCTGTTTTGAAACCAAATTACATTTTGACTCCTGTTGTTCAGTTCTGTCTAACTCTTTCATGATCCCATTTGGAGTATTTTTGGGCAAAGATACTGGAGTGGTTTGCCATTTCCTTCTCCAGCTCATTTTACAGATAAGGAAACTGAGGCAAACAGGGTTGAGTGACTTGCCCAGGGTCACACAGTGTCTGAGGCTGGATTTGAATTTAGGAAGATGAGTCTTCCTGACTCCAGGCCCGGTACTCTCTCCTCTTTGCCACCTACCTGCTAGGATTGTCACCTACACTTCTTTAAAATCCTTTCAGAGAAGACTTCAATCTTGGACCCTATAAGAAAGCCCTTTCTTAGGTTTAACCTAAATCCCATATGCTGAAAATAAATCATTTCTGACCCTCTAGTCACAGCATCTGAGACTTCTAAAGGTTGTCAGATCCATCACCACTGCCTCCAAGATAGCTTCTATTACTCTCTGTTCTAAAGGCTCCTCACCTAAATGTCTTTCTCTTGAAACTTCATGTTACAATGAAACTTTTTCAGTGTTAATCTTGAATATTGTAGTTTGTAACTGCACATTTTTTTCCAAACACTCTCAACTCAATTCTGAAGTCTGTACACTTTGATAGAGACCTTATACATTTCTAGAAATTGTCTTTACTTTTGTGACCCTACACTAACAAAAGTATTTCTTGTTTTCTGGTTGCTTCAGGTTGTTGCATCTTGCTTTACCTCCAACTAAAATGTAAGATGTTCTCTGGAAAGGATGTTTGGCACCCCCAAAAGCACCAAAGAATAGTGCCGAATCCATGGATGACAGCTGTTGAATTTTGAATGTTTTGACAGTAGTCATACTAGCACTAAAGGCTACGTTCATGATATCACTTGAACTCATCAGCTCCCATGTATTTAATGATAAGTCTGGGCAGATGACATATAGAGCTATATATGCAGCCTTTGTCTCTCTCCTGAGCTACAATCACATGAGCAACTGCCTATTGGACATCTCAAACTGGATGTGCCATAGGCATCTCAAATGAAATATGTCTGAAACAATTTATTTTCTTCCTCCTCTCCTAAACCATCTTGTCTTCTAAAATATGCTATTAGTACTAAGGGAATTGCTATCCTCTCAACCACCCAGACTCACAATCCTGGAGTAATACTGGGCTCCTCATACTCACTTATACCACATACTGAAACAGTTGCTAAATCTTGTTTTTCCTTCATGGCATCTTTTACCCTTCTTTCTCATTCTGGAGCTACCAACCTTGTTCAGACCCTTATCACCTCTTGCCTGGACAATTTCTTTGGCCTTCAGGTTGATCTCTCTACCCCAGGTCTCTCCCTACTCCAGTCCATTCTCCTCTTAGAAGCCAAAGTGATTTTCTTCCACTTCCCCCCACAATTCAGTGAGCTTCAGTGGGTCCCTGTCACATCTAAGAAGAAATATAAAATCTTCTGTTTGGTTCTTCATAACCTGGCCCTTCCCACCTTTCCAGTATACTTATACTTTACTCCCCTCTACTCAGTGATGTTGCTACATTGGCCTGATTGTTGTTTCTTTTACAATACACTTCTCTCATCTCCTTGCCATTACACTGATTCTACCCCATGCCTGGAATTCTCTGGTTCCTCTCCTTGATCTTTTAGTTTCTCTTGTTTCCTTCAAGACTGATCTCAGCTTTCACCTTCTGTGGGAGGCCTGAACTGGTTCTCTTACCTGTCAGTGCCTTCCCCTCTGAATTTACCTTCCCTCTATTCTGTGTTTGTCTCATACCTACCTAATTCTTTACATGTTGTTTCTCCCATTAGAACCTATAACAAGGACAGGAGCTGTTTCTGCCTTTCTTTGAATCCTCAGTGCCTGGCACATATCAAGTACTTAATAAATGCATGTTGATTAATTGACAGATTGTTTTACTAATAATACTTCATTAAGGGTCCTATTGTAGGCAATAAAAGTTATAAACAGACTGATATTTTTCTTACATAATGTGTTTCATTTCTATAACCTAGTGTCAAATAACTCTTGTTTTTTAACCTTTAGATTTAGAGATGGTCTGTTGTAAAAGAAAAACAACAAGCAAGTCAATGTAGCAATATCACTGAGTGAGTGGAAGGTAGGAAATAACCTCTAGTCATTCAATAAGTGCTTATTAATTACTTATGTGCTAAGTACTGGGATTGATGCTGGAGACATAAAGACAAAAAACAGCTGCTCTTGCCTTCAAGGAGCTTACATTCAGTAAACATATGGGTGTAAACTTGACTTCAAACCAGTACATGAGATTCTCTTCATTGGTGACAAGAATAATGACTTAATGCTGTATACCAGTGGGGCAGGCAAAATTGGTACAAGAGCTACTTAAGAGTACCAGAGTATAAGAGTAGAGATGAGAAAATTCTTCTTTCCAACTTTTAGAGGGGGCACATACAATTCCAGTCTCTCCTAAGGAAGAAACCTATGAATAGAGAGGGAAAGTTATATCTTCAACATGTCCAGATTGCCTCCTTAGAGACTTCTGGGAATTTCCCCTTATGATCAGGGCTTTTCTCTCTTGATTGATCCAAGACATCATGCTTCTGAAGAGTTTGTCTCATACATTCTAATATGCATAACTTCTTTGTATTATATCCCTTCCTCTTTAAAGGATAGTGATCAGTAAAGCAGCTTGAATCTGCTAGTGGTATTTAGAGGGGTAGAAAGATTTGGTTCTAGACTTTAGGGGAACAGAGTATTTTGCTTTATAATCCCTTCTACTGCTTCTTTCCTGAAAGTGAGCAAAGTCTCCTTTGGCAAGAGGTTGGAAAATTTTCAAGGATATCTATGAAGCCTCCCCATGAACCACATTTAGATAAACTCATATGGAGAGCATATAACTTACATGGGATGCACAATGCCTACATAGTTATACACACATGCACACATATAGATACATATATGTATGTTTGTATGTATACATACTTATACATACATATGCTTACATATGTCTCAGTGTCTCTGTTTCTCTCTGTTTTTCTCTTTCTCTCCATCCTGTGCAAAGGCACAGAGTCAGAAGATGAAGGTTAATTATGGGAAATTCTAACAAGGCCAGTTTGTTTGACCCAAAGGGTGAGTCAAGAGAAGTAATACATAATAGGTATGGAAAAATATGATGGAGTTAGTTTGTAAAGGGCTTTAAATGCCACACGTGAAAGATTTTATTTGACCCTACAGCTAATGGGGGCCATTGGCTTTTGTTGAACATTAGACTCACATGGTCTTATCCATGCTTAAAAAAACAAAATCACTTTGGCAGTTGTGGAGAAGATGAATTAGAAAAGGAATAGCCTTGGGGTAGGGAGACCAAGTAGGATCTAATTACAGGTAATCCTACCTAACTAGGATTATAGCCAAGTGGGTAGAAAGAAGGGAAAGTATGCTGGAGATGTTGTGGAGGTAGATGAAATAAGACTTGGCAACTTACTGGATGTGTGGGATGAGGGAAAATGAAGAATAACACTGTTTACTTGGGTACCTGAAAAAATGACTCAATAATAGTCTCAGCAGTCAACATCTCTATATATCCACAGCAGAAAAACAAAGAGTTCAAGTACAAATAAAACTAACAAATTGCTATTGACTTAAAGGGTACTCTCTAAATATTTAATGTAGAAATGCATTTTTCTTTTAAAAAAAAAGCCAGATTTTTAGAAATAGGAATTCAAAACAACCATTCTGAAAGGATATGAATGTACCAAAATCTTAATAGCAATTTTTCTAACAGGGTTGAGAGGAGTTAAAATATACAAGGCAGATGTGGCACTGAATCGAAAGATTGCCTTTCCTTTATTCAATACTATAAAAGTCTGAAAAAGATAAAAAAAAGAAAAAATGTAAGGATTATAATAATAAACAGTTGAAAAGAAAAAAATTATATAGTCAATCTTTTAGCCAATGTACATTTTCATAGTGTGAAACTTTATTCACAAATAATGACTTAGTGATCTAATAGATCATATGTAAGATTATCTATATTAATATCCCTCCCTTGCCCTCAGTTCATGACCAATTCACACTCTTTTTCTATTATATACTTCCCTGATGGCATCTTTTATTGCTGTTCTTTTTTTTTTTGCCTTTTTTTAAGGGCATTTGGGGTTAAGTGACTTGCACAAGGTCACACGGCTAGTTTTTGTGTTAAGTGTCTGAGGCTGGACTTGAACCCAGGTCCTCCTGACTCCAGGGTTGGTGCTCTATTCACTGTGCCACCTAGCTGCCCCAATTGCTGTTCTTCTTAGAAGTTCCTAATTTGTTATGTAATATTCTTCTCACACCCTCTAGGTACATTTCCATTACCTTAGGTGTGACATTCATTTTCATAGTAGCTTCCTACAATATACTTGACAATACCTTCTATCAAGACTACTCTTCAGCAGGCTGTCTGCTACTACCTGATCATCATCGCTTTGAAAAAACTGGTTCAGAACTCACCTGCAAATAATCTAATGCAATCAAACAGGCATTAATTTAGCATCTACTATGTGCAAGTGATTATGCTGAATGCTGTCAATACAAAGGTTTTGCCTCCAGGAAACCTTCCCAGATTAAACTAATCACTACATGTGTATCTTCAGCATTGCAGCATCATTTTGTGGTAAATTATTTTGCACTTGTTCATATGGAGCTTTGTAATTTTTCTTAAATAATTTCAAATGTAAATTTTTGTCTACCTAAATTATAAGGTCCTTCAGGGCAGAGATACTGTAATTCTGTTTCCTGTTTACCCATAATACTTAGTGCTCTGAACTCAATGTGTGTGTGTGTATACACACATACATACATACATATATGCATGTAATTTTTTCCTCAAATAATTTCAAACATATATTTTCATCTACCTAAATTATAAGGTCCTTCAGGGCACAGATATTGAAATCTGTTTCCTATTCACCCACAGTACTTAATGCAATGCTCTAAACTCAGTATAAATATATATGTTAACATATATATTTATATACACATACTCATACACACATATATTCAATTGCAGTTTTTCGTCACTATTTCATTGTTTTATATCTATTTTGATTTAATAGATTAGAATCTGCTTAGATACACATCCATCTGTTTAAGTCTTTTCTTTAGGATGAGTTAAGAATATATTTCTACCTTTTAACTAAAAATTCTTAGTGTTATGTTCCATATATTCATTTTTCTATGGCAACAAGCACTATTAAAATAGAAATATTTACATTGCAAATCCAGTGGGCTGAGAAAACAGTTTCTCTGTTAATTGTCCTTTTGTGTTTAAAGACCGTACTTTTTGGCAAAGTGCCTAATAAATTGTTCTCTATGAATTCCACATGGCAAATCTGAACAATTATGTAATAGGGTAAATAAACTATTCTCCAATAGTGAAGAGATTATCTGAGAGGCATTTATTAATTTTATTAAGGAATCAGAGAACTCTAAAGGACCCTATAATTGAGAATCTGCTAAATGATTTCCCCAAGTCCATAGTTTAACAATTTAGTATTAAGTCAAACATCTAAATCAGTTTTTCTGGATTTTAATTAGAACATTTGAATATAAAATTCACTGTTAATCAGATTGAGTTTAGAGTGAGAATATAAATGGCTATTAAGAAATAATTTCATCTACTAATTAGTTGCCATTCACCATAGCAGGAAAGGATTTAGACAATGAAACCCCTATCTACCCCCCCAAAAAAGAAAAGGGAAGAAAAAGGTAAAGAAGAATAAATTGTGAACCCCCCATTTATGGTCACTATTATTTATTTTATTATTTTTCAATATCTGCCGAGCCATTAGTGGAATTGAATTTGATGCACCAATGACACTTTCACTGAATTTTATAAGCTAATTTTCATAGTAGCTTCCTACAATATACTTGATAATATCTTCCATCAGCAAACAATCTTCAGCAGGCTGTCTGCTACTACCTGATCAACATCTCCTTGAAAGTTTGGTTACGATAATGACTTTAAATTAACCAACCAAACTCCTGGGTCTCTGAAAGGAAATAGAATTTTGTTACATTTTTTAAAAATAATTCCAGATAATTCCCAGGTAGAATCTTGGGCTTTATCCTAACTAGTTCATAATGTTAGACATTTTCAGTTAACAAGAAAGGGAGAAGGTAAAAAGAATGACTTCTCAAGCTCTAATGAAAACTGGAGGATATTCCATATTATTGGGAGATAGTGGAGAGAATGAGAGACTGGTGTGATACATAAGAGTGCTAACCTTGGTTTCAGTAAAACCTAGGTTTAAGTCTTTCCTCTGACACATGCTGTCTGTGAGCATGGTAAAGTCATGTGACTTCTCAGTGCTCCCAGCAACTGTCTTCTGTGCTACCTGTCTCCACCTCCCCAATGCAGAGTATCAATCTTCCAGCTCTGAAGAAAGAATGAAAATGTTTGAAAACTATACTATATCTTCCTCCCCACCCCACAATGAAGCTAAATTGAAAGCTTCTAAGGAGAATAGTAATTTAATGTCTTCGGGAAAGTCAGGTATAATTTCCAAGGATATTTCCTGATGACTTTTCTTGGGGGCAATGCTGGAACTGAGTGAAAGGAGTATCCTCAGAGTCTTCTTTGAATGTGAGCTTTAGGGGGACTTTTTTTTTCACTTAGTGCTCTAATCAGATGGCCAAAGTGTATTAAGGTGATGTGTTGTATCAGTGATTGCAGTGGCCTGGACTAAACTGGTTTGAAATCAGATTGAGCCAATTTAGACTGGTTTTGGACCAGATTGGACCAGTTTGGACCAGCTTCTTTACTACACACTCCAGGATGCTAGCACTCCAGTCAGAGTGCTGGAGCATACTGAATGATGAGGTGTGAGTACCAACACTGGCATATATCTATAATCTATATCTATACATTTATTTCTATATGAGGCTTTTACATCTTTAGTCATTTTAATCTTATAAAGTTAAATTATATATGTCTGTATAGTGAATTCCTTTCTTATAAGTGTTGAAAACAGAATGGCTACCATTATTTTGTAGGCATCCAAGGGTCAGACCTTTGACAGTGTACTGCAATTATTCTTTTGTCTTCATCTTATTACCAGATTTGGTTTTGTACTTATGAAAACACGTGTAAAATTTAAATTATATTTTAATAACGTCAGAACATTTCAAAGTGAAAAATGAAAAATTCATTTGATCGTTTTTTTTTTCTTACAAAATGCCAAACTGCTATTTTGACCTTTTTTTCTTCTTTTAATTGACTATTTTGATAAGTTATGTTGTTGTTTTGGCATTATGTAAATAGACAAATAATTATTACTTAAACAGAGTTTAGAGTCTTCAAGGGGGGATTTTTTTTTCTAGTTTATTTTTCCTTGATCTTTTCATTTAAAGTGATATTAGAGACTCACCAGTCATATGCTGGCTTAGGGCAATTGCAGGCCTTAATAAATATCCTTGGTTGAAAAAATACCTTTAAGAAAAATTAAGTCCAAATTCATTCAATTTTAATATAGGAAGGTGTAAATTGTTGAATTTCCATTATAATGTTAAGTAGTTTTCTAATTCAAAGAAATCATTTGAAGAAAAAACAAAACAACTTAAATTCTAAACTGTGAAGCATATATTTTTAGGACAAATGACTAACTCTAATTTGTAGAACTATTTAGAGTTGAAACTTTTTGCTCATAAGTTCCTTAAGTATTTCAGAGTTAACAAATATACCAATAAATGCATTTTGCTATTTCCTCTGATAAGAACCTTAATTTAACCACTTATTTAAATTACTATAAATTTATATAGATACAGGCATATGAGTGCATTTGGGGGGAATTTTATACCTGTCTGTATCTCTTCTTGTAACAAAATCATTGGCTGTCATAATGCATTTTATACAAATTATTATTCTGATTATACTTTGCTTCCAGAATCTTCTGATGAATATTCTATTGCTTACATGCTAATCTTTAACATAAGAAAAATGCTTATGGTGCCTTTGCAAAGCTAAGAAATGCAGGAATATAATAAGTACTCAGTGCAAGTGAATGTTATAAGCAGTATGTACTACATGCATTAGTAAGGATAACCTTTCCAAGGACTTACTTTTTTATTGATATAATATGGGTCAAGGTCCTCCAAGGGCTCTGACACCATTCCAGGTGGAATGTCTCCATAAATAAATGGGAGAGATTTTCCTGCTTCCAAGTCGCTATTTGGCTTTGGTTTATTCTCATCATCATCCTCTTTGAGTTCTCTTTTGGCCTTCTTAGCTTTCTCTTCTGCAGAGCGTTTTTCAATAGCAGCGAGAGATTCTCTAGTAAAATAGCGGAAGCTGTCAGGTCCTGGGGGTACCAGCAGTGCCTGTGCCATCTTTTCATCCTGCAAATTTAATTTCGTTTAGCTTCTCGCATAAGAATCTCCTATGGGAATAAAAGGGGGGGGGAAGATACCAGTTAGGAGAAAAGTAATGAAAAAGGGAGGGAAAAAATCAACCAAGATGGTATTTAATGCTTCATCTGGTTTTGCCAGTAAATAAAAAAATAGTCACTATAAACATTAAGTAGAGCATTTAGTGCTGTGCCATAATTTTAACTTGTAAACATTATTACTGTTCAATCTGATTCTCCATAAACCAACTTCATAAGACATCTGTTCTTGGCTTTTGAGCCAAGAAATACAGAAATATGGTTATTTACTTCTGGTAAAGGGTATGTGCTCATAAGCCTTGTAAACAGAGCCAATTCCTGATTTTTGTCAACCCTGTATCTCTCCCTTTCTCCCGTTTTTTCACCTTCTGGTTACATTAGGTCATGTTTACATTAGGACAAAGTACACTAGCTTTGGAATCAGAACTGGTTTCCAATCACAGCTCTGCTGTTTGTTCCCTTTATTTCTTTGGGCAAGTCCCTTTACCTTTTAGAGCCTCAATTTCTACATCTGCAAAATAAGAGAGGGTTTGAGTCAATGATTTGTGCAATCTCTTCTAGCTCTAACTCCTGTGATCTGCTTTGTGACCATAAAGTACTATGTAAATGTGAGTTATTATTACTGCTACTATCATTATTATTCCCCCCACAGGTCAGTTGTTCCCCACAAGAAGGAAAACAGGCGATATTTAAATTACATAGGTGACTTTACTCACTGAACTGATTAAGCTGATGTTGAGATCAATATTTCTCAGAAGGCCAAGGGTCAGCAAGGTGGTTTCTTTCAAGATTTTTATTAAATCATTGTCTTTAGTTTCTACCTGAGTATATGCTTCTTATATAATTTTTGCTAAAAACCAGATATCACCATGTTAAAAATAATACCATATGTTACATTGATTACAATAAGAAATTTTTGTTCTATGATTGAAATGGAAGTTTTTATCTTAACAAAATGGTTAAAGAAACAGAAGAGTTTGATGACCACGGGTCTAGACCATTCAAAAGCCAATCAGTAATTTAGCAAATCTTAATTTGCCTTGGGTACAGCATTCATGAAATGTGACTTTTTTCAGTGACTATAGCATTCAAACCAAATTGACACAAAGGAGAACCAAATTGGCAGTTGCCCTTTACATACACATGTCTTTCATATTTTAATTAAAGGATAGTTTTAATACCAGAAGCTAAAATGAAGTTTGGGTATGATCTACACATTTCAAGTACCCACATACTTTAATTGGGGAATCTAATACCAGGTCATGGCTAACTAGCTATATGACCTTGGCTGAGACCTGGAACAAATTTGAACCTTGGTTTCCTTATATTTAAAATATATATTATAATACCTGCTGTTTCTGACTCACAAGCTTTTGTGAAGATCTAATGAGGAAATGTAGATGGAAAGTACTCTGACAAGAGTACTGAACCAGGATCTCCTAGACTATTCATTCACAATAATTCTTCACAATAAATATCATTCTTCACTGAACCAGGATCTCCTAGAATATTCATAAAATAAGGATCTAATTTGGAAAGCTCTCAATGATTAATAGAGAGTAGACTCATGCTTTATGTGCCACCCAAGCAACTTGATTAGCATGGAAATGTACCCGGTCACATCTAAGTATTTGGATTGTTTGTATTTGTTTTTATAAGTAGTTCTGTGTGTCACTGCAACCTAGCCAGTTTTGTGGGGTTAGAGAATTTGATATTTTAAAAATATTTTTCCTAAGGCTCTTTTTACAGAGAGACTGACACAAAGGTTTGTAATTTTCAAAGTATCATTTGCATTGCAAAATTCACGTGGTAAACATAACTCCTATTCTTATTCAGTGTCATACATTCAAACGAAGACAACAACAGTAATATTACTAATATCTATGCATCTATATAGTACTTACTATGGGCCAGGTACTGTGTTAAGCACTTTCCAGTTATTATCTCATCTGATCCTCAAAACGGCCCTAGGAGGTTGGTGCTATTATAAGCTTCATTTTATAAATGAGGACACTGCAGCAAATAGAGGTTAAGTGACTTGCCCATGGTGACGCAGACAGTAAGTGTCTGAGGCCACATTTGAATTCAGGTCCTCCTTATTCCAGGCCTAGCATTCTGTCCACTCATCACATAGCATAATATAAAAAGGGTATTTATTCATAAAGGCATATTTTTTACTTACATGTGGTGGGTGCGTTTTTTGGCATTGGGATGACCTAAATAACAGTCTGGCACTTTTTCTTGTTGGACTAGACCTCCATACATTAATTATTAACCCATACTGGACACACAAGAACACTCAGCAGCTGCTCAGCCCAATGGATTGGAACTTTGTACATCCAGGACCAAAAAAACCAGTCAGTCTGTAAAAATGAATGGCCAGATTCTCCAAAAAAAGAGAGAGCAATTTTGCTAGAACAAGGAAATGATTGCTAAGCCATGGAAACTAAATGGGACACACACACATTGTGAAAATCTGAGGAAATTCTTTTAAAATTAATAACCAGCTAGTGAATAGATGTTTTTTTGGATTTTTTTATCTTCTTGATGTTAATTTTGAAGTAGCCATAAAGTATTTTTGTTTTTGTTTTTAAACTCCAGTTTACTTTCAGTGTTATATTTAACCCCATAGAAAGTTCTTTTGACTTGTAGGGGTCCATGCAGTAAATTTTACCCATTTTGGGTTCATTAATGTAGCATTAAGAAATATAAGGACATATTTCTAGGCGGCACAGTGGATAAAGGGCATGGCCTGAAGTCAGGAAGATTCTTCTTCCTGAGTTCAAATCTGGCCTTAGACACTTACTAGATGTGTGATGCTTGGCAAGTCATTTAACTGTATTTGCCTCAGTTACTCATCTATAAAATGAGCTGGAGAAGGAAATGGCAAACCACTCCATTATCTTTGCCAAGAAACCACAAATTAAGGGAAAGAGAGTCATGAGGAGAGTTGGACACCACACTGAAAAACAAAAGTTGAGATCTATGACTAGATATTTTGTAAAATATCTTTTCATTTACTTTTCTCCTTAGAAAAACATTGACTTGTAAAAATCGTTTTTCTTGATGTCATACTTTATTAACATATATGTATATGTATTATCCATTTATAAATGAACAAATATTGTAATTTATTAAATGTAGCAAGTTTAATAAACTTCTTTGTCTAATTTCAGTTTCAAGGTATATTGAGCACTGTGCTTGGTATTGGGTAAGATAAAAATATGAAACATAGTACCTGCCCCAATGGAGATTTTAATTGCATAATCTAATAATTTAGCTTTTAGTAATCTCAATTTCCCCATCAATAGAAGATGGAAATATACTCTTACCAGAGGAGATGAATGGGGCATAAATATAGTGTATCATTTTTTATGTTAGCCCATTGTAGAATACATTGTAAGAATCTATCATAGAGCATGTATTTGTTAACTATAAAACAAGTGTCATGGACATAATCAAATTTATATTTAATATTTAAAAGATATTTAAAAGCACCATTATATATTCCATCTTGGGACTCACCAAGTATATTATTATTATTGTTGGATAAATACTTTTATCCTCTAGCTCACCACTGTACCTTTATGAGGTTGATTTTGCTAGCAGAAGTTTGTTGTTGTTCAGTTGTTTCAGTCATGTCTGACTCTTCATGACCCTGTTTGGAGTTTTCTTGGCAGAAATTCAGGAGTGGTTTCCCATTTTCTCCTCCAACTTATTTTATGGATGAGAAAACTGAGGCAAACTGGATTAAATGACTTTCTCAGGGTCACAAATCTAGTAAGTGTCTGAGGATGAATTTTGAACTCACATCCTCCTGACTCCAGGCCCAGCACTCTATCTGGTGCCCAGCAGAAGTTTAGTATGAGTTTAATATTCTTGGTTAACATTTTATTTCAATTAAGCACCTTACATTCATTGGATATGAAGATTTCATCTGAGTATTTCAGGGTCTTTGATATATCACTACAGACTGAAAATGAGACAGGTTTTGATGGAAGATACTCAGTACATTCTATTTTTGCCTGCCTTTCCTGGCTATAGTTGACATTTTGTACTGTACTGAGACTCTGATTTGTCATTAAAAAAGCATCTGTGCTGTATGCTGATAACCACTGATAGATGGATTTTATGTCTCCTTTCATTTTGCCATTCTTAGATGGCACTGTGATACCATATTGTAAGTGAAATAGTACAATATTTTGCATCATTTTGATGTGTATTAAATTATTATGGTGATAGAAATGAATGCATTTGGATAATTAATATGAGATCAATTTTGAATCTCACAAAATGTAGCCCTAGATGTTTTGTACAATGCTGAGGTAAAGGGTAGGAAACCCCTTCCTCACATTGACCACAGGACCTGAAAGATTTCTTCCTGACAGAGCACATAGAAATGCACAAATGCAGTAGATTTAATCTGTCTATTATGTATTAGAGTCAATATTCTCTTTCCACGTGGGTATTTTTATTATTATTTTTACAGACAAAATCGATTAGTTCTGGTCTGTTGCCATGGAAACAAAGCTATATCAAGGGACTATAAATCTGCCATCTCCAAGAATGGAAGCTTGGCCAGCACTATGCATATCCAAGAGGGTAAACTTGGAGGAGGAACTCGAACTTAGTGTGTGATTAAGACACTGGATCTGTAGTCTGAGGGCCTGGATTCCAGTTCTGCACCTGCTGCTTAGTATATCATTGACTTTAGGCAAATCAAGTTAACATTCCTAGTCTTTAGTTTCCTTACTTATTAAATGAGAGCTGGACAGAATGATCTCTAAAGGTCTCTTTCAGTTCTAAATCCTATGTTCCTAAACATGTTTTCCCATGGGATATGTTATATCCCAAAACAAATAGTAAGCCAAGGGCTAGTTCTAAGACTGCCTAAATGTATTTTCCATAGGACTGTATTTGTATCTCTCACTTATCTTAATATTTTTACTTTTCAATCATATTTATGAGGATATTTGTCTTTTCCCTCCTACTGCAAAGAAATATGTTTTCTCATGATCCTTCTTCCTCTCTCCTCCCCTCTTTGTACCTAACACAGAAATGTAGTATGCACTCAGTAAATGCTATAGAACAAAAGCTGCCTAGAAAGTACCAGGTGTATTGTTGGAGGTCACAGGTATTAAGAGCAGAGAGAAATATTAGAAATCATCTAGCCCATCTAGCTTGTTTTACAGATGAGGCCCATATAGGTGATATAAATTGTACAAAGTAACATGACTAGTTAGTAGCAAACCCAGATAGCCCAAATCCCAGAACAGCCTTCATTCTATTACAGTACACATTTGGGAGGAAGTTTCTTTTCTAAAAATATCTAAATGATTTTAAAATGACTATATATTTTGTTCATGTATCAGTTTATGAATTCTTTGTATATAGAACAAACCCTAGGAATTATGGAAATTTTAAAAGTAAGCATTTTTCTTAACATATTTGTCAATGTAATTTTAAAAATCTTTAGATAGATAGATAGATAGATAGATCATATTTTTCCATACTAGATTGTAAGTTAGGGTATTATCTGAACTTTTTATTTCACTCTGCACCTAGAAGAATCCTCTAAATATACCACGTATGAATTAAATACATGTGAATTTGAATTGAAAGTACAGTAATAGTGAGTCCTGACTTTCATGGAGTTTATATCTTAATGGGATTAAAAAAAACTCTTAAAAATGCAAAAGTGAATAAAGCTAAGCACACATACAACAAGGTGTATATAAATTATTATTCATGTGATAGGGGATTATCAAAGGCAAATTTCAATCCTAGGCACTTAGTACCTATCATAAAACAATTTTCTTTGTGAACCTAATAAACTCACATTTATTCAAGAAATAACTAGTTGGATTATTTATGCCCCCTGCTTCTTTTTCTTTTTTGTTTTTCTCTTCTAATTTGCCTTTTCACCGCTTTATAATTTATCATCACCTATCAGCAAGGAAGGGAGAGAGGAAGAATTCAAATCAACCAGTTCTACTACACGTCTAGTAAATGGTTTGGTGAGAAAACATGTTTCAGCTATTGATTAAATGCCAGGGAGTATGTATAGATTGGATCTATTCAAGTTCTCCCTGACCTCTGTCATAATGAACATTGAGAACTGATTAAATGCATCTCTCTAGGATCCAGTCTTATTTTAAGACCATCTTATCTTGAGACATTTTGAAGAGCCTTTGACTCTAGCTAAACCGTGTAAAAAGGACTAAGCCTTGACTGTAGCCGTTTATATTTTCCCTGCTACCATGAGTGAAAAAAAAAAAAAAAAAGGAAAGAATTTGGCAAACCTTGCCTTTCTCCATCCCCTGGAGCCTCTAAAGTGCATCATCCAGAAAAGGGGAAAGCTTCAAGGTCTTTCCAAACAAGATCTGACAGGCCCCTAGTCTTAGCCAGGCCATGTCATAACCAACCACTCACTGGAGATTTAGAAAGCCTTCTCTCTCTGCTGCCAGATGAGCTGTGAACTAATTTACCAAATACAAACTTGTTTTGTTTAATAAGTATACATAATCAGCATCTTTTAAAGAAAAAGTTGTATGGGTATCTCTCTTCCTGATATGAATACTCCATTCCTCAACTTGAGGCTCTCCCAGCTTGTGTGTTTTCCCTTTCAGAGGTACAAGCAGACTTGGGGAGAGAAGAAGCACATTCATACATTTTTTTAAAAATCAGAGCACAACTGATCTTGTGGATTAGTGAATCAATATATGAATGTACTTCTCATAATAATAAATTGTTCCACAACAATAGAGTACCTTAGATTTATAGAGCACCTTTCTTCTGAAAAGCTGTTTTTTTTTCTTTTTGATTAGATCATTTATTCTCACAACATCCCTATAAGACATGCTATATATATTTTTTTCTACTAGTATACTGTGCTGCAGTTCTTGGAAGATATCTTGAGCCCTGATCAACATGGGTGTGATTTCTGTTTCATATTTCCTGACCTACGATCTGTGCTGGAAAAAAACACACAATCATGTTCATCTGAATACACAAACATGTTCATCATAATTCTTTCCCTTTTTTCTTTCTTTCCTTCCTCCTCCTTTCCATTTTTCTTTTCTCCCGCTTCCTCAAAATCCTCTATGCCCAAAGAATGGCTACATGGTATGTGGTCAGAGTGGGCAACCATCCTGATTCCCTTTTTTCCACCTCTTAACTTGTGATATTTTACTGAATGACCAGGATAAAGCTAGCATACCTAATTCAACAGTTTCTAGGAGTAAAACTATAGTAATTTTGGGTGAATGGTTAAAAACACTGACTTCTAGCTCTTTATAACCTAACTTTACCAACTTTTGTATACCCTGTCACGTACAACCTTAAATAATAATTATGACTTTTTATGCATCTTTAATGTTGTTCAGTCATTTTTCAGCCTTGTCTGACTCTTCGTGACCACATTTGGGATTTTCTTGGCAAAGATACTTGGAGTGGTTTGACATTTCCTTCTCTGGCTCATTTGACAGGAGAGGAAACTGGCAAACAAGGTTAAATGACTTGCCTGGGGTCACAGAGCTAGTAAGTGTCAGAGGTCAGATTTAAATTTAGGAAGATGAGTCTTTCTGATTCCAGGCCCAGCACTCTACTGCTGCCCCTAAAACTGAAATTAATGGTAAATTAATTCAATAGTGAGCATTTTGTTGTTTCTCTTCTAGGTATAATAATCTATAACCTCAAATCAAAATATTATAAACACATTTTAGTAAATGTAAATATATAAAAGAATTGTTTTTTCAAAGAATAATCTCATTTAATTATAAAAATGATAGAAATTGAGAAATAAGGGGCAGCTAAGTGGCACAGTGAGTAGAGTGCCGGCCCCCTGTTCAGGAGGACCTGAGTTCAGATTCGGCCCCAGACACTTAACACAAAAACCATGTGACCTTGGGCAAGTTACTTAACCCCAACTGCCCTTCAAAAAAAAAAAAAGCTAAAAAAAAGTTTAAAAAAAGAAATTGAGAAATAGCTATGGAATGTACATTAATTAAACTCTGTCTCAAGATGGCAGTTGAAAGAGAGTTAATACAGGAGTGAGGAGGACTTGGATTCAAGTCCTGCATCTGCTTGACACATCCTGGCCTGGAGATTTTGGGTACATCATTTCCCCTTTTAGTGACCAGGCAACTCTCTAAGACATAACTTAGAAATGACAAAAAGGAGACAAAGCTATTCATATCTTATCTTAGCTGCTCTAAAGACAGAGCAGTTGCCAAAGTGTGTTGGTAAAAGGTGTTTCTTCCACAGATTAAAATAATTGATCTGATCCAAATCTAAAGATGGCATTTTTCTGAAAATGTTTAAATTCTCATTGGCTTTATAATTTTATTTAAAACTTAGCCATTCAAAATGAAATAATATTCAGGGGAAAAGAGTTAAAAAGATACAACAAATATTTATAAAAATATTTAGCTAATAGAATAGTTAATTTCATAATCAAAATGTTAAATTACCTGATCTTGGTACATGATTTCTTAATGCCAGCTAAAGTTAACTCAGAAACACAAACGGTATATTTTAAAATCCTGATTTGTGTGCCAGGAACATTATTTGTTTTGATGGCTAGTCACTTGACTGCTCTTCTTTCCTACAATAACATAGGTTCCAAGGGAGTTAGTTAAATGACTTGTGCTTCTTGGTGTATTTATATTATGGGCTGAAATCTTATTCTAATGCATGGACCAATGTTTTCTCTCTTTGATGACCAAGTCTGAAGGGGAAAAAAAAGTTAACTGGCAACACTGCAACAAACCTTAATGAAAATGCACTCACTTATATGAATAATCATTTACTTTGTGTATAATGAGACTTTTCCTTTCTCTATTCTCCACCTCAGGGGAATCTCCCCCTCACCCTTTTTAATCAAAGGAAAGAATGACACATTTGAGTCAAACTGCAGAGGTCTTTGGGCTCTCAGATGCAGCGCAAAGACTAAGGTTAGACTGTCAGTGACCTAGACTATATCACACAAGGAGTCAAAATGAGGGGTGCTTTATGATATTATTTTTTATAAATATGCTTATTTTAATGCTAGAAATTCCATGATGTATGGGTATGTATTCTGAGATAATAATCAGAATTCTGTAACCTCTGACACAAAGATTCCTGAAAGTCTTGGGAATGGCTCACAGGATATTAGATGCAGCTGTCACTGACTTTATGACATAGACTCAACACCAAACCCTTTGGTGTTCCAGGCACCCAAACTCTGAGCAATTCACAGCTTAGCCTTTCATAGTAAATTTCCTTGGGGCCAGATATCACATAGGGGAACCGAGAAATAAATAAATAAAAGGGGAGATAAGGAAATAAGGGCAAGAAACTGAGGATGAGTATAACATGGTCTGTTCTTAGAATAGTGTCAGAAGCACAAAACCTCCAAATACACTGTGGCTGGTAGTAACGCTAAGGACAACAAAATGTATTTTAAAATCTAAGTTGGGACAAAAGTAAGATCTGAGAGATAGAAACAATATTTAAAACTCTCATCAGAGAATGAATTATTGTGATAAATGACAGAAAGGAGACAAAGCTATTCATATCTTATTTTGCTTCTGTATTTTCTGTCTCCCTTCCCCCTATCAAACAGGCCTTGAACTGAGAAAGATAGAACCGAAATGGTTAACAAGGAAATTAAACCAAAATGGTTAACAAGGAAATTAAAACTGGTGAGGGATTTGTAAGGGACTGTCTAACTTCCTCAGTGGTTCATTACCAAACCTGAGCAAACTACATCTTAAGGTACCGAAAGAACTGACTGGTATAAATGCCAAACTTATTTATCAGTGATCTTTGAAAAGTCAAGAACAGAAGGTGTGCCATAGGACTAAAGATGGATCAGTGTCCTGATTTTCAAAGACAGAGATGGACAGACAGAAACAGACAGACATACAGAGTCAGAGTGAGACAGAGAGAAGTGGATGAAGCCCATATACTTTAGCAGGCCACTGAGCTTGAAGCAAAGACCTGGAAAAATTCTCAAATATATTATTAAAGAAATGCCTTCTAAGTAGTCAGAAAGGAAATCAATGATTATGAAGTACTAGCGTGACTTCATCAGGAATAGGCAATCCTATGCTAACTTCATTTCTTTTTGTTTTTTTTTTTTAATAATTTCTAGATTTGGAGATCTCCTAGATCAGGAGAATGCTTAAGCATCTTATACTTGAATTTTAGCAAAGCATTTGACAAAGTATCTTATGCTGTCTTTGGGGACAGGATGGAATGGGGTCAGACATTGATAATTAGATAGTATGGATGTAATTGAATAATTGAACCCAAAAAGTAAGCACTAAAGGATCAATATTAACTTATGGTTCTGTAGTGGAATGCCCCAAGGATATGTCCTTGGCCTTATTCCATTCAATATTTTAAAACTATGACTTGGATAAAGGCATAGGTGATACGCACATAAAATTTTCCAGTAATATAAAAGTAGGAGAGGCAATGAAATTATTGGATAACAAAATTAGGAGCTGAAAATATCAACTGATTAGGTCCAAATCTATTAATAATTAAGTTTAATATTTGGATCAAAAAACTCAACCTCATAAGCATAGCACAGGTATAAGTATGGATAGGCAGCAAGTTTGTTTTTTCCTGAAAAAGATATGGAGGGTTTTGTATACTGTAAGCTCGATATAAGTCATTAGAGATGGAAGCCAACAAATTTGATGTAACTACAGCATTAACAGAGGCATAGTGTCCTGAAAAAGAGGTGATAGTCTTTTGTGCTCTTCATCTAAAGGGTTGTGTCAGTTTTGCATACTTTATTTTAGGAAAGATATTGCCAAACTATAGCAGATGATCAGGTCGTGTTGTAAGAGACATAATTAAAGGAACTAGATATGTTTATGCTGATAGAGAAAAGATGGGATGAAGATGAGAATATATATATATATATATATTTTTTTTTTTTTTAATTTCAGAAGGGTTACCAAGTGGATAAGGGAATACACTTGTTCTGCCTGGGCTAGAGGGCAGAACTAGAAGTAAAGTGTGAACACCTGACAATTTCAGAGAGAGAAATTTACTCTAAATGTTAGAAAAAACTTCCTAATACTTAGCACTATGGTGAGGTCACCATTATTTGAGGAATTTACATAATGGCTACCCTGTCCTAACTCTCACCAACCAACTGCTCAGATCAGCCCCTCATTACCTGGCTATCTGGACCCCCCTCAGTCAAAGTCAGTACCTTCACCTAATTCTCCTCTACCAACCAAAAAAATCAAATCAGCATCCAAGAAGGGACTTGGGGCTAGAGCTACAAGTGCCAAAAGGAAAAAGTAGTATAATCTACTGTCATCTGCTTAGCAAACTCCTCTTCTATCCTTTAATTCAGAGTCCAAGGCTACCTAAAGGGAAAACTACTCTTTGCAATAGGCCCTTTCCCTCAATCTTATGTTGCACAAGATCTGTAGCTACTCTCTCAGTCCCCATTGGCATTGGCAGCCTGGGTCCTCCAAGGGTGACTGCTATATCTAATGTCAGGAATTTAAGGTTTAATCCTTAGGAGTTACATGTGTCTTTTCTATAACTGATAGGTCCCCACTGATTATGTTTCCCTGTACAGTTATCAGTTGTTGTCAATTAGGCGACCAGACTTAACTTTTAGCTATTTTTTAGCTTTTATTATTTTTTTAGTATTTTAGGGTATTCACTATGGTTGTATAAGGGGTACAAAACACCCCTTTCTACTGTCTGCAGCATTCTCTCCCACAAGTAGACAGAATCCAGGGGAAAGTGGGTTCAATCTTAGAGCATATGTGACAAAGAGGTAACTAATGGCTCCTGTAAATTCTTTTGCTGCACTTCTCAAGATGTTTCCCTTAAGTGTGGTATAGCTTTTCTTTTGGGCTCCTTGTAGAACCTTGAATCTTCCTTTTTTCATGTCCTCAGTTCATAATGTAGTCAACTATTGCTGTCCTGGGAATACCACTAGGACACTGATAAAAATGTTCAAATCCTTTATTTTCCAAAGTTCATGATGTTCTCCTCTGGCCAAGATGGCAGGAGGTAGGGAAAGAAGAGAGGCTAAGACTAGGAATCTTCTCTTCTCCCCATGTGATTCCCTCTTAGGGGGTTGGCTGCAGACTTTTACTATGCTTGCAGACACTGAAATTCTGTATTCAAAACTAGCTTGTTGGTTTTATTCAAGCTCTACAGGATGTGGCCAAATCCCTTAACTAATCTAAATACACTTCCTGTATATTTCATTTCATCCAATGGCTTTCAAAGACTACTAAGTTGATCAATTATCCTTCACAGTCTAAATCCTATGACTGATTTATTGGTTGATGCCTAGGTTCTGTTTAGACCTAATACACACCTATAATTGTTTTCACTTTACAGTCAAGCATCTGACATCTTTAAACTATTTGAATAGAGTCTATTTGATTCAATAAATCAAAATTTTACTCTTACACCAATAAACTTCAGCCCTTCTCAACATCTCTTACCTTGATACTTCCTTTCCATTGTGCCCTCTGGACCCTTCATTGTGTTTTTAACAAAATGTCCTTCATCTCAGATCTCTCCTCTCAATTTTCTTTGAGTTCCTTACAATCACAGGAGCTTAGCTTCTGCTAGATAACACAGGACCTTTGGCCAGCCTCTCTAGTACTGGGTGCACCTTCCCTTATCTACCTTGAATCAGGCAGGAATAGTAGGCATATTGCTTACTCATCACTGTCACTTCCAAACTCTGTACTTCCTTGCTGCTATGATTAAACAACCTCTTCTGCTTCAATATTCACTTTATCCAAACATATCACACTATAAAGATCTTGGTGGCAATTATTTTATTAGCCCCCAGGTCATTTACTTTCTCAAGGAATTTGATATCTGGCTTATACTCTTGCTGTTTATTGCAATCCATGCCCTTTTACTTTTGGACTTCAAAATACATGGCAATGTCCCAATGAAGCCCTTGGTCTTCTAGTTGATCAACTTCCTCAAATCCCATGGATGGCCTGTATCTTTACTCCTTCTCAGTGACCAATAAAGATGACCATAACCTTGCTCTCATTATCACCCACCACCTTCATGATCCATAATTCTTATATTCCTCCATCTCACCATAACCATCTATCTATTCTTCCATCTGTCCCTATGCCTCCCACCTTCTAAACATACTCTTGGTCCTCATTACAATCTCCAATCACTCTATCCCTCCTTTTTCTAGTCTATCATCCATTCTCTGTCTTCAGTTTTATTTGCAATCATGAGCTTAGTTAACTTCTTCAATTCTCCACTGACTTCCACACTCTAATTCCTTGCTACTTCATCCCTTTCTAAATCCCAATCCTGATTTGCTCCCACCGTCCACCTTGGTGTCTACTAGAATGATGATGAGCACTGTTGTAGGAAGTCATAAAACTTTTTGGACTTACTACACTACAGATTTGTCCCACCTGATGTTAAAAGGGCCCTTCCTACTCCATGAATATTGTGTTAGTCTTTGATTGATTCCCTATTGTAGACCTCACAGTGATAATTTAAAATATTTTCTCTTAAATCACCCACATCAATCCTTCTCCTCTCCCTTTCAATAGAGAACCTTGCTTCATACTTTAGAGACAAAATTGAAGCCCTTCTTTATGGGCTCCCATTTCTCCTCAGCACTATACCTCACTATCATTTCATTCTCTCCTTTGCTTCAGCCTCTGAGGAAAATGGCCTCTTCCTTCTTTACCACACCAACTTTTCTATTTAAACCTTTGATCCCAACCCTTTTCTTCTCCTAGAGCTTGCCCATTTGGTTATCCTTTCTCCCTATCCAATCTTTAGTCCCTTTTTATCTAGAGGCTACTTCCTCTCTGCCTAAGAAACATGTCTAGAGCTCCCCCATTGTTAAAAAAAAAATCTTTATTTGACTATGTAATCCCATTCATTTATGGTCCTATCATCTGTTTACTCCTTCACAACCAAACTCCTAGGGAAAAAACAAACAAACAAACATGTATAATGGTTACCTATACTTTCTTGCTTTGCATTCATTTCTTTTTTCCCCTACTCACTTCTTATGCACTCACAATCTGATTCCTGAACTCCAACACTCAATTGAAACTGCTTTCATGATTAAGTGCAAAATTCAGTGGCTTTTTCTCAGTCCTCATCTGTCTTGACATTGTTGGGCAACCCCATGGCTTGGATACTCTTATTTTTCCTTTTTTTTTTTTAACTACTCTCTTCCTTCCTGTAAAATAGTTCCTTCTCAGTCTCCTTTGTTTATTTATAGTTCATTACCTCAACTTCCATTTGTGACTGCATCATAGGACTCTTTCCCTCTTTTCTAATCTCCTGGAAGTAATTTTTCTGGATTCTTCAAGATATTCCTTCCTCTTAAGTATAATGTATCTTTTCTGCTGAGCTCTTTGAATCTGGGTTTTCTTATTATGTACAATCTGTCCTTAACTCCCAGTGAAGATCATTAACCATTCTGGGGACACTGGTAGGTTGTTGATGAAAATCTGTAGGTCCTCCAAATTTCTTGAGGTTCTCCTCTGGCTAAGGGAAGAGAAGAAGACCAAGACTAAGGCTGAGGCAAAAGTTCTTCTCCCCAAAGAGTTTCCATCTCAGGGCCTTGGTTCTCTCTCCTCTCCACTAGAGAGACACTTAGATCCCCAGGTTCCAAAATGGTCTGCCTTTTCATAAATGGCACACAGGCAGTAACCAAGATCTTTTTTTTAACCAATTTTCAGTGGCTTTCAAAGACACCTAAATTGATTAAGAACTTTTTCACACTTGGTCTAAAGTTTGTGATTTATTCAGTAGAAATGAGTTCTTACTTGGCTAATATGTCAGGTTGTTGACCCTTTATTGACCTTGTAAGTAGGATGGAATGATTTGATTGATTGACCCAATCACCACCATCCCTGTCTTTACACTAGGCTATAAGAATTATACCTGAAACCATAGTTCTGAACCCAAACAATCATGAACCAAAAATTGTATTTTCTTATTAAGCCTCTTGAGGCCAATAAAATACTGATTAAAAAGGTCTACAAATATAGCCTGGTCCATTTACATGTAATTCAGACCATTACCCCACCTCATATAGCCTAAGTATGCCCACTGCCCAAATTTAAACCAGAAGGACCTCTGGGCATTAGACAGCTATCATAAAAGCCCATGTACTTTAGTTTCACAAGAGGAGGCAGTCTTAAAGTCTTCACCCAGGTAACGGTGAGAGAAATACAATAACAGATTAGAAAGATACCAGGACACCTTGACAACAACTGAAAATCACAACTGATAGTAGAGAGAGGAGAAAAAAGATATAAAAAGGCAATAGATTACACTGATTCTGAGTTTAGAATACTGTATTTCACTGATTCATTGCACCCTGTTTTTTTTTTTCAGTTCAAAAATTGGTTTATAACCTCTTGTTGAGTAATTGTCGCATGGTATAATTATGTTCCCCACACTGCTTAAAAGGTAAACAGAACAGCAATGTATTCACCAGTGGCATTATGGATAGCATTTATCTCTTGAGCACTGCGACCTCTGAGCCTAGAATTCTCAGCACACACACATTGTCAGTATTCAATTTGAATATATATTCACTAGTATTCCATGCATCTCAATCTTGCACCAAAGACAACTTAGTAATAAATGATTTTTAAGTAATGCCAGTACATTTTTTTTAAAAAAAAGCTTCACATAATGTGTGCAACCCACTTGTGCCCATTATGTGATAATATACAGTAGTGCCTTGCAGGTAACAGGTATTTTGAGAAGGACAGATCCTCAATCCCACTGCAGAAGGCATTTCTTAGTATTTTAATTTGGAAAATTGAATTAATTTCTCCTCTTATTTTTTTTTTTTTTTGGTCTGGATCTGAAATTTCATTGATGTAGGGTATTTCTGTTAAGGAAACTCCTACTAATACAAATCTGCAACCTGTCTGCAATTTGAATTGCCCAGTTATACTGAATGGCTAAGACACTTGCCTATGACCACCCAGTCAATAGTGTCAGATCTTAACTGCAAAATGACTTCCTGTGCACCAAACTACAATGCCTCTCTTAGTTACATATAGTTAGATTTTGTACTACCCTGTCTGCATAACACTACCACAAATTTTTGATATTTTGAGTTACAAATAACTGACTTATAGATGAACTTTTAAAACTCACCCCACTCAAATGTTAGGGGCTATCTGTATTTTATTTATTTTTAAACTTTAATCTATGTAATACCTTTTTAAATGAGTTCCACATAATTTTTTTTAAAAAATATTTTGGTACATAAAAGAATAATCTTTAATTACCTTGGAAGCTCTATCCCTTAATAATTTTGAATAAATAAGATAATAATATGTGAATACTATTGAATTTTATAATCAATGCTCTTCCTCCTACCACTAACTTTAGCTGTTTTTTCTATACAGGTCTGCCTGTACAGAATATAGAATTTTATAGAAATTTTATAGAAAACTGAGAAATACAGAAATAGAAAAAGGGAACTGATTATGTACACATAACTAAAAATTCCCCTAACAGAATTATTAGGTTCCTCTGAGTGTTTCTGGAAATGTGCTACCACCCCATCACCCCATCAGAGGCAACATTTTTAAGCCAGAAGGTCCCTTAAAAATCATGCAGGCCAACGTTGTAGTTTTTTAGATAAGGAATTAACCAGAGCAGATCAGTCACTTTCTTAAAGATAGCATGCTAGTGAAAGGATTGGAACAGAAACTAGACCTGTTGGCTCCTAGTCTAATGATCTTGTCGTCATGCTAGACTGTCCTGACTGTTTCAAGTTATTATTACATGTATACCAGTAAATTCTCTATCATTCATCCATTTTGAATTTCTAGAATAACTGAATTTCAAAACAATAAGAGACCTCAAAGTATAAATTCATTCTTTGACATCCCCTACAAATGTTCATTAAATTTTCAGGCTTTAACACTTTCAGCATAGAGAATTCACTATCTCTGAAGCAAGCCAAGTTCATTTTGGACAACTCTGCTTGTTAGGAAGTTTCTTCTTAGCACTCTGCTGGACTCTGCTTCCCCCTAACTTTCATCCATTTGCCCTAAAGCTGACCTTTGGATCCACTTGATAACCTTTCAGCTATTTGAGGGATAGCTAAAAGAATGGATGATATTATTTTAGAAAAGAGAAGACAGAAAGGATATAATAACTGTTTTCAAGTGTTTCAAGTTCTTCATGTGGTGTGTTTTCAAGAATCCTTGAAGAATTGAGCTCTAGTTGGTAGTGGGGATAGGAGAGGTAATGAAGACTTCAATAAAAAATATGAAACAATGAATTTGATGCGTTAGAAAGATTAATCTCATGGTTGGATATAGGTTAGTGTTGTTAGGGAACACCTGTAGTGAGACTTATTGGTTAATAGGATTTAGAGCTCAGAGGTTAAGTGAGAAAGACCTTAGAGACCATCTAATCCCACCATATTTTTATAGATAAGCTAATTGGTGCCCAGAGAAATTAAAATTTCTACTTTAATAAATAATGAAAGGGGGTGGCTAGGTGGCGCAGTGAGTAGAGTGTCGGCTCTTGAGTCAGAAGGACCTGAGTTCGGATCCAACCTCAGACACTTCACGCACACACACACAAAAAAAACCTAGCCATGTGACCTTGGCAAGTTACTTAACCCCAATTGCCCTCCAAAAAGTAAAAATAAATAAATAATGAAAGTATGAATCTAATCTAGGTGTTCTAGATATTTAATGATTAAGGTCAGAGAAGAGACTTTAGAGGTTATTTAGTCAGCAGTGTCAAATTTAAGTAGAAATATCCCTGAGCATCACATATTGACTGAGAAAACCACAAATTAACATTATCTATTTTGTATTATCAGGGCAGCTAGGTGGTACAGTGGATAGAATACCAGGCTCAAATTCAGGAAGACTCTGCTTCCTGAGTCCAAATAGGGCCTCAGTCACTTACTAGCTGTATGACCCTGGGCAAGTCACGCAACTCTGTTTGCCTCAGTTTCCTCATCTATAAAATGATCTGGAGAAGGAAATGGCAAACCACTGCAGTACCTTTGCTAAGAAAACCCCAAAGAGGGCTATTCAGAGTTGGACACCACTGAAACAACTTAACAATATGCTGTATTTTTATTTTTGTTAAATATTTCCCAATTACATTGTAATCTGGTTCCCACTCCAGAGTTTTTTGGGGTCCATGGCTTCAAGTTTGAAACTTCTGAATTTTATAGTTCAGGGATGAGACCCAGATATATTGTTCTTTCTACTACATCATACTTCTCATTCTGAGAAGAAGGACCTATTGTAGTATATTGGGTATAAGATGATGAAAGCTAAGAATAGAAGCAGTGAGGGAATCTGTTATCCATTGAAGAGGGGTAATAGATTTAGGGTGAAGAATGATATCTATTTAGATCTATACCTATATATTTGTATCAATCTAATCTGTATATGTCTATATCTATTTCTAGCTACACATATACCTTTATCTATAATATATCTATCTAACATAGTTATAGATACATATTTATCTATAACATAGATATATTGGTACCTATCATCTAGATATAGCTAGATTGTATGTAAAGATATAATCTAGATTACATCTAGATTTTACACATTATCTATACATACATAGATACTAATGTATTAATCTAGATAGATAAAAATAGATATGTATATGTCATATATATGTCTCTATATATAAATTTATTGGAGAGGGAGAAAGAGAGGAGAAAGAGGTAGACAGAGAAGTAGGTGTAGGTATAAATAATTACTGTCTCTATTTTGACAATTCTCAGATCTACTGTCCAGCCCCAACCTCTCTGCTGACCTCCAATCTTGTATCTGCAACTGCTTTTCAGACATCTCAGACTATATGTCCAGTAGACATCTTCAATTAAATATATCTGAAACAGAATGTTCCCCCCCACACACACCCTCTCCTCCTCCTACTTCCCTATTACTGAGAGCAACATCATCTTCCTAGTCCCCCAGGCTCACAACCTAAGAGTCAACCTGGCCTCCTCACAATCTCTCATCCCCGAGAACAAATGTTGAGAAGGTCTGTCAATTTCACCTTTGCTTTTCACCTCTTGAATATACCCCCTTGTCTCCTCTGACACTGCTACCCATCTACTACATGTCCTAATCACTTAAGACTTGGACTGTTATTCTACTATTAGTAGGTCTGCCTGCCTGTAAAGTTAATGAGATTTAACAGGCCTCACATAGTACCCATTAAGGGAAGCTTGCTTAGAGGAAGGCTTTCACACCTTTTGCTAATTTTTAATTAGGTACTGAGTCACGAGGGTTGTGATGCCTTCTGGCTCTGAGAAGTGTATATATACTCTGAATTGTTATTTTGCTTTGGGGGTTCATTTATTTGTATTTTCTCTGAAAGTTCAGGGTGCTGACTTTTCCCCTGAACTAGTGAATTTAATTTAAAAAGATTGTTAACCCCTTAAACAGCTATCTTTCCTAGTAAAGCAGATCTAAGAACCTGTGCTAGCAGCCATCCTGGGTATGCCAGTAGCATGGTTACTATTACACTGCCTCAAGTCTTTCCCCATTTCAATCCATCCTCTATTCAACTACCAAAGTGATTTTGCTAAATCAAAGCTCCTGTCATGTCAGCCACCTACTCAGTAAATTCTAGTGACTACCTGTTCCCTTCAGGAGGCAACTTTTTTGCTTTTTTTTTTCCTTTACCTTTTCCTTTCCTTTTTTTTTTTTACTTTTCTTGTCTTCTTATACTTTATTCCTTAACTTTTACTCTTCCATCCAGCAACACTGGTCTCCTGACTGTTCAATGAACCCCATCTCTCAGCTCCAGTCATTTTCTCTGGCTGCTCCCATGCCTGGGACAGTTTTCCTGCTTCACTCCAGCTACCTCCTTGGCTTCCCACAAGTTTCTGCTAAAATCTTCTACACAAAGCCTTCCCCAACCCTTTTAATTCCAGTGCCTTCCCTCTGTTAATTATTGCCTATTTATAGCTTGCTTTGCATATATTTGTTTACATGTTACTTCTCCCATTAGATTGTAAGCTTCTTGAGGGCAGGGACTGACTTTGCCTCTTTTTTTGTGTCCCCAGCACTTAGTACAATATAGGTGCTTAATAACTGTTTATTGATTGATCTAGAGTATTTGATAATAAGGAATGATAGAAATAAGTTACAATAATATTTTCAACCTTTGTTGACCATTAATTATGACCACTGACACAAATAGGGAAGGTAGATGGGATAGCTATTTGGGATGGTCATGGGATTTAGATCTGGAATCAATCTTAGAAATCATCTATTCCCAGTACCCCATTGACGACAGAGGAGACAAAGGCCATTCCAGCCTAAATTACAAACCCACAGTCATATAGAGTTGATATCTGGCTCTTGATACAATGTTTCTGCTATATCGCATTGCCCTTCTGGTTATGAACTCTATTTTGAACACATGAAATTGGAAGTAGCATTAAAGCTTCTGAGTGGAATTGCCCTGTAGGCTGCTAAAAATAAGATATTGAAACTTTAATAAGAAATTAAAACCAGAGAAACTTGAGTCATTATCATAATAGTAACAAGCTATCAGACAAGGGTCCATTAAGTGAGGTCAAGAGTACATAGATACACACACATACATGTGTGTATATATGTAGATAGTACAAAACTAAATCAACATGGAAGATAAGAGAGAATAAGAGTTTCAAGAAGAACATGGTAGGTCACATTGACAGATACTGTAGAACTCAAGGATAAAGAGGTCTTAAAAGTTCAAGGGATTTAATAAAAAGGACGTTATTAATAACCTGGATAGCAGTTTCAGTAGATGGAGATGAGAGGTAATACTGATTGTAAAGTCTTAAAGAAGGGCTGTGTGCAGAGGAACTTAAGGTTGTTGGTATAGAATTCTGTTGTAAGAAGCTTTCCAGAGAAACAAAATAGCATGATTTGGAAACATCGGGGCCGTCTTATTTCACATTCTTTCCCTTTCTTTTTCTCTACATTTCTGTGACACTAGAATATTCACATGCATGCATTTGTTTCATATATTATATTCTTTCCCCTTCTCTATGGAGTTGCTGACTCTGCAAACTGACTAAAATGAACTCTTTCCTCCTTCTAATCTTTATTTGTAAAAATCAAACACATCAAAACAACAACACAATCTTCAAGACTTAACTCAGATGCCACTTTGTGCATGAAGTTTTCCCTGGTCTACCTTCTTCCCCAGCCAGACCAACTAGCCAGACAGAATTTCCCTTAATGGGTCTTAGAACAGTTTGTACCTCTCCTATGCCCTCATCTTAATGTGTTTTCTATTATAGGTTTTTATGTAGCTGTCACAAAAGCCCCATGCTGATGTCTTGTAGGACAGAGGAAATCCTGTGCTTTTAAAGTCCATGCTGACAATGCAAAGTCTACAAAACTGGAAATATTTCAGGTACAGTTCTAGTAAAAGACAAAATTTATTGTTTCAGGACAACACAAATGAAATGTGAGATTCATCAACAGGAAGTTAGCCACTAGATAATGAATTTTGGTTGTGACTTCTTATGAAATCAAGTGTAAGGATCTGCCTTCAGGTATCTGCTTTAATTCTCAGAATGATTAAAAGGAGGGATAGACATTCCTTGTGAGAAGAGTTTAAACTACAGATCTCATAGATAACTTTAGGACCAGAAGAGCATTTTCATTGGTGAGTGGCCCTCTTGGGAAAGAAAAGGCACCAAAGGAGAAATGAACCCTGGGGAGAAGAGAGATAAAAAGATAATAGCTTACTTGGCTGGAGTATCCATAAACCATATTTATCCAGTTAATTTGCTGTAGATAGTAATAAGTAATTTCTTTTCCCTATATGAGAGATACATAGCAACTAGATAGAATTGCACCTGGAATCAGGAGGATCTCAGTTCAAATCCAGCTTCAGCCACTTAATATTTACTAGCCCTGTGACCTTGGGCAAGTCACTTAACCCCAGTTGCCCTGCCTTCCTCCCTCTAAAAAGCAAAAAAAAAGAAGCTGTAATAAAAGTGAATATTTATATGGGGCATCTAGGTGGCTCAGTGAATAGAGCACAGGCTCTGGAGTCAGGAGGACCTGAGTTCAAATATGGCCTCAGACACTTAACACTTACTAGCCATGTGACCTTGGGCAAGTCACTTAACCCCAATTGCCCTGCCTTCTCCCTCCAAAAGCAAAAAAAAAAAAAAAAAAAGGAATTGCAACTGGCTTTCTGAACAACTGCTAGTCATAATCTGTGCCCCTCCAGCTTTGAGATGAACTGTGTCTCAACTACAAGAGTAGAGTTCCTGTGTCAAGCAGCTACAGCTTCCTGACCCTGAATACTGATACCTGTGGTAATGAACAAGTTACCCTCATGCTTATAGCTTCTCTAGAGTAACTTCATGGCTAGAAGAAGCAGAACTCAAAAAAATCCATTGCTAAGTTGGAAGGAAGTGAGGTAACTTTCATAGGTATTGGAAGGGTTTGCTGTTACTAGGTGGCTCAGTGAATAGAGCACTGGGCCTTGAGTTTGGAAGACCAGAGTTCATATCTGGTCTCAGATATTTATTAGCTGTGTGACCCTGGACAAGTCACTTAACCTCTGGCTGACTTAATGCTGTTATCTGTAAAATAAAAAAAGGGGGGGAGGAATAATATAGTACTTACCTCCCAGGTTTGTTGTGAGGATAAAATAAAATAACATTTGTAAATACCAGGCACATAGTAGGTACTTAATATATACTTGTTTCCCCTCCCCCAATATATTTCCTTGATGTTATCATGTTTTTATTTCTAAAATTCTTTTACTTTCACCATCTTAAGATATTCAGATGAATTGTGAACAATCTTCTGAATTTTAAAAGATAGGGAGTTATCAGTGAGTAGTGCCTAAAAATGAGCAAAAGGTACCTTTAATTCAGGGCTCAAGTAGAGTTCATGAGAAGTAATACAGGAAATATGTCCCTGTGGTGGTAAGAACTGAACTCAATTCTATGACTTCTATCACAATGGTAAAATATGAAATTATACTTAAACCTGAAGTTTCTGCTTTCATAGTAATGAAAAACTAGGTTAGAACATAGAAATAGCAGGCACCAAACAATAGCCCCTCAAAACAAGACATGAACTATATCTTTTTCACAAAAATTATTCTTTTAAAAATATTTTTATATTTGTTCATTTTTAGTTTTCTTTTTTTTAATAATTTTTTTTTTGTCTTTTTGGAGGGGGAAAGACAGGGCAATTGGGATTAAGTGACTTGCCCAATGTCACACACCTAATAAGTGTTAAGTATCTGAGGCTGGATTTCAACTCAGATCCTACTGACTCCAGGGCTGGTACTCTATTCACTGTGCCACTTGGCTGCCCCTATTTTTAATTTTCCACATCCATTTCCACAAGATTTTGAGTTACAGATTTTCTCCCCATCTTTCCCCTACCCCCACCCCAAAATATCGAGCCTACCAAATACCCCTTCCCCCAATCTGCTCTCTCTTATATCCTCCCCCACCACCCCCTCTAACTCTCTAATAGGGCAAGATGGATTTCTATACCCCAGTGTCTGTATATCTTATTTCCCAGTTACATGTAAAAAACAACTTTTTTTTTAACATTTGTTTTTAATACTTTGATTTCCAGATTCTTTCCCTCCTTCCCTCCTCACCCACCTCCATTGGGAAGATAAGGAATTCAATATAGGCTGTACATGTGTAGTTACACAAAATGTTTCCATGGTGCATATATTGTGAAAGACTGACTATATTTCCCTCCATCCTATCCCGTCCCCCACTTATTCTTTTTCTACTTTGACCCTGCCACTTTTCAAAAGTGTGTTTCTAACTGCCCTCTCTCCCAATCTGCCCTCCCTTCTATCATTCCCCCTCTTATCCCCTTCCCCCCTACTTTCCTGTAGGCTTAAGATGCCCAATTGAGTTTTGAACTATATCTTCTATTCTATTCTATTCTATTATATCATAACTATGTTATGAACTATATCTTAATGGGCAAGAAACAGCTAGTTACTAATGAAGAAGAACAACTGAGAGCAGGCAAACTACTAAGTGAAAACAGAAGTCAAAAATCAATAGTAAATTAGGGGAAAAAAAGGATAAAAATGAAAAGAACAACTCCAAACTGACATTCAAACAAACCATTGCTTGCAAAATATGGGAAATCTATTAAAGGCAAAGACATGGACACTGATTGTAACTATGTCTTAAAGAAGTTTGACCAATATAAAGCCATCACCACAATGAAAAGCCCCAAAGAATCCAGAAACCATCATATCTAAACACTTGATTTCTTTCCAAGCAGAAATACACAGCAGAAAGGGGAAATAACTGAGAATAAAACTCATTTGTAAAAATTACAGATGAGAATAGCAGAAGATCAACTAGTTAACCAACATGAACTTATTAAGCACCTATGGTATTGGGTATTGTTAGTATTGTTAGTATAAGGTATTGGGAATGTGTTAGGTGCTATGAAATAGCAGTCACAATGTATTAGGTGCTAGGAAACAAATAACAATGAGCAAGTCCCTGCCCTCAAGTAGCTTAAATTCTACAAGGGGATAAAACATACACAGAATTAAGTAGATATAAAATAATAACATAAATTTAAAGTCATTTTGAGGGGGTACACCAGAAGCCAGGAAAATCAAGAATACGTAAAGGATGGTGCTTGAGCTGAGTGTTGAGGGAAGCAAGGGATTCTGAGAGGTAGAAGTGAAGATGGAATACATTTGTGTAGGATAATGAATGCAAAGGCACAGAGATGTAAGATTGTGGACCCTGTATTGGGAATGGAGAGAAGGTCAGTTTGACCAGATTGCAGAATGCAAGAAAGGAAGTAATGTACTAGAAGGGTAAATTGAGGCAGGGAGACCAATTAGGAGGCTGTTGCTATAATCCTCATGAAAGGTAATGAGGGCCTGAACAAGGGGGTGGCTGGGTGAGGACAGAAAAGGGCCATGTGTGAAAAATGTTGGAAAAGTAGAAGTAGCACTATTTGGTAATTGACTCAATATATGGGATGAGAAACAGCTGAGGATAACACTAAATTTATTCACTTGGGAGATTGAAAGAATGATAGTGCCTTCTACAGAAAAAGAAGTTTGGAAGGATGGTGGATTTTAGGGAACAGCTAATGAGTTCTGTTTGAACATGTTGAGTTTTATGAGATGTTAGGTTTGAAATGTCTTGTAGTTAGTTGTTGATATGGGGCTGGTGCTCAAGAGACAGACTAGTTCTGGATCTATTGATCTGAGAGTAACCTGCAGTGTCACAAGCAACATCCGCTACAAAAAGCAAAGAATAGCATGAGGAAAAACAATTTTGTTAAAGCTTGTCAGGAGATTCAGGCAGGTCAGACTCATCCTCAAAACATTTATAAATGAAAGTGGATAGAGAATAATAATTGGGAAATGAAATTTTGTTTTTCAGAGTATTTCTAGTAATCCACTCTCAGGATCAATGACAGACAAAACAGAGTAAATTTAAACCCGTAACAATATATCTGATATGATAAATGAAAAAGTAGAAATGACACTTAAAAAAGAAAAAATCAGGAATACCAGAAGAATCCATAGTGGAAGTGACAAAGTTTTGAAAATATTGAGGGATCAGCTTTCAGAGTATCTCAAAGAAGGGAAGATAAATGACAGGAAAATTATAAATCAATCAAATAGCAAACATTTATTAAGCACCTACTACAACATGCCAGGCATTATGCTAAGCACTGAAGAGACAAAAGACAATTCCTGCCTTCGAGGAACTTACAGTCTAATGAACTGTCTAAGCTCATTACAATCTAAGACAACATGTAAATAAACATATACAAAGCAAGCTATATACAGGATAACTAGGAACTAATTAACAGAAGACACTAAATTAGGAAAGGTTTCCTGCAAAAGATGGGATTTTAGTTGAGACTTAAAGGAAACTGAGGAAGTCAGGCAGAGTTAAGGCAGAGCATTCCAGGATAGTATTATTACCAAAAAAGACAGCTAACAGACAAACAGTAATTACTGATAGGTGGCACTATGGATAAAAGCACTGGGTCTCAATGAGCTCAAATTTGACCTCAGATACTGATTGGCTTAGTGATCCTGGACAAGTCACTTAACCACTGTCTGTTTCCTCAGTCATAAAAGTGAATAACACCTACCTCCCATAATTGTTGTGAGGATAAAATGGAAAAATATTTGTAAAGTGTTTAGTACAGTGCCTTGCACATAGCAAGAACTTAATAAATTCTTGTTCCTGAGCATGATCTATATACCTATCAAGAATATCCTTGATGAAAATATGAGAAAGGAATAAATGATCTTTTATTTTCTATGTGATTTTTTTATAGTAGATCACATTTTCACAGCCATTATAATTGACTGGTAGGGTAGAAATTAAAATATCCCACCATGATGATTGTTTGTTGAGAATAAAAATGTATTTGATTCAGTAGAACAGTGCACAGATACACAATTTTTTCTTGGCATGTCACCCAAGTATAGGTTAAGATAATAAAATATTTCTTGACAGGTTCCATTGTAGAGATAACTTCAACAAACCTTTAATTATCAAGATCAAACAACAAGAGGAATAATACACTCAGTATTGTGAAGAATGTATTATATGGAATCCAAATGCAAGAGAGATTTCATTTTAGATAATTAAATCCCCCAAGTGTTCCTGTCTATAGATGATATTACATCATATATCAGTTGTATCAAAACCCACAATACAATAGGACTCTCTCAATGAGATCCACAACCACCCAAAAGACATTGGCCTAACCATCCATACAGGAAGTACCAAAAGGATATAGAATACATATTGCTCAGATTATGACAAGCATTTCAAAGGGCAATACACTGAACTTGTCTCCTAGTACATATATCTTGGACAGTCATTGCAGATGGAAAATTATCAAGGTCCCAGTGGAATAGGAGGAAGGTAGGAGGCTGGGTTACATTTGACAAATTGCACTATTCATTTAATAATGCCAAGCTGCTCCCTGACTCAACAACCCTTCTTTTTAACCCCAGCATTTTTCCAATGATGTTTTATGGATATTAATTATGAAAAATCACAGTCTCTGAAGAAGCAAAGTTTTAAGTGGCTCAAAGGGAAGTAAAAAGATACATGGTGGGAGCTAAAATGAGTAGCTTCTGTATATCATACAAAATCTCTTGAGTTCAAAACATACATAATGAGAAAGGGGGACAGGCTGATTGAATAGTAAATCTGAGGGATGACAAATCGAGAGTCAGAATGCTTCATTGACACCTATGAAATGTTATAAGACCTGGATGAAGGCCTCCAGTGTGTTGCCTAGAGGCTTTGCAGAGTTTTTTTAAGAGGACATTGTCAAAGATTAAAGAGGATGAGAAGGCATTGATAGATTATTGTTTGTACCAACACTTGAGGGAATTACAAAGCACTTGAGGGAATTACCAATTACCAGTGAAGGGAATAGCAATATAGATGGAATGATGGAGAGAGAGAGCAAGAGCAACTGAGCAAGCACTCTAGGTGGTACACTGGATAGAATGCTGGACCTGGAGTCAGGAAGACCTAAATTCAAATCCAACCCCAGACATTTACTATCTATGTGTCCCTGAGTAAGTCACTTAACCACTCCCTGCCTCAGTTTCTTCACCTGTAAAATGGGGATAATAATAGCACATACCTCCTAGAGTTTTTGTGAGGATTAAATGACATAATATTTTTAAAGTGCTTTTCAAACCTTAAAGTAGTATATAAATTTTCAGCTATTATTATACTGTTGTCATTATGTAAATGGACCTACTTTATCTATACAACTAGATTGTAAGCTCCTGGAAGGTTACATGTGTTGCCTCACTCATCTTTATATACCCCAGCTGCTTACCAAAGTGCTTTGCACATAGTAAACGCTTAATAAATATGAATTGGATTGAAGAGGAGAAACCCCTGTGTGGTTGAAGACCAAGAAGAAATCAATGAAGAGGGAGAGAGTCAAAATACTGAAGAAGGAAGCAATAAAGGGCATCAAGATAACATAGTTTTGGGGGCGGCTAGGTGGCGCAGTGAGTAGAGCGTCAGCCCTGGAGTCAAAAGGACCTGAGTTCAGTTCCGGCCTCAGACACTTAACACACACACAAACAAAAACCTAGCCGTGTGACCTTGGCAAGTTACTTAACCCCAATTGCCCTCCAAAAAAAAAAAAAGGCAAAAAAAAAAGATAACATAGTTTTGGGGAAAGAATAAAATCAGGGTTTTAGGTTTGATATCCTCAGGAGAAAAAAAAAAAGAATGCCTTTTCTTCAGACACTAGAGAAAAATACAAGGGAATGGGATGTAGGAGCCAAAACCAGTTTAATTCAGGAATATGGTAAGTAAGGTGCTTTATCACAATGGGTGGCCTCCATTTCCATAATGTAAAAAAAGAATATTATCTTTCTGTGGGGTTGGTGCTTAGAAGAATTGGTTGGAAGGAAGAGCAGGTAAAAAATGGAAGGAAATGAAACTGGGGGCTTCTCAAGCTTGGAGATGGTCTGGATTAAGTGTTATGGAGGATATACCATGGAATCAAAAAGAAATAAAAATAAAGATAACCACGCAGCATTGAGCATTCAGGTAAAATTTGATAATAAGACCTTGTAGAGGACCAGGCACAGAAGTAGATAAATGAGATTGTGTGTTTTATCCTTTCTGTGACCCTTCATACTACAGTGATTGTTGTTTGTACAGGTGTGCCTGGGAAGATTGATGGGGGACCAAAAATTCTCTCCACAATGCATACACATTCGGGTGGTCCTTTGGTTTGCAGTCATTATTTGCAGAGCTGTAGAGCAAAGTATTGTTTTTAGTTTTTCTTCTATCAATCAACACATATATGTTGAACACCCACTTGTAAGCTTAGCTTTGTGCTTGGTTTTCTGGATCTATCTGAAACCAAAGATCTGGATGAAAACTGAATTTTTGGTTATGTATCCAGATTTCTTCTTATATTCAGATAAATTAGGGATATTTGGAAATGTCTAGATAATTAAATAGCTTTTTCTAATTTTCATCTGAATGTTTGGAATTATACAGAGTAAATATAGACATAATTATTACTGCTTAACGAATTTGCTGAAAAAAATTCTGAATTTTGGAGTACAGAAATCTTTCAGATATATTTTATTGTAGGTAGTAATAAAAAATTGAGTTAGTATTAAATTATTTGACAAAATTCCACTGAAGTTTTATATTTATTATATTAATCATACACATTTTTAAAGTTGTTTTTTTTTTCTGGGACACATATATTAAAACATTTCAGTTTAGATTATAACCTTTCAGAAAGTATCAAATGGATTACCTTCTCCCTGATATCTGATTCCATCTCCTTCAGAATAATACAACATAAGTACTCAATTATTGTTTATCTAACTGATGTCTGAGTCCAAACCTGGACTGGACTTGCATATTTTCCAACTCGTAATCATTCATAATCCCTAGAATCTTTGAATATATTGAACTAAACTTGAGTGTTTTAATCAAGAATGGAATGTCTTCAAGACTTTGCCAGTCCAGAATGCCATTCCACATTTAGTTCCCTATCTTACTCTTCAGAGAAGTTATTCCAAATCTCTTCTCCATTCAAGCCTCTCATATCTCTCTCTTTCCTTTCTCTCTCAGTTGAGGATCTCTCACTTTACTGTGAAAATTGAGGTCATTCAATCTGCACTTCTCCCCTTCTCTTTATCTCAAAACCTCTTCATATCATCCCACCTTTCTCCTTGGTAAGGCCAGTACTTCTACATGTCCTCGATCCTATACACTCCTTCCTTTCCAGCAGTTTGAGACTCTATAATCCCCTTTCCCTTTTTGTTTTCCATATCACCCTATCTGCTGGTTCTTTCCATAGTGTCTTTAAACATATTTTTGTTGTTGTTGTTCCATTGTAATTGACTCTGTGTGACCCCATTGACAAATCTATGGGGTTTTCTTGCTAAAGACACTGGAGTAGTTTACCATTTCCTTCTCCAGTCTATTCCCATCTCACAAATGAGGAATTGAGGCAAAAATAGGTGTTATGTGACTTCCTCAGAGTCATATCACTATTATGTGTCTGAGGCTGGCTTTGAACTCATATCTTCCTGTCTCCAGGCCTAGCGCTCTTTTATCCACTGTATCACCTAGCTGCCTCCTGTTCTAGTTTTACCCATCCTTAATAAACCTTCACTATATTTTGCCATTTCTTCAAGCTATTAGTATGTGTCTCTCATCCCTTTCTTGTACTCATTGCCTTCATTTCTCTTCTCTCACTCATTTCTCAGTGCTTTGTGCTCTAGCTTCATTCCTCATCACTCAACTGAAACTGCTCTCTCCAAAATTTACCTATAATCTCTTGATAATTTAAGAGATTAAGTGCTAGGATTACATTTGATTCATATTTATTCATTATTTTATACAGTTTTATATATAGTAGGTGCTTAATATATACATGAATGACTAACCTGTATGTATATATCTATGTGTGTATATAATAAGGCATATTTAACCAATCAACCAGTCAATAAACATTTATTAATATTTACTACTACCACATGCCAAGCACAGTGTTAGGAGATCTGAAAACAAAAATGAGCCAACATTCTATTGGTGGAAAAAACATGTACACATAGAAGTATATATACAATATGACAATGTAACTTTGTGGGGGATAACTAGCAGCTGGGGGGATCAGGAAAGGCCTCAGATAGGAGGAGGCATTTGAAGTAATCTTGAAAGAAAACTAGGAATTCTTGAAAAAAAAACAATAAAATTGATAAACCTTTGGTTAATTTGATTAAAAAAAGAAAGAAGAAAACCAAATTATCAGTATCAAAAATGAAAAGGGTGAATTCACCACCAATAAAGAAGAAATTAACAATGATGAGGAATGATTTTACTCAATTGTATGCCCATAAATTTGACAATCTTAGTGAAATGGATGAATATTTACAAAAATATAAATTTCCCAGATTAACAGAAGAGGATGTAAAATACTTAAATAATCCCATCTCAGAAAAAGAAATTAAACAAGCCATCAATAAACTCCCTAGGAAAAAAATCTACAGGGCCAGATGGATTTACAAATGAATTCTATCAAACATTTAAAGAACAATTAATTCCAATACTATTTAGACTATTTGGGAAAATTGGCAAAGAAGGAGTCCTACCGAATTCTTTTTATGATATAAATATGGTACTGATATAAATATGGTACTGAACCAAAACAAAGAAAATTATAGACCACTTTCCCTAATGAATATAGATACAAAAATTTCAAATAAAATATTGGCAAAAAGATTATAGCAACTTATAACAAGAATAATACACTTTTATCAGTTAGGATTTATACCAGGAATGCAGGGCTGGTTCAATATTAGAAAAACTATCGGCATAATTGATCATATCAACAAACCATTCCTATTAAAAACACTAGAGAGCATAGGGATAAGTGGAGCCTTTCTTAAAATGATAAGAAAAAAAGCCAAACAAATTAGGAATTCTAAGTATAGGTAAAGGAGTATATACCAGGCACTGAAGATAATCATCACAAAACACAGACAGGAGATGAAATATGTGTGAGGAACAGAAAAAAAGCCACTTTGACTGAATTCTGGGAGGAACAAAAAGTAATAGTGTGTAGTAAACTGGAAAATGAAGGCCAGAGTTAGGGTGTGAATGCCTTTAAATACCAAATAGAGGAGTTTGTATTTAGCTCTAGAAGTAATCATCAGTGGAGTTTTTTTAAGGAAAGGATTGATGTAGTAAGATCTTTGCTTTACAAAAATCACTTTGGTAACTCTCTAGAGGAAGGACTGGAGAGAAGAGACAGGAGGAAGGGAGATTAGTTAGAAGCTTCTTGATGATAAGCAAGTAATGATGAGGATGGGCAGTAGGGTGGTAACCTTGTGAGTGGAAAAAAAGGGAAACAATTCAAGAGATGGGGAAAGAGTGTGAGGAGTCAAGGATAATGATTAGTTTATTAACCTGAATAACCAGAAGGGGGTGGTACTCTTTGGTGGGAAGTGTGTGTGTGTGTGTGTGTGTGTGTGTGTGTGTGTGTGTGTGTGTGTGTGTGTGTGTGTGTGATTTGTAGTAAATGAGAAAACATGCATCCTCTTCAATGACCAGCCTTGGGACACTATTTCACCATAGGATCAGATAGCATTGTTAGCTCAGTTTAAGAGCCCTCTTAAGCATTTCTCATGTGGTATACTTAGACAATGAATCTTAATTTCCTTCAGACTGACATAGCCTGTTTACTAACTGTAATCAAATGACAGGCTCTTGTTTTATAAACTTAGTGTAAATGTTGATCATTCTTTCAATTTGAGATCTTTAAAGAACTTTGTTATCTGTTTAAATGACCTTCACTATCTCAATCTGATATCATGTGCTCAGACTGATATCATTTACATAGTCAGGTGACTTCTGGTATCAGTTTCAATCTCTTAAGGAAATAAAGGTTTAGCTTTTATTTAATCAGGAGAAGAAATGATTTTAGGGTCTTTTTTTGAACTGTTTCTAAGCAACAATATGACTGCAGATCATTAAGGTGCAGGCTGATCTGTGTGGGTCTAGGGAACTCCTTTAATTGGATGTTGTACATTGCTACAAACCTTCTAAACCAGAGGATTCTTACCCACTGCACAGATACTCTAGGGATTTTCTTCTGTGGAGATTGAGGGCTTACAAGGAACTAGATTTCTTTAAGATTATCTACCCTGCACTGTCACTGTTCAAACTGAGGATGAGGCAGAAACCATCCTTCCAGCCAGAACTAGCCAAACTCAGATCCCTTTTACAGTGTGCAAGAGTCCCAAGTTAAGCCATGTCCCAAGTGTATAAAGAGTTATCATATATAATAGATAGTCAAATTAGAACAAGAGGAGACATCCTATATTATAGTAAAAAGTTTAGATTAGACATAAATAAGAACTCTGTGACAGCAAAGGTAATTAAATAATTATACTACCAAGGTAAACTGTGGTTTGTTCACTGCAAATCTTTAATTAAAGATAGTAAACCATCTGCCTTGGATAGTTAAGCAGTAGTCATTCCTTCTAGCTCTAAATTCATAGTAAAATAAATGCTTTAAGCCAAACTGATATCAACAGTCTTCAAATTCAAGACAATCTATACCAACAGCAATAGAATGCTTTTGATTTATTTAAATAAAAACTTAATCTGTCTCTGAATTTTAGTCATATGCTATCAAACGAAACAAGACAAACAACAACAAAAAACAGAAAATATGTTTAAGATAATATGGGGAAAGTGTAGCTCTCAGGGCCAGAGTCGAGGACATAAAGGGGACTGTGTTTTTCCAGCAACAGCCAAGAACATCATTAACACCAAAATAGAGCAGGGAGCTGTATTCACTGCCCTGATTTAGGTGTTAGTGATGCCATCAGCTGCAGCAGGGGAAACACTGAAGCTTAAGATCTCAGCAGGTAAAGGAAGGAAGAAATGCCTTTCAGCTCCTATTTAGTCTGGAACTAAAGAAGGAGGGAGCAGAATACCGCCGGTAAGTGAAAACTCTAGATAATTCAGACTTTTTCTCTAGACTGGGATTTCAAACCCACTCCTCCCCCTGCCCCACGCCCCCCATCATCCTGAGGAAGGGTGATTGATAGTCTTTTCCTCTTTTCTCTGTTTCTGAGTAAATAGCAAGCAGGAAACTGGACCAAAGAAGGCAGTAGTAGGAAGGATAAACTGAAAAAGGATTTATATAGGGGATTCAGAATCCAGAACAGTGGGCATTGTCCACACTAAGGTATGAAGAGTGTCAATTTGTTATTCTCTACACACTTCAGAAATTCTCATTAGAACTAGGAAAGTAAGTAGTAGTGACTTCACTTTACATAAAGACATCCTACAACTACCTTTCATGACTGGTAAAGTACATTGGAAAGGCATGCATTATTTTAAGATCAAATTGGATACCAGTTGAGTGACCTATATCATTATGGAATTCTAGACTGGGATATTCCAGGATATGGCTGACTAAATCAGAACTGCTCAAAAGGGACTGAGGAAAGAATGAGATTGAGATAAGGATGATAGGAGCTGTCACAGTCCCTTTAATCCTTTTATGCTAATTTTAACTGATCTACATTATAAATAGATTGCTCTTTTTTCTTTTCATTTTATCCTGTCATTTCAGGTCCTTGTTAGTAGCCATCCTAAACACTGGGACAGAATTATTCTAAATTTACCAAGCACTATAAATCTCTTAAACAATAAATTGATGTTCACTTGCTTGAAAAATCAAAATTATTCTCAAAAAGTAGATCTTGAGGACAAAAAAAGATATAACAACAATAAGTAATTCATCCTTTCACTGATGGAGCAGTATCTGACCCTACTTGGGAGGCCTCAAGTCTTATTCCATGGATAGCCAACAAACATTCCTTTCTAACATTGTATTAAATTGCCCTCCTTCTCCTGTCTCCCTTAATGGGACTGCCCAATGGCATAGTCTGTTAGTCTCGGCAGGACTGCCTTTAAAACTGTACTGAATATTTAGCCACCTTGGTCCTCCATTTCCTCATATATAAAATAAGGGGGTCTAGACTAGATGACCTCTGATGACCTCTAACCTTCCTTTGCTCTCTAGGTCTCTGATACTGTGATAAAGACAAAGCACAGTGAAACTTTCATTAAACATTAGACATATGAAATTTGACTATTCTATTAAAGTGTTCTTTAAGTCCTACTCTGATGCCTCAGTGTGCAGTAGGTAACCCTAAGTTCTCAAGGACGTTTGCTAATAGAGCAGAAGCTCTGCTAAGTCCTTTAGACCCTTGTTATTTGACTACCTTCAATACATTCAGAGGTACTCATTGCCAGAAGATTGGCCAACAAGAACAAGAAGTTTTCAGCCATAACTATTTTTAAGAACATCTCCTAATGCATAAAGAAGTTGTGATCTGTGTCAGTGGAGGTATCGTGATTTAGAGTTATAAGGGACTTAAGAGATCATTTATTCTTACCACCTTGATTTATAATTAAGAAAATTGAGGTCAATAGAAGACAAGTAATGTGCTCAAGATCCCATAAATTGTTCCATAGCAGACACAGGTCCTTTGATTACAAATAAAATACTCTTTTCACTATACCATGCCTCTATGAAATAATGGATACTTGAAATGTGGAAGTAAGTTAAAGCATTCGCAAAAATACCCAGAGACATGAGACTTTCAAAAATAAATTTACAACAGAAATCAAATTGGCCAGTGCAAACAATCTAATACTGACAGTACATGTATATAGGAATTTTTCTATCCAATGGTGACCCTAATGATTTAGGGTAATGCTAGATGTACTAAAGGAAATATTCAAGAGGAAGATCTTCTTCCAACATTAGGATGCACTGGGATTCAATAATATAGTTTGCAGTGGATAACTTGCAGTTATGTTTTATTGATAGCCAGCCCTGTCCACTTACCTGCCTCTTTAAACTTTCAGCATTAACATTAAACAGTCAGGAAGACTTGAGTTCAAATGTGGCCTCAGACTAGCTGTGTGACCCTGGGCAAGCCACTTAAACTCTCTGTTTCTTCAACCATAAAATGGGAATAATAATAATAATAATAATATCTACCTTTCAGGGTGGTTGTGAGGATCAAATGAGATAATATTTGTAAAAGTACTTAGCACAGTTCCTGGCACAGTGTTCCCTTACCTCTTTCCTAATATAATGAGAGTGTTTCCTTGCTTTGCCTAGAAAAATGTGATTCACCTTGCAATGAAATGACTCCTAAGAAATGTAATGAATTATTAATTCCTCTTAGCTATTGTGTTAAGCCATTTGTTCCTCAGAAATGCCACTAACAGGGAAAATTTTAAATGAATCTTAGCTTTTTAAAAACTCTTTGATTTACAAAAGTATATTAAATCTCAACTCCCCTGAGCTGTTACAAATATAGTTTTCTAAAGCTGAATATATTATATTGATTTCTAAAGCTGATATAAATATTTTATTTCCTATCCCCTGAGTTGGAGGGCTAACCAGATTTTAGTTTGCCTATAAGATTCACGTTAAACCTCTTACATGATTATTTTGAAACTCCAGGTCCCACAAGAGCAATTTATAAGAACAGGCACATACAGGAACCTCTGGTGTATCTTACAAATTAAAGGTAATGATCATAGCTAAGTGAGGAAAATTCTGATATCTTTTTTTTGCTATCTATGACTAGAGTTCAGGGGTCAAGTCTGTAACACTGAAAGTGAAAGAAATGAATGATCTTTAAAAAATTGCTTAGGCATGGATTACTAAAGGAAAAGTATAGTGAGGAACTATGTCAATCAGTGACAAGAGAAAACAGCATAGTTGCTATCAGTATTTTCTTCTTTATGTTTAAGTATGTTACTTTAATACATTTCCATTCCTTGAATAATATAGATAACAAAGGGAAAATGCAGATGAATAAGAGGCAATACATATGATACACAAACATTTGTAAATGAAATATTAAAAAAAACTTTTAATACCTTTAAATATCTGTTAGAAATCTCTAAATAGAAGAAAACAATGGGTAGAAAATAAAAGAATATGGAATTTGGAATAATAAGCCATGCATTTGAACCTCATATGTCCTACTTACTGCCTGCATGACCTTAGGCAAGTAATTTCTCTGTAGTTCTCAGGTTAATCATCTGTAAAAATAAGGACTAAAATAATAATGGACTATAAAAATAATTGGACTAGATTATCTCTAATGCCCTTTCCTATGACCAGCAGGTGCCACCTTTTAAATAATGTCCTCGAGAGACCAAAACTCACAAGGTGAGTCAGAACAGGATAGTATATGGCATACTTCCTTAAAAACCAGGAAGTGTCATGGTGATATACTCCTGGCCAATGTGGGATTCATCATGAAGCTTTAGCTGGTGAAATGTGATAACCATTTACTTTAGTGAGAAATAAATATTGAAAGTGAGGGTATGGATCCAGTGAAAAGTAGCCTGAAAGGGGAAAAGACAAAATGCGTATCACTGGATATCTTAAAAAGAATGAAGAATATGAATATTTGGAGATTAAAATTCTTAACATTTGACAGAATTCCTTCACAGATCAGCAATTTGTCTGCAATTTATGGTCTTAGAGAGTTGCCTAGAGAACTGAAAACTTAAGTGACTTGCCTATGGCCACATAGCTAGTACTCAGCTAGGCTGAGTTTTAACTCAAGTCTTCATGATGCCAAGGCTAATGCTCTGTTAATAATGCCTCTCTGCCTAAATATTAAGAAATTAGCATTTCTACAATAGATCTGTTTTATTTTATCCTATATTTTGAGAGCATAAGCTTGTACAAATATCATAGTACCTATGAAAGAGATAAGAAAAAAATATTTCCTAGACAAGAAGGATTTGTTGTTGGGGTTTTTTTTTTATTTACTATTAAGTGTTCATCTTTCTGTATCATTATGTTCTGAAACCAGCAGATGGATCAATTACTTAAACTTCAACACATTACTACTTCAAGGATCTGTGATTTTGTGAATATGGATATTCCCATCACTGAAACATATCAAAACTCCTCTACAACTTGGCAAACAGTTTTTGTGTGCTGCTGGAGCCCCAGAATTCACCAATCCATGTCTAACATTTTGCTGACAAGCTTCTTTGTATTTACTTATACTGGGTCTTTAAACTATAGACATTGATAGATGGTCCATTTTCAGGCCCATTCTTAAATTTTTCTGTCTTGGTGAAACCAGTAAGAATTTGTTTTCCATTGGCATAATCTTCATATACCTAGAGTTATATACATGTTTTTGTCTGTTTTGTTTTAGGAACTAGGCCTCCCTATGTCACCAGACTAGAAATTCAGCTCTGGTGCCAAACAATATGGACATGCAGTTGGCTTTGGCCCCATTACAGCTAAGAACTCCTGAACCAAAGTAATAAACCAACCCTGTCCTCCACAGCTGTAAGAATTACAATTGTATGCTACCGTTTCTGGCTCTCCATCCTATATTGTGGCATTTGAATAGGATTTTTAATTAGATTATATTTCAGTGTAAGAGAGAGAACAGCAAAAGGATGAGTTTATTAGGAAATAAGAAACAATGTAAGGCAGGGGTTCTCAACCCTTTTTGTGTCTTAGACTCCTTTAGCAGTCTGGTAAAACCTATGGACCCCTTTTCACAATATTGTTTTTAAATGCATAAGATAAAATGCATGGGATTACAGAGGAAATCAATTATATTGAAATGCAGTTATCAAAATATTCTTAAGAACAGTTTATTGACTCCAGTTTTTGAACCCCTCCTATGAAAGAGCATTGAATTGTAAATGTGGGTCTCTAATCAAGGGAAAATATGTGAAACTATGACAAAGAGTGAAAATAAATTTTGGCATATCTTTCTCTAAGTTTCATAATGTGAAAAGCTTTCTTTAAAGATCTGATAGTTGTCTTTGGACTGTGAATATACATTGACTTTGAAGTTGTTTATGATAAAGGGTAAAAAACTAAAAAAGACTTCAGAGAACACAAATATGAGCTATAAGGGGCTAAAAGGAAATGGCACTTTGGCTTGGCAGGAGCAGGTTATGGGGGGGGGTGAACATCTGGGGGGAGGGAATGTTTAATTTGTATAGTTGGAATCCACTATTAAACCTATTTCAAACATTAACGTGAAATGAAATGTTCTATTTTCCTATGACTTAGGGGGAAAATGGATTTTCATTTATGAATTGAGGGCAGGGACTGTTTTCCATTTTTCCTTTGTATCTCTAAGTGGGTAGCCCAGTACCATCTACCTAGTAGGTATTTAGTAAATACTTGTTAAACTGAATTGAATTGAAACTGCTTGAATTTATGGTTGATTAGTAGAGGAAAAGCATCAGAACTATGATCACCATGGTGAGAACATAAAATATTATTTAAAAATAATATGTATTTATATACATGACCATGTGTATTCATAAGAAAATTTCCCCTGTATATATTTACCTTTGAAAGGTTGATTTACAGTTAAATCAAATCCTAAAATCCATTTTCACAGGCCTGGAAGGTTTCTAAAGGTTAGGGTATAAACTAACTGACCACTCCATATAAATGAATATCTAATTAAGCCCTCCAAGATAACATAGGTTTCCCTCAAATTTTTCTGTCTTCCAATCTCCTAGTTACCTAAGACTTGTCTAGTCAAGAACTCATGAAAATAAAGCAAGCAGCTGATTGACACTAGTATCTTCAAATAGTCTAAGGGTTGCTGAAGAGGAAAGTGTTGGAAAGCCAGACTTACCCAAAGGTCATTAAAATTTAATTCTCAAAGCAGTTAAATGCCAGCAGCAGATAAGCAGCCAGCCCATTAGTAACTGAACTCTGACCCTTAAGAAGAAAATGCTATAGGACCAGTGATTTAGAGCTGAAAGGACCTTAAAATCATCTACTTTCTGATTTTCCAGATAAAGACACAGAGGCCCAGAAATTAAGTGATTTACTGTAGGTTGTAAGCCCAGAATCAAACCTAGGTCCTTTGATTCTCAGTCTGGCCTTTTTTTTTTTTTTTCCAATTATACCATGCTGCCTCAGAAATGCTCTTTCAGTTTGCAAACAATTTCATTCCCTGTTCTTAATCTTTTTCATTATTAGCTCTTCTTCTGATAATCCTGGATGTGGAGGGTTTAAAAGGGAAGAGGATAGGTAATTTATATTCAGACCTTTTGAAACTAGGCTTTTCAGTTTTGTGAATCATAAGGAGTAGCCAGGTGTCTAAATCTGATCCCTGGTGAAAAATATGATTATTTTGTATGTTCTAAAGATATTTAAGTAAAACACCGTATCTTTATGATGGAAAGAGGGGCAACCTAGAAGTGCTCCACCCAGTTAGTCTAGTGACATTGTGGGGAGAGGGAGAGAATAGCAAGTTGTTAGCTAGCATCTCAGGTGCAAAGGACCATGTATTCCTATGTATGCCCAGGAAATTCCCAGTTTCTGCCTTTATCATTGGGGTCTTATAAGTAATAATAGTGGCAAGAATATTGGCTTAGAATCACAGGTTATGAGGTCAAAAGCATACTCTGCTGCTTGCTAGCCATGCCAACTTGGGCAAGTCATTTAGCCATTCTGAGCTTCCATTTCCTTATTTGTAGAATGAGGATTGTTATATCTGTACTATGTAGGTAATTAATTGGTATAGTGGAAAGAGCACCGAGCCTTAAGTCAGGAAGACCTGAGTTCAAATCCAGTCTCAGACACTTACTAGCTGTGTGACCCTGGGCAAGTCATTTAACCTTATCTTCCAGTTTCCTCAACTGTAAAAAGGAGACATAATAGTACTTACCTCCCTGGATTGTTGTATCAAATAAGATAATAACTATAAAGCCCTTAGCATGGTGCCTGACACATAAAATACTTCTACCTTTATTCCTTATTCCCTACTTCATTGGGTTGTTGTTAGCATCAGAACATTGTCTTGTGATCACACTTCTTAACTGTAACACAATGTAAATGTAAGCCATTATTTCTCCTTCAACGAGAGTTCTACCTCAAATTGGGAGACAGCTGTGGTGTCTGTGGGCTGGGAAATCCCTACTCCTTTGCTTGGAGATTGTAACTGAACACCCCAGCTGAGTATAGCAATGAATAATAAATAGAAAGAGTTGGACTTGGAGTCAGAACCCTGAGTTTCAAGTTGTTTGAATTAAATAATGTATGGAGAGGTCTTGGTGACTAAAGGTGCTATATTAATGTAAACAGCTAGAATGTGGGTGTGCCTTTCCCCCCCAAAACCAGTCTATGAAAAACCACATTTCATAGGATCATAGACTTTTAGAGGCAAAAGGAACCATAGGAGTCATCTAGGACAACTGTCATGTTATAGATATTTGAAAACTGAGTCAAACAGAAGTTAAATGGTTTGCCCCAAGTCACATAGATAGAAAGTCATGGAATTCTCACTAGAGCTCTGGCCTGCTGGCTCTGAGGTCAGTACTCTTTCCACTAGACTGCAAATTAGAAAATGAGTCATCACTTCACAAAAAAGATTAACAGTAGAACTACTTTAAATAGAATGTCCCCATCACTCATTTAAAGGATAATTTGATTGGAATCTATATGATTTACAGACAACTTTTCAGGAACTGGAAAGTACACCAGTGGCACCTGCAGACCAAATACTGGCTAACAACAAATACACCAGCTTGGGGGAAATTGTTGACATTCAATGCCCAAACACAAGCATCCATTCATGAATATAAGCCAACTCAGCCAAGATCAGAACTGGTATTTGCAAAGGACAAAGTTACTCAGTCAATCACCTGGGGAGAAGTATGCCTTGCACTCGGAATATATAGGCCAATTAACACCACATTCTCAACATATAAATGAAACCCTCTTTCAAAGAACCAATTTTCTTCACACACTACAGTAGGGGTTATTCTAAGATGCCCAGTTTTCATCTGAGACAGTCATTTTTGGAGAACTAATTTTTCAATGTATGGCTATTTAGAGACCATACTTACTTTAAAATACTAACTTAGATATCAATATTTTTTTCTATAACACCCAAAAAATAAACAACCTTGCAATTAGGCAGACCCCAGAAGTCCTTTCTTTTACAGCGTTCTTTCTGCCAAACTGTACTGAAAGTCCATGCCAAAAATCATTTAAAGTGATACCCTAATTAAGGCAAATGTGTTTAAATGTTTCTATTCAAAATTTTACCCACACTTTCTTGTTTATATCCTTGTCCTCACAAGCTACATTACACCACCTGTTGTACAAACAATGGGCAGTTTCATAATTCTTAAAACTCTTATTTCATTTTTATTGGAACCTTTTAAAATAATCTCTTTATATAAGATAAATACTGTTTCTAGCAACATATTAAACAATTGCAGGTTTATAATATTAATGTATGTTAAAGAAACTGTAGAAACCTAGAGACATTGTTTTCTGGCTCAAGTAATGGCCTCTAGTGATTATTATGATTAATATTGATGGATATTATTTATTAATATAGCATAGAAAAACATGAAGAAATATTAGTGGCTAGATATAATTCAGCAAATAGATATTAATAATCCTCTTGAGTAGCACCAAATATGGTATTTTGATTTCTGGACTATATGATAGTCATCATATTTTCAGAAGATTAGACCTCTCTTTAATCAATGGTAAGTGGTGTCTTCTGTATATCTTCTATAGCCATATTATTTAATTGAAGGGTGAGGGTGTGTTTTTAAGTAACCAGATATATCAGTATAATCTTACCAGTCAGATCAGTCTGTACAAGCATGGCCTATATTAGGCTGTAAAAGAAAAGCTAAACCACGAGAAGGATACTTCCAGTCTCACTAGATTTTTTTTTTTGTTTTAGGTTGTGGTTAAAAAAAAAAACAATACTAGACATTTAAAATTTAAATTTAATAATAAGTGTAATATAAACACAGGCTCCATCAGGAAACCCTCAAAATTTCTAGAAAAATAGTCATTGAATGCCATAGAACCGAGAGTCCTTAAGTGCCTGAAAAAACACAAGATCAGTAACACCACCTAGTCTCTATCATAATTCACAATTTATAGGCAGAGCCTAGCTTTCCTTTGGAAGATATAAAACAATAGAGGCTTTCACTGAATACAATAGCTCTACATTTAAATCAACATGAACTCGACAAACACAAGCATGGAGATGATTTTTTAAATAATAAAATGACCATTCTGTTAGATTCTATGATGTACATGATTAAATGTTTTCCAGCTTACCTGATAAAAAGAGAATTACAAATCACAGCACAAAGCCCAGCATCCAAAAAGATTACAGGATGATTTGCCTTCAAAGGCAGCTGTTGAGATTTTTAGCCACAGAGGTTTACAAATTAATTACAATTTTCTGCATTCTCTGTGGACAAGAAAACAAAGAGACCTTTCCAGAATCCTCTCTGCTTCTGCCTCCGCTTCCTGTTCTGAGTCTCACTCTATGGTACCCAACATATATCAGAAAACGGCTTTGAAAAAAAAAAAAAAAAAGAGGCAAGCAGCTACCTAACAAGTAGCTCCATCTACTGGTCACAATTCAGAAAAAAAAAAGCACTGAGAACTAACCTGTTCATCTTTTTTTATCCTAACTTGAAAAATGAGTTTACCTAAAATAATCAGTAGCTATGTATTCTGTAGTGGAAAGAATGTTGGACTTAGAGTCAAAGGACCAGGATTTGAATCTTAAATTTTGGATTTGTATCTCAGTGGGTTTTTAATTGCTCCTTGTATGAAATTCAACCTGGCATGTAACCACTTGGGGCCTCAGTTTCTTTATGTATAAAATGATGAGGTTGGCCTAGAATCAATGGTGTCAAACTCAAATAGAAACGATCCCTGTGGGTTGCATGTTGACGTTGAAAACAACAGGTTAAAATTATTTACACTGTATTTTTATTTCCCAATTATGTCTTATTTCTGATTGGGCTGTACTCAGTTCATGTGTTTAGCAACTGTGATGACCTTCGTGGTCCCTTCAAGAGCTCTAGCTCAGTGATCCTAATATATGTGTGTGTGTGTGTGTGTGTGTACATGTATACGTATATACTTATGTGTGTATGTATATATCTACATATGTAGATAGATAGATACACACACACATACTATAATGTCAGTGAGCTATAGAGGGAGAAATTTGCCAAGATTCTGAATTAAAATTAAGTGTTTAGTGTAGTCTATTACTTATTACTAACAACACTACTCTAGATTTTAAAAGTAATTTCATCCATAAAGGATAATTCAAATTCATACAACACTTTGGTATTTACAAACTGTTTTGCTGTCAGGTAGGTAGTGCAAATATTTTATAAGTGAGGAAATGTAGCCAGGGCTAGACAGCTTATAAGGAAGGAAGTGAGATGAGATGCCAAATCTGGCCTCAAATCTAAGACCAAAGTTCTGCTACAATATACTACCTTCCCCAAAATATTGATAATAAGAACATAAATTAACTCAATTTTAAAATCTTTTTCAGGTACCATTTTTAAAAAGTAACCATATTTGTTTCTTCTCTTTTTTGAGAACTTATCTCAAGTCATTAGATGCATCTGTTGAAACTCTTTGAAGTTATATTGAGAGGAAAATCTCACTCATCTGACACATGCATATTGTAAACACACCTTAGTCACTCACAGTCTCTGGAAAACTTTTGCAAGTGGCATGTCTAAAAGAAATATAATTTCAACATGGAAAACTCATTTACAATACAGCAAAATCTCATTAACTTATATTGCACACATTTGAAACTTGTGGCTATTTGAATTGAGCCTAGTTTGAAGCTCACCTTTGCTTAACAAATCCCTTCTAAGTTGTAGGGGAATAGTTAAAATACTTAAGAAAATAAATAAGTTAGGATCACTTTAAAAGCATAAAATGAATATTTTAATTATAGAGCACTGGTAGTAATTTATAGAATACAATGCCTATTTATTTGAGTTTGATTATTTTCCTATTTAATAATAATTTTTAGTCTTTCTCTCTTTGTTTTATGACCATTAATCCTGCCTGATCTTCCCCCGTCAGAGACCTCCAATCTTCCCACCTCTCTGTTCTTTTCTAGACCTTTACCCCTATTCCGGTTATATTTTCCTTCCTTTCTCATCTCACATCCTTCTGACATGATACCTCACTGTTTTCTCTTCTATTCTAATAGAATCAGCTTAAGAGGTAATCCTACTACTTGACAATGTTAACTTATCTGCATTTACCCTTGATCCCTTCCTGTCCAAAAGATTGTCCCCATTATCATCCTCTAATCTCCAATCTTTCTCTTTCTACTTGTTCTTTCCTTACTTGCTACAAATGCACCCCTGTCTCCCTATCCTTAAAAAAAGCTTCATTAGATCCTACTAGCCCCACTAGCAATCATTCTATATCATCACCTCCCTTCTAAACTAAACTCCTTGAAAAAACCCATCTCTGCTGGTGCCATCAATTCTTCTCCTCTTCCTCTATTCTAAACTCTAAACAAAATGGCTCCAGTACACCCTGTTGTGTCTTTTAAGCATATCAAACTCAACATATTTCATTATTTTCCCCCCAAAATGGCTGCCCTTTCTAACTTCTGCATTTCTGTCAAGGGACCCATTATCCTTCTAGCCACCCACATTTGCAGCCTTGCTCTCTCTCTCTCTCTCTCTCTCTCTCTCTCTCTCTCTCTCTCCACATATTCAATAAGTTATCAATTTCCACAATATATCTTGTATATATCCCCTTCTCTCCATTTATATATCCACTACCATAATTCTGACCCTCACCAGCTTTTGCATAGGTAGGTAAACAAACAGATATAAAGTATTTACTAAGCTTTATATATGTTAGTGATTTGAACCTCATCACAACTCTGGGAAGTAGGTGATGTTACTATCCCCATTTTACAGATGAGGAGATTTAGACTAAGGAAAGTTAAATTACTTTTTCAGGGTCACATAGTTAAGCAAGTTTTTGAGGCAAGATTTGAACTTGGGTCTCCCTGACTTCAGGTCTAGTATACTATGTATCATGCTTCTTAATTGCCTTGAACAAAATTGATTTGTTTTTAAATGTCTTGTGGTTTCAATTCTGCTAATTCAATGTCTTTCCCATCTTCTCATTTAACTCAAATTAGTTAGATTTTGGTTGAAACTATATAAAGCACTTTTTCAAAGGGGAGAAAATTTAGATAAAAAAGATAAAATGTTGTTTGTAAGAAGAAAATTAAAAGTGCATATGATGGATTTTCTTTTGTCTACAAAGCACCCTTTACTATCGTGACATCCAGACCCTAAATTACTCCTCCCCACACAACCCTTATATTTATTATATCCTCAGATCCCAAATATCTGTACTAATTTTACTCACTAAAACTATCAGTATATCTACAGGCCTACTTTCTACCCTCTCCATCATCCCCAGAGGCTTCTGGTAGTATCTTGCAGGCAAGAGACACAACAGGTGATCACAATTGAAGGAACAATTATTTAAATAAAAAGAATTATAATTATACTATTGCTTTTATTTCTTATACTTAACACCCTTATCTCTAAGTCTTTATGAATCTGAAAAATAAATAACTAATGATATGTCAACTGATGAACACAGATACGGATTTTCGGTTCTGCAATTCCCCTTCTTCTTCACAAAAAAGAAAGGTCAGTAAGGATCATTTTATCTTTTATGTATTGCAGGGAAAAAATATATCTCAAGGCCCTCTGAGAAGCAAAAGCAAATAGGACATTGTTTATGTCTATAAACATTAAAAAAGGAAGGCCTTACTAGGTCAGAAGATTTGACTGCAATAGGTACTCTACATCGATTCCTTATTTAACCGGGCTCTTAGATATTGCTTGTAAAGCTCTAAAAGTATCCTTGCTAAACTTACCAGAACATGATAATTTGAGTTGTTCTCTTAGAATCCCTTCAGTTTTATATTTTGTAGTGATTGCCTGGTTAGTTGCTGTGTTTATTTATAGATTTACCCGTAGATTTATAACCCTTATTGTCAAATCCAACCTAGACATCACTTCTTTTTAAAGCCATTGCCCTAAACCTGACCCCACTAATTTATTGCCCAAGTTTCTACAGTTTCTTCTCTAGCCTCTCCACTTCCAACATGTCCATCTTCAAATTAATTCCCAAAGGCAGTTCCAGACCTGGAATTAATTAATACATTTATATAGGACTTTAGAATTTACAAAGTGTCTTTTTCACAGTGACCCTATGAATTCCATTACTTAAGAGATGAAGAAATAGTCCAGGATAGTTAAATGCCTTACGTAAGGTCAAAACATTAATAAGTGGTAGACTCAAGACTGGAATCCAGATATTCTAAGTATAAGGTATTCTAAGGATTTTTACTTTATACCATGTTTCCTCCAGTGCTTTTGATAATGCCTTTATCATGCCTCTCACTCACATACACACCTGTATCACAAATGCCCAACATGGAGCCCATGGGCCATATGTGATATGCCTTAGATTTTTTAGTGTACTGTAGAAGGTTGTTGGACTTGGAGTGAGAAGACCTGGCTTCAAAATCTGGCTCTAGTCTACTTGTGTGTCATGGGGCCAGTGACTTTACCTCTCCATGTCTTGATTTATTTTATCTGTAAAATGAAAAAGGTAGTAATACTTTGTCCTAACTTACCTCATGGAAATGTTGTGAGAAAATGTTAAGAGGGTTTATTTAGCTATCTCATAAAGTAATGCATGTGAACAAAAATATTAATAGACCCAATCATCTGCCTCCTAATATTATATAAATACCAGCTAATGTTACTATTGTGTAAATGAATTTTACCAAGAGTCAAGCTAGCAGACTTGGATCAATTCTCAACTGAAATTAAAATTTAATGTAATTAATCATATAATTACATTTATGTGATCTAAAAATACTTATTCCTGACTAATTGATCTACTGATCGAAAATTTGGGCAGTGATACCTTAGGTTACTACAATGGATTTCCATCACACCATAATCCGGTTTATACAGTCAGTCTACACACTTGCCTGAACATATTCTCAGCTTCTCTAGGTTACATTTGTTCGATATACTCTTTAGCTGTTTAATCTGTAAGTATAAACCCTTTTTTATTTTTTCCAAGCCATATTCTAGACTTGGATTAGCAGGGCCTCTCCCCCCACCAGCCTGACTCTTTAAGCTCCCATCTCCTACAGAAACCTCCAATTAATTTGAAAAGTGTCAGGGATTCCCCCCACTATTTCACTCCTACACTTAAATCTTTATTTATCACCCCTGCTGAAAGAAAAAAAAAGATCATCTTTTTGCACTTATTGTAAATTTTGGTTTTGGTCCAGACCCATGATTTCATTAGCATCACAATCTCCCAGTGGGGAAACTCCACTCATGGTGATCAACAACTTAATTGTAACTTTTAGTCCTAAAGCATTACCTGGTACTCTGAGAGGTTAAATTATTCGACTATGATCCCAGTTATTTTATGTCACAGATAGGATGTGAACCCAGGTTTTTGAAGGCCAGGACTCTAATGACTTAATATTCTGCTTTTTGTGTGGTCATCTTGACTGATTTTAAGGACCCATAATTTCACCACTATGAACTTTCTTTCAAAAAATACCAGTTATCCCTCTGCTTTAGAAGAAAGTACTGAGTAGCAGCAGACAAACTAAACCAGACAGAACAAACAGACAGAAACACCTCAGTAACTAGTCGTCAATTCTTCTTTTAATGATTTGCTATAAATTTAGCTAGACTGGTCCTCAAGCAAAAGACATGAGAGTCTATCATGAGGTCCATACTGGCTTTCCCTTACCTTTTCAAAGTCATCTCATATTACTCACTTTCATGTAGTCTCCATTCCATTCAAACTGGCTGCTATTTATTCCTGCCCCAGATTTCCATCTCCTGCTTCTATGCATTTATATAAGTGGTACTCTGTCTGAAATGTACTCCCTTTTCTCTTCTTCCCCCATGGGATCCTTATCTTCTTTTAAAATATAGCTCCATATCAACTATATAAGACCTTTCCAGACACTTGGAATTACTGGCATTCTCTCCCTTTTAAAATTGCTTGGTATCACCCTAGAGTCAAGAGGACCGGAATTCAAACATCCTTGGACATTTACTAGCTGTGTGACCTTGAACAAGTCATTTAACCTTCATCTGTAAAATGATCTGGAAAAGAAAGTGGCAAACTTTTCCAATATCTTTGCCAAAAAAAAATCCAAATAGGGTCGCAGACAGTTGGACATGACTCAAATGACTCAAGAACCACAAAATTTGCATATGTTTTATATTTGCTTGCTTGAATATGGGGTATATTTCCCCAAATGTTTTAAGTCCTTTACGATTTCCTTTTTGTCTTAATATCCTTACTACCTACCTAATACATTGTCTTGGAAAAAAGAAGCTACTTAATAAATGTTTTTGAACTGAAGAATCCTTTCCTTCTTAAAGATGAGAAACTGAATGTCAAGTAGATTTTGTATTATACTCATAGTCACATAACTGGGATATCTCAGGACCAGTATTTGAAGCTCAGTCTTCTTACCCAACATAATACAATGCAAAGAGCATCAGTTCTAGAGCCGAGGACCTAGGTTCAAATCTCATATCTGATATGACCTGTGTGACCTTGGACAAGTAGCTTAACTCTGTGGATCTCAGTTTCTTTATCTGTAAAATGAGAGGTTTAGACTAGATAGTCCCTTAAGTCCCTTCCAGTTCTAGATATGACCCTGTCACTCAAAATCTACTTGCCTTAAAGAAGATTTGTGTACTACATGTTTGCACACACACATATTATGTATGACTTTTTATATAGAGTATAACCTGGATAATCTCTAAAGAAAATTCTAATTCTAAGATTACATAGTCTACAGCCAAACACAAGCAGCTTTCCAGAGGATGGCTGCTGTGAACAGCTTCCAAGGTTCTAATTATATAGTATAACGAACTCTGTATTTATTCAATAACAAATCAGAGCAAAACATTTACAGAAAATCAAAATACAGCATTCACCATGTCACAGCTCAACAACTTATCACTAAAATGGCCACATAGTTTTCACCAAAGCGTTCACATAGTTTTAAACAAAGTACATTCACTTAGTCAATCATAAAATCCTTAATTCAGTCACAAAGTACAAAAGTCAAAGTTCTCCACCCCTAGGTCACAGTACATCATAATCTCAGTCAGTACACAGTATCCAAGTAAAGTCTTCTTTCAGCTTGACTTGAGGCTGGCTCTCAGCTTCCATGGTTCCAGCTCCAACTGTCACCTGGGTTCAAAGACAGGCAGTTCCCAGTTCCTTGTCCAGCTCTTTGTCCAGTTCTTCACCCAGGTCTTATTCTGTATTGAACTTCACATTGTCTAGTCCACCTCAAGTCCTTCACAGTTCCTGTTTCTAGGAAGAAAAAACTTGACAGAACCACAATAATATTCATGCACATTGCCAGCACCATCATCAATTCACTATCTGCCTGTAAAATCAACTCAGACTCATCAACAAGGTCCAAGAGGTCAGCACAAATAATCAATAAAGTCCCAGGACCTCCAAAACCCTCCTCCAAGACTTCTGTACACATACAACCAGAAAATCCTCTTTCAGGGTTTCCAGTAAAGTCCCAGGGCTTCTGTACAAAGTGTTACAAGCAAACATCAACACAGACAAAGCAGACAAACAGAGTGCCAGGATGCCACAACTTTTCTCCTTCTTGACTCTACCACCATAAAAGCTCTCTTCTCAGTTCTTCCTGTCTCAAGCCCTGGGGCTCTCCTTCTATATGGTTATTAGCTCCTCTCCAGGAGTTCACAAGTTCTAGGGTTCATAAGTTGTGGGGTTTACAGGTTCTATTTCTTAACAGACTTGATTCAAGACTCAAAAGAAACTTGAACTGAAACAAGGTGTTAATTCAATAGCTGAAACAAGGTGTGGACTACTTCTGTGCTTGTCATTACACATGTCAATATTTTGCATATTTATTTTCTATTTTAGATTATAAATTCCCAGAGGATATTTCAGCTCTTTGATTTGCTTCTTCTTAGGAACTTACTTAGGCTTTACTCCTGGTGATGATTACAAATGCATTTATTTTTCTGTCTTCCCACCAGAAGATCAAGAAACAGAGATGCTATAATTTTCAGTTTGTCAGTAGAGAAGCTGTCACCAAGAAGTCAAATAAGTTGCAAAAGGATGCACATTGAATCAGCAGTAGGGAAGATCAAGTTCCTAACAGCCAATTTAACATCCCTCCAGTAGATATATTGTTGTATACAAAGTATTTCCAAACTAGACTTCAAAACAACCATTTAGTCACTCAGTAAACATTAATCAGGCAAGTAATACTTGTCAGAAACTATGCTGTATGCTAGGGATCAAAAAAACTCTTCCTCTCAAGGAACTTCCAATCTAATGGAGACAAATACAAATAATGTTTAAAGACCTGTGATAAGGGACAATCCAATACTTTCACAAAGTGCTATGGAAATCATAATTCAATAAGTATTAGCTCTTACTACTACTACTACTATCACTACCAATCAATCAGTAAGCTTTTATAAGATGTTTGCAATGTGCTAAGAACTGGAGATACAAAGAATAGCAAAAACAGTTCCCATCATTATATCCTTATACCCTATTACATTTGTATACTGGTGTAAGAGATAACACATAAATAAATTGATGCATAAAAGATATGTATAAAGTGAAATTATGGTAACCATAGAGGGGAAGGCTCAAGTAGTTGGGAGGACTGGAAAGGTCTCCTTCAGAAGATGGAGTTTGAGATGAGTCTTGAAGGAAACCATAGAGAAGCTGAGAAAAGAAGGGACTGTGGTACAGGCATGAGAGACAGCCAGTGCAAAGTCATGGAAAGAGGAGATAGAATGTTGTATGGGAGGGCTGGCAAGCATGCTGGTAATGCTGGATCCATAGATTATTTGGAGGGAAATAAAGTGTGAGATTATTAGAAAAGTAAGAAGATACTGTGTTATTAAAGGCTTAAAATGTCAGAGAATTTTAATTTTGATCCTGTGTTTGGGGGCCACAATTTTTGAAATGGGAGTTGGGTTGACATGGTCAGACATATGATTTAGGAAAATTACTATAATAACTTGTGAAACATGTATTGGGGAGGAGAGATACTTGAGGCAGGGACACCAATTAGGATATTGTAATAGTCTAAGCAAGAGGTGATGAAAACCTGAATTAGGTTAGTATGTGGTACCTGGAAGTGAGCAGACTGCCAAGTCAGTTCCACCCTCCTCCAATGGATATCTGCCTTTGCCCAATCAGCTAACCTGCACAGAGGTGGGTGGGCTTCTAAGTCAGGGACACTTGGGGCCAGCAGGAATTTTGAGGTGTGTACTGCCGAATCACTGTTTTTGGACTCTGCAAGTTTCTGCTTGTGTAATACCTAACCGTTGGCCAAGAGGTATCCCTTTAAAAGCTGACACATTGTCCATACAGACTCACTGTTCAGTTTGGGCCTGACCCCAAACAGTCCCTTGGAAAATAAAATCTACTTCCAAATTTTACTCTCGGGGGTTTCTTGTCTCACTCCTTTCAGCACAACAAGTAGCTACATAAATGAAAATAAGGGAGTGTACATGAGATATTGTGAAGGTAGAAACTGCAAGACTTGGATATAGATTGGATATATGGGGTGTGTGAGAGTGAGGCATATCAAAGAAACTTGGGATATTAGGATAACAGTGATACCCTCAATAGCAATAGAGCAGTTTTGAAATAAGGGAAGGTTTGAAAGGAAAAGAAAATTAGTCATATATGTGGTCCATGTTGAGTTTAAAATGCTTGTAGGACATCTAGTTTAAAATATCCAATATACAGCTAGAGATTAACTCTGAGAGAAAGGATGGCTGGATAATTTAGATCTGGGAATCATCATCATAGAGATGATTGAGTGAGAGCTGATAAGGTCATCAAGCAGGATAGTAGAGAAAAATGAAGGCACAAAAAGAACAAAGCGTTTGGAGACACCTATGGCTAGGGGATATGACAAGGAGGAAGGTGCTACAGAGGTAACTGAGGAGCTGCCAAACAAATAGGAGGAAAACCAAGAGAGAGCAGTGTCACAAAATCCAGAAAAAAGAGATGTCTACATTCAGAGAAAGAACTAGAAAGAACAGAGCTGGAGTGCAGGTTGAAGCAAACTACCTGCTCTCTTTCTTTTTCTTGATTGGTTTTGTTTCCTCTTTCCCATTGTTCATCCCATCTGATACAATCCTTCTTTATAACCTGAATAATGTCTAATGTGAAAGTATCTGAAGAGATCCTATACTTGATTGTATGCCGCCATTGGGGGGGGGGGGGACATAGAGGAGGGAGGGGGAGAAAATTTGAAGCTCAGAGAATGGTGTAACTTAATCTTGTAAACTAAGAGTAAATGAACAAATTAATAAAGACCAAAAAACAAAACAAACAAAAAAAAAACCCCAAATAATAATTAACCAACATTTAGACCAACTGTGGAATAAATCTCCTAGCAAACTCCCCCAAATCTTGTTAATCAGATGGAAAGGGGAAAATACCCCAATATTTAAGCAAATAATTTGATTTATGCAAATAAAATAATAAAATAACAAAAACTAATTTAAAAAAAAAACAGAGAAAAGAAACTATCTAAGAAGAAAAGGCCTTTACTATCAAATCCTGAAGAGGTCAAGAAAGATAAGGATTGGACAAAGGATTTTGGATTTAACAATTAAGGGATCACTGCTATCTTTGGCCAAAAACCATTTCAATTAAGTTGGAAGCTAGATTGTAGTGTGGTTGGAAGAGACTGAAAAATGAGGAAGTGGAGGCTATTTGAATATAGCCCATAAACATTTGTTAAGCACTAGTTACTATGTGCCAGTCTGTATGCTAAAAATATAAAAGAAAGGCAAAAACAGTCCCAGCCCTCAAGGAGCTTACATTCTAATGGAGGAGACAATACATAAACAACTATGTACATACAAAATATTTTCAGGGTAGTTGGGGAAAGCACTTGAATTAATTAAGGGATACCAAAAAAGACTTCCTAGAGGAGAATGGATTTTAGCAAATTTGATGACTTTTTAAAGGAGATTAGCTAAGAAGGGAAGGAAAGATCTAAGATGATAGCCAGGAGGATAGTAGAATCAAGAGAGTGATTTTTATTGATGGAGGAGACCTGGGAATGCTTGTAGGCAACAAAGAAGGCAGCAGAAAATAAAAGATTGAGATTAAGAGAGAATGAGAAGAATTAGATTTTAAATTGTTTATATTAATTGTTTATATTTATTAAGATGTCATTACTATTAGTTATTTTAATTTTATTGCAATACAACAGAAATTAAAAACATGCAGCCTGTAGGCCCCAATCAAGTGCAACTTAAGCCAGATTGAAATATAACTGGGAAAAATTTGACAAAATAAATAAAAATGCAACAGCACATAGATAATTGTTTATGTGTGGTTTTCTCATTCAACATGTTGCTTGCAGGGATCCTTATGTATGGTTTAGTGGCCTCATTTCTCCTTAAATTTGACACCACCACTATACAATATAATGCTCCTATAAAATATCTGTGTGTAAATAGACACACACATACAGACAAATATGCAGGTACTTGTTTGCACACACATATGCAGATTATCCCAAAAAAAATCTTAATGCAGTTTTATGTTTTTAACATATACATATGCAATATTTATAATTTAAAAGGAAACTAAGATTTTTGGAACACCCTGCAAATTTCCAATATATATATATACATGTATATATTGAAAAATGATTTTTTAGACTCAAGAACTTCTCCTTCTCCCTTTGTTTCTTAAAAGTTCAGTCCTGGGGTGGCTAGGTGGCACAGTGAGTAGAGCGTCGGCCCTGGAGTCAGAAGGACCTGAGTTCAGATCCAGCCCCAGACACTTAACACACACAAATAAAAACCTAGCCATGTGATCTTGGGCAAGTTACTTAACCCCAATTGCCTTCCAAAAAGCAAAAAAAAAAAAAAAAGTTCAGTCCTTCAGAAGGACATTAAGAAATAGTCTTAAATGCGTCTATTCCTGTTCATTATGTTGTCCAGACAGGTCTGGGAAAATGTTGATTCCTCCCTATTACAGATGATATGAAAATTGATGTCTTTTTGATCAGGATTAAGTGACCTAAGTCATGTATTCAAGACCTAATTTTAATATAGCCCACCTCCTAGCATGTCAACCAAACAAGGTTGATTGGTATCCCTTGGAAACATCTACTCTTTGAAGGGCATATAAGGTATACCCCCAAATCAAGCCTATGGGCCCCAGTTTTGGACTAAACTTCCATGCAATGCATGTCAAGCCATTTTGAGAGAAATTAAACCATGGACACATGTGCCCTAATTTAATTTGTCTCTTTCTTAGAATAGACTGTTTCTAATTGAGGTTTGCAGGGTTCATGTTAAATACACACACACACACACACACACACACACACACATATTTAGGATTCAGTTCTCCTGTTAAATACACACACACACACACACACACATATTTAGGATTCAGTTCTCCTGCCTGTTAAACTGTTATCCCATATGTACAACTTGACATTATGAAAGAGTATTTGTTTCGGAGTTAGAAAGCCTGGGTACAAATCTTGACCCTGCTGTGTATTATCTGAATTATCTTGGGTAAGTAAATTAATCTCTTTGAACCTTAGTTTCCTCACTTGCAAAATGGAGTGGTTGGTTTGGATCAATCTGAAGAGTCCTTCCAGTTCAAAATCCGTGATACTATAGGTAATCTCTCTTATTCAGAAAATACATAACAAAGAAACAACTATCATTTCATGCTGTTTATAAAAGAATTCTTCAGTCATTCTAGACAGATGTGGAAATGATCATCTATGTCAATTCTTTTACTGTACACATGAAGAAACTGGGTGCCCAAGATGTTTAGTTATGTGGCTAGTACAGTTTATTGTACATAGGAGGTACTTAATAAATATTCGTTGAATTGAATTGGTAGAGACAAGACTAGATCCAAGGTTTCCTAGTATCACAGCCAATGTGCTTTCTACTATACCAGACTGCTTCCTTACTCTAGTCTATATAATTGCCAAATGGCTTCTTACCAACAGTAACCACTTAACTAAGTCTTGTCTATGATATTGGACATATGGTCAAGAAGACCTCTGTTTGAAATCCATATTGGATACTTATTAGCCATTTAAGCCTTGGTGAACCATACAACCTTTCTTAGACTCAGTTTCTTAATCTATAAAATGGGATCATTGATATCTACAGCACTTATCTCACAGAGTTATTGTGAGGATCAAATGGAATAATGTATATGGAAATATTTTTGTAAGCGTATATAATTGTCAGTTATTATTTTTATAATAATTGTCACCCTTCCATTGCATTTTATTCATCTTTTGGCGAGGTGATATTTATCCACTTCAGGAACATAATTGATTAAACCTTCTTAGAGGCTTGCTAAAATTCATTGTTTACCTTGGGATTTTACTAAGAAGAGAGACAGGTGGCAAAACAGATAAAGACAGTTAATGACACATCCACCTCTCTGATTCTCTCAAAGACCACAGGCAAAAGATGTGTTTACACATGTGTACACAAGCCTCTCTGCTCTAGGGTTTTGTGACTAAGCAACAGGTTGTTGCTTTTTTTCCTACACAAACTTTATTAGTGTGACATTGTCAGATTGTCAGATTAACAGTGCAAGAGAGCCCAGTGGGTTGTTATTTTTTCCCCAAAATACATGGCTTCTACAGCTATTGGTAAACAAACACCTCAGCAAGGCTTTAAAAAAATCATTTTGTTTTGTTTTGTATAATTTAGAATATGTAATTAGCCAATAATGTCCTAAAAAACAAGGTCATACAATTAAGTAAATGTAGGGGAAAAAAACCAAACAAACCTGAATTTCAAAAGGCAGTTTCTTCACTCTCCACTTCTTTCAGAAGCATATACACATGTATGCTTCTAATATTTTACATTCCCAAGTGTAACTTAGTCAATTCAAAGAAAATGCCTTTTGTTTACAGAGAATGATCATCTGGGAAGTCATTTATATTACTTAAAATTTGGAAGGCATTTGCCTACTCAGAAAGCAGAAAAGAGGTCATGTTGTATTTTTCCAGAAATACTGAGGTTTAAGGCCATGACTACACACATAACCAACTCTTGATTGAATTGACCTGCTACTTCCATTTCACTGATTTTATTTTATATTTTGTTGAATGGATTCAATTCAATTCATTTATTAAGTTGCTGCTATATGTTGGCCCTGAGGGTACAGGGACCAAAAATGAGACAGTCTCTGATTTCCAGAAGCCTAATTCTTCAGAGGGGGATGACAACATATGTGCATAAAGTTAAGGTGAATAAATTCAAGTATTTTCAAAGGGAAGTGTTAACAAATAGAATAATTAGGAAAAGTCTTTTAGAGAAGATATTTGAGCTGAGCCTTAAAGAGAGCTTGGAACTCAGGGAGATAGAGGTAAAGAGGGAAAGTGTTCCAGGCTAAGGGGGATAGCCCATGGAAAAATATGGAGACAAGAAATAGATTGTTACATAAAGGAAATAGCATTGACTGGACCTTAAGGCATACAAAGGAGATTCATTGTTGGAAAGAACTTAAGGGCTATCATTTCAATGAAAATAAGAAAATAGTTTGTCATTATAGAACACAAAGCATAACAAATAGGAGATGTCATCCTTGAATCAGACTAACCAGAATGAAAATTGGGTGAATCCTGGCTTTAAAAAATTGCCTGTATTTTTGTCACACAAGATTAGAATGTGCATATGAATTGTGATTTGTATCTACCTAATAAAGTCACAGCTTCAAAATTCAAACTTCAAAGTAGTGGTTTGTTTGTAAAGACAGTTTCTTTGGACTGCTACCTCAGCACACATCCTAAATTCATAGCAAGGGTGAAATCTTTTTAATTGTATCATAAAGTACTCAGAAAATAAGTATCTGACCATAGCAATAAATGCTGACCATTAGAAAAAGTTTGTTTGCTTGATATGTTTCTAGTATACCTCCCAAATCCTTGCTTCCATTATTTCTGTTCTTCAGGGCTATAACCCTAGGTGGAAATCTGTTTGAAATATGAGGACTTTCTAAGGCCACCAAGTCTTCTGTGGGAATAATTATATCAACAGGATCCTGTCTCACCTGGAAAAATAAGACTTGTGTATGCTAGCCTTTATCTGTTCACATCGGGAAGATTGGGAAAAGCCAAGGAAAAAGGTTGACATCTCCTCTCTTGATATCAGTATATGTATCCCACTTGTAGTTCCCCTGCCTTTTCCAAGTCCTGAGATACTATTCCTAGTATGAAGGTCTAAAATCTATTCTCTGCTCCATGTGAATACTAGATGCTGTTTTACCCTCTGACTTCTCTCTTTTATCTTTAGCATTGTTGTTTCCACCCCAAATAGCAGTTCTGTCCTTTAATCTTCATGTCCACTCCATAACTAGATTGACCTTCCTAAAACATGACTCAAATGTGAGGCCTCCCTTTGCACATGCACCTGCATATGCATGTGTATACACACACACACACACACACACACACACACACAGACATACAAAGATAAAGAGAGACAGAGAGACATATACTCACAAATTATCATGACTACCCACAAAATAAATTTCTGTCCTTCAAAGCCCTCCATAAATTTTTATCAGCTTACCTTTTAAGTCTTCTCTACTATTTCCCTTTCAGACTCCTCTGTATCTGGCCCAATTAGACTACCCCTCCCCCATTCGTTTAAGAGGTCCAGATTTTCCTTATATTTTTCTCTCTTCCACCAGGTCTGCCTACTTTACAGTCATTCTCAAAAGCACAGTTCACATTTTTCCAATGGAGCCTGCCCTGTCTGATCCTTTTTGGGAGATTGGAATCCCACATTGCCTTGAATACATTCTGCTTCTACCTTTGCCCTTTTACCTTTTATTCTTGTACTTTATTGTAAACATGCTTCATCTGTCCTAGTGAACTGCAAGCTCCATGAAGGTCAGTCTTATTCTCCTTTCTATCCCTCAGGGTGCTAGTCTGGTGTCTTGTGCCTAATAGCACCCCATTAATATTTGATGCATGAATGAAAGATGAAGGGACTAATCTGAGGAATCATAAAAATATAATGGGAAATCCATTAAATTTCCTAGGCTCAAATCGCTATGATGGAAACACTGGAAATTATTATTTTCTCGATGATGGACAAGGTAATATATTTTTCAAGCTTGCATATCAACCTTTCTAACTAGAGATATGATTCAGCAAGTGAGAAAATGGTATAATTTTTAAAACCAGACACAGTCATTAGGAGCATTCAGATAATTAAGTTTTCATTGCCATTGAGATGGAGAAAGAATAATACAAAGTAAGGTATGCCATTTGTGGCAACAAATACCTTGAAATCCCCCCAAAAGGAAATATAATGAATGTCTTACTAAACTGTAGCATGTGGCAAAGATGAAATTAGTCTCTTCCAATATACTCTAGCTTAGACACTTCCAAGAGGGCACTTGAGTGCCCAGAAATTGTAAAAAACAAACAAACAAAAAACAACCTTATTTAATTTTCAGGGATCTCAAAGACTAGAATAACAAAACACAAAAAGCATTAGATTAATGGGAAAGAGGCAAAGAAATTGAGACTACTTAAGTATAAGGGTACATCAGGAGGTGCCTTCAGATATTTTTAAAGTGGAGTGTTATAGAAGAGGTGTACCTATTATTTTTGTTTTATAAGATTATGTTATTTTCTATCTTGTGGCCACCAAAAAGGGTGGACAATGTAGAGCTAGGCTGCTAGATAGGGTTTTAATAAGCAGCCTGAAGGAAATTTTACATTGTATTTTCATCCTATTTGGTGCTACAGATAGCTATGGGATGAACCTATTTCAACTGGGTAGTTTGTAGACTTAATACAGCCATCCATTACTTATTTCATTACTTGAGTGTATTTGTGATTTATACATTTTGCTTGAAGTAAAAAAATGAAAGGATTCACCGTGTATGCTGTGGTTCTCCAGATACTCCTGTTTGTGAGATGTATTTTAATAACTGTATCAAGCTTTAGGACATAACAGGACCTTCTCAGTGAGATTCATGATTACGCAAAAGAACTGCTCAAAATGTATAACTGTAGCAGCAAGCATCCCAATATCCCCAGGGTGGCTGCGTACACAGGTTCTTAGATCTGCTTTTCTAAAGGAAAACAACTCAAAATGGGTTAACAAGATTACTTTAATCAATCAAACATATATTGTTTACCTAGTTCAGGGGGAAAAGGTCAGCACCCTGAACTTCAGAGTATACAGAGAGAACTTAAAAGACAGAGAAACAAACAGATCAAGCAGACAGGCTTCCAAACTGTCCGACCATTACATCAATACCAAATCACAGTTACCAGAGAGGGAAGCATTAACATCTGGGTTTTCAAAGCCAGCTGGGGTGGGTAGGTGGGGAGGGGGGGCTCTCAACTGCTGCCCAGAGTCTCATCTGGTCAAATCACACACTTCTCAAAGTGAGCCCCAAAGCAAAACCTCACATCAGGGATTATATAACCTTATCCTGGGTCAGACACAGCATCAAGGTGTAGGCATTCCTGAAAACCAAGCCTCCTGCCACAGGCTCCATGTGACCACATTTAGCCTATTAGAAGGCAGAGTGTATTTTCAAATCAAGGAAGGTTCTCAGAGTCTCTTAAGCCTATCAAAGGGCCTAGGGGCAGGGAAGATCTTTAAATTTGCATTTCCATTACAATAACAAATCAAGTGTCCATTGCTCTGCTTACTTTTGCTATGATGGATCACTTTGGTGCTGGACCCACTCTTTCCAAACCCAAAAGAAGCATTTGGAGTAAAGGCTATGAAATAAAGAATTGAATGAATGCACAAAGTACAGTAGATAGTAATAGCACCTCCATGCTTCTACCTGGCAGTGTAGGTGGCTCTGGGATTAGATAGGGACCAATGTGTCAGACTGATAACATAGAGACTTCTGAGCTAGAAAGTGACTAATGGCACTTAACAGATGAGGGTCGGGTTTCTTATGAAGTTATTAAAGCTCCTGGCATGATGGTGTATGCATATTATCCCTGCTCCTAGGGAGGCTGAGGCTGGTACATCTCAAGCTTGGGGGTGCTGAGGTGCATTTGGTGTCTTTACCAAGTGCAAATCAAAGTAGACTCAAGAGTAGCCCCTATACATCCAGCCCACGTCTAATAGTGAGACCCAGTCTTAAAGAAAAATGAAGTTGTTAATGGCCGATTGATTAGAGTCAAGTTATCTTTGCAGTGCCTGGCAAATATGGACCTTTGATAAGCACTTTCTTTTGTTTATGTTTCATTGTCTTTGGGCATCCCACTCCCCTTTTGGTCCATTTTTCAGTCTCAAATTGCATTTTTCTAATTCATTCCTTTTAACCTTTCCTGCATGAAAAGTATTTCAAAGGCAAGGAAAGAGCAAATATTAAAATGAGGTTTCTGGACATTATCAATTTGAACAGATTCATATTTTAAGAGTGAAAGCCTAAAATTAAGAGTGCCTCTGACTTAAAAAAAAAATTGTTTCTCAAATCTATTACTTTAAACCATGATGATGCATAATGCAGAGAGCTTTAATGGGATTCTACCCTCACTGCTTTAATGTGGAAGCCATCACCCCATTAGGCAAAGATTCCTTAAGAATTCTCTCTTCTGAATGCCTTTGTAAATATTTTCTGTTAATGACTGTCCTTGTATAACTTAGATGGTATGACTGGGTGAATTAGAGACTATCTGAAAGTTATTTATCTTTTTTCTTTTTCATAGAAATGCAAATACCTTGGAAAAACCTTGTAACATTTCTTTGAAAGTTAAAGTGGTAAGTCAAGACACCTCAGACCACCACCTCCTGCCTTCAGCTCAGAAAAATTAACAATATTATCACAGAAAGGTCTATTGCTGTGAAACAGTCTTTTACTATGTTGCAATGATAACCATGAAATCATACAGGACAAATATACACACATATTTTATAAGTATGTTTAATTTATATATATATATGATATAGTAAATACATAATATAACATATAAATTTATATATAGATACATATATGTTCCTCTGTGGTTTCATTGAAATATTTTAAGACTTTCACAGCAGCATACCTTTGTGTGTTAATAATAATCATTATATATGTGTAGTTACAAGATAATATTTTCCTCCTAACTTTTTTTTAAAGACCACTCAATCAAACTTCAAATTTACATTTTATCATTGCTTTTAGATTGTTTTTTTTTCTTTTCTTTGGTTCATGCCTCATATTTCATTGGCATAAAGAATTGTTGATAGGAAAACTCCTACTGCCGATGCAGATCTGGAGGTATTAAGAGCTAAAAAAAATTTGCACTGGGTTAGACAGGCCACTGTGTGTCAGAGGGAAGACTGAAAGCCAGGGCTTCATGACTCCTGGGCTTGCTCTGGTTCTCTGGGTATCCTCTATTCTTGTCTTCTCCTCTTACAAAACCTTGCAAAATCACTCCAGTTAATGTCAAATGAGGTCCAGTTTGATATGGTGGGAACAACTCTGGATGTGGAGCTAGAAGAACAGGATTTAATTCTAACTCCAGCCAACTTGAGGTTCCTTAGTTCTAAAGTGATGGGGGTTGAATGTGTGACCTCTAAGTACCTTTCCATTCTTTGTTCTAATGATCCTCATGAGATCTTTCAAATGACTTTCTTTTTGTTCAGACTCATTCAGTTCAATTAAACATTTATCAGTATTAACTAGGTTTAAAACATTATTTTAGTCACTGCATACAAAAAAAAATAAGACACAATTAAAAAAAATTGCCTTGTGCCTTAAAAGGGAAAATAAGGCAGGCACAAAAATAGCTATAATGTGAATCAGAATGTGATAAGTTCATCCATGATGTGCCAAAACATGCTTTGAGATATCTGAAAGGGGAGAGAGGAAGAATATCAAGGATAGTTTGATGGAAGAAGCAGATTAGACATTAAAGGATGAAAACGATTTCAATAGGTAGAAAGGTGTTAGTCAATTATGAACATTCTGAGCAAAGGCAAAGGCAAACAAGTTTGTAATAAATACAAGGACTATACCATGGAGTGAATAGTCATATGAGATAACGCTAGAAAGGTCGGTTGGAACTAGATTATCAAGTTCCTTTAATACTAGGAGAAGCAATTTATTATGTAGGTAATGGGAATTTATTGAAGGTTCTTGAGAGAGGTAATCTGAATAATAAATATAATCAGATCTATAGATAAGAAGTGTATCTTAGCAACAGTTTAGAGTTTGGATTGGAATAGTGATGTATTATCAAAAGAGGCTATTAGCTGAAGACTTTTCTGGACAAATTTGAAACAGAAGTGCTTTCTCAGGGAATTTGGAAGCCCTCTCTCTTTTTTATGGATGGTTTTCCCATCTTTCCTACCTTTAGTAATTACAATTTTGGGAAAATGTTAGGTTTTATGTCTCAGTTTTATGCCTCTGTCTCTTGATTTTTTTCAATCAAATTCAAATTTGCATTTTAATTAGCATTTGATGGTTTTTATATATTTATTTTTATTTCTTATTCTTTCAAAGAATGCATACCATTATTTCCTTCATTATCCTATGTCCTTAAAAAATTCTTTTTGAGGACTCTTTGTGTCCTAATGGGCCTAAAAATAGCAGTTAAAATCTCAAGTTCAAGAGCCTCAGTAATAAGTATCCCAACACCCACAAAGACAAAGTAATTACAAAGTCATCAATTTTGTTTACAAAGTATACAGGGCCAAATGACAGAGAGACAGGCAGAACCAGAGATTCTCCCTTCTCATTCCTGCCACAATCATTCCACCTCAGTGAATCCTCATCACTGAAGTGATGGAACCACATAGAAGCGCTATGGATTTATTTGATGTAACCGAAATATTTATTTTACTGGAAATTTTATATTCCCACAGCCTCATTTTCAATGTCTCTAAGACTTTGACCTTGCATTATTCCTCTGTCTAAGAAATTTATGTGTGAATTGTGAGCTACTCTTTAATGTTAGAGAGTCTGTTGTAGAGGAAAGATAGATGGACTTGAAGTTGAAAAACCTGGTATGTATACAAGTCAGGCTATTTAATAGCTGTGTGACTTTGGATAAACTGTTTAATCTATCTGACCTTCAGTTTTCTAATCTTTTAGATAAGGAACAATAATATTTATATGACCCACCTCTTATAGGGTTATATGAGGACTGAATGGGATAATTTACATAAGGTACTTTATAAAGCCTTCCCACTCTATAAAAATAACAGGTATTATTATTACTGTCATTACTCAAACACATCATAATTAAGCTGATGTTGACAATAAGAGAGGTCACTCTTCATTTTTACTACTTTTAAAATTTATACAAGATGTTCCAGTGTCTGCCATGTTTTCATAGTATTATGTCACTAAACTGGAAAGAATTTAGGAAGAAAAACTCAATTTGATGTGGTATTTAATTTTATAAAGAATACCAGTAAAAGGGACCTGAGAAATCAATGAGGTAACTATCTTAGTTTGTAGAAGAGGAATTTGAAACCCAAAGGACATAAGTAACTTACTCAAGGCCATACTGGTATTTTTTTTAGTCATGCAAAACATATCCACAGTAGCCATATTATGAAAGAACACATAGGGAAAAAAAACCACAAGAAAAATAAAATTTAAAAAAGTATACTTCAATCTGTATTCAGATACCATCAGTTCTTTCTCTGGGGATGGATAACATTTTTCATCATAAGTCCATCAGAGTTGTCTTAGATCGTTGTATCACTGAGAATATCTTAGTCATTCAGAGCTGATCATCTTATGATATTGCCATTACTTTGTACACAGTTTCACTTTGCATCAGCTCAGGCAAAGTCCTTTCAGGTTTTTCTGAGAGTATCCTGCTCATCATTTATTTTTTTTTTTTAAAGCAATTGGGGTTAAGTAACTTGCTCAAGATTACACGGCTAGTCATTATTTATGCGTGGGTGCTCATTTTCTGAGGCCGGATCTGATCTCGGGTCATCCCAACTCCGAGGCCGGCGCTCTTACTCACTGCCCACCTAGCCGCCCCTTTAGGGCAATTGGGGTTAAGTAACTTGCCCAAGGTTACACGGCTAGGTTTTTTTTTTTTGTTTGTATGGATTAAGTGTCGGAGGCTGGCTCCGAACTCAGGTCCTTCTGATTCCAGGGCCGGCGCTCTATTCACTGCGCCACCTAGCCGCCCCCATCATTTCTTATAGTACAATAATATTCCATCATAATCACATAACACAACCTGTTCAGCCATTCCCTAAGGCATCCCCTCAATTTCTAATTCTTTACCCCCAGAAAAAAAACTACTATAAGTATTTTTGTACATATAGGCCCCTTTCCTTTTTGTTTTTTATGTCTTTTGGGATACAGATATAGTAGTGGTATTGCAAGGTCAAAGGGTGGGCATAGTTTTATAGCACTTTGGGCATCACACTAGTATTTTTTAAAACTAGAACCAGGTTCCAGGTATCACAGTGACTATTCTAGGTCTCTTCCCACTATGCCAAACAACCTCTCATGATGTTTTTGTAAATTTTAAATTTAAACAAATCACATAACTCAATAGGAACTGCAACATGGTATTAATCTTCTAATAATGGGAAAGATGTCACTGAATTCTCCTGGGCAAAAAGTGAACTTGGTTAAAAAAAATTAATGCAAACTCCAATGCAGTTAGCCATTCCATGATTAGATTTCTAGTTTTTAACTAAACAATTCACTGATGGCTCCTTTTTCCTTTCTTTTTTATGCTTCCTGCTGCTTTTTGGACTTTGCAAACAGAGTTGTTGCCAGCTCTAAAAGCAGTCAAGTAACTTCACTGTATGATGTAATTCACTGTACATTATAAGGTAGGATGAGACTCATTCCAAGTAGCCCCACAACAAAGATGTCATTACTTCTGTAATAAGCATCAGTTCTACTTAGTGTTCTGACATTAAAAATATTTTAAATATTAAATACTCATTATATCATATATTAAAATGTTATATTCAGTATTTTTAAAAGAGAAAAATCTTGTTGATCCCCAAAGACATAATTTGATTTTAAGTTGTTGTTTTTTAATGTCCTGATGTTAAGTGGTTAGTGGTACTGGGATGGGTATGGAGCATCTACAAAGACTTCCTTCCTGGACCTCCTAGCTGTAGATCCACTTGAACACCAGGGAATAACTAGATAGCCTCTTTAAGTCAACTCCCTCTCTCCCCCAAGATAACACTTTATTTAACATCACATTTATTTCTGGATAAACTCTCCCTTCCCCATCATTGATCTTCCCTTGTAACAAAGAGGAATAGTTTAGCAAAAACAACTGATACAGAAAACTTATATTGAGTTGCAATAAAACACTGTCCCAGTAAATCCTCCACTTCTCTTTTAAGAGATAGGAAATATGCTTCATTATCTGTTTTTTAAGACCAAGATTGATCGTTACAATTGCTCAGCTTTCAGTTTCCTTTGTCTTCACTTCCTACTGCAGAGTAATATTCCCTTACTTTCATATGCCAGTTTGTGATCTCTTCCACAGCTGATGGGAGCCCACTTTGTTTTCCATTCTTTGCTATGTACATAAGGGACTAAATCCTCCTTTATCATCAAACAAGAACCAGTAGTTATGCTGCTGTCATAGAATCAAAGAAGAGGTTGTGGTAAGTTGGAAAAGGTACATATGCAGCTGTAATCATTCTACCGGCAAACTATCTTGAATACAATGCATTTGCTCTGGCAATGGCTGCAACAATTGAGGGTCACTTCACATATACATTACCCTGAGCTGAATTTTTGTCAATATAAATATGCATTATTTCTCTTTGTTTGTTACTTCTTTAGTTACATCATCTTTAATCTCTGTGTATCAGCCAAATTCATCTTCTGTTTGAGGCTTAACATATTGGAAAGCTGGAAGCACTGTATTTCAAGAGTGTCTTTTCATTTTTATTATATACAATCATTGTTCTCTTTGTTTGGATTACTTCATTGGAGTATATCATTTCATACACATTTTCTCATGTTAATCTGAATTTCTCTTTGTAATTTCCTACTGCAGAATAATATTCCATTGCTTTCATACACCAGTTTGTTGAACTCTTCCACAGCTGATGAGAATCTACTTTGTTTTTAGTTCTTTGCTACCATAGTACTACTACAAATATCTTGGTATATATGGGAACTAGTGAAATTGCTGGGTCAAAGACTCTATAATTTCTTTCTATCAGGGATGTGGAAAAAATAGGTACAGTCATGTGCCATTGGCAGAGTTGTGGACCAGTTCAACAATTCTGGAAAACAGTTTGGAACTATGCCCAAAGAGCTATAAAATTCTGCATACCCTTTGACCCAACAATACCACTTCTAGGTCTATATCCCAAAGAGACCAAAGAAAAGGGAAAAGTACTTATATGTACAAGAATATTTATAGTAACTCTTTTGTGGTAGCAATGAATTGGAAATTGAGGTGATGCCCATCAACTGGAAAATGGCTGACATGGTATTCGGTTGTGATAGAATACTATCTTGTTATAAGAAATGATGAGCAGGATGATTTCAGAAAAACCTGGAACAATGTATATGAACTGATACAAAGTGAAGTGAGCAAAGCCAAGAGAAAATTGTACACAGTAACAGCAATAATGTAACAGTGATCAACTGTGAAAGACTTAACTACTCTGATCAATGCAATGATCCAAGACAATTCCAAAGGACTCATGATGAAAATGCAATTCACATCCAGAGGAAGAACTGATGGAGTCTGAATGTTAAGTGCAGATGAAACATTTTTTCACTTTCTTTTTTTCTTCTTCTTTTTTTTGAGGGGGGAGGAGGAGGAACATGACTAACATATTTTGCATGAGTTCACATGTATAATTGGTATCATATTGCTTGCCTTCTTGATAGGTGGGGGAGGGATGAAAAGGAGAAAGAGAATTTGGAACTTAACATTTTAAAAATGAATATTAAAAATAAATAGAGAAATAAATATTGAAACAGATAAAGAAAAGAAAGAAGGGGGCGGCTAGGTGGCACAGTGAGTAGAGCGCTGGCCCTGGAGTCAGAAGGACCTGAGTTCGGATCCCACCTCAGACACTTAACACAACAAACTATAAAACCTAGTCGTGTGACCTTGGGAAAGTTACTTAACCCCAATTGCCCTCCAAAAGGCAAGAAAGGAAAGAAGGAAGAAAATAATTTCTTCCCAGTTAGTTCTACAAAACTATGACTCTGTATGTAAGCTGGTGGTCCAGGTAGACCACATGCAATATTCCATCCTCTAGGATAAGAAGATATGGGTAACAAAGAAGATTTATTGTAGAAAATTAAGTCAATCACCTATCTATTTCACAAGTTATGGGCACCACTTGGTACTAGGTACAAGGTGACATGACATGTCTCCCAGAGCTCCTTGGTATAATAATGAAGTTTAAATGAATCACTTTCAGGCCTTAATGCATCTTCCTAAGTGCCTGACTCCCAGGCAGTCTCTTAGACATTAGGAAAGAGGGAAGTGGTGAAACCAAATAAAGATGAGACATCTATTTAAAGAAACAGATTTGTAATTGAATAAAAGTATTGAATACAACTGCTAGAAATGAAGCAGCTTTCTGAGAGCAAGTATATATCTGATAGTACTCTCTCTAGGCCCTTATAAATAAACTGGACCTTTTTATAAAGACCCATTCCATTTACTGTAGTGAATCATGTGGTTGAATTCATTAGATTAATAATAATCATTACTTGGAAAGAGGTGGTGTTTGTTAAGTCAACTTCAATTTGTGATTTATTTATTTTTAAAGTTGAGGCGTTAAGTGGCTACAGGAAAGATTACTCAAGTTCTTCATGTCTGCCAGCAGGGAGGCATACTAGAAGTAATGACAGTACAATCACACTCAAGAATAATTACAGTTCATTTTGAAGGGAAGGGTGTAGAGGAAGAGAAACTTCATTGAACCTTTAAGGTCTTTCTAACTCCTAATATTACATCGTTCTTTCTACGATGTCATGCCCCATTTGGCCAATTAACACTTATTGTCCTAAAACCAGATCTACCATATTTGTTTTGCCTAAGGGCACAAGAAGGATGGCACTTTATTCAGTGTCATTATGAAACTGGAGTCATGAAATACATGAAAAAGAACTTGAGGAACAGAATAGGAATGATAATTTTAAAAAATAAAATTGAGGGAATCAGTAAACAGTGGAAAATAAAGAACAGTGTAAACATTGTTCCATTTTTATTTTTGATGAATAAATATAGCTACTTACTCTAAAAGAACTGATGAGTTCTTCCTTTGCCACTTTATTTTTTTCCTTTACTATAAACACTTGTAGATTTTTTTTTCTTAATGTTGGGAGGAAAACACTGAAATACCACATGGTATAGTGGATACAGAAAGATCTGGGTTCAAATTTTACCTCAAATACTTGCCTTTAGAATTTCTATCTAAATGGTTTTGTGACTATGAACCTACGAGCCTCAGATAACTCCTTATGACTTATGTATTAAGTTATAGACAGGTAGCAGTCTGGGTTGGGGCATGAAAAATTGAAGCTCCTCAATGTATTGATATAAAAGCACTTTTAAAAGCCTAAGAAATGTCTATTTATATAAAAGATAAAAGGGGAAGGGAGAAGTTGGAAACCTGTTTTCATTTTTGTGACAGAGCTGGGTGAGAGGAAGCCAGGGTGTAAGAAGGGGTGTTGACAGGAATTAACAACAAGCCTTCCAGAAGGCCTTGAACTCTTATGCAGAAGAAAGTGGTGGCACAGGACTGTAACATATCTCTGGAGGTATAACACCCTGTACCAGAGAGACTAATTTAGGAAGACTTTGACAACAACCTTCCTAGCAGATGTTGAAACAAATACATGTTTAATCAAAGATTGGCTTGAAAATATGGTTGGAAACCTTTTTTGGAGAGAACTTATTTATACCTTATTAACACCACTCCTCCCCCAAGAGATAGAGGTACTATAACTGAATACATGAAATATCTCATATCAAAGAATCAAGAGACATGATTGTACATAAAATCTTTGAATATGGACTACAGTTCAAATAATAATAATCAATAAAATGGAGGTTTACTCTCTTTCCTTTTTGTCATTGTATTCCTAGAATTTAGTAGAGTACCTGACCCATGGTAACCACTCAATATAAAAATAATAATAATTCATGTTTATATAGAACTTGCAATTCAAGCATGGGTAGTAAAATTTAATAATAATAATAACAATAACTCACATTTATATAGTACTTGCAATGAAAACATAGGTTTAGTAATAGGCATGTTTATTGTTTGGAGAGACATCTAATTAAGTTCAGAGAGAACCAGGTTAGCCCCAGGGTAATGGGTGTTTTTTGCTACATCAGTTCTTGATGAGGGTTTACTAAATTAAAAAGGAGTTTCAATCTTGTGATGGAGGAAAGAATATTCATTTAATGAAAGACTTGAAGTTTTAAAGTAGTGTATTCAATTTCATGGGGAAGTTAGGTGTCCAGTAGATAGAACACTAGACTTGGAATCAGGAAGACTCATTTTGCTGAATTTAAATCTGGTCTCAGACAGTTACTAGTTGTGTGATCCTGGGCAAGTCACCTAACCCTAATTGCCTCAATTTTGTCATTGGTAAATTAAGCAGGAGAAGGAAGTGGCAAATTACTTCAGTATCTTTGCTAGAACAGCAAAAATTCAATTTAATATTCATTAAATATCTATGCTATGGCAGGTACTGAACTAGATACTGAGAATACAGTGACAAAAATAAAATGATACCTGTCTCCAAGTAATTTCTATTCCTGAAAGGGTACAGCATATCACCAGTACCCAGTAAATAGATCAAAAGTAATTTGTGGAAGCAGTGGAGGACTAACAGCTGTCAGGAAAAAGGAAGGCTTCTCATAAGAGATAGTACTTGAACTGAACCTTGAAGGAAGCTAAGAGTTTTTAGAAGCAAAGGTAAAATGGGCATACACTCCAGTCATAGGGAAAAAAAACTGTAAAGAGGCTGGGATGGAGTACTGAATTTGGGTATCAGACAGCAACCCAATCTGGTTATAGAATGTTTTTGTTGCTGAGTTGTTTCAGTCATGTATGACTCTTTGTGACTCTGTTTGGGTTAGGATGTAATACATTGTAAAAGGGAGTAATATGAACTAAGCCTGGAAAGGCAAGTTGGAGCCCGATGGCAGAAGGCTTCCGTTTCTAATCTGTTTAGTTCATTTCTTGTCCAGGTGGCAAAAGGGAACCAATGTGGTCCCTGTAAGATTATTTTAATAGGTGTATGAATGATGCATTAAATGGGGGGGTCTGATAGTAGAAAACAATTAGGGGGCTATTGTATTAACCTAAGTGAGAGGTGACCAGAACTTAAATTTAACATGTAGTGGAGTACTAACAGATGCAAATGATTTTGGAGAATCAACAAAATATAGTCATTGATTAGTAGAGTGAAGAAATGATGGAGAGTAAAGGAAAAAATGCAGTGATGCCTATGGGCTAGCCTTCAGAGGTTTTGGTTACAGAAGATTAGAATAGACTGTTTTATAGTCTATATCAACATCATTCAGTTCAATAAACATTATTAAGGATTTCACTACATGCTATACACTATACCAGATGCCATGGGAAGTATAGTAAAATTGTAAGCTGCTTCCAAGGAGCATATAGTCTAGTAGACTAGACAACAACATGAGTATGTCAAATTATAGAGTAGAGGTTGACTTTGATCTTAGGAAGCAGGATGACCAGAAAAATGGAAGTGCCCTTAACAGAAATAAGGAAATTTAGAGGAGGGGCAGGTTTAGGAGAGAACATAAACAGTTCCATTTTGGATATTGTTGAGTTTAAGGTACTAATGAGACTTCCAAATAGAGATATTCAGCAGGAATAAGCATAAATAAACTTTAATTTATATAAATATATAAATAAATATTCCTCAGGCCTGGTATATAGTGGAGTACTTGATGTTAACCAATTCTTTTTTTTTTTTTTTTGGGAGGGGGGAAGGCAGGGCAGTTGGGGTTAAGTGACTTGCCCAAGGTCACATGGATAGTAAGTGTTAAGTGTCTGAGGCTGGATTTGAACTCAGGTCCTCCAGGTTGAGTGATGGTCTACTCATCGCGACACCTAGACACCCCTGATGTTAACCAATTCTTGTACCAAAATGACTGTGGGTGATGTAATATTAAGAAAAAATCCCAATAATATAAATTTTAATTTCCCTCTCTTTTTTTAGCCTTTTAGTTATTTGTAAAGGGGAAATTTGTAATCCGACCTTATTACCACTACTCAGCTCTAGTCAAAATAATGGGTCTTGGGAAAGTAACAATTAAAGGGCAAGATAACTAGATTGATTCTGGGGCTTTCTGTTACTAATAGGGTTGAATGGTCTCCATTCCAAGTAGACCCAGCCTTTAAAAGGGGGATGTAACTTCAGTGACCCTCAAATCTGGACTAGAACTTGAAATGAAAAAATATACAGTTTTGTCTGTAATCCCCAGAGGGAAATGAGTATCAGATATAGAAGGGAAGGTTATTATACTTGGCTTGGATAAACTAGTAGTGGGAATCTTAATAGGAAGAAGCCTAGTAGGCTTCTTTTTCTTATATTTATCTCTTTTTTTGAAACATCAATTAGTGGTGTTTGTTATTATTATTATTTTTTAATATTTTATTTTTCCAATTACATGTAAGAAAAAGTTTTAGTGTTCATTTAAAAAAAATTTTGAGTTCAAAATTCTCTCCCACCATTCTTTTCCCTTCCCCCTCCCACATGGCAAGTATTTTGATATAGGTTATACATGTGCAATCACCTAATACACATTTCCATATTGGTCATGTTGTTTGCTTTTGGCAAATAGTCACAGGAAATCCAACACCAAAAAAGCATGTTGTGAATGAAAACACAAACCCAAAATAAGGAAAAAAAGGAAATAAAAAATATTTGATCTGTATTCAGACTCCATCAGTTCTTTCTCTGGAGGTGGATACCATTTTTCATTATGAGTTCAGGCCTATCTTTTTTTTTTTTTTAATTTGTTAGGCAATTGGGGTCAAGTGATTCACCCAGGGTCATACAGCTTTTAGGCTTATCTTTTAGTCAATTCCCCAAATCCTTTCCTGGCATGGTGGTCATAACTCTACTGTCTTAAAGGTTGTGTCCCACCTAGGGAACATTTGTCTTATTTAGATAAATTGTAAACTCTTTGGTAGCAGGGACTCTTTTTTAAATTTGTATTTCTAGTGTTTAGCATAGTACTGGCACATACTAGATGCTTAATAAATGTTTACTGACGGGCGGCTAGGTGGCGAAATGAGTAGAGCATCGGCCCTAGAATCAGAAGGACCTGAGTTTGGATCCGGCCTCAGACGCTTAATGCACACACAAACAAAAACCTAGCAGTGTGACCTTGGGCAAGTTACTTAACCCCAGTTGCCCTCCAAAAAGCCAATAAATAAATAAATGTTTACTGAGTTGAATTGAATTATTCCTTGGGGGAAATGCAATGATACCATATGCAGTGGCTCACTGAGATTTTGAATATAGAAAATCAGAATAGAGAGAACTATATAACCTGTATCAGCATCATTCAATCCAATAGGTATTGTTAATCACCTCATTATGTACTATACTAGGAGGTATGGGAAATAGAGTACAAGTGTAAATTATGTTCCCTGCTCCCAAGCAGCAAAGAATTTAAGTGGCCAGACAAAATATGTAGATGAGTCAAATAGTTAACTATATAGAACCTCATATTGCTACTTATTGTTTGTCATTTGTTCTGGAAGAGGGCTGTGACATCAGGAAGATGAAGCCATGACTTGCAAGTGAATTGGATTTAAGTGAGGAAGGGCACTGCTAGGTCACTGGCCTAATTTCCTCCTCTGGAGCCTTCTGGGTCCAGTGGGGGTCCAGTGGTGAGATAGAGATCAGGATGACTGGAGATGGCCCCATATTGCTGCTCAAGTGTAAAGATGCATGAGGAGTTAAGAGAAGAGAGAAGATAATTTGAAATGGAATAATAGGTGAAGACTTCATGGAAGATGTGGTACCTGAGCTGGATTAAAGTAGAATTTGCTAATGGAAATGAGAAAGTAGAGTATCCCACCCAGGTAGCAGCAAACCATAATATAACACCCTTCACAGGCAAAGGTCCTTATCTGGCAGTGGTATAGTGGTGTGGATACTAGACTTGAAATCAAAACACATAGATTTAAGTCCAGTCTACTAGATCTGTAATTTGACCTGCCTGAGCCTCAGTTTCCTTATGTATAAAATAGGGGTGATAGTTCTTAAGCTACCAATTTCACAAGTTTGCTGTGTAAACTTGTAAATTCATATGTAAATATGAATTATCATTAATTTATTTGAAAACAAAGGTTGTATACTATGCATCAAATGATGGTGGCCAAGAGTCAACAAGCAAAAACAAAAGAATAATCCAAATGAGTGAAAAATCATGTGGAAGTATTAAATTTAGGCACTGCAATCATCTTGTCTCTCACTTAATTCTCATTCTCAACTCTTCATCATTCACTATTCTTAACTTCTTTCCTTTTTAGCAAATCCTCATTTTTTATAATTTCTACAAACTATATTATCATGATAGTGAATTATACTGTTCCCTGGATCCTGTGTTCTACCAGAGGAGATGACAAGGATTTCTGATATTTAACTTGGATCTATGCAGCTGCTATGATTTGAAATAATGATTGTAATAATTATAAACTTAATAATCCTTCCTTATAGCATGTTTCTTAAATTCAACGACTTCTGTAGTGTGGGGAACCTCCTTTCAGGGAAATATTTTTTGCCTAATTTAACAAAATCATATTTTTGAAGATCATAAGATACCAGAATTAAAAGGGGCCTTATTTGTCATGAAGTCCAAAGTCTTCATTTTACAGATGAGGAAGCTGAGGCCCAGTGAGATTAAGTAAATTGCCCAAAACTCCATGGTTTGTTAAAGTCTGGGCCCAGGTCCCACTGATTTCTAGCCTAGGGCTTTTTTTTCTTTTTTCTCTTGTTTCACTACGCTGACCTATCCTGGGTAGTGCTCTCTTAGTCATGCTCTAGGATGTAGATAAATATTTCTAGCAGAAACCAGCTCTGCTTACATGCTTGAATAAGATAAATTGTTCCTCTAGCCATTTGAAATTTAAGACATTTTTACCAGTAAGTAAATCATAATACAAGAATGGAAACAACCAACTTTTTTTCCATCCAACTAGCCCTTACTTTAATCTGATTAATTAATTCATGAATGAAGACTATTTCCTTGTAGGTGGTTTGGAAGTAAAGCATTCAATTAATTCTTGGCCCTGGGAGACATAGTATAGTTTTTGGCTCTCATTCTTTTTGCCTCATTGCTCTCTTCTTAAAAGCCCTGCTTTATCATGTTCCCCTCTTCTTTTTATGTGACTGTGAATTGAAACCGGGCCAGAACATAACCAGTGTGGAAAGTGCTTTTTTTTGTTCATTGGTGACCATTAAAAAGCAAGATCTCTGAATCATAATTAATGCTGAAGGCTACCATCAGAAATATCTCTAAGCATGTCTAACCCGAAGATGGACTTATATGATGCAGCATCAGCCATATACACCATTATTTTTTTAAATACTGAGAACCATAGATTTTCACTTGGTCCTTCAGCATCTTTTCTCTATAACTGCTTATAGACCTAAGTGAAATGTTTAGTCCTCAGTATTTCAGTTTTTCAATGAATCTATGATCTCATCAACATGTGTACTTCCTTCATCAGAGCAAGTTGCACCTTTCAGATTGCAAACCTATGCCTTCTCATTCTACACAATTTTTGCCAATGACTATCCATAGTCTACCACAGAGGATCTGCCCAAAGTGTTAGAGGCCTTCCTCTGTGTCATTTAATATTTTGTGGCTATCTATCAGTGTAGTCCTTGTGTTATCCCTTGCTCTCTACTTTTCCACCCCTCAGCTATATACCTTCAATGGTGTCTTTTACGCCACTTCCCACACACAAAAGACATTATTGGTTATTTGTTGCAGTCAACTTATAACTACTATATGCCTTTCTGATGCCCTTTTGATTCAGATGCTGTTGAAATTGTGGAATTCCATATAGCATCACTGGAAGAACATTTGTGCTAAAAAGATAGGTGGGTACTGGCTAATTAAGAGTGCTGAATAGTTTTTCAAATGCAATCTAGCCTGTTTCTTTCTTCTTCGTGCTCAATTGTAGGCCAATTTCATTGTTCATCTATAGTGCCTGTCTGAGTTATATGTACTGAAGGTTGAACTCAATGATTGTCAATTAAACAACATCATAATCTGTACAATATGTACTCTTCTTCCAATTACTTTTTTGTAAGTGGACAGTGACTTTTTTTCAGGTCATGGGTTTCATTGATGGAGATGTAGTATTGCAGGCCTTCATGCAATCTGCACAATATTATTTGCAAAGAAAAACATTTGGAGAATCTCACTATTTATAGGAAGTCACTCTTCCATTTGGACTTTGTAGAGGACATCCTGGACAACAGTGGTAAATATCGTTTCTCTCTTTCAACTTTCAGTGTTAAAATTGAGAGATAGGACAGCATAATGCAAAAAGAGATTGCATTGGAGTTTGGAGACAGCATGGTACAATGGAAAGTATGCTGGCCTCTGAGACTCACTATTTAAATGACTTTGGACAAGTCATTTAACCCCACTGGACCTTGGACTTTCATCTTTAAAATAAGAGGTTTGAACTAGAAGGCCTATAAGGTCTCTTTCCATTATAAATCTGTTAACCTATGATCCTAGTCAGGAGAGACCTAAGTTCATTTTCTCCCTCTTCTGATTACTGAGTCTATGGTTGTAACCACTGGAAAGTCATTTAACCTATGTGATCCTTAGTTTCCTCCTCTCTAAAATGGGCATAATCAAAAAAATCTCTGGTAACTTTTACCAAGCATTATTGTATGGATCAAATGGAAATAATTTATGTAAAGTACTTTGCAAACCTTTAAGCACTACAGGAAAGGTCAGTGATTATTATCATTTCTGTCAGACTTAAAAGGATCAGGCTATTTTCTAGGGTTAATTGCTTAAAGATGAATATAACAAAATCCCATTAGATGCATAAATAGGTAAAGAAACTGAACCAAAGCTTCCAGACAAATAACAAGGTAAAGGATACATATTGTGCCCAGGTGTCAAAGCTGTATTGGTTCTAGGATATCCTTGGGAATTTCCGGCTAGAATAAAAGAAGCCTAGATTAGAAACTGTGGTGCCATTAGGAATAAGCCAGAGATGGGACTATGAGACACTGGGGTGTTGAAAAGATAAGATAAATAGAAATGGAGAACATGCTTATCTACTAAATACCTGGACATTGTTGGCCAAGTGACCTCACCTTTATGGATTTCAGTTTCTTCAACAGAAAAAGGAGAGAATTAAATTAAATTTTCTCTAAGGTCCCTTTCCATCCCACATTTATATATATTTTTATTTTGTGATATTAAAAATCACTAGAAATAATTTAAAAACCCCTAAACCCCATTGGTAAATAAAATGAATTAATGATGGCACAGAGTGCTCATAAAATTCTAAGTAATTGAGTTTTTCCTTAATTCCTTAGCAAGAAAGCTGGAAAATATCATGTAAATTTTAAATGCCAATTGAATTGGACAATCAAAATGAAAAGGTTTCGTAGCCCCAGGCACCAGTGATCTGCTGTTACTCTGGTCATTCTTAGTCTTTAGGAAATGTGGAGCAGCTTTTGGCAAATAGTCACATGAAATCCAGCACCAAAAAAGCTAAACCTAACACAGAGAAATAAACCATGGTGTTTAATGGCAATTTACAATTTCTAAAATATAGCTATGGACCTAGCTGTTCAAATGTCCCCAGTCTACTAGGAGATGCCTTAACTAGAAGGTAATCGAAGAAGTAGGAGGTATTCAGATAGTTTTTAAAGTCATTCTCTGGTTGAGTTCATATGACTAACACCTAGGAGTGTAAAATAGGTGGAGGAGAGCTCTAGCAGCTATTCCTGGGAAGGAAGCTTTACTCTGATCCTTTTACTTCTGCCCACAGTGTTAATAACACTTCACACTGCACCCACACTGTCAGTTTCATTCCAGCTGGGCCTCCTTCTGATAATCCGTTGTCTCTTAACTTTCTCAGAGAAAGAGTGAAGGAAGGAGGGGCTATTATTGCTAAACAAAAGCTAGTCAGGCAGATGGATGGATGGAGAGATGAATACAAGGATGCATATCCAGATGCCTCTATTAGTGCAAATAATTAATCCCATGAAGAGGTCCCAGTACTTGAATTCACACTACGTATTACTACTGGGTTGGAATCAATTACCATACTTTACAGAATAGAATGTTGAAAAGTGTGAATTCAAATACATGTGACCACATAATTAATTACTCACACTGATTGGGACCTAGCTAAGGACAACAGATTGAAATACTAGCAGATCCAGAGAAAGAAAAGCCAAAGCTTCTCTGTCAATTATTATTATTAAGTTTCACCTACTGGTGTGAAGCTTAAGTTAGAAGTAGCCTGGGAGAATAAAGAGATTCTTAATAGTACCTAGGCCTTTATACATTTAGTTGCCATTCACTAAGAAGCCCAAAGTTGAATTTTTCTGTACTATTTGAGCTCAAAGTATAATTAAGAAATTTATAAATAATGGAATTCCCCTTTGGTACAGTGACCAGTCACTTTAGGGCTTATTCTAAATAATACCCTTTCTTACAATCTGTTCTTAGTCAAATGGCAATTTCTTTTGTACTTTGTTCTTCCCTCTCAATTTCCATGACAGGTCTTGCTTGAAGCAATCTTATTGATTCTTATTAATAAGATTATTCCAGATCATGAGCCTCAAGTTTATTTCCATACTGCAAAAAAAATCCTTAGCTTTTTTCTAAATTGTATTGATGTATCCAGAGCTCCCAGTGCATTTATCCCAACAGCAAAAACTCCCACTCTTATATTTTAAGCCTTCTGTGCTATTACTCTATTCTAAAATTGCAAGGATTGATGACTTCTAACTCACAACTATTAAAAATACTAGTTGTAGCCTGAGGACATATTTTATGAGTTGTTAAAGATTTTCCTTCTTATTTTTAAAAACCAATTTCATTTAAGAAATGCTTTCTTCCTGTTTTATCTTCCACCTTATCCCAATCACCTACTGAAACTTGGGATCAATACGCTATTCTGGGGGATGTTAACTTCTCTTTTCATTTACAAGAAATATTTGGCCAATAGGGGATATTGGATAAATCCTATATCCTTAGCACCTTTCTGAATCAGGTGAAGAGTGTGTGTACATAGAGGTTTGGGAATGAGAAGAGCCATTTTCTTATTTATTGGGGGCATAAAAGACATGGATTAAGTGGATGGGTCACTGACATTTTAACCAAGGTAACCCTGAACTGATCCTGGGATATCTCTACTTGAAGGGCTATGTGAAAGGAATGCACATGACAGTCCCCCAAACCTCACGTCATTTGAAATATGGTTTCCTTACTACTCTTGACATTTACCATGTCAATAATCAATATTCACATCATTTCATTTATCCCACTCATACTAAATTTTCCAGTGTCATCCCTAATCAATTCACAAACAACCTGTATATTGATAGTGGCCTACAGGGACTGTAACCATGACCAAATAAGGCATGGATGATTCCTTAATGCCACATAATGCATCGAAGGGCTAATAGTGGTAATGGTATGTGCCAACATGCATCTTTGTAAAGTCAAGCTGTATTGCTGCATGTAGGGGTTTTTTTTTTTGTTTGTTTGTTTGTTTGTTTTGGAGCCATGAAAGTACCATAGATTGGACTTTTAAGCTTGTGACAAAAATTATTTTCCAATCCCCAGTTTAGTCTTTAGACTGCATCTATTTTGGTGGTCTATGAAATTCTTCAACATATAAGGTCAAGCTCCAAGTCAGGAGCTAACCTCAATTTCATAAAGATGAGTACATGATCTTTCTATAATGTGAGACAGTGTTGTTTCCATAGTTATAACTGGCACTAATAAGCTATAAGGTAAACCACCTAACTTCTCTAGGATTTAGTTTCTTCATTAATTAAATAAGTTGGTGGAGGAGGGGTAGACTAGATGGACTCTAAGGTCATAGTATCATAGAAATGAATCTTTTTTTTTTCTTTTTGGAGGGCATTTGGGGTTAAGTAACTTGCCCAAGGTCACATGGCTAGGTTTTTGTTTGTGTGTGTTAAGTGTCTGAGGCCGGCTCCGAACTTGGGTCCTTCTGACTCCAGGGCCAGTGCTCTACTCATTGCACCACCTAGCCGCCCCACATAGAAATGAATCTTCACTGAATGTGTTAAAAGTGGAACTTTTATCTTTGCTACTGGTGAGATTGAAGCTGGTGCTTCTCTCTTTTTTTTTCTTAGAATGGACCTTTTATTAAAACACCATGTTGGCTGATCAGGCCACTTGGCAGGCTGAGTAGTTACCACCACATATCTCAAATACAGCAATAGTAGTAGCAGCAGGCTGCAACAGCCCTGATCTGGGGCAGAACCTCAGCTTATAAAGGGGGCCAATTGGTCAGTACGTTGAAACTCCCAAGTCTGACCCAGAAGCCAGCCCACTTCTATGCAGGTGAGCTTAAGTGGAAAGGGCAGAGACCCAGTGGGGGAGGGTGGAGCTGACCTGGCAGTCTGCTCATTTCCTTGAGGTGGGGGGTGGGGTGGGGAAAACCAGGCACAACATTACCCACTTCTTTTGTGTGTGTGTCAAACCCTTGACACCTTGGTCGAATCTTACTAGACAGTCAGCTTTGTTCCCAAGGGCTGGTAGTGGGGATCAATTAGCAATTTAACAGTTAATAGGGACTTCCTACAATCAAGGCCATAGTCACAAGAATGGGGGGGCACATTTTTCCATTGGTCCTCTAGTTGAATTTCTCCAGGAAAGAAGCTGTCCCAATAGAGGTCAGGTCAGGATTCTTGGGATAGCTGTCTGCATCTGATGTCGTCTTTTTCAGATTCCAAGGCTCAAGGGATAATCCTTAGATGACTGGAGTTCAAATGTATAATACAAGAGCTCCCAGAAATAAGATTTTACATATAAAGGTCCAGTTTTCTAGCCATGCAAGACTAGGTTCAAACAAATAGTTCAGTTTTCTTAGCCACACAGGGCTAGGCTCAGTTAATACAATGAGGTTTTTTCACAATTTTACAAAATGACATAATTACATTAAGTCAGGTACATGTCACCAAGATAACCACGAAAACTTACATACAAACTATATGAGAATCATAATTAACATACAGTTCCTTGTATTCCAGTGACCTATTTCATTCAAGCAACACTTTTTTTTATTATTAAACAAATGCTTTATTAACTTCTGGTTTACACCATTCATTTCCATCAGATTTTGAGTTACAATTTTTCCCCCATTTTTTCCCTACCCACCACCCCAGAATAGCAGTCCCACTAGATATCCCCTCATCCAATCTGCTCTCTCCCACATCTTCTCCCATACCCCCTTTGACTTTGCCATTAGGGCAAGGTGAATCTCTGAGCCCCAATGCCTGGACATCTTATAAAACATTTAATTTTAAAACTTTGATTTTCAGATCCCTTCCCTTCCTCCCTTGTCTCCCACTCCCTCTGAGAAGATAAGCAATTCAGTATGTGTTGTACACGTATAGCTATGCAAAACACCACCATAGTAGATATATTGTAAAAGATTGCTTATATTTCCCTCCCACCCATCTCACCTCCCACCTGGTCCATTCCCTACTTTGATCCTGTCCCTCTTTGAAAGTGGGTGCTTCCAACCTCCCCTCCCCCGAGAATGCCCTTCCCTCCATCATCCCCCCTCTCATCCCCCTTTCCCCTACTCTCCTGCAGGGTGAGATATCCCATTTAGTATGTATGTGATTCTCTCCTTGAGCCAACTTCAATGAGAATATGATTTTGCCTTTTTGCCTTCCTGTTCTTCCCCTCCCCTGCAACTACTTCCCCTTTCCTCATCTACATGAGATAGTTTACCCTACCCTGTCTCTCCCCATCTCCTCTTGCCACTTTCCTCTCTCACCTCTTAACTTCACCCCTTAAGTATCATCCCTTCCCATCAAATTCAGCCTGTGTCCTCTATCCATGTATATCTGTAAACATATGCCCATATACCCTTCTTCAACTATTTTCATAATGAGAAAGGTTTCATCAGACAAAGTTATTGTTTTTCCACGTAGGAATGTAAATAGTTCAACTTTGATGAGTTCCTTTTGATTTCTTTTCCTTGATTACCTTCTCAAGCATCTCTTGCTTCTTGTGTCTGAATGTCAAATTTTCTATTCAACTCTGGTTTTTTCCTCAAGAATGCTTGAAAGTCCTCTATTCCACTGAATGACCATATTTTCCCCTGAAACAAGATACTCAGTTTTGCTGGGTAGGTGACCCTTGGCTTCAATCCCAGCTCTTTTGCCCTCTGGAATATCATATTCTATGCCCTTCAATCCCTCAGTGTAGAAGCTGCCAAGTCCTGGGCTATTCTTATTGTGTTTCCACAATATTGAAATTCTTCCTGACTGCTTGTAGTATTTTCTCCTTGATCTGGCAGTTCTGGAACCTGGCTATAATATTCCTAGGAGTTTTCTTTTTGGGATCTTTTTCAGGAGGTGATTGGTGGATTCTTTCAACCTCTATTTTGCCCTCTCGGTCTAAAACATCAGGGCAATTTTCCTTGAGAATTTCTTGGAGGTTGATTTCTAGGTTCTTTCTTTGATCATGGCTTTCAGGTAGTCCAATAATTTTTAAATTATCTCTCCTGGATCTATTTTCCAGGTCAGTGGTTTTTCCCATGAGATATTTCACATTGCTTTCTATTCTTTCATTTGTTTGGATCTGTTTAACAGTATCTTGATTTCTCATAAAGTCACTAGCTTCCATTTGCTCCAGTCTAACTCTGAAGGAATGAATCTCCTCAGTGAGCTTTTGAGATTCTTTTCCCATTGGGCAAATTTGACTCCTCATTACCTTTTTGAGCCTTTTTTGCCACTTGAGTTAGTCTGTTTTTTAAGGTGTTATTTTCCTCAGTCAGGCTGTTGACTGTCATTTCATACTTTTCTTGCATCTTTCTCATTTCTCTTCCCAATTTTCCCTCCACTTCTCTTATCTGCTTCTTAAGGTCCTCTATGGCCTGTAACCAGCTCTTATTTTCATTTGGGACTTTTGTGCAGGAGTTCTGACCTCCCAGTCCTCCTCCTGTTCCATGCTTAGATCCTCTTTGCCCCCAAAATAGGAGTCTAATGTTGAATTTTTCTCTTTATTTTGTTTCCTTTGCCTAGGCATATTGCCAGTCAATTATTTGACTTTTGGGCTTGTTGCCACAGTAGGACTCTGCCACCAGCCAGGGTAGCTTCCATCCCAAATGCTAGGGTTTTCTCAGCTGCCAGAAGTATTAGTTGGGTGCCCTCTCTGAAGCCTCCACAGGATCTGGCAAGCTGGTTACACACTCCAAGACCACCCCCCCCAAACCACAATCCAGATGCAAGAAGGTTAAGGCAAGAGCAATCCCCCCCCCAGACTGATTGCTGTGTCCCCCCACAGTCCAAAGGCCAGGAGCTTAAGCTGCCTTGTGACTGCAGCTGTGCTGAAGTGCCTCAGCAGCTTCTCGCCACCAGGGAAAGAAGCAGACATGCTCCCAAGTACTGGTCCCAAAGTCCATAGGGCACTGACCTCTCACTTTGTCCCTGGCATCTATGTGTTGATAATTCTGGAATTGCCACAGCTGCTAGTGTTCTGGGTCCCTCCAGCCTGCTGCACATCCAGCAGCCCTGGGGCTAAAACCTCTGGCTCATGTGGGCCTGGACTGGGCTCCCAGAGTGCTGTACTGGCCACTCCCTGCAGGGCTGCCAGGCTGTCCTCAGCAGGAGGTTAGCTTCTCTGTGTCATTTTGTGGGTTCTGTAGCTCCAGTGTTTTTTCAGAGTCCCCATTGATATATATGTTGGAAGTTGTGTGGGCTGGAGTGCTGCAGAAGTGTTGTTTCTACTCTGCCATCTTGACTCTGCCCCCCGGTTTTGTTTTTTTAAATAGCTGTAATACTATTCCTACTTCAAAAATGTTTCTTAAGTTCACTTAGCTAAATAGACTTTTAGAAACGCAATGCAGTCTCAGAAAGATAGCAACAAAATAACAATGAATATCAAATGACATCAAATTACTTTTTTCAATTGACATCAGTTGACCTTATCAATCCTGGCATGGATTCAAAATTAGAGAGATACTAACATAGGCCAGTCATTATGTGTATATGTATGTGTATATATATATATATATATATATATATATATATATATATTTATTTATATATTTATTTATTTATTTATTTGCTTTTTGGAGGGCAATTGGGGTTAAGTAACTTGCCCAAGATCACATGGCTAGGTTTTTGTTTGTGTGTGCGTTAAGTGTCTGAGGCCGGATCTGAACTCAGGTCCTTCTGACTCCAGGGCCGACGCTTTATTCACTGTGCCACCTGGCCGCCCCAAGTCATTATATTTTACAATCACTATGCAATTCTGATTACAAATGCTATTAATTTTCCTTTTACAAATTCAAGGAACAAGTCAAGCTGAGACAGCAAAAAACTTTTTTGTTTTTCTTTAAGCAATCCCAATATCTTATTTCCAATTTCTTAATGATTAATTCTTAGAATTTACCAGGACTATAAAGAAATTGTAAATTTCCCAAATTAAAAAATTCAAAATATTACAACAACAGGGAGAATTTTGGTGGACCTTTTGAAAGTGAGCTTTGAATCTGCCAATCTCAAAGCTTAATTGGCTTTAATTGGTCAGGCAGGAGATCTAGCCTGCCTCTTTTTTAGCTGGTGTATCTCTTGAGCTCAGGAAACTGTATTGAACAATATGGACTGGGTGTCCACATTAAATTCAGCATTAATCAGGTGGACCCCCTGATAATAGGTAGCCACCAGGCTGCCTAAGGAGAGGTAAAAGAGACCAGTTCAGAAAATGGAACAGGTCAAAGTATAGTAGCTTTGTGACAGTAGTCAAGTTAAAACATTTCAGAACTCCAGACAAATCTGTATGAATGACTATAAATTATAGAATTATGAATATGGATTGGTGGAAGAAGTGTCCACACTGAGAGGTCTACCTACCAGTTAAATAACATGACCTCTCCCATTGGGAAAAAGGTAGCTTAGCTCAACTGAGAGAACCCTAGATTTCACCCAAGGAGAAAGACTTGACTGGGGTTACTTTTCTCTCCTTGGCTAAAACTCTTTGCAGTCCCTTACAAAGATCAGCTGGGGCAAATCCAAAACCTGTAACTATAAAGTATAAACACAACATCAGCACTTTAAAACAACAAGGATAATTTCCTGGAGTCCCAGGTTACTAATCTTTGGTACCATTAAAATGAAATAATGTATATTGACAGCACATGCAAGTAGACGTGGTAATTTAGAGAGGATCACCTGAGAAGATATTACAATGACAACATGCCTGAAACTATGTATAGGACACACCACATGCCGATTTCCAAAGTACATGCATATTCTTAGTAACATAGCAATCAATCAAAAACAACAATAAGCATAGCTTAACAAACAGCAAAACTATCTAGTTCCAGCAATAACACTACCAACAAGCCTATATATAAATAAAACTATAAACAATGGTGTATGCACAAAGCAATTAATAGACATTGCTATAGCATAAATATAACACAAAGCATTCAACATAATATAACAGCAAAAATTTTAAAAACAATCATACTTAAACATGTAGTAATTTACATATACAGTAAAAACTAGGCAGCTACATGCAAGGCATATTTCACATGAGCAATATCTAGTAGTCACTTAAATACATATATAATTATGTCTTTAGATTTCCTAGAGAGTCACAACTTGGCTTAGTGACTGATTTAATAGGCTTAGTTCTCCTGTCATGTCAGATTTCTAAGCTTCTATACCAGAACTAATAGTTGGATCATTATAGGACCATTATAGACTTATGTATGTATACCTGGGCTGGCAGCCATATCAGGTTGGTTGTCAGTATGTTCAAATCCCAAGGGTTGGATCTGTACCTGAAGAGTTTCCATAATAGTTTTGTGCAGGAAAAGGGTTCTCTCTGGTTCCAGTTCTCCTGTCTTGTAAAACTACACACAACTTATTTTTCACTGGATATAGCATTTTGAGTGTTCCATACCTGGGTCAGAAAGTCTTTGTACAGTTGGTGGACAGTTTCTTTTTCTGAGTCTTTTCCTATGTGAGCATCTATCATTGCCCTCCACCTGCTCATTTGAAAGTCTACTTAATGTTCCTATGAGCAAAAGGTGGTTGCAGTGAATAGTCCTGATAGGACACCCTCATTCTCTGAAGCTATTTTGTTAACATATAAGTTGCCTAGTAAAATTCAGCTGAACAGATGAAATTACTCTTTTCCTTGCCTTCCTCAGTCATAGTAATCTAATAATATCCAGTACACAAGTCGAAGACTTGTTATTAAACAAGATAGATGCTATTGTTAAGTATATCACCTATTGCTCCAAGTTTGGTATCATATACACATTTGATAGCTGTCTTTTATGTTACTGCCCATCATTGATAAATATGTTAAATGGAATAGGTCCAAGAACAGAGCTCTGAAATATATTAACAAAGACCTTCCTCCAGATTGACAGAAGTCCACTAATTAACATTCTATAAACAAGATTATTCAAACAGATACAAATCTACCTAATTGCACTTATCTCCAGTTAATACTTCTTTGTATTTTCCAGAATGATATATGAATATTTTTATCATATTTTTTATTTTTATTAAGATGCCAGTCTAGTACTATCATCATAAGAAGAGAAAATGACATAAGTTTGTTATGACTTATTCTTAGTGAACCCGTGTCATCTCATAATGATTATCTCTTTCTTTTCTAATTATTCAAAGATCTGTTTAACAAACCATTAGAGAACTTTTCCTGGAATTAATATTGAGCTTATTAGTCTATGCTTATGTCTGTCTAATGGCATTTCTCCAAATCTCTATTTTCCAAATATTACTTTTAATAGTTCTGTAATCACATCTATACATTTTCAGAAGGCTACAAGAAGTTGACCAGTACTGAGAAACTAGAGAGCAAGCCAAAAAAAAGTTCCAAGGAGCTCTGAATATTTATTCTGAAGAAGAAAAGTTTACTAGTGATTGGAATGGCATTCTAATGTATTTGGAAAGCTGATGGGTAAAAAAAAAATAGGTTATACCTATTCTTATGGAGGATTTTCCACAAAATTAGAGACAAGAATAGACTGGACTACCTTTGAAGGCGGTGGATTCACCTTTGCTGGATGTCTTCAACATAGAGAACAACTTGTTAGCAGTGTTGTAGAGAGTCAGGTATGGTTTGGGGTAGGTGACTGACCTCTGAGGTGCCTTCTAACTCTTTTTTTTTTTTTTACTTTTTGGAGGGCAATTGGGGTTAAGTTACTTGCCCAAGGTCACATGGCTAGTTTTTTGTGTTAAGTCTCTGAAGCCTGATCAGAACCCAGGTCCTCCTGACTCCATTCACTGCGCCACCTAGCTGCCCTGTCCTTCTAACTCTTATTCTGTGATTTCAGATTGGTGTAGAGATATGTAGTCATTTAATGCACAAAGATGTTCTTTTGCTATCTTCTCACCCACATTTAGTTTTCATTCCTGTTTAATCATTCTCATTCTGCGCATTGCATTTTGAACATTATTCTCCAGGTAAGAAAAGACAGGAGCAAAATAGGAGTTGAAAGCAATCATAGGATTTAGGGCTTTTAAAGAGACCTTAGGGTCTATCATTTTCTTTATCTAGGTGAGTAATCTGAGGCCCGGGGGCAGGGCTGTTGGAAGGGGTGGGGATTGTTAATGTGTTTCCCAAGGTCACACAGAGCCAGTATTCAAACCCAGATTCTCTACTTTGTGATGCTACTTTCTCCCTACTCTTTTCTAACATTATCCCAGTTACTCTAAAGAGTGGCCTTATTCTGTCTTTTTCCCTTTAAAAGTGTCTACTTTATACACCTTTTAAAAATATGAGTTAATCACAGACCTATATCACTTTCTTCATAGGTTTCCCCTTCATCAAAACCATTGGTGATTGTATTGACTTTTAAAAATAGTTTTTATTCCTCTTTAGATATTTTCTTTTTCAGAATCTTTGGCCATGACATTTCATCTTTGTTTCTTTCTGAATTTTTGGAAATTTTATTTTGCAAAATCAAGGGTCCATGAAAAATATATCATGTTTCCTTCCTCAAATATTATGAACTCTAAGATGATTTGATCACTGTTTTGAGGGTTCCTGTTATTTCCATGTCACTAACAAGTTTTATCCTTGTTTCTGAGTAGTAAATACCATGTACAAGTTCTTGTCCTTTTAACCTCTACTTTTTGAGACATAAAAACATTAGGAAGGAAAGTTTCCAGGTGTTTCACATTTAGTACACTGTGATTTCTGGCAGCTGTCCATTTAATTGAAGTTTTCCATTACTAGTCACTCATTTAAATTCCAGTTTTGTACTCTGTATCATTGTCCATTTCCACTGTTTCTTTGGCTGATTTGTAGTATACTCCCAGTGATATAACTTCTTTTTTCTTCTTTTATTATGCTTCAAAAACTATCCCACATTTTCCTTATTCAGTGTCATGAATTGTATCACAGGTGTAGCTGTTTAAGGCATACAGTTTTACTTCACCCATTCTTCTATAAGAAATATTTCTTTCTACTGCATTTCTGTCTGAACCATGATTCAGTAAATGACAAAATCAGCCAAAGAAGGTGTCTTCTACCTGGGATTTTCAGCTGAACCTTCTGGAATGAAAAGACCTAAGTTTCTAGAAAACATTTTGAGTTTGGATAGCACATTATTTCCCACCCTCACTGATCTTTGTCGAATTGTCTTCACTTTGATCTCTGACTGACAATTGATTTTTTGTCTTAGCTTCTGTGGGATGTTGTTGTTACACTGCTTTCTGGGAAACAGGCCAGACAAACCTTTCAATTATGTATCCTTTTTTTTTCTCCAATTTTTTTCACTATAGAAGTATCTCCTTTTTTTTCCCACTATAGAAGTATCTTTCTTCTGCACACCCCCCCCCCCCAACCCCCGGCCCCAACCAATAATATTCATAATACTGGTATATCTCAGCACAAACGGCATATGATTACATCCAGCCATGACTATCTTCCTACTAAGTTTTAGCGACATCTTGGTATATGATAGTATTTGCCACTTGTGCTAGCATTATAGTTCACATTGTTAAAATTTTAAATATTTTATTTCCCCGATTACATGTAAAAACAATTTTTAACATTTGTTTTATAAAATTTTGAGTTCCAATGTCTATCCCTCCCTCCTTCTCCCCCCTTATTGACCAGACAAGTAATTTGATTTACACATATAGTCATGTAAAACATATTTCAATATTAGTCATATTATAGCAGAAAACATAACACTCTCATGATTTTTTTCTATATCATGATATTTGTACTTTCATAGAATCCAATTTTAGAAAGCAATATAGCACAGTAGAAAAAGGACCAGCTTTTCAGTGAAGTCATATTTGGATTCCAGTCCTGCCTCTGACATGTACTAGATATGTGACCATGAGTGATTCACTCAACTCCAGGCAATGCTACATGGCTATAATTTATAGACAAGTTGCTTATCTGCATTGATGGAGAGAGTTTACATACTGGCAATTCTCTACACCAATGATATTACAGTTTCTGACAAAAATAGTATACATTTTCAACTATTAATCCTAACTTTGTTCTTCCTCTCTCATCCTTAAATTTCAGTTTATGTGAAAAGCAAGGATCAGTGAGCAGCTAGCAAACTTTTATCTTTTGTAGACAACATATCCTTGGTCACTCATATGCACCTAATGATATTTTTCAAAGATGACAAGATGAATGATAAATATTCAGTCCCTTAAGAATAAACAGCAATCAGAGAATCAACTAATGAATTTAATATTATGATCAGAAGCTGAATGGGACCTTAAAGTTCAACACCATCATTTTAAAGATAAGGAAATTTAATCACTGAGAAGTTAAGAAGCTTGCCTAGCTCCTGCAGATCATTTAGAGGCAGAGCCAGAACACAGGATCTCTGGCTCCAACTCCAGTCTACTTTCCACTATATCACATATAAATTCTAGAAGGATATGAGTTTTTAGTAATGGATATTAATGTACATCAGTATGTCAAACTTAACTGCCTTCAGCAAGCATATATAGGACTTTGCATGCAATATCCTATAATCTCTGCCTTTGAATTATAAAATGTTATGATATTTGTATGAGCTACTTTCCATAAAGATGGCCTGACTATGGGGTGAGGAGCAAGTAGCCAAATCAAGTGAAAGCCAAGTACAAGTTGTATTTAAAAAGAATTGCTCTCGGGGTGGCTAGGTGGCACAGTGAGTAGGGCAGCTAGGTGGCGCAGTGAGTAGGGTGGCTAGGTGGCGCAGTGAGTAGAGCGCCAGCCCTGGAGTCAGAAGGACCTGAGTTCGGATCCAGTCTCAGACACTTAACAAACACAAACAAAAACCTAGCTGTGTGACCTTGGGCAAGTTATTTAACCCCAATTGCCCTCCAAAAAAGCAAAAAAAAAAAAAAGAATTGCTCTCAAAATTCTAATTAATTATTTAAAACAGGTAAACATATTTCAAATGAGATCATAGAATTTAGAGTTGGAAGAAACTTTAACAAGCAACTATTCAACCTCCTTCATTTCATGGAGAATGAAACTGAAGAGTGGAATGACCAAGTGACCTTCCCCAACTCACATAGATTCACTGGGATTTTTAAGCGAGGTTCTTTAACTCCAAGTCTGTTGTTCATTGCACTATATCACAACAATTTAACAAATATTGCATTCATGTAAGTTTCATATATTTTTTCATATTAGTTTAGTAGTATCTTTTCAATTTTTCTATATTATATAATAAAACATAATGGTTGAAAAATGTATCACTGGTTTTAAATATGGACTAGACTCTTTGTCCTCATTTGAACTTTAAATTGTAAGTGGTGAGATGGAAATTTGATGGGAAAGTGATATTGAGATAATGATAAAGTAGGAAATAGAATTTTGGACGCCATTCAGTCACTAAATAAAAGTAAGGAAAGTTTCATCTGTACCTTTAAAGTTCAAATAGGTTTGAAAATCAAAATAACAGAATAAAAGGGGGAAGCTTAAATGATTAAGAGATGTGTCAGAAACAGAGAACACTAACTTTTAGAAAACAGAAAAAGGAAATGATGTATTATTTTCTTGCTTTTAATAGCCATATTTGTCAATGACTCAGGCTGATTTCTCTGAAACTCTTGTGCATATGGATTATATGATCTTATTCATTTATATAGTATGTTTAAAAGAAATCATGAATTTGAAGAGAGAGCAAAATTAATTCCTTTATGGAAAATAGAGAAGATTCATAGTCTATAATGTCCAGGGTGTCACATCAGCTAGAAAAAAGAGAGTGACAGAAAAGCATTGAATTGTTGAAAATTATATTAAAATATTAGGATCCTATAGACCAAAGGTCTAAAAATCAGGAATGGTCTAGTGCTAAATTATTTTTTATCATTAGTAGAATCAATGTCAGAAATTTTTATAGCATCTACTATGTGTTTGGCATATGCTTGATAGTTAGATGTTTAGATTAACCAAAACACAAATGTTCCTTGCCTTCATGTAATTTACATTCTAAGCCAAACACAGTGACAAGGACATAGAAAACACAGCAATAAGAAAAATAGAGAAGCAAAACAGACTTGCATACAGTAGGACTATAGTGCATTACTGTTTATTCAAAGCCCTTGAAAATAGGAACGAAGATTCTTTTTGAAATTTTGTTTTTGTATTTTGAAGGGGGGGAGGGGGGAAACATTTCCATAAACAAAGCAGAAGAAAAGAGATTTCTGCATGAAATGGTAAATCTCTATATACAGTTTGCTTTCATAAAAAATGTATAATAAATTCAGCATGTTACTTTCAAAATGGTTCTAATTGTGTTTCTTCTGAACTTCCTTACCTTTTCTCTATGCATTTTTAATTGCTTCAACAATCCTCTTTTCTTTCTTTTTATCTTTTGGCACCACTATTGCTAACTTCCTTCTCCTCTCTAAATCTCAGCCCAATTGAAATAAAAAGTAAAGAAAACCCTCATAACCAAGCAAAACAAAACAAAATCATAACAGACCTAGGAACAACGTATTGGATAATTTCAATGAAAAGCAAATCAATGAAAATTACAATTATCTTTTGGAATTAAAAAAATATCCATGTCACTTTTCATTTTCTCTCCTGGTTTTGATGAAGAAAATATTTTCCTGGGAGGTTCATGAACACAAGATTCATGTGTTGTTTTGATTGTTGTCATTGGATAATTTTGTATTCCATATTCAGTCTATCTTTCAATGTCCAAGGTAGCATTGTAGAGCCAAAATAGTAACTCAGGAAAGTTCTGGGAAAATACAGAAATGTAAAGAGATGAAGATGAGCAAATGTGCATACAGTTCAACTTATCTAATCTACTGTTTTAAAATTATTGGTTGGTGCTATGTTACCTCTAATAACAAAGATGTCTTACTGGTGTAGGTAAGATAAAATTAGTAATTGGGAAACAGGTTTTAATTTTAAAGTCTTTGGTAATGTTACTAATCAGAAGTGTGACTTAAAAAAGAGCACTGAACAATACTCTGTTGACTTCAATTTTTTCCGTAACTCAAATGGCGATAATATCTGCTCCACAAGAACTCACTTTGACAGAAACAATTGGGAAAACTAGAAAACGGCCTGGCAGAAAATAGACATAGACCAATATCTCACATTATAAATGGGTACATGATTCAGACATGAAAGGGTGATGTCATAAGCTCACTAGGGAAGAAGAGAAAACATGACTTGTCAGATCTATGGATCAAGGAAGAGTTAATGAACAAACAAGAGATGAGAATCATGGGAGGTAAATAGATCATTCTGATTACATGATTTTTTTTTTGCACAGACAAAACCAGTGCAGCCAAAATGAGAAAGGAAATCAGGAAATGAGGGGAAATTTTTTTTACAGCAAATTTCTCTGATAAAGGCCTCATTTCTTAAATACATAAGGAAATAAGTCAAATTTAAAAAAATAACAGCCATTTACCAATTGATAAATGGTTAAAGGATATGAAAATTTTCAGAAAAAAAGTTCTCAATAGTCACATGAAAAATATTCTAAATTACTCTTAGTCAGAGAAACACAAATTAAAACAATTCTGAAGTACCACTTCACAACTATGAGAGTGCTAACATGACAGAAAAGGAAAATAATAAATGCTGTAAGAATGTGGAAAAATAGGTACCCTAATGCACCAGTGGTGGAGTTATAAACTGGTCCAACCTTTTGGCTCAACAATTTGGAACTATGTGCAAAGAGCTATAAAACTGTGCATACCCTTTGCCCCAGTAATATTGCTACTTTGTCTGTTTTCCAAAGAAATCAAAGAAAAGGGAAAAGGACTTATATGTGCAAAAATATTTACAGCAGCTCTCTTTTTTGTGGTAACAAAAAAATTGGAAACTGAGGGAGTATCCATTGATTGGGAAATACCTGAACAAGTTGTGATATATCAAGGTGATAGAATATTATTGTGCTGCAAGAAATAATGCAGGGAATGATTTCAGAAAAAAAATCTTAAAACTTACATGAATTGATGCAGAGTGAAGTGAGCAGACCCAAGAGAACAGTGTGCACAGTTACAGCATTATTATAAAGGTAATCAACTATGAAAAGTCTTATCTACTCTGATCTACATCTCCAAAAACTTATGATGAAAAATGCTGTCCACATCCAAAGAGAGAACTGATGAAGTCTGAGTGCAGATTAAAGCATATTTTCCCATTATCTTTATTTTTCTTGTTTTTTTATGTAATGTGACATAGATAGAAATATGTTTTTATGTCATTTCACATTTATAATAATGTTTCTTACCTTCTCAATAGTAGGAGCTGAAGGGAGAGAATTTGGAACCCACAATTTAAAAAAATGAATGTTAAACAATTGTAGCAGCAAGCACCCCAATATCCCCAGGGTGACTGCCAACACAGGTTCTTAGATCTGCTTTTCAAAAGGAAAGCAACTCAAAATGGGTTAACAAGCTTACTTTAATCAAACAAACACACATTACCTAGTTCAGGGGAAAAGGGTCAGCACCCCAAACTTCAGAGTTACAGACCTTACAGATCAAACAAGACAGGCTTCCAAACTGTCCCACCATTATATCAATACCAAATCACAGTTACCAGAGAGGGAAGCATCAACATCTGGGTTTTCAAAGCCGGGGGGCTCTCAACAATGGCTTCCCAGAGTCTCATCTGGTCAAATCACACAACACTTCTCAAAGTGAGCCCCAAAGCAAAGCCTCTCCTCAGGGCTTACATAGCCTTCTCTTGGCTCAGAGAATGTAACAACCTCCTTGACCCACTGCCCAATCACAAAGTATCAAGGTGTGGGCTTCCCTGAAAAACAAGCCTCCCACCACAGGCTCCAGGTGCACTTAAGCTAGGGGCAGGGAAGATCTTTAAATCTGCATTTCCATTACAACAATAAATAAACATAAAAAGCAAAAAAACCAGCATCAGCCCCAACTACAATATAGTGCTATTAAAAGGGTCAAGAAACTTTATTTACTGGGGCAGCGAGGTGTCACAGTAAATAGAGCACCAGCCCTGGAGTCAGGAGGACATGAGTTCAAATCTGGCCTCAGACACTTGACACAATTACTGGCCGTGTGACTTTGGGCAAGTCACTTAATCGCAATTGCCCTCCAAAAAGCAAAAAAAAAAAGAAACTTTATGTGAAAATGTTTTGAAAATTGTGGTATATAATACAAATATAAGCTATTACTATGATTATTAAAGAATGACAAATAGAAAGACTAGGAGAAAGAAGATCTGAGTTCTTGTCCTGCCACTACTATATTCTGCCACCTTAGGTAAGTCACTTAATCTTCCTAAATTTAAGTTTATTCATTTATAAAATGTGGAATTTGGACTGGTTGATCAATAAGTTTCTGTCTACCCCTAAGGATCTATGGATTTTAAAATGTGTTATGGTTTTCTTGGTGGCAATGAGAAAACAACTTTAGGAATGAAATACAATAACTTTGGAGAATTTCCATATATCTAATTTAGCTAGACAACACATCTGCATAGAATTCATTCTAAATGTTACAAATATGAAGCATAGTAGTTTATTATATGGGTTTAGTTTTCCTTTATAGGCGGAGCCTGGTGTTCAGCACCTTGGACAGAGTTGGTCTACAATCAGTTTGACTGATTTTTTACTTACCTCAGCAAGAATGTTATTATGAGATCATCTAGGTTATTTGCCCAAGTTCTCCCTGATGTTTCCCAATTTCTGGTCAGAATTATAATCTTAAATAATAGCAGTGCCTTGTTTATAATAGGCACTTAACAAAAGGTTTTTTTTTTAATTATGTAAACTAGAAATAAATTTGTCATTTTTTTCCTAAAAAATATAAAAGTTTCATAATTTCTTTTGGTAATATGATTGTGTATTTGATAGTACTCCATAGGGATGCAAAGTATGGCAATGATAATTCACCTCTAATAGAAAATATATAATATGATACCATTCTTGAGTAGTATTTAATTTTAAATATGCATTAGTATTAAATAACTTAGGTTTGTTTCCATTGGGCTAGATTATCTCAATAATCCACTTCTAGATCTATAATTCTAGTTATCCATGAATTAATTACTCATTTTTTGTCTTGAATTCTAATAGATATTTCTCAATAGCTCTGTTAGCTGTCTAAAATAGACTCTGAAATAATGAATGCTATGTTACCTCTTTCCCCCACTTCTCTAATAATAAAAGGGTCTATTTGACATAATATAAAATATAGTAGACCAAGAATCACGATGCCTAAGTTATAGATTTGCTTGTAACACTAACTATCTTTTGTCATCTTTTGTCTTTGGCGGCCTTAGATACATTATATGTAAAAGAAAGGGCCTGGATTATCAGCCAATCCATAAATATTTCTTGAAAGCTTGCTATGTGCCAGGCACTGTACTAAGCACTGGAGTACTTGGTTTTAAGATCCCATCTGACTCTAACCTTTTTAAATTATCCAGTATCTATGAAAATTTTAAATAACTCAGCACCAAATAAGGAATTGGTGTGCTCTTTTGTAAATTGAAAGTATCTCGTGAGATCTACTCATATTTTTTCTGCCATATTGCATATAAAATTGCCAGTGAATACTTTAAGGTTTTGGTGACATTATAAACTTTTTTTCAGTATACTTTTAGATATTATGTACACATGTCTCCTTAACTTGAATATTCCCCTGGTCTTTCGTTGTCATATGGAGGTAACCCTTCATTGTGTCCTGTAGGTAACCCTTACTCTGACTTCAGAGTGCAAGTTCTGGAAGATTAGCTACTTAGTAATAGTTTTTTTCAGCCACAGTTAACTTAAGAAAACATTTATTAAGGTTAGAGAGGTTGTGTTCTCCATTGGTGAATGGAATCACCATATCAATGAGATTATTGGGTTCTAAAACTATCAAATTATATCAATCAATCAATCAATATTCCATTTAAGTGCCTACAATGTACTAGGCAAGAGAGAGTCAACATATGGATAAAAAGTTATATACAAAATAAGTACAAGATAATTGGAGTTGGGGAAGGATGATATTGAGCAACTGGGAAAGGGAGATCAGGATAGACTTCATGTAGGACATGACTCAGGCTGGACTCTGATGGAAATTAGGGATCCTAAAAGGTGGAATGAGGAAAGAATGATTTCCAGGCATGGAGAATAGTAAGTTCAAAAGCAAAGAGATAGGAGATGGAATATGATAGGTAAGGTAAGAAAAGGGCAGGGGTAGGGTGGGAGTGGGAGGCTGATTTGTTTGTACCATGGCATGTATGAAGAAGACTAATATATAAAAAGTCTGGAAAAGTATAATGTACATGTGTACTCACTCCCCAAAGTAAATAATTATTGGATTTCTGTTTTTTAAAATACAAACATATATATTTGAACTCCCTACTCAGAATTCCCTTTTAACCTCCAGGTAGTTCTAGGCAGAATAATATGTCATCTCTCTTAGTCAGATGCTAATTAGGCCCTTCTCCCCACTAGCCAGAAGATGGCGATAGCATGTAAGGTGCCGACTCAATTTTTTTTTTTTTTTAACACGCTGATTCCTAATAGCCGGCGGCTCCCATAGAGTGAGTGTCAGAACAGGAAGCTGAGGCAGAAGCAGGGACGATGCTGCAGAGGCCCCTTTGTTATTTTCCCCCTCCAGTGAGCCCAGAATGAATGTAAGCTTTTAGCAGCTCCTCTGCTCAGACATCTCAACAGCTGCATTGGAAAGGTGATAACCTTCCTTCCACCCACCTATGGATCCTGGCCTTCCTTGTGCTGAGACTTACGATTCTCTTCCAGGTAAGCCACCATCATTTAAAAAAAAATTTAGCCGGTCTCTAATTCCTATTTATGTACCTATTCATTCTTCATAAGATGCCATTCCTGCATTTTCCCTTGAGGCAGGAGCACCATGGTGGCTGGTCTTCATAGCATTATAAAATATATATATTGGCTCTGAATTTGATATCTTGGCTTTTAATCTTTCACTTGTTTTACAGTTTTAAGAGGCCATCTGTGGCCATATTTGTTTGCCTTCTGGAGATAATACATTAAAAAAAAAACCAAACTGGTAAATTAAATGAGGCAGTCTTTCTCACAAATGGAGTGTCCCTGGAGGTTGTAGAGCAGGAGGGAGCTGGTGAACATGGCAGTGAGGCTGCCGAAAGTGAGTGTTGCACGGGGGTGCAGCTTCTCTCCACCATCTTCAAGGCACATGGGGGGGATCACACAGGCCAGAGGGCTTAAAAAGAAATTCTAGGCATATTGGCGTTGTGCTGTGTATTGTTTGTTTGTTTCTTGAAAAACGAGTCATTTTCACCCTGGAGATGGATGAATTCCGTAAGGGTTTAAAAAAAAAAAAACAACACAATCTGGGGGATGATACAGCAGAAGCTGCCTCCCGGGGTGGTTGTAAGGATTAAATGAATGTAATTTATGCATGAAACCATCAAATATCATGGAAATGCTCAGTCCTTTCTGTGGTTCTAAGTGGCTTGTGGTGTTAGGGCTCTGTCCTTTTAAAACGTTGAGATTGAATAAGGTGCATCACATTTTGACATTCTTTTTTGGTCACATGATATTAGCTGTGCTAAAGAGCAGAATGACTCAGTAGGTGGCGATTGCATACAACGCCCTGACTTCTCTTCATCTGGGTTTTTTGCTTTGGAAAATATGTCAGCTACGAAAAAGATGGGCAGAAGGCGATGTAGAGATGATGTGTTTCAAAGCAATCAGCTAAGGATTTCATTAGATAAAAGGTGGATGTTAAAAATATTTTAAATCATGTTATTAGGTTTTTGGAGAGGTCTCACTGCCTTATAAAGGGAAGAGGGGGGAGGGGTAATAGAGGAGAATCAGAACATTTCTAACTCAGGCATCCCCTCTCTGTTCTTAATGGGTCAGTGGTTACCAGATTTTTAAGGGAATGAATGAATTTTAAAGTGTAATACTAGGCCCACTCAGAAAAAGATTGTTTTTTAAACTGAAAAATAAGACTTATATATATATATATATATGTATATATGGCAGTTTATAGTATCACAGAATTTGAAAGTAGAGAGACATCTGAAACCATTGAGTCCACATCTTCATTTTACGAATGAGCAATCTGAGGCCCAAAGAGAGATGTGACCTGCCTAAAATCACATACCTACCTAGTGGCAAGGCCGAGTCTGAAATCTTGCTTACTTTTTGTTCAGTTACATTCAACACATGTCTGTCTTGAATGCCTGTCTGGAGGTGTGTACTTAGTGGCAAATGTCAATGTTCATTTATTTAGCATATTTTCCTGCTCTTATGTATAGTGCATTCCTGTTGAATTCTTTGTCAGTGGTCCTTAAAAAAACTTGGATTTGACTCTTGGCCCTGCCATTTAGCAACTGTGTAACTCTGGGTAAGTCATATAATCTCTGTGTGCATCAGTTACTTCATCTTTAAATTGGGAAAAATATTTACATTAAGTGTTTCACAGGGTTGTTGAGAGGGTCAGATAAGATAGTGAATATATAAGGGGATGATGTTGCCTATATAGATTATGTATATCTTCATGCAGGTTGTCTAAATACAACTTACAGGGAGGAATGAATGTATCTCTGGTATGTTGCTCATCCTCTCTTTAAGGGAAACTTTGTTGTCTTGCCTAGAAGGGGAGCAGGAAGAGGAGAAGAAGGCTGGCTGGCTATGCTGTTATAGTTGGAGAGAGGGTGGGATACCAGATTAGAATTAGACCTATATGCTCCCCTAAAAATTATCCCCCTCATCAGGGAGACTGATTTTTCCTTAGATGCAACTACTTAAATTTAAATCTCTGAAGGTTTAACCCATTTCCATTGAATGCTGTTTATACAAAAGACTATGAGGAATAGTGAGTAAACCCATTTATCCAAGAAGTTAACAAACCTAAATCAAGGAAGTTATTCAGACCAGAATATAATAGAAAATATAAAAAGTTAATGAGGTCTCCCACTGGGAGCAAGATATCTTGGTTCAATCAAAAGAGAGAGTCCAAGGGAATCTCCAAAGCTGGATATCAGGGCCATTGTGAGGAGCTGGCTTTGCCTTACATGTCTGTCTTCTAAAGTTTGTTTTCTCCCTCTCCCATTCCCTCCCTAAAGAGATTGTGGAATTATATGTATCCTCTCTCACAGAAGAAAGAAAAAAATATCTCTTTTCCCAAGCTCTCATGCCAACTCAGCCTCTTAGGCAGGCAGACAGCATTGAGTCATCTCATTCTTTCTACCAATGAGGAGAGTCTTATGTGAATTCTCCAATATCAAACCTCAGATACATATATGAAAAACTTCATAGTCATGAAGCATAAAAAATGAAAATTGTATTACTTGCAGAATCAATGAAATAGGTATTTGTATAGTGATTATAATTACTATAATCATGTTGCCAAGATTAAATATATATATATATATATATATATATATATATATATATATATATATATATATATATATATTTTTTTTTTTTTCCAGACCTAGGATTTAATAGTTAAGGGGAACTCCTGGCGAGGATCTGCCTCTAGCAAAGCATATCAGCAACTTCACTGCAACTTCAGTCTCATAGAGCTACTTCTGGTACAGTCAGCTGTCCTGGGAATCAGGAGTCCCCTTCCAGATTTAAATATTAACTTAAAAAAGAGCTTAGGTGATGTATCCATGATGACATAGCTTGTAGGTGTTATAGGCAAAGGTTTTCTTGATTCCCAAGTCCCAGCATTTTACCATTGTACCATAGAAGTACCATGAGATCGCTAAGGTTTCCAAGAATACAGAAATAGTAACTATGAGGATAATCACTGTAACTGTGAGATACATGGCTCCCTGGGTCTTCATTTGCCCTTCTTAGAAGTTAATGCATCCTCCTGAGATTCTAGTGTTATGTTGGAAAGATGGATCAGCAGACTCTTGATCACATACTCACCATTCATGCCAGATAATAAGAATAATGAGTCTATATAATACCTCTCCTATTCCACTGATTATTCTAATGAAAATACTTCATGCCCTAGAGTTATCCTCTTTATTGCCTCTGAGGCATGTCTTCCTGTTTTGTTTTTAATATTGTAACAGTTTGCTTGCTCTAGCAAAAGGTAGTGTAGCCTAGCAGATAGAAGCCTACTCAGAGAGTCAAGAAGAGCTGGGTTCAAAGTCTTAGCTTTTTGTATCACAAACTCTCAGTGACTCAGGGAACTCTCTATAAGTGAGAGATAAGTTGCCAAGTTGCCAGTCTGCAATGGGAGAGAGTGTTACCACAATGAGAATTTCCAGTCCTGATAAAAACATAGCTCTCTATCAAAACCAAACAAATGGACAAATCCAAAACAAAATTTAGTCATCTTTAAGGTAAAATACCTCTCTAATTACATCATTTAGTTCCTTAGAAAAAGCAAGTAGGGGGTGGCTAGGTGGCACAGTGAATAGAGCGAATAGAGCGCCGGCCCTGGAGTCAGAAGGACCTGAGTTCGGAGCCGGCCTCAGACACTTAATCCACACAAACAAAAACCTAGCCCTGTAACCTTGAGCAAGTTACTTAACCCCAATTGCTTTAAAAAAAAAAAAGCAAGTAGGTTAGCTAATGCCATCTTCCAAGGAACCCAATGAATTTCCCTGAAATATCCTTAGTAAATATACTTCAACCAGATTATAGTTTGTCATATTACTTTTGAATTTGTAAAATAATGTTTTCATGTGAGATTTCATGTATGTTCTAACAAGTATTAATTTCTTATTTGAAGTAGCCTTGGAAAAAAGATGTCATTTAAAATTGACAGTGAATTAAGTCAGCATATTTCTGTTGCATATAATACCTAACCTCTTGATTATTCAGTGGCCCCAGTGTGATTTAATTATTTGCCTCTTTTCCATGTCATCTTTAGTACTTTTACCACTAACCAGTGGTAAAATGCAGAGAAAAGGAAGGAAAATACCATCAAAAGCTTTTTCTCATTTCTTGCAATAATCTTCATGATTTTCCCAGCCATGATTTTCCACTCTCTTCTACTATTAGCTTTTCTGGACTCTCAGAAGCTCTTTATTTACCCAGCCTCTAGATATCTTCAGTTGAATTCAATTCAATTTCCTTTAACCCAGGAATTATTTTACTCAGTTTTAGAATACTACCTTGGGACTGAGCTATACTTAATGTTAAGAGAGTATGTAAAATTTCACATACACTATCTCACCAAACTCATAACATGTTTCACATCTGATCTAGCCTTCCTCCAGGACAATTAGGTCCACTCAACACAAGCATTTTGCCATCTTGCCTAAGGTATCTTTCCTCTTCTTTTTGATTTTTCTCTACATGCCTTCTTGCTCTTAGAACAATAATCAAGTAATTATAGCCATTGTTTTGGAAATGGAGGGTCTTCTAAGTTTCTGCTTCATATATTTCTACTTATAAGTTTCTACTTTACATACATTATACATTTCTACTTATAAATTCTGGGACTGCATAGAACAAGAGTTCCTAACCTGAGATTAGTACACTTTAAAAAAAAAGTTCATAATTATTTTAGTAAAATTGGTTCCCTTTATAATCTTATATATTTTATGCATTTAAAAACATTCTTCTGAGAATGTATCCATAGGTTTCACATGACTGCCAAAGGGATCCATAACACAAAGGACAATTTGGCAGCTGTGTTGAGGATGGATCTCAGACATGAAATATCACATACAAGGAGAATAATTAGGAGCTTAGTGCAACAGTTCCAGAAAAAGGTGATAAATATTAAGTTTAGAGTGGTGGCAATAAGCCCTGAGAGAAGGCGATGGATGTAAGAGATGTTTTGGAGGTAAAATTGACAAAATTTCCCAATTGATTGGATACATCAGTGAAAGTGAAATGAGAATGAAGAAGTAGAGATAGTGAGGGAGAATGAAGTTCTCAGGCTATGAACTTGAGTAACTGAGAGGATGGTCCCTGCATCATCTCTCTCTACATCCGGTCCCATCCAACAAATATGCAACTATTTCTAGTGAGGAGGGAGAATGGGGTTAGACTTGGTGACAGCAGAAGTGGATTCACTTCTGGAAGACCTAGACAAAACTGTGAAAGAGACAAAATTTGTCTTTAACACACATCCACTCACCTATTGTCATTTCTTGCCTCTCTTTTTGCCTACTTCATCTCAGGGATTCATAGCAAGTTCTGATCAATATTTGGGCTACTTGACCATGAGAAAACCTTGTCTTTCATGAAATTGCTAGATTCAGTGATATGACTTGAAATCAGAATTGAGATGGGTACATTCCCCCAAATATCCCATGTTTCTGAGAATACTACAGTCCATTAAATGCCAGTCTGTATTCTCAATGATTTGGTCAGAATTGATTAGTGACTAGTACTAAACCTATGACTATGCATGTCTTTATAAATACAGTTGACTAATCTTTTGTGCCTGCTTTTAGATTTTTGAAAGTTAATAGGTTATAATTGTTAACACTAAAAATATTATGTAAATGACACACCCACATGTGAATTTCTGATCATGTGATCCACTATTGAAAAAAATTAGATGCCCTGCATAATTTGTCTTGATCTAGAAATAACTTTGTCAAGTGAAATGGAAAAGGTAGAATTTCTTTAGTGTTTTTGTTTGTTATAACTCTGTGCCTCTGTAATCAATATGAAATGAACATTTTTGAGGTAATTATAGAACAATCCTTTTCTATTCCACGTCCTGAAATTTCTTTGTGAGGGGTTTGTAGTGTGTGTGTGGGGGGGGGGGGAGTGGGGATGTTGTTTTGTTTAAAATGAGAAAAAGTTTAAGATGATTGTCAGGGGCTTTAGCGTGGCTGTTGATTTTGAAGTAAAAGGTCTGACTCAAATTTGATTCCATTAATACTAGTTAAGTGCCTCCATAATTAGAGATTTACACTATGCGTTATGGGGAGTAGGAAACAGAAAGTCATAGACAATTTTTAACTTCTCTTTTCAATGGGGAAATAAGTAGAGATGGGAGGCAGACCTGTGATTTTATAAGTGTAGGGAACTCCTGGTGAGGTAATTCCCTCTACAACACAGATCAAGCCTAGTTAAACACTTAGGTTTCTATTGCTATGTGTTTACAAAGGAACAGCACTCACTTCTTTACATTACTTTTTTATTATAAGAAATTAAGACATAATCTCACTTCCAACTTCTTCTTTGTTCATGACAAACTTTTTTTGTTGAAAAAAAAAACAGGTCATTTAATATAATACCACTATTTTTCATTTATCTAATGATACCAAGAAAGCAAATAATATAGGAATTTAGGCCCTTCATAAGGAGTAACTACTAAAGATTGTTTTATTTTATATTAATGTGATTAGATAGATACTTGAAAAACCAAAAAACTCATCTCTTAATGGTATTGTTAGAGAAGTTTTCTATGTTTTAGTTAAGAATACAACTCCTACCTATAGCTGTGAAAGGTATATATCTCTTCTAATTTTGTATGATTTTTAATATTCAGGTCATTTAGAATATATTGTGGAATTTAGAGTATGGTGTTGGTCTCAATTTAATTTCTGCCAGATTGCTTTTCAGTTTTCTCAACATTTTTTAATCAAATAGGAAAGTCTTTCCAAGTAATTCATGTTTTCTAGTTTATCAAATACTGGGTTATTGAATTTAATTTTTTTTCTCATTTTCTCCCATTCTGTTCCACTATGATTAGTCCTGTTCGAGTGATCTACTTTTCTATTTTTTAACCAGTACCAAATGGGTTTGATACTGCTGCTTTTTAGTATAACGTGAGGTCTGGAAGTGCTAATTCCCTATCATCACTGCCTCTTTTCATTGTTTCTCTTGATATTCTAGATATTTTGCTCCTACAAATGAATTTTGTTATTATTCTATCAAGTCCTACAAAGATTTCCTTCAATGGTTTGAATGGTATAGCATTAAAACTATAAATTACCTTTGCTAGTACTGTCATTTTTATTATTTTGCCAACAGCCCACCTGTGAACATTGAATATTCTTACAACTAAAAAAGTTGTTCTTTATTTCTTTAGGGGTCACTTTGTATTTGAATCTATATAAGTATTTTGTGTGATTTGGTAGATTGATTCTCACCATATGCTTTATTTTGAATGATATTTCACTTATTGTTACTGCCTCTTGGTTTTTGTTTTTATTATTAGGAATGTTGTTGATTTGGGGGAGTGTGGGTTTGGTTATGGTGAAGCCTGCAACCTTGATGAATTTATTATCTCAGTTAATATCTATGTTGATCCTCTAGAATTTCCTATGTAATCCATTATATTTGGAAGTAGGTAGAGCCATCAATAGGAAGTAGTTTATCTTCTCTTTACCTATGTTTATGTCTTTAATTTCTTATTTTATCAATATTGCTAGCATTTATGGAACTATACCAAATAATAGTGGGGAGAGGAATCATCTTTGCTTTACTCTGTATTTATCAGGAAAACTCCTAGTGTATCCCCATTGCATATAGGTAGATGTTCTTCATGATATTAGAAGGTCTCTATATGCTTATATTTTGTAAAGGGCAGGATTTTTTTAATGCATAAAAGAGTGTTGTATTTTTTCAAAGGCTTTTTTCTTTATCTATTGAGAAAATCTTATGGTTTTAGAAGGGCTTGTTTTTAATATGATTAATTATTTTGATCATTTTCCTAATGATGGAATATACCTACATCCCTGTTATAAGTGCAGTTTGGGCATAATGAATCATTTCTATAGATATGTTAAACAGTATTTTATTTAAATTTTTTGAATTGATATTCATTAATGATATTGGCCTGTATTTGTCCTTAATCTTTTCCTGGTCTAGGTTTCAGGACTATATTTGTCTTTTAAAAGGAGTATGATAGAGGGCTTTCTTTTTCAATTATTAAGAATAATTACATAGCATTTGTGCTAATTATTTTTAAAAGTTTGATGAAATTCTCCTGTAAATCCATCAGGATTATAAGTACTGTCATCATCATCTATTTCCTTTCCAGCTATTAGTCTTTCCCCCCACCCCAAGTTTGGATTATACATTATTTTTATTTGGCCTTCCATTAGTTTGGACATTTTATATTTTTAATATAAAGTATATGATATAAATTATTTTTATTAATATATATCTGTGTTTTAGTAGGTTCTGATCATTTAAAAAAATTCCTCAGTTTTTTTGTTCTGATTTCACTTGATCCATTTGCTATTTTGTTCACTTGTTTTTTTTTTTTTTTTTGGAGGGGGAAAGGCCAGGCACCTGGGGTTAAGTGACTTACCCAAGGTCACACAGCTAGTTAAGTGTCAAGTGCCTGAGGCCACATTTAAACTCAGGTCCTTCCTAACTCCAGGGCCCCTGCTTTCTTCACAGTGCCACCTAACTGCCCCTGTTCATTTGATTTTCTACTTCTTTCTTTTTGATCAAGTTCTCCAAAATTTTATTAGTTTTTTAATCTTTTCAAAAAATCAGTTTTTAGGGGTTTTTTTGTGTGTGTGTGTGTGTGTGTGTGTGTGGTTTTTTTTTTTTTTTTTTGAGGGCAATCGGGGTTAAGTAACTTGCCCAAGGTCACACAGTTAGATTTTTGTTTGTGTGTGCATTAAGTGTCTGAGGCCGGATCTGAACTCAGGTCCTTCTGACTCCAGGGCTGAGGCTCTACTCATTATGCCACCTAGCCGCCCATAGTTTTTAGTTTTATTTGTAATTTTTAAAGTCTTTTTGATTTGCTGTTTATTCCTCTATTTTTATGCTTATTTTAGGTTTATATGTTAGATTTCTGATTTTCTTAAATGTATATTAAGTTTATGAATATTCTGTTCTATTTTGTTAATATATGTTTTAGGGATATATTTTCCCCTTGACAATTGCTTTAGCTTTATCATAGAAATTTTGCCATGTTGTTTCATCATTAGCATTTTCTTTTGTAAAATTGTTGTTTCTATGAAACAATGTTTCTTTTGCCCACTCATTATATAGGATTTTTTTCACTAATTTGTATTTGGATCTGTATCACTAAATGGGTATATGCCACTATTTAGGTCTGTATTACATTTATTTGCAACATCTCTGTGCCCTTAATGTGGTCATTTTTTTAAAAACTTCCACATGGTACTAAGAATATACATAGTTTTTAACTGTTCCATTTAGAAGACATCACAAGTTTTCTACTTGGTTTAGAAATTGTTTGATTCTATAATTTTCCTTTTCTTAATCTTATTGTTAGATTTATTCAAAATTTAGAGGCATAGTAAATGCTACTATGTTGCTATTATAATATTATTATTTATGATTTCTTATAATTAAAATACTTTTCCCTTTATGAATTTAGATGCTAAAGTATGTGGAACATATTAGTTTAATATTGTTTTTGTTTTTTTGTCTATGGTTCCTTTCAGCATAATATAATTTTGTTGTTTATCTCTTTTTACATTGCTAATTTTTGTATTTTGCTTTGATAGCATAATTGTTAGCTCCTGCTTTTCTGGATTCACCTGATGCATAGTATATTTTGTTGTAGTCCCTCATTTTTGTTTTAAGTTGTGTTGTTGGGTTTTTTAAGTAACAGATTGTGGAATTTTGTTTCTTATATGACTGGACATTCTTTTGCATTTTTTTGGCTTGTTTGATCTATTTAACATTTAAAGACATGTATGTATATAATACATGCATAAAATATAAACATATATACACATGCATATATGTATGCATTTCCTCCATTTGTCTTTAATATTATTTTTTTCTGAATTATAATCTTTTTCCTCTTCTTTTGTAGAGACAGTACTTTGTCTACTGTTCTTTAAAAGTTTGATGAAATTCTCCTGTGAATCCATCAGGATCAGAAGTTCACCCATTTCCTTTCCAGCTAATTGTTTATGTTTTTGTTTTCCTGAGTTTGGATTATCCAAGATCTTTATTTGACCTTCTGTTATTTGGGGCATTTTATATGCCTGAAATATGATTATATAATATATTTATATCTTTGTATTTGGTTCTGAATCCAGGACGACTAACACTTTTGGTTTGGGGGCATGCTGAGCCCCTTTCAGTGTTGCTAATATACCTTTATTTTCTACCTGATTCACTCAATTCTTGTCTGTGGCTCTAAAAAGCTGTAGCATGTCCAGTGGCCACACCTGGGTAAACTGTCTTGGCAGAAGGTCTAAATCAGGTTGAGGGTAACTGACAGGCCTCAAACCTGTTGGTGAGTTAGAGGCCTCAAACCTGTTGGTGAGTTAGGGGAATATCCCTTATACTTATTATTCCTTACTTAGCTTCTTAACTCTTCATGGAAATAAAGTCTTTAAGACACCTATTTTGATTTTCCTCTTCTAACTGGTGTCTATGTTACTGCCTTGCAGATCTTGCCCCAGGTCTCTTTTTTTCTGTTGAACCTCTTAAAAATACCAATTTTACCTGAAGGTGAAAGAGAATTTTACCCCATGGTAGGAATTCTTCTATGTCCCTGATTGTGCAGTTCATTATAAATCATTGACTTCTTCATGATCATTTTTTTTCCATCTGCCTTGAAATCTTCTCTTTGATGAGAGATACATTCAATACATTCTCTTTCTGGGTTTCACTTGTCCTCAGGGGCTATAATTCTCTTTGGTTTGAGGCAGGGACAATGAGATTCTTTCCATGGAGGTACACCACTTTCTCAGAGGCAGTGAATGGTGTCTTTAAGTACCAAATCCCTGCAGATTATACCTGTTGTAAGGTCCATGTCTCCAATATAGAATTTATCTCTCCCCCCAAGGGGATGGCCTTCAGTGGGACTCCATCCCATCACTGAATTGAGATTTCCCTTTTTCTATCCTCTTTAATTTACTTTTTTTTTTTTGCAACCTTATCCATTGTCCTGTAGGACTTTTTCTTCCTGAGAAACAGTTATTTTCCCATCATGGTTGATTTAAGATATATCATATATTCCTCTCTATCTTCTTTCTGCCCTGTCCACTTTTGTGGGCCCTTCCATTTGACATTTCCATTCCCCAAAACACATTGATTCACCTAAAGTCAGTGTATTCCTCCACTATCAGTTCTCCAATATAAGTTCCACTTGCACCCTTGTCTTTGTGTCCTTTTAGAAAGAAGTCTATTAATGATCCTTCTGTTTTTATTCTGTTGTTGTTTAACCTCATAGGTGTCTTTCATGTGATGGTTTCTTATCTCTTTTTTGGGGGGGTGACATATTTTGCTGTTTGTCCCTTCCTTGGTTGCTCTATTTGTTTATCTTTCTTATATGTTAGTTGTCTGGCACGCTCTCAAAGCAAATAATCTGCTTATGTAAGTCTGGTTTTCTTTTTAGGGATGCTTCAGATTCCTCTCTTTTATTGAATATTTATCCTTTTTCATTTCTGATTAGGTTCTGGTTTGCAGGGTCTGTTATCATGAGCCCCATCTTAAGCTCCTTTGCATTATTTCTTTCTTCCCTTCTGAAGTTTTTGGTGGATGTAGAATAGTCTTGTGTTATCTGAATTTTCTTTCCCTCTATCTGAATATCTTTTTCCTGGTCACTTGCAAAATTTGTTGTTAGTTATTGGAATTGTTCGATTTAACCACCATGTGTCATGGAGTTTGCAGCAAAGGACTTTTTTTTTTCCTGGAGGTGATCTGTAGATTCTTTTAGTTGGCTTTTGTTTTCTGTGTTCAGAAGTTCCGTCAGTTTTCTTGTGTTATTTTTTGCATTGTGTTATTTAGGTTTTTAAATATGTATTCTTCTGGAAAACGTTTAATCTTTAATCTGTCTATGCATCCTGTCTTCAAGATCAAAATGTTTATTTGCATAAAGATAGTGTATCATTGTGTGACTAACTTAAATTCTTGGCCTCTGATAAAGATTTTAAAGTACCATATTTCATTTTTAATGAGATTTTAAAGTAGAATAATAAATTCCAGAGCCAAGAGTTTATGATTAAAATCCTACATAATTAAAAATTCTTTTTACTTTTATATCTCTCTCATATCTCTATAGCTTTCATTCATTAATGTTGCCCCCTTTATCTAATTGCCAATCCTACTGTATACTATACAAATACAGAATTAGGATCATGGTATTGCTATGGGATGGAAGTGAGCTGTGTTAGATATTTCATCTCTATTTGTATTAAATCACTGAGTCAAAACCTGTATTTTTAAGACTATAAATTCACTAATAAAATAAATAAGAAAGCATTTTTCCATTTCTTTCATTTTTAAACTCTAGGTTGTTTTTTTTTTTATTTTGTTCATCATAAAGTTGAAGAAAATAATTTCTAGACCAAGGGGAATCATAATTATTTTCTCAAGTCTCAGAAAACCTCAACTTGTTTTAATCATCATTCAACTTTTACTTTTTATCTTTGCTTAGTTAAAAAGTAACCCACATAAATATTATGAAGACTCTATTCTAAGGAATAAGGACCAATGTTAAATATGATTTTCTTTCCTTTGAACTTGGGCTAATTTTTGCAACAAGTTTTTATTTGTAAAGACTGAATAAAAAGATTTTACTTCCCTTCTCCCCTACCCCTGACCAAAAATTACCTTGTGGTAGTAGGACAGTAATTATATGAGCATAGTAGGCAACTTGCCAGTTAATGTGATGGGGGAAGGACATATTTAAAGCTACCTACACATCCATAAGTTGAATAGGATCAATACAACTGGTCAGGATGCCCATGTAATACCAGTTCTAGCTCTCACCCAGGGTTCCCTTATCTCCATCCTTCACCCCCACCTTTTCTATATCTGAGGCTAAGGGTTTAATCAGCCACACTCCATTACAGTGATTAACTCACTTTTTAACCTAAAAGTAATATAATGGTCTTCAGGCCCAAATGGTCCCTTTGCTCCTTTATGAAGTTTGAATCAGACAAAAAGTCATTAATACAATCCTAATAGCTCAGAATCCCCAGTAAGGAAAATCCGTAGCTTTCAATTCACATTTTGGCTTTCTCCCCTTATTTAAATTGGGTATATTTCCATCAAACTAGGGTTTGTTGTTATTATTTGTTTTTTGAGAGAAAATTAGGCTACTGAAAGCTCTGAAGTTAAAGAAGCAAGCCAAGTATATTACAGTTACTGCACAGGCTTGGAAAGGGGAAGTTAGGGAACTAATATACCTTTCATAATCTTCCCTCAAGCAACAGAGGCAACCTGAGTCTGAGGCCTCTGTTGCAATAATACTGTAGAAGGCTAGCAACCCACCTTCTCTGGCATAGCTCAACTCTCCCCTTAGTTTTTCCTTTGAGCTCCCTGTGTCACCAATACTGCCCAGCCCAGCCTGAATCCTAGGAAAGAGTGGAAATGCTTCCTTCCATTGCTGCTGCTTTCATTTAGTCCCTGCTCTTTCCTGTCTTTTCCCATGCACACTATTCATGTGTCTTTTTAAAAAAACAACTGTGTGGTGTGACAAATCCATTATCATGATAGTACAAAATTAATAAGCATTTATTATGTGCTTGCTATATAGCAAGGAACAAATCTATTTCAGGACTGAAAGGGAATGTTTGTCCCTCTGAACTACAAATCCAAGGATCTCAGTCAGTTTTCAAAACCTTATTACATCTGAAAAACTTATCATTAGTTCATTTATTTGTGCTGAAGGCCTCTTAATCTGTACTAAAGAGGGATAACATATCAATCCATTGCCGGAATTTCAGATTTCAAATATACTTTGAAATGTGTTCAGTTGTTTTTACTAAGGCAGATTTGAGAGATACAAAAGTGATATTTTGATGAAACTAGGTATGGTAGGGAATAATTCAGAGTATTGCATGAGACTGAATCCTTATACATCATTTCCAGACCTGGTTATACTTCTCTCTCATAGAGGCAGCTACGTAGTCTAGTGGATAGAAAACTGAGCTTGGAGTCAGGAAGACCTTTGTTCCTGAAGGTCTAAGATACCTCCTACCTGTGTGACCCTGGACAAGTCTCTTAACCTCTGTCTCAGTTTCCTCATCAGTAAAATGGGGATAATAATAGCACCTATGTTCCAGGTTGTTGTGAGGATTAAGGGAGATAATAATAGTATAACACTTAGCACATAGTAGATGCTATATATATGTTTATTCCCCTTACACCTTCCCCCTCACCACTCATACTCCTTGACACATGGGCCATAGATAGGGAGTTGGAATACTCTTCGTTCTTCATGAACATTTCCAGACTCCCCCTCTGCCATTAGCACTTGTTTAGCAATGTCTCATCCTTTGAGTTTTGCTCTGTGTAAATTTGTCACCTAATTCAGATCCTTACTGACTGTTATCTGCTGGCCTCCAGGGTTATAGAGTCATAGATTATAGGAAAACAATTATTATTTCTTCTAGCTCCTCACAAACTAAGATATTCATGGGTCATTCTCTGTCATTTCTCAAGGAGTTAAGAGATTTTTTGCCCTTATTCTAAGGATCCTCAATATACATGCTGGCATTCCCTGCAACACCCAATCCTGTAAACTCCCCAGTCTATTTAATTTGCATTTCCTGCATTCTGTGCCATGTCAGCTACACATAAGAATGGTCATGCCTTTGATCTCACCATTTTCCACAACCATGTGCTTTCAAGATCAATAACTATGAAATTCCTTTACCATATCTCTTAACCCCATATCATTCCATCTCTCTGTGCTTTTCTCTGCCTAAACTTATTCTTCATCCTCACTGTAGCCTCTAATCCCTCCACCTTTCAGTACTTTTCCAGGCCATCATCCCTACTCTGGTTTCACTTTTTGCCCTTCCCAGTATAGTCCTTTGTTGTTGTTGTGGTTGTTAACCAGGTCAATCCTATGCTGTCTTCTGTTCTTGCATCCTTTGCTTCCATCTCCTCATGTCTTGCCAAATCCCAGTTTTGGTTACTCCACTATTTGCTTCCTCTGCTTTGATTTGTGTACTGTTGAACATAGCTGAAGAAAATCAGGCAACTATGATGACTAGAATATCTACATATTCATATTATCCAATCTCAACTGGGCCCTCCACTTCACATACCACACAACTTCTCTTGTATCTGTCCCCTCTCTCTCCATACCGCTCCCATTCTAGTTTGGTAGATTGCATCCCCTGTAATGGGAATGGGAATTTGAAGATCTTCCCTTCCCCTTAATAAGCCTAAGGGAATTTAAAGATCTTCACTGATTTGAAGATCTTCCCTGCCCCTTAATAGGACAAATGCAATCACATGGAGCCAGTGATGGGAGGGGTTTGTTGAAGGGTGGGGCAGAGCCCACTGGAAGGGTACAGCAGAGCCCACTCCCTCTGGGAGTCAGAGCAGTTAGAGCTGGAGGGAGGAGAGGACACACCCAAGGAGACAGGAGACAGCTAGGCTTGTGAGTGTTTGTTTGTCCCCTGCTCTGAGAGGCTTGTGACTGTTTGTTGGTGGGGAGGCTAAAGGATGGTGTGGCTCCCTGCTGTGTTATGGTTTATTAACTTCTTTGTCATTGTGATGAATTTGGTTTCCTGGTGTTGGGATTTGGCTTTCTGGTGTCTGAATGTTTTGCTTCTGTCTTCTCTATGGAGAGTCTGTTATATTTTGCAATTCAGAATTATGCCAGCATATTCACAGTCACCATCAATGCTGTGAATATTGTATTGACACTACATCTCCTCTTACCTGGACTATTGCTATAGCCTATGAATTTGTAGCCTCTATACCTCATGTATGTCTGCATCACATACTACTCCAGTCCCTCCCCCATATAGCTAACAAAGTGATTTTCCTAATACACAAAGTCTAATCATGTCACTCCTCTAATCAGAAAACTTATGCAGCTCCATATTGCTTCTAGGATCAAATATAAATTCTACTATACAACATTTAAGGAATTTCATGATCTGACCTCAATCTATCTGGTTATCAACTTCAGAATTGGTGGAATCAAGGTTTATTGATTGTTATTCACCATGTTTATATTCACTTTTTGCTATATATTAAATCAGTTGCTCTAATTTTCTGCTTATATTTCTGTTACTTCAGATTTTCCATTAATTCCCTTCTTTTACTTACCTCCTCTTACATTTGTATCTAGAAGAAACATATTTCTGAGACCCAGCTATTACATATGATCATTGTTGTCATTGCCTTTGCATGAAAAACTCTGGCTACTTCTGCTTTCTATTCAGTTCTATTCATAGAAATGGTTCCATTTAGAGGACAAATGAACCTATCTGATCAAAATTTATGATTCAATTCATTCAAAAAATGCTTAAGAAGTGTCTACTATGTTCATGGCACCATATACTAGATGCTAGGGACACAATGGTAAAAAAAAAAAAAGATAATGTGCCTACATTTAGAGAAATTCATTTTTTAATATTCTGCATAGCATGTGTTAAGAAACAACTCAAAATAAACTATAATATAAAGCCCTCATTTAATCATCTGAATCTTGTCTTTTTTTTAAACTTGAGATGAATATTCTTTAGATGAATTATAGGTTTGTTTTGCTCTATTATTTGAATCCTAGCTTTGTCTCCTCTACATCATGGTTGAACCTTCCCCTTTAACAGAGAAAAGCAACTATGCAAAAGCAGCTGATAGAGTAACCACACCTTACAATGTCAACAACATTTGGCCCCTGGAGTCTCCCAAATCTCTGCAAGATGAGGAAAGCATGTTTCATTATTTGTAGATTAGGACTATTAGTGGTTTTTCAGCTACTCAGAGTTTGGCCTTCTATTAGTGATCTTTTCCTTTATATACAGACACCTTTATGTATGAACAAACTGAGGTCCAGAGACATGAGAAGACTTGTAACAGGGTCAGATAGCTAGTTAAGCAGAAAAACTTGAATTTGAACTTGTCTTCCCAAGGCATATCATTTAAATCTGTATACTTCCTGCTATACTAGCTGTCTCAGTTTTGAGGTTGCCCCAAGTTTTACAAGTTTTCATCTATCTACCACTACTTTAGAACAGGTTGAAAATGACAATTTGCCCTACCCAGTCATCCTAAGAGTTCTTTCTTCCTGACTTTTTAAAAAAATCAACTATATTTTCCCTTTGACAGAGAATTTGGTCATTTGGATTAGGACCAGGTATAGACAGGGAGCTAAGAGCCAGAATCAAATCTACTGCTCGATTTCCCAAGAGTAATTAAGAGGATACTGTGTTATGTGGCAATCCTAAATAGAGGTTGATTCTCAGAAAAAAAATGCTCCTTATCTCAATCCTAAATGTATATTACTTCCATTTTTAAACATAATACATACTGCTTTACAACAATATATTTCTTGATCCTATTGTATCTTTGTAGTATCATAAATCCCTGTCTCCTGTCTCCAAGTTGAAAGCAAAAAATTGACTTGTATTTTATTCAGAGGATTCTCAACTTGGGATATATAATTTTCCATGATACACGCACAATTCCAAGGACATAATAATCCCTTTGAATAGAGTAGCAAACAATTTTACCATGTCAGTTTCCCATTTCATATTTGCTGTTTCTTTAAGAGGTGCCTTCTGGAATGAACCATTTTAACACCCCCCCCCCATTTATTTTATTTAGGTGATTCAGTCTCCAAAACTGCCCACTGCAATTCCACCTACTTTGAGTCTGATCACTCAGTATTTAGGCTTGTGAAACTGTTAAATACACGAAGGGCATGAATCAGACCTTGTAGAAGAGAAAGGTTTTATAATACTGACTGAATCCATTTAAAAAATTTTGGGGGGGGATATTGGCATATACCGAGCTCAAAGTACTTTAGAGACTATAGGACCTTTGTAGGGACTGTGTCATAGTTAAATTAACTCTCTTATTTCAGAAACTTCCAGGAATTTGTATTTGTTTGCCAGTATCTCTAAAGCAATTTGAAAGATTTTGTTTTCAAGTGGAAGCAAAATGGTCTTTCTTCCAGAAACGATAATTAACAGATATGCAGCTAACTTGGGCAAGTTATTTCATAGTTGCTATTTCTGCATCTCTAATAATTTTTTCCTTACCTTAACCTGAATGGGGGTAGCTAGGTGACACAGTGGATAGAATGGTGGGCCTGGAGTCAGGAAGACTCATCTTCCTGAGTTCAAATCTTGCTTCAGACATTTACTAGCTGTGTGACTCTGAGCAAGTCACTTAACACTATTTGCTTCAGTTTCCTCATCTGTAAAATGAACTGGAAAAGGATATCATTCCAGTATCTCTGCCAAGGAAATACAAAATGGGGTCACAAAGAGACAGACATAACTAAAAAACAATAATTTTTTCTTTACCTTAGCTGTCTAACCTCTCTTGGTGAGTTTATTAACTGTCACAGGTTTAATTATCATCTCTATACAAGTAATTCCGTGTGTGTGTGTGTATATATATATATCTTTATCTCTATCTATCTATCTATCTATCTATCTATCCATCTCTAATTGTTCTTCTGATCTCTATTCTCACATTTCCACTTGCCTGTCAGGCATATCCACCTGGATATCTGTAGCAGCAAGCACCCCAATATCCCCAGGGTGATTGCCAACACAGGTTCTTAGATCTGCTTTTCAAAAGGTAAGCAACTCAAAATGGGTTAACAAGCTTACTTTAATCAAACAAACATATATTACCTAGTTCAGGGAGAAAAGGTCAGCATCCCGAACTTCAGAGTATACATACGGATCAAACAGACAGGCTTCGAAACTGTCCAACCATTATCAATACCAAATCACAGTTACCAGAGAGGGAAGCATCAACATTTGGGTTTTCAAAGCCGGGGACTCTCAACAACGGCTTCCCAGAGACTCATCTGGTCAAATCACACAACACTTCTCAAAGTGAGCCCCAAAGCAAAGTCTCAAATCAGGGATTATATAGTCTTTTCCTGCCTCAGAGAATGTAACCACCCTCTTGACCCACTGCCCAATCACACAGCATCAAGGTGTGGTCATTCCTGAAAACCAAGCCTCCTACCATAGGCTCCATGTGACCACATTCAGCCTATTAGGGGGCAGAGTATATTTTCAAATTACAAAAGGTTCTCAGAGTCACTTAAGCCAATCAAAGGGCCTAGGGGCAGGGAAGATCTTCAAATCTGCATTTCCATTACAATATCTCACAGTTATCTCAAGGCCAGCACATCCAAAAAGGAACTCAAAATTTCCCTAAAAACTGTCCTCTCTTCAGATGTCTTCATTTCTGTTCATGGCACCAACATTTTTCTAGTCACCCAGATTCACAACCTATGTCATTTTAAAATTCTCATTTTTTTCTCACCCACCCCCCTTCTATACCCAATCTATTGCCAAGGGCTGTCATTTCTTTCTTTATAATAGCTCTTATATAGACTTCCTTATTTCTTCTGACCACCACCACCCTAGTATTACCCCTATCTCTTGGAATATATCAGTAGCCTGCTGGTTGGTCTTCCTTCTTCTCACTCTAATTTATCTTCCATTCAGCTGTCAAATTGATCTTCTAAAAATGTATGAATGTTATTGTGACTTTGTTAAGCCTTGTCTTCCCAGGAACAGAGACTGTGAGAGATTTGAGGTGAATTGGACATTGTGAGCTTCAATATGGAGTAGGAACTGCATGGAGAGCTGGACAAGGAACTGGGAACTGTCTGCCTTTGAACTCAGGTGGCAGTTGGTTAGATTTGGGCAGGAGCTGGGACCATGGAAGAGGAACCATGGAAGCTTAAAACCTGCCACAAGTCAAGATGAAAAGACCTCTCCATGGGTACTGAGTAGTGACTGAGGAAATTGTCTGAGTAGTGACTGATGAAATAGGGTACTGAGTAGTGACTGATGAAATTGTAATTTACTTGTGACCTAGGGGTGGATGGCCCTTGTACTTTCCACTTTCCTTAAGAGGGTACTGAGTAGTGACTGATGAAATTGTAACTTAATTGCACCTTTGGAGGACTTTGATTTTTATACTTTGTGTAAGCCTCCTTAAGGATGATTGAATGATTGAGTTACTAAATGATTGTACTTTGTTGAAAACTATGTGACCACTTTGGTAAAAACTATGTGGCCATTTTAGTGATAAGTTGTTGAGTTGTGACATGGTGAATGCTGTATTTTGATTTTCTGTTAACATTTTGCTCGAATTTGTTATTGAATAAATAGAGTTCACTATACTGTGTAATCAGAACCTTGAAAGCTGTTCACAGCAGCAGTCCTCTGGAATGCTATTCTTGTGTGGCTTTAAATCACCCTGTTCAAAAACCTGCAGTGGCTCTTATTATGTCCAGTATCAAATATAAAATCCACTATTTGGCTTTCAAAGCTCTTCCTAACTTAGCCTAGGAGTAAGGAACCTGTGGCCTCTAGGTCACATGTGGCCCTCTAGCTCCTCAAATGTGGCCCCAAATGAAGTTTGGATTCAGTCAAAGGGCCACACTTAAGGACATAGAGGGCCACATGTGGTTTTGAAGTTTGGATTCAGTCCAAGGGCCACATGTGAGGACCTAGAGGGCTACATGTGGTCTTGAGACTGCAGGTTCCCCACCCCTGGGCTAGCCCCTTCCTACCTTTCCAGTCTTATACTTTACACCCTTCTGTGTACTCTGCAGTCCAATGATAAATGTCTCTTTACTTTTCCTTGCACATGACAATTTTCCCAAGCCCTGGCATTTTTCAATGACCATTCTCCATGCTTGGAATGCTTTCTCTTCTCATTCTGCCTCATGGCTTCCCTAGATTCCTTCAACATCAGCTGAGATCCCATCTTCTATAAAACCATTTCTTAGTCCTCTTTATTCTTCTTCTGTAGTACAAAGTTGACAAGACTTTAGTTGAGAAAAGTATGCAGGTAGGTGGTATACTGAAGTAGCTAGGTGGTGTAGTATAGAATGTTGAGGCTGGAATCAGGAAGACCTGAGATATTTACTGGCTGTGAGACCTTGGGTAATTCACTTTATTGCTGCCTGCCTTGGTTTCCACAATTGTAAAATCGAGATAATAACAACACCTACTTCCTAGGGTTGTCATAAGGATTAAATAATAAAATATTTGTGAAGCACTTAGCACAGTGCCTGACATATACTAGGCAATTAACAAATACTCTTTTCCTTCCTTCTTTCTCTTCTTTCTCCCTTCATTTCCTCCTTCTTGTCTTTTGCTCAAAGGTGTAGGTACAATGTACTGTCCTCAGTGAGTTTCAGTCTGTGAAAAATGAGAGGAGCTAACAAAGTTCTATGAAAAGCTTGAGGAAATGATCACTTTTATCTTAGGTATGGGGCAGGTATGACTTTCTTAAGAAAGTGGGCTCAGAGTTAAATTTTGAAGAAGATGGGATAAAGAAGAGGACTCTGTTACAAGCATGAAAAATGGCTTGAGCAAAATCATGGAGATCAGAGAGGCCAAGACAAAGGATTGGAACTGAGAGCAGTAGTAAATTCATTTTTGGAGTATAGAGTACATGAAGGAGAATAAGATTATGGAGGGCACAGAGTACCAGACTTATTTAATAGGCAGTAGGGAAACAGTGGAACATTCTGAGGAATCTTTATCAAAGATTATGAAATTTATGGATATTATTCTGTCAGTGATGTGAAGGATGAATCAGAAAGAAGATAGATGAGAAGCAGGAAGACCAGTTAAGAAAAGGGACAGCCACTCAAGAAACTAATTAGACTGAAAAGGCCATTAAATTTCACATGTGGGTGTTTTTGTTTGTGTCATCATGTAGATCAGAGACATGAAGTTTCAGTTGTGATTAGTTCCTGAACACATATATTCACTCTCAACGAGGGTAGTCATATTCAATCTGCTTTCTTCCCATTCAATTGAAATCCTCAGGGAAAATGAATAAATGTAGTGAATAAGTCCATTTCATTTCCTTACCTATAATTTTAAATATTAAAAACAAAATTATTAATTTAAAGTTCAGTATGATTCCAGCTAAAGTCTGGGCCTCAGTTTTCATCATCTGTAAAATGAGGAATACTCAATTTACAGGATATTATTTTATAAATGAGGGAGTCAGTTTTATCATCTGTAAAACAGAAGTCCTCTGAGGTTCCCTTCTTACTCTAGACTGATGATCCTGTGATTCTGTGGATTAGACTTGCCTATGTGTCTCAGAAAATAATGACATGTTCCTCCTATTGGTCATGTAGTTTAGAGATCTTTTACATGCTGCCAGAACTTTATCAGACTGTAACTTTGACTTGCAGTACATGTTTGTAAGTGCATAATATTTTAAACATCTTTGAAGAACAAATAAAATATCCAAGCTCACTAGCCCCTGGGAATAGGTATAGCTCTGTAGTGTGCATACTATAGCCAAGTGATGCTTGCTATAGAGTATGAACTCTGGGCACTTCCATAGCTTTGGTAATAGAGGATTAAAGCATAAGAGTATTCAACAATGGAATAACTTTAATGCCAGCTAACCTGGGCTTTCCCATACAAGTTGATTTGGGGATGCATGAGAAAAAGGAAGGAGTAGAATCATGTTCTATTTTTTATACTACTCAAGCATAACTTTTTACATGAGGAAAGTGGATCTTATTCTTGCCCTTAGCTAATAAGTGAGGGATGAGCCATACAGATTATGAGGCTTTGTGTAAAAGTTGGTGCTTAAGATGAGTCTGGAAGGAAATAATGGATTCTAGGAGGCAGAATTGAGGATGAAATATACTCTATTCACTGGGAATGGGCAGTTCAAAGGTAGAGGTGGAAGATGGAATGGCATGTGTGAGGAATAGCAAAAAGATTAATTTGACCAATCCATAGAGTGCAAGAAAGGACATCAAAAGGCACAAAAGGTAGGAAGGTCCCAGAATCTTAAAAGAAAGAAAAATTGTAGTGAAATAACCTACTTGTTCTTTACTATAAAAGTGATGATAATGATAAACATAATTTGAGATGGTAATATTTCGTGCTGTACATTTCTAGCAGCTCCCAATTCATTTGTTGAAAAAATTTATGAAAGACAAAGTAAAAACTTCTGAGAAATCTATAAGCCTTTGATTGTTTTTGTAATTAATTTCTTGATTCTGAATTTTTATTATTCTTTGCCTTTGGTATAAAAGTATAAGCTCACTTGATTCTGAGAATTGTAAAATTATTTGTAGAATTTCTCCACATCTTATCCTTTTGATATGCAGGGTTATGAATAAACTGTAAAAGTCTTCATTGTAGTTTTTTGCTTAATTTCTTTATGAGAAATTGAAAGATGAAATAAGTATGTAGCCATGATTGCTTTTCAGTACTTAATAAAATCAATCTACGTAAAAAAGGCAGTACGATAAATGAAAGAAAAGTAAATACGGAGTCTGAGGATCTGGGTTGAAATCCCAGCAGTTCTACGTACTGCCTGTAAAAGGAGGATGTAAGAAAAGATGACTCCTAAGGACCCTTTCAGCTCTATGAACCTATGGATTTGTTTTCCAAAGATAACCTGTGAGCCATTTTTCCATTGAGCTATGCCTTCTTTTCATCTTCTGCTTTCTTTATATTAATATTAATATTGGTGTGGTTTAGTTCTTCCAGTAGCACATCAACTCATTGGTCAAGGTTCTTTGTACAAGATACATTTGTACATTTATGGTAACTGCAATAAAATTAGTGTTTATAGATACTTTACTTTCTGACACTTCTACCAGCTCTGCAGAATAGAATAGGGTGACACATGATTGAGAAACGTTTTGTGTTTTCCTTTGTTTCCTAAGTTGCAATGGCAATAATTTGTGACTTTGTTCCATACATATGATGAATCTCTTGACAAGACTTCTTGTTGGACAGCAGACACAGCCTTTCAGAGAGATCATACCGATCTTTTTTTTTTTTTTTAAAGCAATTGGGGTTAAGTAACTTGCTCAAGGTTACACAGCTAGTCATTATTTATGTGTGGGTGCTCATTTTCTGAGGTCGGATTTGATCTCGGGTCATCCCAACTCCGAGGCCGGCACTCTTACTCACTGCGCCACTTAGCCTCCCCTTTAGGGCAATTTGGGTTAAGTAACTTGCCCAAGGTCACACGGCTAGGTTTTTGTTTGTGTGGGTTAAGTGTCTGAGGCCAGATCCAAACTCAGGTCCTTCTGACTCCAGGGCCGGCACTCTACTCACTGTGCCTCCTAGCCGCCCCAAGATCATACTAATCTAAAGTCTTAATAGGAATTTCTTCCATGGTCTATCATTGTGGTATGGAAATTACCCTAGGTTCTCAAAGGCTGTTCACATGCCCTCTTGCAATTTATCTCAAGCTAGAAAAGCTTCAGGTATGATATGTTGATAAATAATAATAGCAATGCAGATGCATGCATTATTTTAAGATTGACAAAGTGCTTTCTTCATTTCAATGCTATAAGTATTTAGTACAAGTATCATTCTTATTTACTGAAGAGGAAATTGAGGTTCAGAGAGTGATTTGGGTAAGATCACATAGTAAGTGTTAGAAATGAGATAAATTAATGTTATCAAACATAGATGATTTGAAGGCCAAATCTAATCTTGTCATGCTATCTTTTAAATACAGTATTCTTATAACTTCTATGCTTGCCCTATCTCTTAGGTTGGATAGACTACAGCTTTGGAACAAGAACTGACTGTGCTTAGAGAGCCTTGTTTAGTTTCCTTCAGTTTCTAGCTGTACCTAGGACAATAAATCTCAGCTGGTAGGGTGTGAAATGTGACCATTTTACAGACAGAGAACAAACTGTTCATTCACCAAGGGTAGCCACCCTTTTTTTCACAGCCATCATGCTTTAAAAGATATGGCATCCTGCACATTCAAAGGTTGGAGTTTGTAGGTCAAAGATAGCTGAAGAAAAGAATTGGCTTACTCCTTCCCATGGCTATCACTACAAGCAGCCAAGCAGCAAGACTCTAGCCTTACTATTAGCTTCTTTCAGAAGTAGTGGATAAACTAAAGACTAACAAAAAGGAGAGAAGATACGTCTTGCACAAAGTAGTAATTTGTTAAGTTTTTGTTGGATTGAAATAACAAAACAAAACAAAACAAAACAACAGTGGAGGACTTAGAAGAACTCCCACAAAAGAGTTGGGAAAGGCAACAGGGAGCCTGGAGGAACTAATGGAGGTAAACAAGAAAAATACAATAAATAGAGAAAAAGCATGAAAAGTAAAACAAGAAAACCAGCAATGTCCTGTGGGCTGGTTTAGGGGGCTGGAGACTGGTTCTAATACTTGCCATCATGGAGAGTGTTGCACTTAGAGTCAGGGAGACCTGAATTCAATTCCCTCCTCAGACACCATAATCCTGAGCACCCTTCTCTAGAGCTTAGGTACCTTATCTGTCAAATGAGAGTGCTGGGCTCAGTGACCTCTACAAACCCTTCTAGCTCTAAATCTATTAACTGACATTTCTTAATAATAATAGTTGATATTTATTGGGTTTTTTTATATTTTTCAAAGTACTTTATATATTTTATCTGACTCTGTCACTCTCTACCTGAGAGACCTTTTGTTTGTAAGTCATTGACTCCTTGTTTGTTCATCTATAAAATGAGAGGGTTGAACTAGATTACTCTTAACATTCCTTGCAACTCTAAATCTATGGTTTTATGATCTCACCCTAACTGTGTTAACATACATGAGCCATTAAACCTTTATGATCCTCAATTTCTTTACTAGTTAACAGGGATAATTCTTACAACTTTTCAGAGCTGATGCAAATCACTTGCTTTTATAATCCTTGAAGCACTCTGTAAGCTATTATTAAAGATGAAAAGTGCGGGAAATGGGATACAAGTTAAATAAATTTTTCTCTTCACCCTTGTCTTTTTATTTCTGGACGCTGAGTATAGAAGCTCTAGGATCAAGCCTGGCAACACCTGCATTGTACTTTAGCAGAGTTCTGAGCTATAAATAAAATCTTTTCATTAATTATAAAGATTAAGAATTAATTAGAATTTTAAGTAATGTTTCCTTTAAAAAGAAAACTCATGAAGCCCAATGTCTGATTTTTATGTTATAGTAGCACCCTAATTTCCGCATTGTTAACACCAGATAAATTCAGGCTTGCTGGGAAACATCTTAAAAAACTTCATCTGGTGAGAGTGAGAAAACAGAAAATAAACGATACAGTAGATGACATTCAGGACAGCAAAATGATAAATGATATCTTAAAAGGGTTTTGTAGTTTTCAAGGGAAGAAGTATATTGTTTGATTAAATAGGAACCAACCTCCAAGGTCAATGTCCATGGCTTTCACTAACTTAAGAGACTTGCTACCGATTTTTCACTTATATTTGTAAGTGATTGCCTTTTTTAATGGGTTAGCAAGTTAGTAGATTAAGGGACTGCCATCTATATAATGAATCTTGATTTCAGAAAGGCATTTCACAAGTTTCCTTCTGATAGCTCTGTGAAAAAGGTGGAGGAATGTGGTCAGTGGGAGAACAATTAGGCAAGTTCCTGATTGTTCATCGGTGTCCAAAGAGTGCTGATTAACAGTTATCAACCTAAAGGCTGGTCTCTAGTGATTTGTGGAAGAGCTCAATCTTCTGCTATATTCTATTCAAAATTTTAGCCAGAGACATGGATAAAGGAAAAGAAGACAAATCAAATCTCAGGTAACACAAATCTAGATAAAATAATTGACTGAACAAAATATGAACCATGATTCAAAAAGATCTCATTAAATTGAAATTATTAACTTAGAACAAAAGATGAAAACTAATAGAGAGATATATAAAGTTCTTGGTTTAAGTCAACTTAAATCCTAACTCCTTCAGGAGGCCTTGTCTGGTCCCCCAGCTATTAGAATCTTTCCAACTAAGATCAACTTCCATCTCTTCTGTTATGTGTGTTGAATGTACAAACTTATGTACATGTTCTCTCTCTCCTTTTAGAATATAAATTCCTTGAGGGCAGGTACTATTTTGTTGTTTCTTTTCCAAAAACTTAGTTGCAGTTCCTGTAACAGAATAAGGACTTAATAAATGCTTGTTGTTTGATTGATCTACAATCCTGAATTTAGGCTTTAACAGGAAGTCAAGTACACAAAGACAGGTTAGAGAAAATATGGGTTAAGTGCAGTGTATTTTTTAAAAACCTAGGAGTTTTAGTTTACCAGAAGCTATGAACTCTTACACAATGGGGATTCTATGAAAGCTAGTATAATTTTATACATTAAGAGAAAGAAGCATAAATATTAGTGATTGTGTGAAACACTTGTCTAGCTCTGCTTACCACTTTTTATTAAGGAAAATTATAAACCAAAGTTTTCCAGGGTAAAATGTTCAGCATGCCAAGGATTCTGGGAACCCTGTTGTATATTTAAAAGCTAAAGAAATCGAGGATTTTGCCTAGAGAAGAAGCAATGAAGGGTGGTCAGATAGCTTTCTTCAAATATATGGAAGAATGACACTGAAAGTAGGGGTCAATATATTCCACTTATTCTACAATAGTAGTCTCCAAATTTTTTTTTGATACAATACCCAATCAGTTTAAAAAAACAGTTTCAATAATGTGTACATACATTTCTTTATTTATAAATTAGATATAGGTACTAGTGTTCTTTAGGACAGCTAGGTGGTATGGTGGATAGAGTGCTGGCCCTGGAATCAGGAGGACCTGAGTGCATATCCAGCCTCAGATATTTACTAGTTGTGTGACTTAACCCTGTTTGCCTTGGTTCTTCATGAGTAAAATGATCTGGAGAAAGAAATGGCAAACCACTCTAGTATCTTTGCCAAGAAAACCCCACGAAGAGTTAGACATGACTGAAACGACTAAACAATAACTAGTATTCTAATGTCTGTGTCTGGTATTATGTACTTCATACAACATATACAAGACAGAAATTTAAAACTATGAGCTAAAGATGATATAACACTACATAATGTACTAATAGTACAAAAATGTTTTATGATTCAGAAGGTAAAGTTGGATATAATTGTTTTTAGTAATTAATTATTCACAAATTCAATGAAGGTAGCCAGTTTATCAGAGGAATTGTTTTTTTTTTTAAAGATTTTTTTTTAATTAAAAGATATACAACAATCAATGAATGGGTCACAACTGACAGTAAACATAATTATTTCTCAGAAGGGTTGATGTTTCTGTGTGTAAATAAACACTATCCACAATGCAAAAACTCATACATTGTCTCTGATTTCATTTCTGCAGAAAGCTTTCACTATAGATCTGTTCCTATTTATTTACTTGGTTCTGCTTAAAGGATAATATCACATCTTAATATCCTATTTATTTGGATATTTTAGTTGTGTTTTTTTGTAGGAGAGTGAGGAGCAGCTAGATGGCCAGTTTAACTGGACTACATGTATAAGACTGGAAAGGTAAACTGGGACTAGGGGTGGGGTTATGTAGGACTAAGTAGGAAAGACTAATTTAGATAAACATTTTTAAACCCCTTTAATCTTAAAGGGTTTAACATTTAGCATAATCTCTCTCACTTAGTCCTGCATTACCTCACCCAGATTTATAGTGCCAGTCTATGGTTTAGAGTCCCTATAGAATGCATATACATTTAGGGACTGCGTAACAAACAATAATATTTTCCATAAGACCTGCTCTGCCCCAGATAACTCATAGTACTAAAGGGGATGGCAAGGCCTGGATCTCTTGTCCCTCCAACCCTCATCATCCCACATCAATGTCATAGGTTTACTCTTCAGCTTCAACAGTCACACTCTTTCTCTAAGAGGTACAACTAATACTCTTCCAAGAACAGTTTCTTTTTTTTTTTTTAAACTGAGGCATGTCTTCTGGAAAGGACTATAATGCCCCTTCCCAGGGGTGAGGTGGAGAGATGACAATGAAGCAGTGGTAAAGATTTATGATAAATGATAAAGTGGATATTTTCAAGTAAAACTCCATATATATATAATATGTATTATATTATACTTTATATATATATATACATATATATATATTAGGCTCTAGTTTGACCCTAGAGTAAAATTCCAGGGACATCTCTTAAGCAAAGCTTTGGGTTGGCTCATGTCAAGAGTTCCTCAAAGACAGATTAACAAAGTCCCCTCCCACAAGAGTCCTCAGTACTAAATATAGGTATCAAGTATGAACTTTCTTTTTGTTTCTTTTACCACAACTTCATAAGATGCACTGTACTCACAGACATTCATGAATAAATAGAGGAAACTAAAAATTCTCAAATAATCCATTATACTCATATTCTCCTCAGGACCCCTGAGTTAAAAATAAACAAACAAACCCTAGAAGTGCTGAATAAATATCTCCTACTTCCTCATACCTATATGGTCTGAACAGCTCACAGTAATGATCATAAAAAGTTGTCAGAGTCCAGGTCTTCTGGCCAGCATCAAATCATTTTAGTCTTCCAGCTGCAGGGTGATCCTATTGACCATCCTCTTCTATAATAAGCACACTAGGTTTTCTCATGTAATTATTATAAAGGCAAAATACCAATCTTGATTAGTGGTTAAAAAAAAAGAATTTTGAGTAGCAGTATTATCAGTGACACTATGTTTTGAAAAATTTTGTGCTGAAAAAGTATGGTTATTATACATATAAGTAATAAACATGAAAATGATAAAGTATTTTGTCAATAAGTAAATGTGTTATATGTCATAGGTTAGTAAATATTTATTAAGCACCTTCTATATGCCAGGCTATGGTGATACAAAGAAAAGCTAAAAAGAGTCCCTACTATCATTATTTTATGGTATGTTTAAGATTTGTGCAAGGCCGCTAGGTGACACAATGGGTAAGACGACTGGCCTTATAGTCTCCATGACTTGAATTCAAATCCAGTTTCAAATCCTTACTAACTTTGAAAGATTTTCTGGAAAGTGGAGAGACGGTAAAGTTGTGAATTGGTTAAATCATAATTGAAAGCACTTTGGAACTATTTATTTAGCAATACCACTACTGCTTCCCAAAGATATCAAAGAAAAAAATGCCAAAGGGACAAGAATTTATATAGCAGTTATTTATTATAATAAAGAACTGGAAACTAAGGAATTATCCATCAGTTATGGAATGACTGAACAAATTATGCATTTTATGTATGATTATATGTAATTAATGTAGGAGAACACTGTTATGCTGGAAGAAATTATCAATAAGTTTTAGAGAAACCCAGGAAGTCTTATATGAACTGATGCAAAGTGAAGTGAGAAGAGGCAGAACAATTTTTACAATCACAGTTGTTGTTGTTGAGTTGCTTTTCAGTTGTGTCTGACTCTTTGTGACCCCATTTGGGGTTTTCTTAGCAGACATACTAAAGTGGCTTGCTATTTCCTTCTCCAGCTCATTTTATAAATGAGGAAACTGAGGCAAACAGGGTTAAATGACTTACCCAGGTCATACAGCTAGTAAATGTCTGAGGCTGGATTTGAACTCAGGTACTTCTGACTCTAGGGCTGGTGCTCTATGCATTGTATGCTCTCCCCCTCCACACCCCACCCTGCCCCAAGTTTTCTTCCTTTTTTTTTTCTCAGTGGAAGAAGGTAAGAAAGTAGATTTTCATTAATTGAAAAGAAAGTAAACTAATTTCTAAAGAGGAAAGACAAAACTTTTTTTTAATCTTGGGGGAAGAGGAGGAGGTGGTGCATATAATGTTTGGAAACCATTGGCCCAGAGGATAAATCTTAGGCTCCTATCATGACATGTAATAACTTCCAAGACCTAGCTCCACTCCTCCTAGCTTTATTGCTATCATTTTACATAAACCCTATACCTTAGTCAAATTTATTTGCTCAATAAGCTTTTATCATGATTTTTTTCATGACTCACCAGCAATGGTGGTGAGAAAGGCTGATACTTCACCCTTCAGTTCCCTTTGCACTTAGCTGGTTAGGTCCTTAATAAATGCTAGCTGACGGACTGAAAATATACCCAACTCCTATCATCTTAACCAAATATGCTATATATTTAAACATTCATCTCCAATTCTGCCTCCTTGATTAGGTCTTCATGAAGTGTAAGAGCTTGAATGGATTCCATTGGTTATCTAGAAAAGAAAATGATTTGTTACATAGAAATACTTGAATCCAGTTTCACATGTGTTCTCACTCTTGTTTCTCTCTCTCTCTCTCTCTCTCTCTCTCTCTCTCTCTCTCTCTCTCTCTCTCTCTCTCTCTCTCTCTCTCTCTCCCTCTCTCTCCATTCCACTCCGTCCCCTTCCCTCCTTTCTGCCTTCCCCTTACTCCTTTCTCCCTTCCCTTCCCTTCCCTCCCTTCTTCTCTCTCCCTCCCACTCCTCCCCCCACCCCTCTGTGTGTGTGTGTGTGTGTGTGTGTGTGTGTGTATTGACTACCTTGTCCCTCATTGCCTTAAGGCCATATAGGTTACTTTTCATTCCTCCCCCAGGTTCTTCAGTACGCTTTGGGGGATTGGGTGTGTCTAAGTTCTCTGCAAATGGCTCTAGTCCTCAATGATGGCATTCTCCTAAGTGCAGAGGGTGTCCTTTGCACCCCAATTCCATTTATCCACCAACAGATTAGCCTTTACAAAGAAATATTTACTTCCAAAGATATAAAATATACAAATTTCCCAGCATGTGCGAGGCATAATCTTTCTCCCCTGCTATGCACCATCTCAGTCTCTGGGGAAGGAACAGGAATTAGGTTCACAGTTAAATTCAGTTCCTGTAGAGCAAAGTCCTAGTTCCAATATCAAAATCTTCCTTAGCCTTAAGTCCCAAGCATCCTGACTGTTCAGGGCTTCCATGCCAGGCTAGTTGGCTGCACAGCTTCCCCTACAATCTTGGCTCCAAGGTCATTGTAGCTCAACCTCCCCAGTTTAAGATCACCTTAGCACCTGAAACTAAGGATATAACACCAACAAACCCTCCAAGTCCATTTCTCAGAGAGTAAAAGAGGAAAAACAGAAAAAGAAAGTCCTTTTCCTTTCATGGGTTCATGGTGCCCATGCTGTGGGTGAATTGTGATCTTCACCCTCTCAACAGAGTGGATAAGCATGTCCAAAAACAGAGGGAGCAGAGAGACTCTCTACTTAGTCTCAGTCTCTCCAGTTTTAAAGACTCAGGCAACCTGTAAAACGCGGCTGCCTCCACTTATATAATAGGGGACCCAGAGGCTTCCATGTTAAGCAAGCTGGGCATCCTTAGATAATCTTGCCTTACATATAATATACATTTTAAATTTATGTAATACATACACATACATACAAATATATACATACACATACCTACTTTCCCAGATCCCTCTAGCACATAATAGAGATACCTCTTATTATTACTCTCTCAACCAGCAAGCATTTGTTAATATCTACTGTGTGCCAGGAACTGGGCTAGGTGATGGAGATGCAATAAGAAAAATGAAACAGTCTCTGCCTTCAAGGGGAAAACAACATGAGAACATCCAGCCATAGTGGCTGCTTGAATGAATGCACACTGCCCAATTCTCTTATACTTATTTCAGCAAAAACAAATAAACAAGCAAAAAAACCCCAACAATAACCCTCCCTCCCAAAAAAAAACCCAAACCATGAAATTTGCATCAGACTAAATAATGATCAAGAAATCCAATGAGAAAGTAGGGTAACTTCTTTTACTACAGGTCTATACAAAATGTCCACATTTACCCTCATTCCATAGGCAACATGGTAGGTGACTTCCAAAGAGCCAGTGCCGATGCAAGCAAATTGTAGCCTCCCAGCTCAAACAGAGAAAGATGAGAGGTAAGTGTAGCATGCTGGGCTCTCTGTCTAGAGGCCAGTAGAGGAAAAGCTCCAGGGTGATTTATAAACACTGTGGCCAGGTGTGGTAGCAACTAGCATGAATATGGCTTGGACTAGAAAACGGGCTTGAGGTCTTAGCATAGAGAGTCCTGAATATCCTGTACTCAAAGATCAGGCTTCCCCCACCCCCTGGAAGAGTTTTGCACAGGAACCCAAGTAGCCAAGGGTAAGCCTAAACAGTACTGGCTACCCCACCCAAGGCCACAGGCTGTCTCAAACACTTACCAGTTGTGTGACTGGACAAGTCTTTTAACCTCTGTCTGTTTCAATTTCATCCTCTGCAAAAGGGAATAGTAATAGCACCTACCTCCCAGGATTGATGTGAGGATCAAATGAGATATTTGTAAAGCACTTAGCATAGTGCCTGGCACATAGTGGGCACTATATAAATGGTAGCTATTATTATTGTTGTTGTTGTCATTCAGAAGGGCAGCTAGGTGGTGCAGTGGCTAGAGCTGGTGTCAGGCAGGCTCATCTTCCTGAGTTCAAACCCGGCCTCAGACACTGGCTAGCTGTATGACCCTGGACAAGCTGCTTAACTCTGTTTACCTCAGTTTCCTCATCTATAAAATAAGCTGGAGAAGGAAATGACAAACAACTCCAGTATCTTTGCCAAGAAAACCCCAAATGGGGTCACGAAATGCCACACATGATTGAAACAACTGGACAACGACAGCTATGTAGAGCCAGTTTCAGTCAAGTAGTAGTGATGGAATCTAGATGGTATGGAATGGTAACTCACAGTGGATGCTGCTGTGGCTTAAAAGACATGACTTCTTTCAGCAGCAGGGACTACCCCTATTGTGAATGGAGGAAAAAGAAATAGCATCATTAAGGACACATGAACCAATCAGGTCCCAGACAGCTTTACCTTCCTTTTAGAGGAAACTAATCCCTGCCTCAGGAGGAAAAGAGGAGGGGTGGGCCTAATCCATGTTGGAAACACAGGTGCTAAGGTCAATTCCTCATTTTAAAACTTGGGTGATTGAGAAAATGATGTAGTTTTATATTACACGATAAATGCTGAAACCCAATAATGTAACTGATTAATGTGGAGTTCAAACCTCTATTTGTCCTTCTTCTAATGATCACTTCAATTAGTTTTGGAATTTCACAAGAAGCTATATCTGGTGGTACAAGTTTCCCTCACTGATTTAAGGATTTGCATTAAGTATTCAATTATAAGGATCAACGTTTTAATCCAAACCTCTGTCACTGACACTGACTTCTTGAGCTTTGAAGGCCTTATTTGTAATTTCATCATCGTATTTCAGTGTATTCAACAGTAGTTGATGTTTGCCAGTGTCCTAAATGTCTTCTTCCTTATGACGTCATTCAGAATAAAACTCCTCACTTGATGGGCAAATGCTGCTAACCAGCTGTTATTTATATTTCTGGTGCACTAGAAAAAATCAAGAAGTTAGGGAAAAAGTTGGATTATGGAAGGAAGTTAAATCAAGTCTACAAGCATTTGTTAAGCAAAACTATTTGCTAGGCACTTGCTAAGTTCTAGGAATACAAGTACAAGCAAAAAGATGGATTGTCCTTGCTCTCAAGAATCTCATATTTTAATAGGAGAAGACAACGCATAAATGGGAGCTGGAAAGCAGAGGTTGTGGAAAGGATGATACCATCTGGGCATGTTGATGAAGTCCAGAGAATGAATGATAGCTAGTCTGGGTCCTTCCTCAAAATGGAAGTGCCAGGAAGAAGAAAATGACATGGAGTTTTGGACATGTGGAGTTTAAGATCCATATGGGACAGTAGGAGGCAACTAGGTGGATACAGTACTGGTCCTGGAGTCAGGAAACCCTCAGTTCAAATCTGGCCTCAGACACTAACTAGCTGTGTGATGCTAAGCAAGTCACTTAACCTCTGCCTTACTCCACTGGAGAGAAAAGTGGCAAACCACTCTAGTTTCTTTGCCAAGAAAACTCTATGGACAGTGTGGTCCACAGGGACCTAAAGAGTCAGACACAACTGAACAACAACAACAACTAGGTGTCCAACAGACAGTGATACAGTATTGCAACTCAGGAGAAAGATAGGAGTGGAACATAGAGGCTTTGGAGTCCTCTGCCTAGTTGCTAATTGAACCCATGGGAGCTGCTGAGATCCCCAAAAGAGAGAGTATGCCTAGAGAAGAGGTTTTTCATCAAAAAGAACTCACCTTAGTGCCTTAGAGAAGCAGCATGTTGTTGTGGAAAGATCAGTGAATTTGGAGTCAGGAGAGAGTCTGAGTAGTTACCGGCACACATTTACTAGCAATGTGACTTTGAACTAGTCACATCATTTATCTGGACTCAGTTTCCTCATCTGTAAAATAGACATATTAAGATTCAGTCTGTTCCACAGAATGGTTGAATAAAGCTCTTGGTAAACATCAAATAAATTTTATAAATATGGGTCATTATAGTACTTTGATGTTATCCTTCCAATAATTCATGGGTATGACATATTTCTTTCTCTGTGTTTCTGTCCCCCCCCCTCTTTCTCTCTCTCTCTCTCTCTCTCTCTCTCTCTCTCTCTCTCTCTCTCTCTCTCTCTCCCTCTCTCTCTCTTTCTTTTAGTATTCTATAATATTTTCCCTTGGCCCATCCTGTCTTGTTTCACCGTGTGGCTCTGATAGGGGTGTCCTGCTCTTGTCCATTCTCTCTACATTCTGCCACCTTAGCAGAGTGACACTGCAATGATACCATGCAGTCCCCTTGTCCCTGGTAGGACTGCTATGTTCCAGGATCTTGTCATTTGTAAATCCCTTTTGACATTTTTTCCTGCTATGTACAACTCAGGAGGACAATGATGAAACTGCATAGGAAGCCAGATGGCAGGCCTGGTTGAGGCTGGTAGTGTCGGTTCCTATTTTCTCTTCAGACACCTTCCCACTCGCTCTGCTTCCTTCCTTCTGCTGAAGTGTTGCCTTCTCATATCATTACTGTATCTCTTAAATTACCTTTTCAAATGTATATATCCCATTTACTCAATTAGATGTTAAGCTCTTTGAGATGAGGGACCAGCTCTCATGCTTTGTATCACCCACAAAGCCCCTGTTACATAAGTAGCAGGAAGCTAAGTTAGAACAAAGTACTCATATACCCTGGACAAGTTTTGAAAATTGTACCTGTGTATTAACTTTTCACCACAGACTTTGAGCCTTCACTTTGCCATGAGATTTGATTTACTTCTGGACTTAAAGACTTCTGGGGGTCTCCTCACTATAAGTGCTGCTTCTTACTGGGCAAATCACAGGCTTCAAATATTGCTCCTCTCCGCCCTTCAGTGAATCCTCTACAGGAAGGTCCACTCAACATGCTGAAAGTTTTCCTCTGGTTCTCTAGGTATTGTGTAGATATCAGTGAAGTGCATGGACTGCCTGTCACTTACCCATTACACTCACCATATGATGGGACCACCTTCTTCTATAGTCATTTAGTTCTCTGATGTTATTATTTACTCTACTTCTCTTCTTGTTGTGCTCATCTTTAATTATTAAAAAATGTGATCTTCCATGACTCATGGCCACAGAGCATCATTGGAAGACTACTGTGTTAAAAAGATGGGTCCTTGTTTCAGTGAGAAAAGTTTAGGATCAATAAAGTTTTTACTAAATTCGGTATAAAAAAATTCTCCCCTTTTAAAAAAAATGTTGTCTCTCCACTTTTCATAAGATAATTAATGCAGATAATTATCTTAGCTTAATTTAAACAAAAATAATAATTTATCACAATTTTTATAATGGCAAATAAATCTTAAATTTTTAAATATATAAAATAATATAATGGTTGTACTGTATTCCCTGTTAGAAGATCATAAATTTAGAGGTGGAAGAGATCTTTGAGATTTTCTAGTCCTTTTTTTACAGTTGAGGAAACTGAGATTGAGAGGTTAAGTGAGTTGCATAAGGTCACACAGGCATTAAATGGCAGAACAAGAAATTGAAGCTAGGTTGTCTGCCCATTAAGTAAGTGCCTATATTTGCCTTTCTGTGTATGTTCATCACTTAGCATAATGTTTAGCACATAGTAGGAACTTAAATGCTTCCTGATTTGACTTTGCCCCCAAATCCAAGTCAGCAAGAATTTATTAAATTTTTACTATGTGCTAGGTGCTGTGTTAAATGCTGGCAATATGACTATTCAACAGGAAAAAAAGCAGTCCTTGGCCCTCAGAAATTTATGATGAAAAGTACATAAGATAGTGCATAAGAGATAACACATAAAAGGAAGTATGTAGTACATAAGAAATAACACATAAAAGGAAGCTGGAAAATGGAGGAAAGGTAGAGAGAGAAGGTCCCCATTGAAGAGCACAACCTCCCAGGAATAAAGTGGAAAATATAGAAGCACACAGCAGTTGCCTGAATATTTATACCTCTATGCTGAATGAAATGGATAATTTCAGAGAAAACTAGGAAGATCTTTATGAACTGATGCAGACCTAAGGGAACAGAAATAGAACAATTATAAAATAACTTTATAGGAAAAACTTTGGTCTTTTATCACTGCCTTGATCAGATTGAAGATGAAAAATTCTACTCCCTTCCTGACAGATGTGATGACCTTAAAATGAAGAGAGACATATGTTTTCAGATATGGCTAATGTGGGAATTTGTTTTGCCAGACTAAGCAACTATGGGGGTTTCTTTTCTTCTCTTTCTTTCTTTTTTGTTAGAGGAGGATGTGGAAGGGACAGATTATTTTTAAAATTATTTTCACCCCAGCAGCTGGGATATTTGGGTTTATCAAACATTATTCTTCTATATTTATTCACTTGTATTTTTAATCTGTTCCACTGATCAACTTTTCTATTTATGAATCAGCATCAAATGGTTTTGATTATTGCTTTGATATCTGCTACTGCTATGCCCCCTTCCATTTCACTTTTTTCATGATCTCCCTTTGTTCCTTATGAATTTTTTATTATCATTTTTTCTTGCTCTATAAAGAAATACTTTAGTAGTTTTGTTGCTGTGTCACTGAGTAAATAAATTTAGTTGACATAGGCATTTTTGCTATATCAGAGCCTGACCATGAATGATTAATATTTTCCAATAATTTAGATATGTATTTCTGCAAATAGTTTTTGTAGGTATGTTCATAGAGTTCCTGTGTGTATCTTGGTAGGTAAACGCCTAAATACATTATTTCATTATTTTGAATGAATCTTTTCTTTTTACCACGTCCTACTGGGCTTTATGGATAACATATGGAAAAGCAGATGCTTTACATGGATTTCATATCCTTCTACTTTAGTGAAGTTATTGTTTTATTTTAGTTGAATCTTTAGGGTTCAGAATTAATATAATAATTAATATAATAATATAATAATTCTCCAGGATCAAATACAAAGTGTTCTGTTTGACATTCAAAGCCCTTCATAACCTAGCCCCTTCCTACCCTTCCAGTCTTCTTATACCTTACTCCCCAACACATACTCTTTGATCCTGTAACAATAGCCCTCTGACTGCTCTAGGAACAAACAGCTCCCTCTCTTGCTGCCAGGTATTTTCTCTAGTTTTTCCTATTCTTGAAACACTCTTTATCCTCTGTTTCAACTACTGACCTCCATGGCTTCTTTTAAGTCACCACAAAAATCAAATCTTTTTCAGTAAGCCTTTCAAAACCACTCTTGCTTCTAGGGCTTTCTCTCTGTTAATTATTTCCTATTTATTCTGTATAGCTTACTTTGTATATATTTGTGTGTTGTCTTCCCCATTAGAGTGTAAGCTCCTTGAATACAGGCCCTAAGGTCATGTCTGTGTAAGCCTACCAATTTCTCAGTAGGCCCCTGTCCTGTTTTCTTGTTGCAGAATACATTCTCTTATCAGAACAGACAGGGGACGCCCAGCCCAAGGATTTTTGTCCCTGGCTAGCCCAAGGACTCTCCCTTGCACCAGATCCCTAAGGTTCATGCCTCTGACAACCCCTCCAGTGTCTGGGAACAACAAACTTATTTCTGCAGACTCCCTACACTTTCCCATCCATTGTTCCCCAAGACACTTGAACCCCTAGGTTACCTAATTAGAATACCTGGTATTTCTTTTCCAAGCCCCTTTTCCATATAAGCTCCAGCACCATCCTTGCTGTCTTGCAGGTTCCCCAAGGCCCCTTGCCCACTTTTGCTAAATTGTTACAATAAACTTTTTGCCACTTGACTAAGAGAAGCCTTGAGTGTGTGAATTCATTCCAGGAAATTCTGCCTTGGCATTTTTGGGGTCCCAGGACCCCCAAACTTCATCACAGGGATTGTCTTTTCTTCCTTTTTATATCCTCAGCATTTAACACAGTGCCTGGCACATATTAGGCATTTAATAGAGGTTTATTGATTGATTTATTAATTGATATATCCCAGTGCTTAGCGTAGAACCTGGTACATAATAAGTGCTTAATAAATGCTTATTGATTAATTGCAATTCCACTGGAATTATGGTCTCACACATGCATACTTTGCAGTCCATGATGCATATCTTGTGGAACTCTTACCTACATCCTTCCATACATTTGCCTTAAGCGATCCACCCAGTTGGCTAAATAGGAGGCCTTTGTTGTGTTTTCTAGACATTTCATGAATACCAATGTAGACAGGACATCCATCAGCTACCCTTTTTTCTAGTGATCTATATGTACACATATATATGTTATACATATAATGTATAAATTTGTATGCATATGCATATATTTAAGGTATTTTCTAAAAGATGATATTATGGGTTTTACTTTGTACAGTAGATATGTTTGAGAAAAGTTGAATGCAAATTTAATCATTTAGACTATACTATTTAAAAACAAACAATAATAAAACTATGGTAAATTATTTTGTACAGCAAGGATATTTTTGCAAAGTATGTCATCACTTATTGGTTTCTTTTTTTAAAACTTGGGAGTTTCGTATAAGCAGATTGTGTTAAATCTAGACTCCTCTGGATTCTGAGACAGAAAACCTTCATTGTACTGATGAAGAAACTGAGCTTTTGAAAGGTGAAGAGTACAATGTTTAGATAGCCTGATATTAGAATTCTGCTTTAGGCAAAGGCTAGCTTAAATATCTTGCAGAATTTTTAGGGAGTTTAATTTTGAGGTTAGATGCTGCACGACTGAAGGTAATTCTTTCCAGATGTTTCAGCATTATTAAGAAGACCAGTATAAAACTAATATTCCTGTCCATAATACATCTCCTGCATCCCTACTTTCCTATAAACATAAATTGTCACAAAAGCAGGGAGAACAGCAAGTGGACAGAATGTTACATTTCTTTTTTTAGAGTTGTTTTCTGCTATTTATTGGATCTGAAGTCCAATTCTCATTTGAACCTTATTTTCAGCCCTCATTATATGAGTAAATTCTTGTTCTCACAGCTGACACACAATCACATGCTTACGTGGTAACCACAGCTACCACTGGCTTTCCCAGCTACCTTTTTGTTATATCTGGCATTTTAAGGGTTTCAAGCCAGGGAGAAACTGACATGCTAACAGGCCATATGTAAAGATGCATTGCACAATAATGAGAATGGCCATAGATAAATTAGTAAAGAACAAATGTGAATTAGGCCACAGCAAATGTAGTATTTCTAAGTCAGATTTTCATGACTTTAAACCAGTTTATAAATGTTTTGATTCTTCTGGCAAACGCCCTTTCCCCTTTTGATTCGTATTAGTATGTTTACTGTCTGTCTAGGTTACTGAATGAGAAAAAATATTTGTTGGTAGGTAATGCCAAATTTAACATCTAGCCTTTATGTTTCTGTCTGTATGAAGCGTTGGAAAGCAAAGCAGCATTGATCACAGCTCTGTGCCCTCTTGTGGTAGATATAATAACATCATCTTGTAGTCCCTCATGCAGGAAATGCCTGTTTTTCCTTCAATAACCAGAATCCTTTTACAGGAAGTTAGGTGTGGTCTTTCCAAGGAGAGTTACACCACCACCACCCCCCTAATTTTTTTTTTTTAAATAAAGCATGATGGAATTTTAGCTGCAGTCTTTTTGGTGTGAGCCTACCAATGCCAAAATCATTGGATGAAAGATTCTTCAGGGGGTAATAATGCTTTTTAATATTATTTCTCTACTTGTTTTCTGTGATTCTGCTCTAGACAACAGTCAAATCCATAGAGATTCTGCAGTGGGACCACTTTCATTTTCATAATTAACCCTTTTGTGGTTGCTAGATTTTATTTTGAAAAATCTTGTCTTATTAGAGCATCCAAGATATGACGTTAGGATGTTTTCATATATGTCCATTGGCGTGCAGGGATCATTTTCATACATATATATCATATATGTTATTTATATCTACTATAGGTATGTGTGTATATGGTTTTATATATTTGCACACACATATACCTATACACCTACAGGTAGGCATGTGCCTATTTGGGGAGATGCAGGAGGAAGATTAATGAGATCATGGAAGCATCAATATATTCAGCAGGCTCTCTGATAACATGTACTCATTGCAGCTTCGCTGCTCGCAGAGAAGTCCGGTGGGTATACTTCAGAGCAAGATACTGTGGAAACAGACCTGTATTCTATTTATATAGCTTATGCGGCCCACTCTGTAGGAATGAAACTATGATTATATCACATTGCCTTCATATACTATATCTCATCTAGTTAGATGTTGTGATGTGGGGCTTAAAAGGTGTTTGGAGGAAGAAAAAACAGGTGACAGCTCTTAAAGGTTTCATTGAAGAGTTAAAATTTGATTTGTTCTTCAGTTCTAAATCCAGTAGATTCTCTTGATAATGATTTAACAAGGGAGCATTTTGGTGATAGGTTTAACATCTTTTGATGAGAGCTGCACCCCACAGTATTATATTATGCACCAGGAAGGTATAATCAGAACCTCTGTGTAACCAATTCTATGACGTGGCAAAGTCTCCTGTAAGGGATGAAGGGTTGGTTTTCTTTTTTCCCCCACTGTTTATCTTTAGCTTCAATTTTTTTTTTAACCGAAACACAATCCTGAAATAGAAGCTACTTAGCTGATATTTTTACTTATTGCAAAATAGGTACAATTTGAAAAATGAAATATTCCCAAGAGTTTCCTAAACTGTTGTATAATATTTAGCTTCCAAAGCAATCATGTTAGCCAGCAGCAGGTTGCTAAGTCAGGAGGTCCAGCTACAGATGCCCTGATGTAAATGACTTCCTGTTAAGTTTGGCAGGAGCCGTGACCCTGCCTGTGGAGCTTCCTGAGCAGTTCTATAAAAAGATAGGGCATCCCCTGCACCTCCCATAATTTGTTTACAAGCAGCAATTTGCTTACAACCTGCAATATGCAGGTACCCAAGCAAGCTTTTACCTGTGTTCCCCAGTCCTCTTTAGTAGATCTGTTGATTCATTTTAAGGCTCTTGGAGGTATCACTGGTCAAAGAGGAGAGGGAAAAGGGTGGGGAGATCTTTGGAAACCCTTTGTGCTTCCTTTTTTATAAAATTCGATATGACACGCTCCCTCTTCTCCATCTATCCCTCCCACTCTATTTTCCAATTGTTTCAGACAGTCTGCTAAAAGATGGCTGCCAAAAATACTCACACAAGTAGAACAGCAAGCAGAAACCATCAAACATCCATTTCAGAACTTGAGATCATATATTTTTTCCTAGTAGCAGTTACTTAAAACATTTTGGATGTGGTAACTTAGGTTACCTCATTGACACCTACCACATAATATCATATATTGAAGAAAGACCTACCTACCTGTGGAGGAAAAAGAAAACCTTTAAATTGCCATTCCCTGAATGCCAAATATTGCTTTCATTTTTATGTTTATATGTAGATATTGATATCGCTACACATCTTGGTTTGCATGTTTTGTCTCTGCTCCTAATATAAACATTTTAAATAACATCTTAATATTGTGTTTGTCCTTTATCTTAATGCTCATTGCTTTTTTGTCCTCTCATGTTTCCATAGCACTTTCTTATGCAAGAAGCTAATCGGTAATTAAAAGGTACAGGATGAAAAGATGGCACAATCAGTGCTGGTACCACCAGGACCTGACAGCTTTCGCTACTTCACCAGGGAATCCCTTGCTGCTATTGAGCAACGCATTGCAGAAGAAAAAGCTACAAAACCTAAACAAGGACGCAAAGATGAGGATGATGAAAATGGCCCCAAAGCAAATAGTGATTTGGAAGCGGGAAAATCCCTTCCATTTATTTATGGAGACATTCCACCTGGAATGGTGTCAGAGCCCTTGGAGGACCTGGATCCATACTATATCAATAAAAAAGTGAGTCCTTAATACAATTTCCTTTACTATTAAACTCAGAGTGAAGTTGCATGAAAGCCCCAAGTTGAGTCCCATCCAGGTTGAGGCTAGAACCATATAATGACCTATATAAAAACATCACTAGGATGCCAGGTGAACCCAATCAACTAAACCAACTATTTATGGAGTATTTTGGATGGCTTAAGTTGAAACTACACTCTTGGAACTGACCTAGAACCAGGACTATACTGGTACCATCTCATACCAGTTCAAGAGAGCCAATTATTAACGTTTCAATGTGAGCATTTACACTTTAGAAATTGGCAAATGCTGTAGATCAGGGCCTGATTGTTTGTTTGATTACCTAGACTAATGAAAGTCATAAAGAAAATATTAATGATGTATATTAAGTTTAAAATGTGTTGTGTATACATTTTTAAAAATCAGAGAGCAGGTTGTTAAATGTTTACCAGCCATTCCATAGCCTCAAAATGAATAGGCACCTGGGAATGGAGAAGCAAGTTTTCAGGCAAATAATTTTTCACCATCTTGAATTCTAGTTCTGTACTGAATGGGACTAATATTTCACCAAGTATCTAGAAAATCCAGAGTCAAAAGAGGAAATTTTTGCCTGGTGAAACAAACACTGGATATACTCAACTTCTTAAGAAATTAAGAGAATTCCATGATACTGCCATTTTGTAAATATCAAAGTGTCTTTCTACAAGAGTTTTTTCTACCACAAATACCTTAATATTCAACAAATTTAATTCTTTAAAAATCTTCTTTCAGGGGTGGCTAGGTGGCGCAGTGAGTAAGAGCGCCGGCCTCGGAGTTGGGATGACCCGAGATCGAATCCGGCCTCAGAAAATGAGCACCCACACATAAATAATCACTAGCCGTGTAACCTTGAGCAAGTTACTTAACCCCAATTGCTTTTAAAAAAATCTTTTTTCTTTCTACTTATTCTCTAAATGAATATAAAGCAACAAAACATTTGAAAAGTTGAGGGGAAAATGCTAGAATAGAATTTAGGGGTAAAAAGGAACACACTTGGGAAATGTTAAGGTGATAATGAAGAAATTTTAATTTTATTGAAGATATAATTACAACCACATCTTAGTGCTTACCTGAATGATAAAAAAATTGACAATTTCTTTTTTTAAAGGTTATAAAAAACACGAATTTTCTTTACTCCCAGTTACTTGACTAACAATTTTAATTCATTATATTAATTTTCATTATTGAAGCATATAGAGTCACCTTGGAAACAAGTAACATATATACATGATATACATGTTAATTTAATTATATTATAGGATGAGAATTAGTACATTATTGTATTATATTGGAATTGAATGGAATAATACTGAAATTAGTACATTTCCAGATAACTTTTGCTTTTTATCGCCTCTGGATGTTTGGTCTGGTTAATTAAGTACACTAATTAATACTAAGGAAAAAGTAAAGCAGATTGTGTTTTAAACCATTTACTGTGTGTTCTAAATTCCATTTTACATGTGTGTTTTTTTTCAGACTTTTATAGTATTGAATAAAGGAAAAGCAATCTTCCGATTCAGTGCCACATCTGCCCTGTACATTTTAACTCCTTTCAACCCTATTAGAAAAATAGCTATTAAGATTTTGGTACATTCATATCCTTTTTTCAAGTGATTGTTCAATATTGTGTGCTGTTTGGTTTTTATCTTTCTGTATTCTTCAATTCAAAGCCAATATGATTGGTGTTTCTCTACCCTATTTCTCTTGTTTCTTCTCTCTCCCCTTATTCAATAAGGAAATCAGAGGTAAGTGAACTATTTCTTTCCTTTCCCAAATTTTTCTTATTTCCCAATTCAATCATAATTATCATCTGTGGCCCTCCTTCCTGTTTTTCTCTTCTTTTAAAAAAATATGCTTTTTCCTATCACTTCTTAATTTATTTCTCTCCATAGTATGCTTCTAAGTTAAAATAGTATATGTCATATTTATACCATCAAGTAAAGTTCAAACTTCTGTTTTGATGGATTTACTCACAAGAAAAAATAAATTGAACCTCATACCTATTATGATCTAATTTGAATGTCCTAGTACATTTATATGAAGACAAAGCCAAGGAATTATTACTAAATATATCTTGGAAATTTGTTTTCATTATAAGATACTAATGCTCTGTGTATTTTATTGACCCTAACCTAATATATGATTCATAATTTATTGTGCTTTTGACTGCCTTTCAATTCAGCATTTAAATATGTCACAGGAATATCTACTGTTGATATATAATGTAGCACACACATAAATATTTCTGTATGTGTACATGTATACACATGTATATAAGTATGTATATATGCATTATATATGGGTAGATGTGTGTGTATGCATTAGGTTTTGAATAGTTTTCAATTATATTTTCCATGAAAACTCTATTTGGCTCCTCAAATTTGCTAAGACTTCATCTTCATTACAGTCTTTTCCACTCTGTAGAGACTAACTGTAGAGACTAACTGCTTTGATAGAAAGGGTTTTTCTTGGAACCCAATTCTCTTTTAGCCACATAGATTTCTCCTCAACACAACTTGAGCAGATCTAACAGAGCAAGAGACAGTTGGTATTTAGGGCAAAATATTTGAAATAGGTCCTGAGAAAAAATTTACGTAGAATTAGGGAGAAGTCTAGAAAGTCAGGGCAAAAGAGGCTGAGGTAGCAATTGGTTGTGGACTTAAACCAGACCTTGGAAGCTAGGAGAAAGAAGAATTGAAAAGGTTTGAATCATGGAGTCCAGGGTTTGCCTAACCAGTACATATCAAATACCAATGAGCTAGCATAGTTTCAACTTTGAATTTAGGGAGATTCATCTCCTAACATCCGTAAGAAGATGATATTTTCAAGTATCAGAATTGAAAGAACTAGTTTGGCCTGGTGATAACCCATTACTAAAGGCATCTAGAGACATTATAGTGACTTTACTTTCTTTGAATGCAAGCACTGGCAGGTTCTATTCAATTTGAAAAACTTGGATTTGGGTTTTGGTGATAGTTTGTCCAAAGGCCAGTCTGGCTAAATTCAGAGAAGTTTATCACAAGAGCTTCGTTTCCATCATCATTAACTGTAGGATGATAAGTCTTTCAACCATATGAACTCAGAGAGATGGTTACTAAGTGGTAAAGAGATTTTGGTGGACGTAATACCCTGACCAGTGAGATTAAAGATCCTTATAGTATCTTAGGTGCACATACACTAGTTTGCATCCCGTGATTCCTTAGTTGTTCACACCAAGTGGCTGGCAGTGTTATAATTTTGGTGCCTTACTGTAGAGAAAGCATTGAGGACAAATTTAAAGGTCTAGGCCATGCTCTCAAGATTACATTCTAAAGAGAAAAAATCCTACAGTCTCTTTGACGTTGGTGATGGAATCGACAAGATACTTACAGTAGAGAATCTTCTGTTTGATGTTTGTTATATAAGGGGAAGCAAAAGAGAAGAGAAGAAACATTTAGTAAGCACCTGCTGCATGCCAGGCACTCCACTAAGTGCTTTATAAATATCATCTCACTTCATCTTTACAGCAACCCTATGAGGGAAGGACTAATAGTATTATTATCATTCCCCGTTCTACAGTTAAAGAAACTGAGACAGACCTGAAGTGACTTACCCAGGATCACTCAGCTAGTATCCAAGGACAGATTTGAACTCAAGTCTTCCTAACTCAAGGTCCAACATTCTATTCACTGTGCAAACTATCTACCTCTAAGTAAGAGCATTAATCCACCAACCAGCTAATGACCATTAACTCTCAGAAAATTAGTACACTGTGCTTGTGTTAATGCTTCTGTTTCTACCATTATTTATTTAACAGATGGCTGCTATCTTCATTAGGAGCTCTTAGGACATCAAAATAGTTTTTTTTCTTGAAACCAAAAAATTGATGAGTTGTTACACTGTGTTATCTTTACTATGTTGGGGTTTTTTTTTAAGGCAACACAGTTTTGATATTCCATGACCCTCTCACATCCTGCTCCCTTACATATCTCCCTTATACCTGATTACACAACTAATCGGTGATAAAGGCAGGACTATGACACAACTTCACATTCTATCTTCACAGTCATTCCCATTCAACTCCTAGATTTACCTTTACCTACTCCCATAGTTCAAACCTAATCTGTGATTGTCATAGAATTATAGGGTGAAATGAGCCTGAAAATAAAAGTATGAGAATTTAGCTTCTATTCCCAACTGCATGACTGGTTTTCTTATCTGTAAAATGAGTGAATAGGCCTAATGGTAGCAGATGTTCCCTTTCAGCTAAAAACACTGCTTTATTGGCCATATGACCTTACATAGGTCATTGAGCTTGTCTGAACTTCAGGTTTTTATGCTATTTGCCCAACCTTCTTCATGTTGTTACTGTGAGGATCAAATAATGATTTGAGGTATAAGTGCTTTGTAAATGGTAAAAGGCTAGGCAAATAGAAGGTATTTTGCATAATAATGAGATTCATATAATACATACTAAATGTTCAAATTTGCTTCATCAGTCCAAATTTGATAAGTTTATTCTAACCTTCACACTTTCCTTTTTGTTTACCTGACTTTCTTCTTTGAGACTAACAGATAAGAGAGCTACCCTACCATTCTTTACAGTTTAAGTATTTTTCAGCTAAAAAAGAATATAAATAAATATGTATACATATATATATACAAATACATATATACATGTACATACATATGTTTGTATAGATAGATAAATGTATAGATAAATGTAGCACACCTCCCCACCCCTAAGAGCCACCTGCCTCAACCTGCCCTTGTATCTGGGTATTCCCTGGTGAATGGTATTCCCCTATGGTTTCAAAGGTATTCTGTGGGCCTGCCCTCCTAAAATTATAGCTCATTAGTCCTTACCTGGCTTTCCCATAATTGTCACCCAGTAAACATAATTAGCTCAAAATAAAAGCATTTCCCAAGATTACATAGTAAGAATGGTAACTACAAAATGTCTCTCCCGCCTCTGCCCCAAAATCTATAGCATGCCTTCCCATAAGTACATACAACCTCAATGGGAAGAGTTGGCACAAACTTAGAGAACACTGGTAATGAAGCACACATATAGGGAACATGGTGACCAAGGCCTCTGTTACTACAGAGCCCTGATGTCATTTCTCTTCTCTTGGTTTTGCCATACTCATTCGCCTGAGCTTTTCATTTCTTCTACATGGATTTCTTAGCTTACCTCCCTAGATCTGTACTTCTCAGTTTGACTTCCATCTTCCAGGGATAATTTTCTCTTGAATCTTCAGTTGGCTCTCTTCTTTGCTGCCAGGGGTTATACTCCTTGAGGCTTCTTCCTTTCCTAAATCTTTCTCCATTTTTTTCTCTCTGACTGACCCTCTCTGTGTCTGTCTCTGTCTCTCTGTCTATGCCTCTCTCTCTCTCTCTCTCTCTCTCTCTCTCTCTCTCTCTCTCTCTCTCTCTCTCTCTCTCGTTCTCCCTCTCTCTCTCTCTTTCTCTCTCTCTGCCTCCTGCATACTGGATTTAGTTTCTCCTGTTAAAATACCCTGATCAGTAAGGTACTAGAAATTTCTTCCTACCCTATTTAAACTTTGATAAAGACATAGTGGATCATATTTCATGAAACTGCTTCAGGTTTAGCTTTTTAAAGGCCAATGGCATGTTGCCCTTCCAGTTTCATGAAGGAAACTTTTTTACACTTCATAAAGGGATAATAGAGCATAGACATGTCTTTGCACTTGTTTAGCACACTTTCTTACCTCTGTTATCTGCTCCTTGGTTCTTTAATGATATCATTTAGACTTAAGAGAAACCTGCTTCCCCTCCTCTTCACTACTTAAATTTGCAACTCCCCCTCCCCCAATGAAAGAATTTCCCTAAATAAATTTAACTTTGTCTAATGTAACTATTTCTAAAAGGAAATCACTTGAACAAAAATGCTGCAAGAAATCCCACAAAGAGATTATAATACTCCTAATAAAGTAGTCTGGATGGCCTCATGGTTGTAAATGCTGTAAGTAATTACAACTGGGATTGCTTAATGTTTTTACCACTGGACTGGCAGTCAGAAGCTTAGAATTACAGTTTCATGTTCGCATCAAACTCCCTCTCTCCTTGATTGTGGGTGACTTGTATAACCTGTCATGTTTTCTGCTCAGTGAAGCAACACTCGACCATCATATTTTATAAATGTAGTGGGGGAATAAAATGATAAAAAGGGGTTATATTAATGAGAAGTCAGTGAGCTCAAAAATTCCCAGTTTTTAAAGGCTTTTCAGAATTTTATTGAATTATATTGACTAAAAATTATTATTAGTGGCTTTTTTGGCTTTTTGGAGGGCAATTGGGGTTAAGTGACTTGCCCAAGGTCACACGGCTAGGTTTTTGTTTGTGTGTACGTTAAGTATCTGAGGCCGGATCCGAGCTCAGGTCCTTCTGACTCCCTAGCCACCGACTAAAAATTATAAGAACACAAATTGTGGTTACTGTCATTCCCAGTTTGACTCTTTCTCTTTTGTGTGTAGGTATGAACTTTAAAACATGTTTAAGTGTTTTTATTATGAAGCCAGAGGGTATTGGATTTAGAAGATTTCATATAATGTAATGATTCTTCAATTTATAGATAATAATAATAACTAACATTTATATAGTGCTTTCTATGTGTTGGCACTTTATAATTATTATTTCATTCACAAAAACCCTATAAGGTAGTACTTTTATTATCCCCACTTTACATATGGGGAAATTGAGGCAAAAAGGGATTAAATGACACCCAGAATCACATAGCTAGTGAGTATCTGAGGCTGGATTTGAACTGAGGTCTTTTTACTTTAGGCCCTGTACTCTATACACTACACCACCTAGCTGCCCCAGGAAAGTGAGGGAGGTTGGACTAGATGGCCTTGGGGGTCGCTAGTCCCTTCCCACTGTAGTTCTACAGTGCTAAGATGATGGTGCTTTGTTGACATAGGCAGTGGGCATGGAAGCTCACCACATATGCATGCTGATATCCTATTCAGGGGACTATGGGGAAGTAAATTAAATGTGTGGTCATTCCCAATGCAAAAAAGAATTTTGCAGAGAGAGAAACAGAAAAGCAGACTGGAGTTTTGAAGGGCACAAATTCATTATATTTCATTCATTAAAAAATATTTCTTTATTCCAACATGAAAGGCAATATATTCATTTTGTAAATCTTATTTAGATAGAGATTTGGCCCTCTTGTTATTTTTCAGATAATATAATTGGCAACTCTTTGTTCAAAAGGCAGCCTTGTATCATGGGTAGAGAGCTGGCTTCAGAGTCAGGAATACCTTTGAGTCTTTCCTCTGGCATGTCCTGCTGTATAACACAGAGCAAATGTATCTCAGTAACGTAGGCAGCTTTTTTAGACCATAACTTGCAGAACTCCAGCTATGCTTTGATAGAATTTATTTACATCAGTGAAATCAGAAACCCAGGCAGACAAAAACACATAGCTCTTCTCTCCCACGATTTTCACATGTTTTCAAACATGCTGGACACTGTGTTATCTAGGTTACTATGCAGATCAAGGTTTATCTAAACCATTTTTAGCATAAGTGCACAAGATCTTTGGGTTCAATAAAAAACCAAGTGTTTATTAAATACCTGCTATGTTCTAGGTACTCTGTTAGGTGCTGGAGATACAGAAGCAAATATAGAACAGTGTCTGCCCTCAAAGAGCATTCATCAAGGGAGACTGTGTGTGTGTGTGAGTGTGTGTGTGTATATGTAAAACATATATAAAATTTGTACAAAATGAATTCAGAATAATTGGGATGGGGAGGGAGGGCATTAGAGAGAATTAAAAAAAAAAAACTTTTGTAGGAGGTGACATTTGAATTAACCTTTGAAGAAATCTAGGAATTTGAAGAGGTAAATGTGAGGAGAATCAGGACAGGCATAGAGATCACCCTGAGCAAAGGTACAGTGGTGGGAGGTCAGATTTTATGGGTGAGGAACAATGAGAATAACAGTTTGACTATGAAAGGGAACGATAATACCCTAGGCCTGAAATGTTAGGTTTGAAAGAATTTAAATGGAAAATAGAGGTGGAGCAGTAGATAAAGCTTTGGGCCTAGAGTCAGGAAGACCTGAGTTCAAATTTGACCTTAGACACATACTAGCTATATAATCCTGGGCAGGTCACTTAACCCTGTTTGTCTCAGTTTCCTCATTTTAAAAGGAGCTGGAGAAAAAAATGGCAAACCACTCCTGTATCCTTGTCAAGAAAACGCCAAATGGAATCCCCCAAATCAGAAATGAATAAACAATAAGTATTTGATTCAAGAGGTAAGAGGGAGACAGTGGGGTTTATTGAGCAGGGAACCTTTGCTTTAGCATCTTATTTATACTGTCACGCAAATATTGGCATAGCTCTGTATTCAACTATTAACCAGTGGGTAAATATTAATAAAGAGGCATAAGTATTTTTTACCCTGGAGGGTTCATTCTTCACATGTTTAATTTTATATTCCTATGTGCATGTAAGGGATAGAGGCTGGACATTGGTAAGGGAACTTCTCAGTATAAAATGGATACAAAAATGACCTCCACAGCAATGTACAATCCTAAAGAATTGCCTAAAACATCCAGAGGTTAAATAACTTGCCATTATGTATAAGAGGCAATATTTGAACCAAGGTCTTCTTGGCTTTGAGGCCAGTTCTCTATCCATCCTATAGTGCCTTTCAAAAGAAGAGAGGCAGCCATAGATTCAAAGGATAATTAGCACATGAATTATTTTATATTCTCTACTGGCCTGTGTATTTAGGAAATAGTGAAAGATTTATTAATTTTGTATAGGATTTAATGCTATGATAAATGTAAAAGTTCTAAACATGTGCTATATTTAATTGTCATGAGAGTTATTTATATTTTCAGATGAAAATTGTTATATACTGTACTTTTCCCCTATTTTTCAAGGTACCCATCAATTGCAGGTATGATGTGAACAGTGCATTTGTGTATACATACATATATATATATATGTATATATATATATATTCTGAATGAAGGCAAATATATCAATATTCATATATATCTGCCTTCATTCAGAATTCCTATTTGTATCTTTTATCAAATATAGTAATTCCAAGAAAATTGCCATTTGTTAAAAGTCCATGAATATAAATTTAAAAGTATGCTGAATTTGGAAACTCTCGGTGAAGCATATTATTTTAATGGGGCCTTGTAACTTGAAATTCCTGTTTGATTATCAGTTTTTCTAAGGTCTATATTTTATTTTTTAAATTAAATTTATTATTTATTTTTAGCATTCATTTTTTAAAATTCTGAATTTTGAGTTCTGAACTCTCTCCCTCATTCACTGAGAAGACAAGAAATCTGATATCAGTTATACCTGTGGAATCATGAAAAACATATTTCCATATTAGCCATGTTGCCAAAAAAACCAAGAAAAATAAAGTGAAAAAGTATGCTTCAGTCTGCACTCAGATTTCATGAATTCTTTCTCTAAAGGTGGATAGCATTTTTCATTGTATGTCCTTCAGAATTGTCCTGAGTTATTTTATTGCTAAGTATAGCTAAGTCATTCACAGTTGATTATTATACAACATTACTGTTATTGTATACAATGTTCCTCTAGTTCTGCTCACTTCTCTTTGCTTCAGTTCATATGTCTTCCCAGGTTTTTCTCAAACCATCCTGCTCATTTCTTATAGCACGGTAATTAGTGTTCCAACATCATTATATACCATAGCTTGTTCAACCATTCCCTAATTGATGGGAATCCCCTCAGTTTCCAATTCTTTGCCACCACGAAAAGAATTGCTACACATATTTTTGTACATATAGGTCCTTTTCCTTTTTGCTTTTTAATCACTTTGGGATACAGACCTAGTAGTGGTATTGCTGGGTAGAAGGGTATGCACAGTTTTAAAGTCCTTTGTGCATAGTTCCAAATTCTTCTCCAAAATGGCACCAGTTCATAATTCCATCAACACTTCATTAGTGTCCCAATTTTTACACATCCCTTCCAGCATTTGTCATTTTCCTTTTCTGTCTTGTTAGCCAATCTGATTGGTGTTAGGTGGTACCTGAGAGAGAAAGCCTATTTTTAAAAAGTCATTTCTTTTGTTATATCAGTAATGCAACAACATCATTTCCTTTGTTGTGTTTATTGACTACCTGTAAAATTTTTTTAAAGGAATGCCAGCAAATATGTGGGATTGTATCTAAAATACATATTTAGCTTTGACATGAAATTTGTTCCATGTGCTTAGTCAGTGCTTTAATAATCATAGAATTTTAGTACTGGCTGGAAAGTTTTAGAGTATGAGTCCAATGATAGACTGTACATCTATTTTCCAGGGTCTCTACTAACTACTGAGAGGTTCGTCACCAGTTTTTCTTCAAGTTGAGAATTATTTAACCGAAGTGGGTCTTATCTACCAAATTATAAAGAAATTGCAGTCTGCATCTGTGAAGGAAATGCCCACAACAACAAAACATTCAAGTTTGAAATAAGTTGAACAGTATATTTCTGTGATAAGAGTCTCCGCTATTTTATAAGACTGAAAAAAATATAGATTTCTGGGGAGTAAAATTTCATAAAACTATACAATATAGCACATGATATAAATATTATAAGGCTATCTTAATTTCTTTCTTTTTCTAATATCTCTTTTCCCTTCCAAAAAATACCTCTAAGAATTTATTGCTTAGTATAGATGAGGAAAATTATTGGCCATATATTATATGTAGATTTTGTATGTACAAAATGAGACTGATGAACTAAAATAAAAGGAAATTATATATAGCATTGTAATTTTTAGAAAGTTTTAATAGTTTTATCTCTGAATATCCAAATATTTCATAAAAATTATCACATAAACTTTAGTTACTTTTTTACCCGATTCCTTTACTGTGATTTTAAGGTTAAACGAAACTAGTGCTCCATGTTGTTTTAGGCTGTAGTGCCATCATGTGGTTGTTTCATATCAGTCATTTATGTCTTTTTTTTTTTATTTGAATGTATTTGAACTCTCTGAATAAAACCCACAAGTTTGATTGCCATTAAAAATAAAATGCTAATTATAGCATCTATTGAAGTTAGCCCTTCAGTGCTAAATTTCATTATACAAGGTAATTTCCTTACCAGATTCACTTAATCTGTTTCATCCTAATCTATAATCTTTAGCCATCAGAAGTCAGAAGACCTAGGTTCTAATCCCAGTTCTGCTGTTTGACCTTTCCTTTTTCAGCCTTATCATCTCAAGATCTGGTTGACTTTGTGTACTATGACTAAATATTGTAACGTATTATGAGGAAAAGAAATAGAAGGAATTTTCACTTGTTTTATAAATTATTTTACAAAAATATTTCATTTACTTCTACCTTGAATCCTCTTATAATTGTCTAGATTTTCTTTGACAAAAAGGTTATTTTTTTTTTACAATGGCACTGAATTTCTTCCTACTCTTTTTAATATGGGAGACAACTGATTTGTCATTTTATTACTGAATTTTAAGTCTTGACTCCTTTATCTTTACATGTGAATTAATACTAAATCCTATTTTTACAGAAAAAAATGAACTAGAGTAGAATTCTCTTTTTAAAATATTTTTTATGATACAGAACTCAGTAGATATACCTTGAACACTATTCAGTGTGGTCTAGTTTCACAAACCCTCGTAAGCCTCACAACATGAAAGTATTATCCCTTCATTGTGGGCCTCAAGGAAAACTTACTGACCTGATCCTATCTTTAAAACAACTGAAATTTGTGGAACATTCACTGATTATTTGATGGCTTGGCAATTGATTATCAAAATAGTCAAAATAACTGAACTGGACCAAAGTGGTTGCAATGGAGACATTTAAAAATAGCCCTTGTGGATGTAGACTCAGCCCAAGAGAAATAAGGGAAATTCAAAAATGGTACAGTGATTATTAGTAGTTTCTTACCTTTGAATTGGCCATAAGTGTTATTAGCATGGTAGTACATGATAATAAGCCTTTCTGCTGTACACTGTGTTCCTTGACTGTACCCTACTTTATTCAGCATGCTCATTATGTGCACTATTCTGACCAATTGTGTGTTTATGACCATGAGTAACCCTCCAGACTGGACAAAGAATGTAGAGTAAGTAGAAAAAATATTAATAATAATATCCTTTCATATTTTAAAATGTGCTTTTGACATCTTATTGACCCCATCATCCCACTTGTATCACTCTTTCTTGCTTTTACTTTCAATTAGAGATACTGAAACAGTTACTTTATTAGGACACTACTAATTTCATAGGATCATAACTATGGCTGGATGGAATTTCAGAGGTTAAGTATAACTTGTTTATTTTGCCATTGAGGAAAACTGAGGCCTGGGGGTACCAAGTAACTTGTGAAAGGTCACACAAATGTTAAGCCTAAGAGTTTGGGCACCACAGTGCTCTTGTCATTGTGGGTCAATGGCAAGGCCACAGAGGTTGGGGGAGAAGGAAAGTGAGGAAATGCTGCGATGCTGTCAGCAAGTGTCATAAATCACAGCTTTTTCACTACATATTTGTGGCCTTTTGTTCATAAAGCTGGCAAATTTTGGTGGAAAGAGTAAAGTAGTTCAAGGCTGCTGCTTGCCACATCTCTACCTTGGGCAAGTCACTTGAGCTCTTAGATTATCTCAAAATTCCTGTCTAGCTCTAAGTTTATGGCCCTATGATGGTTTCATTGTCTTTATGAAGACCCTTAGGGATTCATAAGAAGGAATATGTGTACTCTGTAATAAAGCAGTACCTAATCTCTCTATGTTACTTCTTCTGAGCCCTAAAATAGATTTATATTTCCCCCAAAAAAGAAAACCATTTCACGCTTTTGGAAGTCATGGGTAATGCATAATGTTTTATGGACTAGAATACAACTTTAATTTTTTTTTTTTTTTGCTTTTTTGGAGGGCAGTTGGGGTTAAGTAACTTGCCCAAGGTCATACAGCTAGGTTTTTGTTTGTGTGTGTTAAGTGTCTGAGGGCGGATCCGAACTTAGGTCCTTCTGACTCCAGGGCTGGCGCTCTACTCACTGTGCCACCTAGCCACCCTTAGAAGAGAACTTTTATTCAAATAAAAATTATTGTTTGTTAACTGAAGGTATTTATTTGGTCTCAAGTTCAACAGGAATTTTTCTTTAATTTATTGATTATGTTGTCTCCCTCCATGACTCTCAAAAAGAAAAATGCAGATGATCCATGTGGGAACTTAAATTCATTTCTTCAGTCTTTCACCTCCCAGTCTTATTCTCTAACTCAAAGCTTCTCTATATCTTTGTCCTTTTCTTCTCTTGAGTTTTGGAAGGTAAAGTGGCTGTTTCTTCTTTCTGTCTCTCCTCTTTATTCTTTCTCTGTTTTTCTTCTGTTTAAATGCATGCTTAGGTAGCTCCCATCCTAAGAAAATCACTTCTTGCTACTCTCAAGCTAACATAGTATCATATACATTAGACTGGAAGATACCTCAGAGATCATCTAATTCAACCTCTTATTTCACAAAAGCAGTAACTAGAACTCATCATCTTACCTCCTCCCCTTCACTGCTAAATGTATATCTCTATATCCATCACCATTAGCAAACCACCTACTCATTTCTTATCCCCCTGCCTCTTGTCTTCTGACCCCACCACTATATTTAAACTGTTCTGTCAAGACCATTGACCACTTAATGGCAACATACAATAGCCCCTTCCCAGACTTCTTTAACTTTTCTGTAACATCTGCCTCTGTTGACCAACTCTTCCTTTCTGATGTTCTCTTTTCCTTTGTTTGAGCCCTCTTGGTTTTCTTCCTACTTGTCTGATCATTCTTTACTCTCCATTACTGTTTCTTCCACTTCCTCCTCTTCTCCCCTTCTAAATGAGAGTATACTCCAGGCCTCTAAATTCTTCTCATGGCTTTCCACATTCTAAGCCTTGGCAATCTAATCCATTCACATGTATTCAATCATCATCTCTATGCAGATGACCCCAAACTCTGTGTATTTAGTTCTAATTTCTTTCCTGAGTTCCAGTCTCACATTTCCAAGTGCCTGATGAATACCTCCATTTGTATATCTGGCTTCAAATTTAACACTTCGAAAACTAAATTCAGCATTTCCCCCCAAAAACCTTTTTCTCTCAGTTATCTCTGTTGATATCATCTTTTTCCCGGTAATCTAGGCTCAGAACCCCACAGGAGTAATCTTTGGCTGCTCTCTCTCAGTCCATTGTCACATCCAAGCAAGCTCATTCTATAATATTGTGTCCCCATAATGCTGAGTCCACAATTTTGTTACTTTTTTTACCTGTCTTTCTATTTTCCCTAACGCCTTGCTTGATGCCTTTTCTTAGCAACCTCTTAACTAGTCTCCTTGATTCTAGTGCCTGCCCTCTCTGATGAATCTTTCACACTCCTGTAAAGGGAGCCTTTCACCACCATGCTTTCTGGTGTGTAGTGATCCTGTCCTGCTTGTGCTCAAACACTTATTACCTGCAGGATAACCTACAAACATCCTAGTCTGATGTTTAAGGTCCTTCACACTCCGTGGTTTCCAGGCTTTATTTCCACTGCTACTCTTTATTTATATATTTATACCTTTATACTCTATTTCCCACTACTACTACAGCATGTATTTTGTGTCCCAGTCAAACCAGACTCCTCCCTGTTCTCTGACCCTCATCTCCCCTCTCCTGCCACTGTGCTTTCACACAGACCATCTGCTCTTCTTTGTTTCTCCCCCACTGAAATCCTTGGCTTCCTTCAAGGTCCAGTTTATTTATTACCTCCACAAAGCCTTCTCCCTAACTCAAAGTCCTTTCTGCCTCTTTAGCTTTCTTGTTGCAGTGTGTCCATACCTCTTCTTTTCTCTTACCATTTAGTACTTTGTTATCAAACTTATTATTTCTTCCACTCTTGTTTCCTTGGGCCCAGGAACTGTTTTTTTCCCTTTATATTTTGTGCACCAAACCCAGTTCCTGGCACAGAGTAAACAATATATGTTCACAGAATTGAAGGGAACTTTTCTGTAAGAGATATACTATCATGTTAACCTCTCAATATTTAATCCTCTCTTGGCTATTTTCCTTCAGGTACACATTCACAGGAATTTATACCTTTGAGTCACTTATAAAAATTCTTGCAAGGGGCTTCTGTTTAGAAGGTTTCACATTTCTCCGGGACCCCTGGAACTGGCTTGATTTCACTGTCATTACTTTTGCGTAAGTGTTTTAACCCTTTTTCATTGGGGGAAGGTAAATCTTTGGTGGTCACCAATACTTGTAATCTGCTTCTAAGCTGTCTCCTATTAACCAGAGCAAGCATTTACTTTAGTTACCAAGAAAAGTTAAGAGTGTTTCATTTTCTCCTTTATGCTCCAATAGGAATATATGGAGAGGGAGAGAGATGGAGTGATTAGAAAAGTCAGCACTGACCATAAACCATTCACTTGACCTTATACTGATAGATGAAAAGAAGTGTTTTCTAGATCTGCTCATCTAATTAAAATGACTCTTTTGACTTACAACTACCAAATGGCCAAATCAGATGCCCTAAAATTAAAAACGATCACGATGGGCGACAATGCTATTTTTCCCCCTAAAAATCAGTAATGTCTAATAGCATTGTGAGGTAAACGTTGAAAAAGTCTCAATGAAAGACCAACACAGACTAAACTTTTCCAAAATTCTGAATAACTCTGGTTTAATCCTACAGGTATGTAACAGAATTTGTAAACCTAGGCAATGTTTCAGCTCTTCGAACTTTCAGAGTCTTGAGAGCTTTGAAAACTATTTCTGTAATCCCAGGTAAGAAGTTGACTGGTATAAGGTGGTAGGCCCCTCGTATCTCCAGCCGTTTCTTGTGTGCTGTCATTGTGTTTGTGTGTGAACTCCCCTATACAGATATGTGACAGAATTTGTGGACCTGGGCAATGTCTCAGCGTTGAGAACATTCAGAGTTCTCCGAGCATTGAAAACAATTTCGGTCATTCCAGGTGAGAGCGAGGTTAAACACCGAGGCTGACTTTAGTTGCATTGAATTTGATATCACAGCTTTTTAGCATAAGCAGTGTTGCTTGTTACCTGTTACATACATATATATATATATATATATATTTATATAAAAAAGCAGGAATCAGGACATCAGATTTTAATCAGATGTGATTCTTTGCTTTTTTCATATTAGCTTTCTTTTTTTTTTCTAAATCAGCCTTTGAGTTTAACACATTTTTGCATGAGGCATTTGCAATATACAGCCTGTTTGGTTTGCATCTGATGACATCAAGCTTTCCTTTTTTACATAGAAACCAAACTATGAGGCTTTCATACTGATGCAAATTTGGCCATTTACTGCAGGCACTTAGGGCTCAGACTTGCCATCATAATTGCAGATTTAATGAAATGATGAAAAATAGCATGGGTGTTGCATGGGCCTCAATTTTCAGATGTCTCCCTCCTCCAAACCTGGCACGTAGTATGCATTAAAATGTAATCTCATCTCACTTTCATCACTTTAATGTTTCATTACTATTGTAGTCGCATAAATTTTTCTAAAATCAGCTGAGAGTTTTGGGAGTGAGGTATCTGCAAATAAAAGCAAACTGTTTACAGAGGGTTGATGTACAAGCATGAATAACAAAATCACTCGTTTTGCTGTAAGAAGAAGTGTTTAGAAATATGTGATTTCCATTTCCATTTCTAATTTTCCAGTGAACATATACAGTTCAGCTATTCATTCATCTTCACAAGCTAGCAGCCTTTTCATGAAAACATTACTCAGCCACAGACATTAAACTAATATAGTTGGCATTATGCATGAAACTTTATTTTGCAGGACAAACTCATGATGTTTTGATAGGTTAAGTAGCTTTTGAATAGCATAATTAAGATCTTTTCTCTCTTTTTGTTTTTTTTTTCTTCTCATAGGATTGAAGACTATTGTGGGGGCTCTGATCCAGTCAGTGAAGAAGCTTTCTGATGTCATGATCCTGACTGTGTTTTGTCTGAGTGTATTTGCTCTCATTGGGCTGCAGCTGTTCATGGGGAACCTGAGGAATAAATGTTTGCAATGGCCCCCAGATAACTCTACATTTGAAATAAACATTACTTCCTACTTTAATAGCTCATGGGATGGAAATGGTACCTATTACAATAAGACAGTGAGCACATTTAACTGGGATGACTACATTGAGGACAAAAGTAAGACATTCTGTTTTAACAATTACTAAATTGTTTATTGATAAAAAAATTTTAAAACTCACCTGAAAATTATTTCTGTTGTAAGCTAAGAAATTCAGCACTTTAAGTACCCTTAATGGGAAAGAGAGGCAATATGGGTACTGGATCACGCAAGGGCTAGTCTAGGAGTCAAGAAGACTTGAGTTCTGTTCCCTTCTCTGACACAATTTCTGGGATCCTGGGCAAGTAATGTGACCAATCAAGTGTTGATCAGCATTGCTACAGGGAGTTTCCTCACTCTGAATTCCATATATTGAAGAAATCATAAATATGTTCTAAAAAAAGAAGTAGAGACATACAAAGATAGATTACCCATATTCATTCCTTATCTATCCAAAAATATAATATCATTTATGTTGTGCCTGATGAGTGATTCCTCATGCTGCACCATATTTATGCCCACCACGAGGGTCTCCATTATCTTTTGGGTAACCCACAATTTTAATTCTTCAGAGACTATACTTTTCCATGATTTATAGCAATATAACTTCACAGGAAAAAATCTTAATATTGAAAAGATGACTATTTCAGGGAGAAGCTTTAGGTCATTAAAAGAATTATATAGTTGTGTGAATACAGCCCAGTATACAATCTCCTTTCTTTATAAATATGGGCCCAATGAATTACCTGTCTACTAGAATGTTTGTTCAAGATGTACAAATATTACACTAATAGAGTTGACTTTTAATATAGGTGACATATGCATGTATGTTATATTTATTCATTCACTTATTAATTTCATTGTTTATTTGTGGATTAGTTCTACACATGTCCAGATTGTATATCATAGTCTAACAACAGGCATTCTTCATCTACTTTTCTTTTCCTATATTGATAGTTACACCAAACTATTTTGAGTGATTGTAGAGCTGCTTTGAGGAGCCCAACAATATTCAGGGCAACATGCAGTGAGCCTAGCTGTGTGCTAGAAGCAGTGCAAAAGATATCATTAAGAGGAGTATGACTAGGAAGGCGATTGAGAGATAGATAGTCCACATGTATCCATATAATTTCAAGGGATCTACTGGAAGTTCTCTACCTTCGTGAGTGGGTCCCATGTAAAGGATTCATGAGAGGATATGGCAAGATTTTCACAGGATAAAAATGCCTGTCTTGAGAAGGTACTGATGGGGTGGGGGCGGCGTACTATCGAAGAGAGTACCCATGTTTTTGAAATCACAGATCCACCAAAGTATCTGGCTTCCACCTGAATCATGTACAATGATTTCATTGCTACATCCAGTGACCTTTTCCCAGTCTTCACTCTTCTTGAACTTTCTGCAGTTTTAGATACTACCTACCACTCCTTTCCCTCCTAGTTTCTTTTGGTCCTCTTTCTACCCTTCTGACCTCAATCAATTTTATTAGATCATCATTCATGTTCCACTCCCATGTGTCTCCAGAATTTTCTCCTGATTTCTCTTCTTTTCTGTTCTTTCCTCTCCTCTCCTCTTTTCTTCTCTTCTGTTTCTCTCTCCCATCTCTTGGTAATCTTATTTCTGCCTATGGGTTCATTTGTCATCTCTCTGCAGATAACAATAAAAACTCTAAATGTAGCCCTAGTTTCTCTCCTGAGCTTCCGGCAAGCATTATTAGCTGCTTGATAGATATCTATCCTAATTAAACATATCCAAAGTGGATCCTATTATACCTCATATCCATCTCACCTCCAAATTTCACTATGTCTATTGAGGTTACCACAATCTTTACCCTCTCTAAGTTTTGAAACTTTGAAGTCATTCTCAACTCTACACTCTGCCTCTACCAGTCCTCAACATCCATTCATTTGCCAAACCTCAATTCTTCCTCTACATCTCTCAAATTGCCCCCACTTTCCTTTACTCACCCAGTCATTACTCTAGTTTAGACCCTTATTATTTCTCTCCTGGACTAGTTTTATATCCTCTTGATTGGTCTCCTGCTTCCAGTTGCATTCCGTCTCTAATCTATCCTCCAAGTAGCTTCGGAAATAATCTTCATAAAGCAAAGGTATGTCACTGCCCAGCTCATGAGTCTTCAGTAGTTCCTTACTGTTCCTTGGATAAAATACAATTTCTTTGCCTTGGTATTTAAAATACTTCACAGTCTGGCTCTAGTTTGCCTTTTAGTCAACAAATCAGCAAGCCATTATGAAGCAATGGCTATGTGCCAGGCATTTTTAAATGCTAGGGGTACAAAATTAGAAATTAAGTGGCTTTTGACTTCATAGAGTTTGCAATTGAGCCATGGGGGATAGCATGTACATACGTGAGTATGTGCAAAATAGATTCAAGATCATTTGGGGAAGATAGGAGCAGCAGCCAAAGGATTGGAAAAGGCTTCATGGAGAAAGACTTGAAGCAAAGAGATCAGTTAGAGGGCCATTGTAATGGTCTAGGTGAGAACATGAACTAGGGGCCTGTCTAAGTGAACGGAAAGAACAGGATATGTAAGAGTTGCTGTAGAAATAAAAACTATAATATTTGGCAACTAATTTGGTAGGTTGGGTTAGTAGAAGTAAGGATGATAGCAAAGTTGTAGACTTGGGTGACTGCAAAAATGGTGATATATCTTCGACAGAGATAGGGAAATGTGGAAGAGAGGTGAGTTTAGGGTTTAGGAGATGGTGAATTTGAGATGTCTATAGTATATTGACTGAAATTTTCAGTAGGCAGTTGGATATGTGGGATTGTATCTCAGGAGAAAGATTAGAGCTGGATATAGGGAGCTGGGAATCATTCAGCATAGAGAGCATAATTAGATCCATTGAAATGGATGAGGTCACCAAGAGAGAATATATATATATATATATATATATATATATATATATATATATATATATATATATATATATATATATATATATATATATTGGAGAGAGAAAGAGAGAAGATGGGGACCCTAGACAGAATTTTAGAGTATGTCTACAGTTGAATGGGGCATGATATGAATGATGGTTTGAGGTAGGAACAATTAGAATGGTAAGAGGAAAAACAAGGAAAAGCAGTGTAGTGAAAACTCAGAGAGGAGTCCACAGTGTCCTTAATATTAGAGCCTTCCTTTTATAATTAATTCCAATTTATATATGCATATATCTTGTTTATACATGGTTGCTTACATGTTGTCTCTCCCATTAGACATAGAGCAGGAATTATTTTTTGCCTTTCTTTGTATCTAATGCAACAGTGCCAGGAAGATAGAAAGTTATTTAATAAATACTTATTAATATAGAATTCTGCAGAGATGTTAAGGATGAAGATTGGAAAGACACCATCAGATTATGCAATCAGTAGATCATTTGAGACTTTGTTTTTGCTTTTTTTTTTTTTTTTTGGAGGGGAGAAGGCAGGGCAATTGGGGTTAAGTGACTTGCCCAAGGTCACAGGGCTAGTAAGTATTAAGTGTCTGAGGCCAGATTTCAACTCAGGTCCTTCTGACTCCAGGGCTGGTGCTCTATTCACTGTGCCACCTAGTAACTCCCATTGGATACTTTGGAGAAAGCAGCTTTAGTTGAGTGATGAGGTTGGAAACCATACTGGAAAAAAGTTGAGAAATGAGTAAGACAGGAGAAAGTGAAGCAAGAAGCATAGATGCCACCCCCTCAGGAATTTCAATGAGAAAGGGAGATGAGATATAGGATGACGATTTGAGGGGATAATAGAGTTTAATGATGGGGTGTGTTTTTTTTTAAGGATAAGGAAGACTTGGCCATATTTATAGGAGTTCCCATCCTGCCATTTTAAAGATGAGGGAACTTAGGCCTAGGAGGTTAAGTAACTTGATGAAGGTCACCCAGGTAATAAACATCAGAGGAAGAATTTGAACCAAGGTCCTCTGGATCCAGAGCCTGTGTCCTTCCCATTGTATCGTACTCCCTGCCTTATAAATTTCATCTAAGTTCTTCTAGGTATTCCAATTCCAGTTCCAAAGTTGAATGTTAACATTGGAAATCTTCTAATACACTTTATAGATGAAACTGAAACTCAGAAGTTAAGTAACTTGTAACAATTACTTTTTTAATATGGCAAAAAGAAATCAGAACTAGTTGGTTGATTGACTTGATGGTGATGTGTATATATGGCCATCATGACTTTTTCCTTTAACATTGGTATCTAAAGATAGAGGTACTATTCTCATGGTGATAAAATCCAAATTTATGTGCTTTACATAAAACTGAGCACTACAATTCAGTCTTTAACATATTCCTGATGCACATTTTTCAACAAATGATCTGATTCTCAAACATTCTTCATACTTTACTATTCATGAATATGTAAGAATAAAGTTATCAGATGGTGTGGGAATACATTAAATTGAAGTCTTTCTTGTTAGGTACACACCGTCACAAGAGAGCATAGTATAAATGTGAATAAATTTCACTTTAGAACTTTTTTGCAAATTTCTTGCCATTGTTTTACCTTTGTCTAGCTTTATTTCACTACATTTTCTGTCAAAATTATCTCTTTGGGTAATACCCCATCATAGTCTTAGCTCCATCTTTGCAGATAATCGTTTATATATTACAAATTTTTGTAATGAAAATTACTATCATATATCTATTAAAATTATTCCTTGTCATCACAGATGTCAGTTCCATCATTTCCTATTTATAGGGCCCCTCAATAAGAAGCCTAAGCCCTTTAAATTTTTTCTCTAGGTTTTTCAGTTTTTTCAGCCTATTTCTATTAACCTTTTGCTTTTAATAATAGTTCCTTTTTGGTATTGTTCACTTAATCTAGGATCTCATTCATGTGCTATATGTTTCTACAACCATATTCTTGGAACCTCATGAAGTCATATCACTCGCCACTGTTTTAGGAGTTAGAAAGATCAGTAAAGGTTACATTGGGAGAGATGGTATCAGTTTTAGTAACAGTGGGATTTGCTTCCACACTTAGAGGTCTAATAAAAAGCCTTTTTATAGACCACCTGTTTTGAATAGAATTTAAATGCTTCCATGTTATTTAACCTTAGTTTTGTCACAATTAAATTGCCTGGAAAGGAAGAAGGTAGAGAATGTGTCAGAATTTTATTGCTTTGGGTCATAGTTTTCTTTTCATTTTCCTTGAAAAGAAATTACCACAGTGTGCTCTGGAAGTGCATATCCAGGAAGAAGCAAGTTTATCATTTCAAGTGGAAAAGGATCATTTTTTTACTTGTACCTTCATTAGAAGACAAAAAAAAAAAGCCACTGCCCACAGAAAACAAAGCTGAAATGTGGGGGGATTTGGAGGATAGGGGAGGTGTATGCTCAAATCTATTTATGCACCCAGCTTTTAAAAAATATGAAGTAATCATATTGTTGCATAAGTGTATTTTAATAGCAGCTAGGCTTCCCCTCCCACCTTTTGAGCCAAGAAAAGGGCCTTGAATTAATAGTACTGTCCCATTTTGTTTTTTCTTGGCACAGTTGTTTTTAGGAATAGTTTTGGTTTAGGTTTAGCAACAAATATGTATTTGATGTGGTACAACTTGTCTTGACACTGATCGTCAAAAGTTTGGTTAGCAAATGCAATAATATACTGTCATTGGTTCTGTGTAAGTTATGATCTTTAATAAAGTGACCATTTTACTCAGCATTTTGTTCCTTTTCAGTTTGTCCCCATTCTCATTGAAATACAAAAAAATTATGACACTGAGTATATGTATATGTTGGCTTAAATATTTTCAGTTTTACAACTTTTTTCTTTCTTATTCCTTTAATAGGTCATTTTTACATTTTGGAAGGGCAAAATGATGCATTGCTTTGTGGTAACAGTTCTGATGCAGGGTAAGAAATTCTTTCCTTTTGGGTTATGCTACTGCCTAGACTAACCTCCCATTGCCTATCCACCAGGCCACCATTTTCTTCTCAGAAAATTCCCAGAATGGATGGACAAAGTATGAATTTGCACGTCCTTTAAACATTCATGTCCAGCAATTATTAACCCTATTTACCCACATCAAATCAATTAAATATAGTGAAAAACAAAAAGAGAAAAACTAAAACTAGGCATAAGAAGTGGACTGTTTCTGTTTGGGGTTCATGTGCATGGCATTATCTAGGGTTGTGTAAAATCCTGGAAGGTCCTGCCTGTGTCCTAGCTACTGTCTGTGCAGCACACAGCACATTATGCTTCATTTATAATAGTAGCCCACCTTGATTGGTACATATAGTTTGCAAAATGCTTTCCTCACGACAGTCCTGAGAAGGAGATTGTGTAAAATTTTCTTGGTCCCCTTCTTATAGATAAGGAAACCAGTGCTCAGAATTTCAGTGACTTGCCCGCTGTCATAAACCTCATAAGTTTTAGCGCTGGTTTCAGAAATAGGTCTTCTGACTCCAAATCCATTGTTGGTTCAGCTAGGTGATACGGTGGTTAGAGTGCTGGGTATGAAGTCAGGAAGACCTGAATTCAAATTTGACCTTAGATACTTACTAGCTGTGTGACCCTGAGCAAGTCACTTAACTGCTGTCAGCATCAGTTTCCTCATCTGTAAAATGAGGATAATAATAGCATGTACCTCACAGGGTTTTTATGAGTCCTGCACGGAGCCTGGTACATCGCGCTATATAAACGTTAGTTATGGGGGGGGGGGCGCGCTAAGTGGCACAGTGAATAGAGCACTGGCCCTGGAGTCAGGAGGACCTGAGTTCAAATCCTATCTCAGACTTAACACACACAAAAAACTAACTGTGTGACCTTGGGCAAGTCACTTAACCCAAATTGCCCTACCGTCCCCCGTCCAAAAAGCAAAAAATTAAAAAAACAAATGTTAGTTATTGTTATTATTAATTATAAGAAAGAGAAAACGGGATTATTTCTGTGAGGACAGGATTTTCATTTGGAAAGTTTCTACATTTTAAAAAATAATTTAGCGAAATTCAATTCAACAAATATTTACTGAGATCTCTCTCCATATAAGGGCCTGTATAAGGCTCTGAGGGGTTCAGAGATGGATGAGATAACACCCTTGCCCCTCAAAGCTCCAAAGTCAAGTACAATAGTTTTGTATTCTTTACATAGAAACCACTAATGCTATAATACCTGCCAGGGATGTGTAGGATCTAGCTCCCCTGTTCACTAGGGCCAATTGTTAAATTTTTATTGTGAGTGTTTATACCTTTAAAATTGGCAAACACTATACACTACAAATCAGGGTTTGATTTATTTTTTGTTGTTGTTGTTTATGGTCTAGACTTCAGAAAATGATGGAGAAAATGTTATTAATGCAGATTAAACTTTAAAATGTGTTATGGGGTGTGTGGCTAGGTGGTACAGTGAATAGAGCACCATCCCTAGAGTCAGGAGGACCTGAGTTCAAATCCAGCCTCAGACACACACACACACACACACACACACACACACACACACACACACACACACACACACACACACAGAGTCATGTGACCTTGGGCAAGTCACTTAACCCCAATTGCCCTACCTTCCCCCCTCCAAAAAAAAAAAGCAAAAAAAAAATGTGTCATGGGTATTTTTTTTTTGAGAGCCTGTTGTCAGATATTTAGCAGCAGACCACTGAATATATCAAAATTATTACTGGCAAAAGGATTTTAATATGGCTTGTCCCTTAAGATGACAAAGAAGGAAGGAAACAAGCATTTATTTGAAAAGTACTATGTACCAGGCACTGTGCTTGGTGCTTCACAAATATCTCTGGGAGGTAGATGTTATTATTATTCTATTTACAGAGGAGAGAAAAGGAAGAATCAATGAGAGATTAGTATTCTGAATCTGAGGCATGAGGCTACCTCCCTTTCAGTGAAAGAGAGGGCACTGCCCTTGGGTGGGTCCTAGCATGAATGGATTCAAGAGTGGGAAAGTCAGTGATGTAAATGAGACAAGATATAAGTTAGGTTATCACTTTTAATTTATTTCTCTAAGAAAAGTCTTCTTGTACTTGACCTATCACCCACTTTTCTACAGGGCTATTCCCAGAAGTCTGGAAAGAGTGTTAGAGGAAATATCATTTATTAATATTTTTAGAAATATTATTAAGATATTAATAAATATCATTTCTTAATATTTTTCAGTTTTGTTTAAAAGGGAGGTTTTTAATATGCATCTACACAGTGAATCTGAATCTAAAGTTTTTGTTCTGATCTGTTCCAGTAGATTTTATCCTTAATGTGTGGTCATCAAGTTAAATGTAACTTTCTGATATTTTCCTCCAGGGGGAAATAAAGTAAAATGACATAGCACAAAGTCATTATTTCTCTATATTTAGTTGCCGGGTCCCAGAAAAAAAAAAGGAGGGTATGTTAATCTGTTAGTGAAAATGTCATCTTCACAAATAAATATGTTAATGATACATTAAGGAACATTGAGTATTGAGGTGACTCAGGATAAAAACCTGGCATCAAACTGTTTCAGAGTTTTTCAGGAGCTTTAGGAATTAATTAACCTAAAACTATGTTTAGTGCAGGATGAAATGAGCTAAACAGAAGAGGTCCTTGTGGTAGTAAGGCTGCTAGGTAGTGCAGTGAAGAGAGCACTGGGCCTAGAGTCAAGACAGACCTGAATTCAAATCTTACCTCAGAGATTACTAATTGTGTGATCCTGTACAAGTCACTTAACTTCTTGTCTGCCTCAGTTTCCTAATATAAAACAGGGATAATAACAGCACCTCCCAGCGGTGTTGTAAAGATCAAGTGAGAAAGATATTTAAAGCACTTAAACAGAGTAGATGCTTCATAAATGCTTGTTCTTCCTTCCCTTCCCCTTCTGTGCATTTGTCATGTAAAATAGTGATTGACAATCTTTAAACATACAAAATCAATACAGATATGCAGATTTAATTTCTTTCCTATCTTCTAATCTAATTGCAGCCAGTGTCCAGAAGGATACATATGTGTGAAAGCTGGCAGAAACCCCAACTATGGCTACACGAGCTTTGACACCTTCAGCTGGGCTTTCTTGTCCCTGTTTCGACTGATGACTCAGGACTTCTGGGAAAATCTTTATCAACTGGTAAGACCTGAGTTAGAGCAATGTCTCAATGATTAAAAACGTAGTAATGGGATCAAACCAGTGATAATCCCTCACTTAGAAGGCAGACGAGCAGTAAACCATTTCTTCCCCTCTGTCTCCCTTTTTTTTCTCAGACGCTTCGTGCAGCTGGCAAGACATACATGATATTTTTTGTCCTGGTCATTTTCTTGGGCTCTTTCTACCTTATAAATTTGATCCTGGCTGTGGTTGCCATGGCATATGAGGAGCAGAATCAGGCCACTTTGGAAGAGGCAGAGCAGAAGGAGGCTGAGTTTCAGCAAATGCTGGAACAACTTAAGAAGCAACAGGAAGAAGCTCAGGTATTGTTAGGTGGTTAATCAAGTTGTAGCTTTCTTTTCTGCAGCATCCTCAGCATGGGTAAAGTTCTAATCACCCTGGAAATGCTAAAGACCTATTCATTACATGTGGTTATTTATTTTCCTCAGTTAAAAGTGGATGACAAGGTGTGCCAAATAACATGGAATAAAACTGGCACAAACATATGAAAATTGTGTCGTTCTGACTTATGACACCTTCCCTCACTCCCAGATGACTCCACGAATGTGGACATTATAAACGTTCACAATGAGGAAAGAATATGGCTTATTATTATTTTGGGGGCAATTTCTTGGAAACAGTTCCTATAAGGCACTTACTAATTTAGTTACCTATTTATATCATTTTTTTTTTGCTGTTGAGTACTTTCTTGTTTTTTAACACTGGGTATTTTAAAATGTGTGATGACAGAACCAATGAAAAATGCTTGTTCAGTAATGAGGGTGCTTAACAGTTTGTAGCTATAGCTTTTCAAATACTGTACAATCATTAATTAGCTAAGCCACATAAATTCCTACAATCTAGACTGCCCTAATATATATGATCTGTAGTTTGTCTTTGTTGTTATCCTATACTGAAAGCCCTCAATTTATCCTTTCAAACTGAAAAGCATTTATTCAGTAGAATAAAAATATTTTTGTCAGAACTGAATAGCATTAATTTGTGCTACCACTAAAAGTAGACTGTTTTTAAAATGAATAAGTGGCAAAAAGGTAAGCACTCACTAGGTTCATAATTACAGGGAACAGAGAGGTTCATTTCTGAAGTTGTTTGCCTTTCATGACATGTATTTAAATACTAGCAAAGACTGAGCTTAGTCTTGTGATAACTGGAGTCTCTTGGCTATATCAAAAACCATTTTTTGATATGACTAGTCTCTGCGCAAGTTTCTTTTCAAGACTGTATGTAAGCCTCTGTAAAATTCCTTGACTTACCAGGCCTAAAGCACTTTTACATACATTATCTCATTTAATTCTTTTTGCTACCCCATCAGGTATATGATGCAAGTATTATTCCCTAAACCCCATTTTACAGATGAGGAAACTGAGGGTGATAGTGACTAAGTGACTTTTCCATTGTCATCCAACTAGTAAGACACAGTCAAGAGTCAAATTCATGTCTTCTGGTTCTTAAGTCCAATGTTTTTCATCATATTGCTTCTCCATATTTGGTTAGGTCAGTATTACTACTGTGTTGCATTTTTCATTAATAAAATAGAAAATAGACATTTCATATGATCATGTTAATGATAAAGATAGGGATATTTTTAAAAAGTATATTTGCATACAATCACCACATCCACATACTTTATCTCTTACTAGGCAGCGGCAGCAGCAGCATCTGCAGAATCAAGAGAATTCAGTGGAACTGGTGGAGTAGGGGGCTTCTCAGAGAGCTCTTCAGAAGCATCAAAGCTGAGCTCAAAAAGTGCCAAAGAAAGGAGGAACCGGAGAAAGAAAAGGAAACAGAAAGAGCAGTCTGGAGAAGAAGAGAAGCAAGAAGAAGAGGAATTCCACAAATCTGAATCTGAAGATAGTATCAGAAGGAAAGGTTTTCGTTTTTCCATCGAAGGAAATCGCTTGACCTATGAAAAGAGGTTCTCTTCTCCCCACCAGGTACAAATTTTTGATTAAGGAATTTGTATATTAGTACTAGAATGATGGTTTTCTTGGAGGGTTTTATTTGTTTGTTTTTAAGGACTAGGACTGTCTGTCTTGGCCATATAGAAAATGGCTTCTCCCAGGCCCAGGCCCACTCTGATAGCACAGGAGCTTTGACCTGCTATGTTTTCCAATTTGGTCTGGTTTTGCCCTCCTTAAATAACCTGGTTTCTCCTCCATCCCTTTTCTCCTATCCCAATGTTAATGTGGAACTTAGTGTGGACACTTGATCAACTTACCCCACTGTGGAGAGAATTCTTTAGCTCAATAGTTCCTTCCACCTCTGCCTCCCTGGTAACAGCAATTACAGTTATGGGCTACTTCACATAGTGAGAAATTTCTTTATTTTGGTAGGTTGGTTCATGGATACATAGGATAATGCTAATCACCATCGATATTTGTTGTGATCAATTTGAAGAATGTGTGAACTCTTTATTCAGTGAATAAACTTAATAAAAGATTATAGAGTTTGTGGAATATTTGCAAACCACAGGTTTTACTGGGTTCATATTTTTGAAGTTATAATATCTATATAGAGAGTGTCTATACTGAACATGTGGTTCAGAGCCATTGTCTACTGTGCCAGTGTCTCCACCATCCTATGGGTTGCTGAGTGGAGAGGCTCCTGCTGCTCATCAGTCTTAATTTGCATTAACAGAAGCAAGCCATAAAAATCCACTATTTTCCATTAACAGTTATTTAATAACTAACATTTATATAGCACCTACTATGTGCCAGGAACTGTGCTGAGTCCTTTACAATTATTCTCTCATTTGATCCTCACAACAACCCTAGGAAGTAGGGGCTGTTATTATCCCTATTTTACAGATAAGGAAACTGAGGCAAACAGAGGTGAAATGACAAGTCCAGGGTCACACAGCTAGCAAGTATCTGAGGTCATATTTAAACCAAAGTTCTAGCCACTGTATCACCTAGCTACATAGTGAAGAATATCAATCATCAAGTATTTATTAAGAATATCGTGTGCAGGGGTGGCTAGGTGGTGCAGTGAGTAAGAACACCGGCTCCAGAGTCATGAGGACCTGGGATGGGTTCCACCCTCAGATACTTAATACGCACACAAAAATAACTGGCCGTATAAGCTTTAGCAAGTTACTTAACCCCAATTGCTTTAAAAAAAAGAATATCATGTGCTAAGAGCTTATTAATAGTATCTGTAACTGAAAGGGAAATTAGGTTGTCTTTCTGCTGTTTGCACCATCAAAAATGAACATTTCATTACATCTGACATTGTTTCAGTGAGAAGTAGGGAGATGGGAAATGATTTCAATGGAATAACCACAATGCTATGCAACTGAAATTCTAAAGAGAATCATACTGAAGGAAACTTAGAACTGTAGGAAAAGAGTAACAACTAGCTGCATCACACTGGGAATGTCACTTGACTGCATTGTGGTCCAGGCAACTCCCTCCAACATAGCTCCTGAGTCATAGGGGATTTGTAGTCTATGCTGGCAAGGGGAGTTCACATAACAAGAGTTCCCTATACTAATGAATAATTCCTTGGATGGGAATTTGAAAAATTGAAAATGTTTGCTATTCATAGAAATCCAAAGAATGTCTTTAAAAAATTATCAGGACTTTTACATTTATATTTCATCTAAAAGATGTATGTCCAGGAATCCTAATATTCCCAAGGATAACTTCTTTACTTTCTCATATGCATAGTCTCATGTACCCTTGAGCAGTACAAGTATATCCCTTGCAAATTAATGCATTTCCTGCAGAAGCTTCATAAAATATAAGATAAAAGATATTATAGAATTGGGCTTTAGCTTTATAATGAAACTATTGTCTAAACCAGCTGCCTATATTTTCTTATTATAATTTATCCTACTTTGCTATAGTTATGATTATATTGGTAATTATTTAAGTTTCTAAAATATGGAAATTCCCCACTAACATATCCCCTAAGAATGTCTTACATTCTGGCTAAGATTCTCAGACACAAGAGAGCCTCTTTGTGTTTGTCATTGGCTTCTTCCAAGACCTAGAAGCCTGTAGAACATTCCATATGCACATATCCCCCTGCTATGCCTTACCAAAGCTCTTTTGAGGCAACATGGAACAGACGACCTAGATTTGAGTTCTGACTCTACCACAGTAAGAGAAGTTAAATAACTTGCCTGAGGTCACACAGATTTACTATCATTTAACCTCCTCATTTTCCTCATTTGTAAATGAAACAGTTGGCCTAGATGATCATTAATTTCCCTTCTAGCTATAAAGTTATGATCCTGTAATCACTGACCTTCCCATCCAACTTCCACAAGACTTATGAGATCAGATATTATTTTCGTTAGCATTTATTTGAGTCATAGTCCCAATTATTCAACTTCCCAGATCAAATAAATACTTATTCTTTTTATATAATTTCTATGCATTCTATTCATTAGTAAGTGTGTTATTATAGTCATTATAATTGTTATGGTAAAAATTTTGTTGTAATAATAATGTCCTTAATAGAAGGCCATGAACACCAAAAGACTACTGATTAATTATGTGAAGATGTTTCTGGTGACTATGCTTTTTTAAAAGTACTTTATCCAAGTCTTGAGGAAAATTAGGTACATTAAAAAAATTACTGCATATCTTTTTACTTACAACCCAAGTTTTTGCCAAACCTTATCTTACTAATCAATGAAAATGATTATGAAAATGCTCCCTCTCATAACTGTATCAGAAGCTCAACATATAGAACCAATGTCATGGATCACATTTTCAATTTTCTTTTTTTCTAAAATTCATTTTATTTTTAACTTATGGGAAAAAACAAAATTTTTCATAGCATAGTATAATAAAAAGGATGATAGCACATGAAACTACAAATGTACTACATACAACTTGCTACTCCTTTCAAATATATAATAGATATCATGTAAATTTTTCTTTTTTTTTCTTCCCTTCCCTCACCCTGCACCATTTTCAGTTTTCATCAAAATCCTTACTTTTCTTGGTTCCTACATATTTTTATAAAATTAAATCAATTAGACAACAAACACTATCATTCCAAACACGCTCCAGTTTCACAAAAAATATAGATTTAGTTACCTGATAGTTTTCTGAAAATTATTCATACACACATACACACACACACACACACACACACACACATATAGTCACATTTGACCATTTTTCTAAGGTGTGAAATATTTACTGAAAGCTAATTGAAGGGTGATAGTAGAGAAAGGGTGGATCTTTTTTAACAGCTTAGTCAATTGAGTAAAGATGCTTTATTTGATTTTTTTAGTTGTAGTTTATCCTCAGTAACATAGATCATTTCTTTTTACTTAATCAAATTTTATTTTTTCAGATAACAAGTATTTATTGTCCCTTTCTCCCCATTTCCCTTCCTCCCAAAACAATATCAACAAAAGAAATATAAAAACTTTGTAAGAAATGTTTACTCAAGTAACAAATTTTAATTTTTTTAATTTTATAAAATTAAATCACTTAAAGAAACAACAAAAATAATTTTAATGTTTTTATTTTTTTAATTTTATAAAATTAAATCAATTAAAGAGACAACACAGGTTATCATTCCAAACATGTCTCCAGTTTCTTTTGATTTATTTAGTTGTAGTTTATCCTCAGTAACATAGATCACCTCTTTTTCTTAATCATATTTCATTTTTTCAACTAATAAGTATTCATTGTCCCTTTTCCTCCCAAAACAAAATCAGCAAAAGAAATTTAAAAAAAAACTCTTGTAACAAATATGTGTACTCAAGCTAAACAAATTTTCATATAGGTCATATTCAAACATGACTTCTCTTTTAATATGATAAAACTGAAAACAAAAATAGATAATGTTTAGCATTTCTAAATCAAAGATTCTTAGCATTTCATCAAACATTATAGAAGTTTTGTAGCTTTTTCAAGAGTTTCTGGATCAGTCTAAAGTCTCATTGAATCACCTAATTTCTTAATTCATTATCTGATACATTATTCCTCTAGTCTCTCCAAAAGTCACAGAATTTCCATCGTATAATCAATTTGTTGCCTTAACTTTGGCTAATCTAGGAGAAGAATATTTAGTGACAGGAAAAGAGGAAGACATGAAAATTTCCAATATTGTTGACAGTTGTAGAAAGGAGTTTAGGTTAAATAACTACAGCCTACTTAACAGTTCTCAATGATGTATCTTCTAAGGCAGAGGTCAGCAAACTCCCTGTTGCCTATTTCACATGTATGACCCATGAGCTAATGATGGTTTTTACATTTTAAAATCAAGTTTTTATTATATTTTAAAATGTAAAAAATTAGTCTTAATTTTGGGCCACATAAAAATAAGCAATGGGCCAGATTTGGGCATTGTCACATTTGACCATTGTTTTAAGGTATGAAATATTTACTGAGAGCTAATTGAAGGGTGGTAGTAGAGAAAGGGTGGATCTTTTTTAACAGCTTAGTCATTTGAGCAAAGATACTTTATTTGGAAATATTTCTCTGATAATTTACAGTTTATCTTCTCAGGTTTTAATTTCCCACACATAAATAGATTTTTGTTCCTTAGAATTTCACTTGATTTGGCTCTTTTTTCCTTTTTTCTATTTGGGTCATAGCATTTGGTTGCTATGGAAATGGTATTCAAGTCAGAAGCAAAATAATGATGATCAGGTGAGGAACAAGCTCTAAGGCTGAGGAATGCCATACAAACCCAATTTACATGCAAACATCTGTATGTTATGTCTTTGTGGAGGGTCAATATTTCAGCTCTGAGACTTAAATAATTTTACAGAATGTTTTATTACTTTTTAATCTTTTCATCATTTCTAGTGTACTCAATTTATTCAAAATGTACGTTCCCATCATGGACACTTTCTACATTATCCTTATTCCTAAGTATTTCCTTGATGTTATACCATGTTTTTCTGGCCTTCTGAGATAGCAAAAATCAGATAACTTCTAATGGATAGTAATCCCTCAAGTAGCCTACCTTTAGACATAATTAAAATTCTAGCGTCATGAAGAAAGCTACAAAGAAGTCACAAAAATATAGTTTTAGTTACCTGATAGTTTTCTGAAAATTATTCATATATACATATATATATATAACAATAAAGGAATGAAAATTTCAAATAATGAAATAAAACATATTTTAATAACTATAATATTGTTATTTGCATGTGATGCAAAGACTTCAAAACAACAGATGTATCCAATTATCTTGGAAATTTTAAAGTTGTCAGATAAATTACAAAGCTACTTTGCCAAGTTAAATTGAAAGCAGGAATCATACCTACTTAAAACATAATTGTTACATTATACACATAATTGTGCTTAGAAAAGATCATACCAAATTTGGGCTAGTGAAACTAAATAGATTAAAAATTGGCTCATCATAACTGTTGCCCATCCATAAAGAAGTAATTAAACAAGTATTTCTAATTACAACAGTCACTGAAGTGAATAAACTATTTAGGAAAGTGTTAACATTTCTATAATTTGTGACCAGACCATTGGATAAACTGGGTCATTCACTTATTGTAAATAAAATACACTTCAATTTTCTGAGGCAGATAGAAGAGAGGAAAGCAGGGAGTAAATCAGTTCTTTCCAACTTGATTTGTTTTATTTATTCATGAAGACTGTAATAAAATATTCAGAAGGAAGAAGAGAAGCAGCTCCTTGTACTATAATTAAATAGATCTAGAAGCAAGATTGATTTTATTTTTCTCAGTGCTAATCTTCAACTTGGTCTGGTCAATGTGATATTTTATTGTGTTTATTTTTATTCTTCAAGAATCTAAACATAGGTAAGTACTCTCTATCTTTACTTTCTATTGAATTTATATTTGTGATTAGCTTCTAGAGTAAGGCTCATCAAACTCTCTAGTCCCAAGTTATATTAATAAGGCTATGATGTCTTGGGATATTCCTGGCCCATCTAAAGTTTAATTAGAATTGCAGAGATAGGGAGAAAGATGGAAGTAGAAGGAATGTAAAAAGGGAAGAAGAAAGGAAGGAAGGAAGGAAGGGAGGGAGGGAGGGAGGGAGGGAGGGAGGGAGGAGAGAGGGACGAAGTAAGAAAAAGAGAGGGAGGGGAAAAAGGAGCAACAAAAAGTGAAGAGAAAGAGAAACAGGAAGAAAAATGAAGAGGAAAGGAAAGAAGGAAAGGAAAAAAAATGGAAGGAATCAGAGATCCATACGGGAAGTCTTAAACTACTTTCAATAATTGCTTCAGATGTCACATTGTGGTACCCATATATTCCTGTTAAAGAATGTGTTTTTTCTGCTTGTAAAATGAGATGTCCAATTTTGAGTGCGCATATGTGTGTGTGTGTGTGTGTGTGTGTGTGTGTGTCTGTTTCCAGAATACAAGTGCATAATTTTCTCCCCCTCCTCTCTCTTTTGCTTTTAATAGTCTTTATTGAGCATCCGTGGCTCTCTTTTTTCTCCAAGACGCAACAGCCGAACAAGCATCTTCAGCTTCAGGGGTAGAGCCAAAGATATTGGCTCTGAAAATGACTTTGCCGATGATGAGCACAGCACTTTTGAAGACAATGACAGTAGAAGAGATTCCCTGTTTGTTCCACACAGACATGGAGAACGGCGCCACAGTAACGTTAGTCAGGCTAGTCGATCATCTCGGGTGCTGCCCATATTGCCAGTGAATGGAAAAATGCACAGCTCAGTGGACTGCAATGGTGTGGTTTCTCTGGTTGGTGGACCGTCAGCCCTTACATCACCAACGGGGCAACTCCTGCCAGAGGTGATGATAATTAAAACTGTTATTCATAAGAATGAAAGAAAGCTGGGACTAGCTAGTTCAAATATGAGTGGGTATTACCTTTTTCTCTAGTGAGATATGTATAGAATAGAATCCTGAATGCCAGGAGTTGGGCTAATCAAGCTTAGAAAGTTGCTTCTAAATGTATTACTTAATATATTTCTAACAAAAATCTTTCAAGATATAGATTCTACAAGTGCTCTTATGCCCTTTTTAAAATAAGAAAACAGAAGCTTAGAGAAATAGAACCTCTTGTTTAGGTCACACAGCTGGCAGGTGGCAGAAGCAGGATTCAAACTCAGGCCTTTCCTTATGCCAACCATGCCCAGCGCTCTTTCCATTATTCCACTTTACTCACTGCTCTGCATTAGCAGAACAAACCTTAATAGTATAAAATTTGATTAGTATGAATGAATTTATTTAAAGACAGGACAATTAGAGATTACAAAATAGCTAGTTTTTAGCAAGCTAATCATTACTAATAAGTAAAGGTAATTTGTAACTTATATGGTCTAGAATGTTACTTCTTAAGTACTACACTGAAATATGATCTATTGTTATCTATAAATAAGACATTATTTTGCCCACAGATGGGCATAGAGTCTGTCATTTTGGAATTAACTGACGAATACATACAATGGCACTTTTTAAAAAATTGCCACCACACTTTGGTGGCAGAAGTCACTTTAAGATGTCATGTATTTCATTTAAAAATTCAGTTTAAAAAAGTATCTCACTGTCTTGTCTGTTGCAAACCAAGTCCCCAGATACTATAATTATATGAAAACTATCAGTTTCTGGCAATGAGAAGAAAAGCAAAAGTGGAGCTGGAAGAATATTTCTGTTAGGACAGCAAAGCAAAATGCTTTTAGACACTTCTTTAACAGAATAGAAAGATTCAAATGGAGGTAAGAAATTGAAGAGACAATGTGGAGTGATGGAGAGAGCACTAGACTTGGAGTCAGGATGATGTGAGTTGTTTACTAGCTGAGTGACCCTGGGCAAGTCACTTGACCTCTCAATGCCTCTGTTTCTTCATCTGTAAAATGAGGGGATTGGGTGGCTCCTGAGGCCCCTCCCAACTCCAAATCTATGATCCTATGATTCAGTTCTTCAAACAGTTATTAAGCACTAGCAGATGCAAAGTCCTGTCCTCAGTTCTGGAGAAACAAAGACAAATCAGTTCAGCAAGCACTTATCAAGTAGTTGCTTCATGAAAAGCAAAGAAATAGTGCCTGCCCTCAAAGAGTCTAATGAGTCATTTTTATGGGTTGTATTTTTTACAGTTGCAGACCTATGATCCACTTCATGAACTTTTTTTTAACCTAGTCCCAATTATTAATGCTGCAAAGATACTGAAACAGAATTAAAAGCATAAGGGCCAAATTTTAATTATTTCTCATATGAAGGAGTGCTTAAGAATGGATCATAAACTTAGTAGATCTTTTTTCTTCCAGTTTTCTACCTGGGGTTTTTCCTTACTGTCAGATTGTCCTGAAAAAATAAAATCAAAAATTGAGAAACTAAATAATGGAAAAATCCAGAATCGGCAGGGATCAATATAGTCAGTCTGTTCTGCTCTCTTCTAACTAGCCATTTTGAAATTCTTTGACCTACTTCAGTGAATGACAGAAAGGTTATTGGGAAAGCAAACGTAGCTACCTTGCCTGAGAGCTAAAAGTCAAGCTACAAGTAGGGAAATAGCAAAAAATCACTCATCAACCTATTATTAATATAGAAGTTAAGACAAAATATTTGAAAGGCAGATTGGGGGCAGTTTTGGGGTGGTACTCAAAAGTGAACCCTGTCTTTTATGGGCCTTCTACTCCCTTTTCCAAGTTTTAATGCCCACTAACTCAGATTGTAAGTGGAGTTTTAAGGGTATAATGCTAGAAAAAAAATTGGATGCTGGTATGACATAAAAAAGAGACTTTATTTAATGCTATCATTTCTTAAAAATTAATTCAGTTAACTGGAAAATACAAGTTCCAAAGGCAAAGCTTAAGCAATGCTATAAGCCCCAAGGGACAACTTTAGCTAAAAGCATATTTTATGTATTATATCAGGATCATTTACTTGCTTCTTAATTTTGATTTGCTTCTAAATTTGACTTTAAAATTAACATGAGTAGACTTTAACTTGGTATAGGCAAATATTCCCCCAAAAATATCTGATCTAGAATTTGCATTTATAACAATTGTATAGAAAAATAAGAATGAAAATAACATTATCTTTTTACCTAATGAGGAAAAAATTAATAGATGACATATCTGTGGTGAGGAGTAGACCTAGATTTTGGCTAGATTTGAACTTTATTTTTATCTTTCTGTAAGTACTATTCACTTGATCCTTCAAAGCAGATATGTTGAATTTCTGGAGAGTTTAATTTTGGCACATAAAATAGCCTCTATTTTTATTAAACCACAAAAGCACCAAATCCATGTGTATAAAGAGATATATCAAAAGAATGTCAATTATATATACTTATATATCAATTATATATATATATGTTCATTATATATTATTGACATTCTATTGACATGTCTCTATTTCAAATATAATTTACGATTTTATCAAGGAAAGCATACTTTTTATTATCACTTCATTGTTAGGCAAACATTAAATCAACTACAGAAGTCATTTTAGTTAGTAAAATTTAGAAATGTTATCAATGGATAATATTAATTTTTCTTTTAAATAAAATTTTGTTTGTTAAATATTTCCCAATTACATGTAAAAAATTAACATTAATTTTAAAAAATTTTAGTTCCAAACTGCTCCCTCCCTCCTCATTTCTCCCTCTTTGAGAAATCAATCAATTTAATATCTATTATGCATGTGAAATCATGCAAAACACATTTCCATAGTCTTAAAAAGCCAAGAAAACTATTTCAATCTGCATTTAGAGTTCACTAATGATTCGACTGATAAAAGAAAATAACTTTTTCTTTGGGAATATTAATAGAAAATACTAGGTCAACTTTATAAATGCCTTTTATAACTTCTACTGAATATGAGGTCTGCTTTCCTACAAATATCTGATAATTTCATACATGACAATAAACCAAAAAGTAATAGCAAATTACATTATATATAAATAATGGTAGGGCTAGAAGAAACCTCAAAATGCCTTCCCAACTAGTCTTAGCTATTCCCCTACATTGCCTGGCTTTCTATATTGGTAGACCAAAAGGACACAAGTGTACTTGCCCCACAGATACCCATGAAAACCAAACCAAAAAGAAATAACTAAGAAAAAGCCAACTGTATTGCATTTTAAATTAAATAGATCACTTTTTTGATATTAGTCTTATCCCTCACTAAAAGCATTCTTATCTCTTTTAGGTCTAGAATTACTAGACCGGGGCTTATAGTCATGTTATTCTCTTCCTTTTCCATGTCCTCCTTGAGGATTACCACGGAACATCCCCAAGATCTGCTATATTTTTTAAAGGTTTCCCGAAAATGACATTGATTAGTCTCTTAGTAATCCTTGCTTTAGCATTCTCAAAACAACTTCCAAAAAGCCTGACTTAATGAAGTGCTCTGCTTTAAAAGAGCACAACACACATCCTTTCTGCATTATGAAATGCTTTTGTAGGAGTGCTTTAGGATTTGATTGATTTTTCCTGTGCTGGAGGATGATGGCTCCTTGATTTGGCATGTTCTTTTCAGGGCACCACTACAGAAACAGAAATAAGAAAGAGACGATCTAGTTCTTATCATGTGTCCATAGATTTGCTAGAAGACCCTTCAGCAAGGCAAAGAGCAATGAGTATAGCCAGTATACTGACCAACACGATGGAAGGTAGGTAGCCAGTTTTATACCATAATTGCTCAGTTGGCAGTAATGCCCCACCCAACTGCTTTTATGAATTCCCAGAAAAATATTTCCAAACTTGTTATTTCACATAATGCTTTGCATCTTTTACAATCAATGTGTGCTCTCTGGTAAAGATTTCCAATTTTAGACTCCAGGAAATTGCTGTGGATTCCAGGTAAATATAAGCGTTTTGGTTTTTTGGATTTTGTTTCTGGTTTTTACCAGCTAAGGTTCTAAAGAAGTGACACATTTTTAGGATAATATGGAAAGAAGTTTAATAAATTCTGAGAATGTAACCCACTAAAGTTATATTCAACTGACATGGAATGAGCTATGGACTCTCAGTTTTATGCAAGAAATAAAAGTTAATTCTCATGTAAAGAAGGATTTCAAGTTAGTTCAGGCTGAAATAAAGATTTCAAAACTAAAGAGATTTTTTTCCCTTTCAGCTGTTTTAGAGTAGATGACTAAAGTGCATTTGATGTCTATATAGGTTGGTATTTCTTACCAGATATAGGATTTTGCTCAGAGGTTCACTTTTGGTGGCATTTTCATTTCATTCCATATTGTAAGTGGACTCAAAACTTTGCCTCTCATGATTTTGGGAATACTTCTGTGTGCCATACATTCTAACCCTTCTTATGTGACCTTGTAGAGACAGAATGGGTTTTAAGGGTATATGTGTGTGTGCATGCATGTGTGTGTGTTTGTGTGTTTGTATGCATTGTTTTTATAGCTAACCCAGTTTCTCACAATATCAGGCAGATTCTTGCTGGATTTTTCTTTCAGTCTGAATGAAGACGCATTGAAATTTTTTTAAGTGTCAGAGGCCTAGAAGTCACAACCATAAAAATCCCAGAAGTGTAGCAATACAGTATTTATCACAGTCATGTAATCAATATGACAAGTCCCGGTTTTCTTAATGTCCTAATGCAGTAACAGAAATCTTTTCATTGATTTCTACTGGAATATTAAACTCTAGTACGTTCTTCCCCAACCTCGCCTGCCATTAGCTTGCACTCCTTCTCCTCCCCCAGCTGCCAGTAGCTTGCTCCTCCCTGTCCCTCCAGGTAAAGTCTTTTGAAGATTCTCTGGGCTTCTGCTCCTTGCCATAGCAAAACCACTGAGAGGAAGCTGCCAGTGGTTCTGCTACCGATGTCAGCAGCATGGCTGCTCCCTAAAGCAGGAAGTAGAGAAGGAGACAGGGTAAGTCAAAATAATAGTAATACTTTGCACTTTCAGTACTATTGATTTTCAATAAATATAAGAAGTTATTTAGGAAAAAAGGCACCACAGAATTGGACTCTTCTAATCATTAAAAGTTATAGCTTTCACAATGAATATATCAAGAACTCACTCATTTGGAATCTATAAAGAATGGAGCATGGGATGGAAATATGACCCAGGAATAGATTCATTCATACATTCAATATTTGAGCTCAGACAGTGAGCAGAATCCTAGATGAGGCACTGGGAGAGATCAAGCTTACCCTCGTGGAATTCTGATACAGAGATAAGACACAAATGCAGATGCCTGTATCATATAAGTACTTTAGAAAGTTAGAAATGGGTGACCAATGGTGACTTCTTTATTCACATTTTTTTGAGTGCAGAAACTTTTCCTTTTTCCCCAGTATTTGTTGGGAAGATTCAGTTTTATGACCCTTAGACTGATTACTAACTTTTTCATCCTGTTTTCCATTAGTTATGCAGAGTGAGAATCTGATTCTTCCTTATACAGTAATTCCAAATTTTTCAAATTGAGTTTCCTGAAAGGCCATGTTTCAGGAAAGTTGTTGGCATCTAACTTTCATAGCCATAATCTCTATCTTTTTGGTTCCTTAGAAATAGTAGTATGTTCATGTAATCTGATTGTCTGAAAATATATTTGTTTCTTCCATGTCTAACCTTGGGCTTGTTTATCTTTATTTTGTTGAGTGGGACTTTGTTGATCTGACTTACCTCCACCCCCACCCCTTTTTTCTATTTCTACAGTCAAGTCTTAATTATCCAGGATAATAAAAGGGTACAGTAGCATGGCTAACACAAAAAGATCAAACAATTCAAAAATTGTTTAATTTTAAAATGCATTGCATTATTTTGCTTTGGCTAATATTAAGTTTAGCTTGTATCTCTTGAATATACATCAGTGAGAGAATTAGGAAGTAAATTAGAGGTACTTTGAGTGGAAAAGATTAAATATTTACTGTAACTGATCCACTGTATGTTTAATCCATATAGATAATTGAGAAATGGCTGTAGTTCTTAGTCCTTTGCTGGTTGTATTGTTTTATATTCACTTTGTGGGATGTATTATACAAATATGATTTTATTCTAGTGCCCAAATTTACCTGGTGTGAGGATAAACAGAGCCTGCTCTGTAGATGCAATGCTGGATTTCCCTATTTGATCTTTTCTCATTCTTCTACGAAATTTATGTTCTTTTACCAAATGAAAAGCAGACGGTGATTTTTGAGAATTTTAATAGCATATTAGGAAAAAAAGGTAACTGAAAGTTTACTGAAAAAGGATGATTTTGTTGCTTTCTGTTTTGTTATATGAATAAGCAACCATTGTTGATGTTTCATGATCCATTGTATTTGAGAAAAATTTTTAATAGTAAATGGAAATCTACCCATTAATCTCTGTACAACACCTGGTTACCATTTAAATTCTAGAATGTGTCTATAAAATGAAGGCTACCCATTTGCTATCTGTAGGCTCTGACTGTTAAAGATGACTTTTACTAGTTAAAATTTGTGTTATTCTTAATTAGAATAAAACTGTGCATTGATAGCTTTGACATCTGAGAAAACAAGCAATTTGCAGACATTCACTTGACCATTCTAATGACCATTCACTTTGTGAATTTGACAAATATGTATTAATTATTTACTGTGTTAGCTACTTAAAAGTACTATACTGGGCACTAAAAAGTAGATACAATGTGATTGTCACTTTACTGTCTGTTATCTTATTTTATTCTGAGTACAAAAAGTAAGGCAAATAATTCAATGCCCATCTCACAGATAAGGAGATTAAATCTCAAAGAACTTAAATGATTTGTCATAGGTCATATAACTAGTAAATACGGGAGTACAATCCAGGTAAGACACATACAATGATATCTTTAGAAAATTGAGAATTTAATAAGTGTAATTAACACTTGTTAGTCGATTAATTGTGACCTCAATTGTCTCTTTTATATTCCTGTGTTTATAGTGAATCAGTTGATTGAGAATTATAGTTTTGAATGTGAACTATCAAAGTTGATAGAAGGTCAAATACATTTTGTTGGGAGTGCAGTGTTTGGTAAGAGGCACTGGCCTCAATTAAATTATTGGAAATGATTAGCAGTTAGATGGCGAACTTGGATAGAATTAAACACAGAAGTGGGCATTCATCCCATTCAGTCAATCTGTTAACAAGCACATATTAAGTACTTGCTATGTGTCAGTCATTGTGCTTGGTCCTACAGGTACAGAGATAGAAACCAATGGCTGCTGTTCTTAAGGACTTTACATTCTATTGAGGGAGATAAACATATTCATATATATCTTACATTGGTCAATGACCCTCACTTGCCCCTCAATTGCCCCTCTACTACTTGATTCATTCTTATACTTAATCTTATAATCCTGACCTCCAAAGCAATCCAAGTGTATGTTTCCTCATAAATCATTGAAATTTCAACATATATCTCAGTCAAGTTCAGAAACCCAGACAGTTCATCAAATAATATTTATTCAATAAACTAGAGAAACTTATTTTCCAAATTGTAGTTACTTATGTTTCTCACAATCTCCTAGGATTAAGAAAATATTAAAGTTATTGAATATAAAATTTATTAACACAAGTTAATAATAATAAAATAGACATACAGTATTTTAGCTGCAAGAATGTTCATAGAGTCACCTTAGGCTTCTGAGAACAAAGTCCCAAAACTTTTAATTCACTCAAAGAAATAGTTTTTCTTTACAGGATAATGGTTACAGTAGTTTCATAAAGACAGTTATATCTATCTTTTTTCTCTCTGTTCTCTCTGTATCTCAACAGATGTGACAAGAAAATTTTATTTTGCTATTCTCTCACATCCCTGTTCTTAAAAGTCTCTCTCTAGATTCATTCTTTATAAAAATTTCCTTATAATGTTTCTTCATAAAATTAGTTGAAATTTCTAAGAAAAAATGTTTCCCCTCATCTTCTTTCTCTGTGCCTTTTCTTCAAAATCCTCATAATCCTCATGAATAAAGGATAATCCCACATTCTCCGAGTTTGTAGGAAGAAACACCTTATCTAATGACAGTTAAAACTATAATTCCTAGCTTCATGGTTTCTTAAAGAGAAAGCAACAGTTTTGATAGCCTCTGTAGGGCAGGTTTTTTGAAACAGGTTTTACATAGGTATATAGTATATAGATACCAGGTAGCAGCTCAGGGGATAAGAAAAGGCCTCATGTATAAGGTGGCACTTGAACAGGCATCTTTAAAAAAATTCTGTAAGGCAGAAATGAAGACCATATTATATAATTTAAGAGCTGATTAAATATGAGACAACTAATTCCTCAACAATTTGTATTAATAATGGAAGCACATAAGCTTCTAAGTGCTTGATATTTCCATCATTTCTTGTGGTCTTTGGTTAACAATGAAATGTGAGTGCTGTGTGTGTGGTGGGGGAGGGAGAGGCTTAAAGGTTTAATGTGCAATTCCATCTTGTGGGCCTGATTTGTGGGCTTCTGACTGGCATGTTGTGGCAGACGTTCTGTTTTTTTGTTACAAAAAAATTGAAGATTATTGTCTGATATTTGAACGGAGCAGATGGAATTCAGATAGGAAATTATATTTCTTTACTTTGTAATTTGCAAAGAATATAAGATATTACTGACCCACCCACACTATAAACTGCTATGAGATTGCCACAATATCTATCTTAAATTACAATCTGCTTTAATCGCATTGACTGAAGTCTCAGTAGGTAAAATTTCCCTATCATTAGCCCATCATATCATTTTAGCATTTTTTCCCTTAAATAGCCAGAGGCTATTTAACATGAAACATATTGAGTACTATATTCATGGATATTCCTCCCTTTTTCTTCCAGAACTTGAAGAATCCAGACAGAAATGCCCACCATGCTGGTATAAATTTGCTAACACCTGTTTGATCTGGGATTGCTGTGAACCATGGCTAAAAGTGAAGCACATTGTCAGTCTCATTGTGATGGACCCATTTGTTGACCTGGCGATTACCATCTGCATTGTCCTGAATACTCTGTTCATGGCCATGGAACATTATCCTATGACTGAACAGTTTAGTGGGGTGCTTTATGTAGGAAACCTGGTAAGACTGACTACTTGGGTGTACCTTTTCTCTTTAAAAGAAAACACTTAATGCCCTGCTAGATTCCACTATTTATTCTTCAGGCTCAAATTAAATTTCAAATTGCTGTTATAGTTGACACATATAGTATACCCATGGCAACAAAAATGTTTAAAATTAATTTTAACTAAAATGCATTTGTGAAGCCAGTTTTAAAGATCTTAAAAATAATATACTCCTTGATTAGGAATGAAAGTAAATTACTTCATAATTATATAGATGATTATTAATTTCTGAGAAAATAGTTATTGTACCAAAATTCTGAAAAAACTTAGAATATTTTCATTAGGGTATATCCATACTTGCTTACAAAGTAGAAGCTAACTGTATCTTATTCGTTTAAGTAAATTTCAAAAAAACATTTGTAATATTCTGAAGTAGTAGGTGGGGGACAGGGAATTATATAGATTCTTATTTCCATATATCATCCTAAAAATGTTTTTTTCCTTCATTATTATTTTTTTAAATATCAAATATCTATAATATTATCATGGTGAGGATATGGTCTCTGAACTCAAGTATTTGTTATTTACTGATAGAATAAATGTATACTTACCAAAAAATATAGTCACCTATATAATGATTTCATGAAATATTCGTATAATTCTAAACTTGACAATTATGCATGTATATATATATGAAATAAATTAAAAGCAAGTTACATAAACATAAGTCACAAAATTTTACAATATAAATCAAATTCCCAGTCTCTGAAATAGCTACCTTCTTTCTTTACACATCACTAAATCTTTTTTCTAAACAGTTAAAAACTATGTATTTCTAGGCTAAAAGTGGTGATTTTTAAAAATATGTGTTTTATGCTCATATCTTTAAGTTCCTTCAGTGAAAACCATACAGATAAATTCCAGTTTTATCTTGTTTTTTCCTAGCACATGCAAATCCAACAGTAATCAAGTTTAAAGCCAGTGGAATCAATAAATCACTCCAGTAACAGATTTCATTTAGAAGGAAAAGGCATTGTATTTATCCTTGCTTATGGTACTAGTTGGGAAGGTAAAACTAGCTTACATGAAAAGACAGAAAGATTACACACTCATCTGTGAGATACTTGACTGTAAATGCAATAGCACTTCAAAGAAAGTGTGAATTGGAATAGTTGGAGAATTCATGTAAGAGTTATTTCTGGACATACAGATGTAGATAAATTTGGATTCATTCATCTCTTCAACAAATATTTATTGAAATCTTCTATTTACAAGCTACTGAGCTAGCTGTCCTGTGTCCATTTAATAAAGAAGAATAAGATATGATCTATGCTCTCAAGCAGTGTCTGATTTGATAGAAAAAATGATACAGACAAATAATTATAATGAAGAATAATTTTATAAATCCTGTGAGAGAAGGGTACAAATAAATTGGGAGAGGTAAAGGAGGGGGATAGTGTGGCTGGCTGTAGTGATCAAAGAGGCTTCATGGAGTCAATAGCTTTTAGGTTGAGCATGGAAGGGCAGGTAAAATTTTAGCAAGTAGGTTACATGTGGGAGGAAATGGAGTGAGTGAAAGAAAAGAAAGAAAAAAGACAAGTGCAGTGGACTACTACAATGAATAGTCATCCGGCCAAAGGATGGGTTACCTAAACCCTTTCAGGTAATCCTGGTTTAACATACCAGGATTATATAATCCCTTTTAATTTTTTAATGAAGGACAATATGTGGGTTGTTGTTGTTATTGTTGTGATGGGAGTGGGGGTCATGAATAATTTAATTTGCTTATTTTTATTTATATGGCACCCTATGGTCTACAAAACTTTTGTATGTATAATAATTTTGGATAATTTGCATTTTTGTTTTACTAAGAATGAAAGGTTCTAGGGATTTCTTTGGTGGAAGAAAAAGGAATTTTGTTGACTCTCAGGTGAGTCTTGCTCTGGTCTTGCTCAGGATAGTTGCATATTTTGCTCAATTATATTTAGTAGGTATGTTTACCATATTTAAAAATTCATCAGATTGGGGCAGCTAGGTGGCTCAGTGAATAGAGCACTGACCCTGGATTCAGGAGGACCTGAGTTCAAATCCAGAACCAGACACTTAACCCAAAAACTAGCCTGTGATCTTGGGCAAGTCACTTAACCCCAATTACCTTACCTTCTCCCCTCCAAAAAAAAAAAGAAGAAAAAGCCTAAAAGAATTCATCAGATTAAAGCAATTAAAGGATGTAAAGCAGTGAAAATAAGGTATTACCAAAATGTTGTAGAGGCAAGTAGGTGGAGCCTGGAGTCAGGAAGACCTAAATTCAGCCTTACACACTTACTAGCAGTATTACCCTAGGCAAATCATGTAATTGCTGCTATCTCAGTTTCTTCATCTGTAAAATTAGAACCATAATAACACATACCTCACAGTCTGCTGTGAGGATCAAATGTGATAATAATTATAAAACCCTTAGTGTGGTGCCTTGCACATAGTAAGCGCTATATAAATGTGAGCCATTTGTTATCCTTCCTATTTTAGTAATGATATTTTAGTATGATATTTAGTAATAATATTTTAGTGTAACAAAGATAAACCCCTGATGAAACATTGAATCACATAATCTTAAAGATGTGGAAAACCATGAAAACTGTCTAGGCCAACTCCTACCTGAGCAAGAATCCTCTGTACAACACCACCATTAAGTAGTAATCCAGCCTTTCCTTGAATATCTCTAGTGAGCTGGGAACCCATTATCTTCTGAGGAAATCCACTATTTTTGGACAATTCTTGAAAGAAAGTTTTCCTTTTTATCAAGGCTTAATCTGCCTCTACAACTTCCTTGTCTAGGTCCTCTCTCTTGGATAAAAAGAACAATTCAAGTTTCTTTTCCAAATGACAGCCTTTTTGAATACTTGAATATATAATAATGTAACCCTCAAGTCTTCTCTTCTCCAGACTAAACATACCTAATTCCACAATGATCCTTATATAGCACAATCTCAAGGCCCTTCACTATAGTGTCTGTTTTTCGGGATCTTTCTTTTAAAAAATTATAGTAGGCTTCTTTTATTTTATTTTATTATTTTGGAGGGGGGGGAGGTAGGGCAATTGGGGTTAAGTGACTTGCCAAAGGTCACACGGCTAGTTTTGTGTTAAGTGTCTGAGTTCATATTTGAACTCAGGTCCTCCTGACTTCAAGGTCAGTGTTCTATTCACTGTGACACCTAGCCACCCCCAGGATCTTTTTTAAAATATCACCAGAACTAAATACAGTACTCTCGATCTTATATGATCAGGACAGAGTACAGTGGGATTGTCACTTCCCTAATTCTGGACATTATGTGTATCTTATTCATCCTAAATTTGCATTAGTTTGGTTGCTGTGTAACTCTTGATTCATGCTGAGCTCTGTGACTACTAAAACCCCCATATCTTTATTCAGAAAAACAGCTAAATAGCTATGTCTTCCCACTTTATGCTTTTGAGCTGATTTCTTGAATTCATGTGTAGTACTTAACGTTTTTAGCTGCTAACGAGCATCTACTGTGCAATGTTTTTCTTTTTCCAGTCTGATATCTCTTTACCAGTTCTATGCCACCTTTCAGAGATCACTGATAGGGGTTCAGCAGTCATTTCCACTAGTTCTTCCATTTTCTTAAGGATATAATTCAAGACTGGTGATTTGATCTTACTAAGAGGAGCCTAGTGCTTACTTACTCTTTCCTAACTCATCTTTGGATACTATTTTCTTATTTTTCTCTTAGTAAAAAACCATGTAACTATATAGTATATAGTCATACAAGCTAGTATGTATTTTATATTCCAATACATACACCCATGTGATATTTAATATTTAGATAGACATAGAACTTTGGTTATCATGGTAGTTTTATTCAGAGATATTTAATATTATATAATTTCATCAATATATTTGATGTAAAATAAATATTATTAATATCAATAAAATGGGTTGCCACATTTATAAGAGGCATGATAGCACTTTCTTTTAGGATCAGCAAAGTAAATACCATGTCTTAAACCATCTTCATCCTAAGGTTTATAGATATGTCTGCATTTTACAAATGACAACACCAAGCAATCTTATACTCCTACAAATTGCCTGATTCATGAATGTTAGGTTTTATCTACATGATTTCCAAAGCAGCTAGCAGCTAAATCGGTCAAAGAACTTGTCAGTTTTTTTGGGAAAGAATGTCAATTTATTATAGGATAACAGGATCACAAATTTAGAGTTTGAAAGGAAGTAGATTTAAAACCAAAGAGTTCCTTAGATATAATGTAGTCTAGCTCTCTTTTACAGATTAGTGGCACAGAGAAATTAAATGATTTGCACATGGCTCCACAAGTAGTAAGTGGCATGGTCTCAATTCTAATCAGTTTTACTTTCTGACATGTAATTTAATGCTCTTTCACTGAAGCATACTTCTTTTATACTAAGGTTGGGAATCATGGGATTAGGAACTAATGCTACTGAAGGCAAAGTCATGATTTCAAGGACCCATTAATTTTATTCTGTTCCATAAACAAAAAGTAAAACCTAATTTTAGTCATCTAGCACAAATCAAGCCATTACTATTCTGAAGGCAATTAAGACAGTCATCTAAGGTGGTACCTGATTGTCTGCTGTCAAATTGGCAGTGACTCAAAGAGGTAGAAAATGAAAAGGAAATCGCTGATGCCATCTGGTAATGATAAAAATATTAATAATTATTATAATAATAATAAGTAGCATTTGTACAGTGCTTTAAGGTTTGTAAGGTGCTTTGAAAATATTTTATCCTTACAACAACATGGGGGTGGGGGGTAGGTGATAGTATTATCCCCATTTTACAGATGGGGAAACTGAGGCAGACCAGTTAAATGACTTGTCCAGGGTCACACAGCTAGTAAGCATCTGAGAGTAGATTTAAACTCAAATTTGATTCCAGACTGCAGGTTCAGCCACTTGAGTGATCTAGCTATCTCCCTACCTGGTACTGAAAACACCAGAAGTTCATGTACATACAATCAGTTCAATAAATCAGTCATTCAATAAGTTATGTGTCAACCACTGTACAAGGCACTGGGGCTACAAATAGAAAATTGTAGCTTACATATATACTCATAGAAAAGTAAATACAGAATATATAGGTTATGAGACAGAGGAAAGGAAGGTGTGTATTCTAGGTAAGTGGGATAGCCAGTTCAAAGGTCCTGAGATAGGAGATGGAGTACTGTGTGTGAGGAATAAAGAGAAGTCAAGTTTAGCTGAATCACTGAGTACTGAAGGGGGAGTAATGTTCAAAGGGGCTGGAAGGCCAGATTGAGGCCAGATCAGGTAGGGCTTTAAAAGCTAAACAGAAGAATTTATTTTTTTTTCCTCAAGGCAATAGGCAGCCACTTCTGGAGGTTATGAAAGGGAGGCACATGGTCACTTTACTATCAAAAGAAATTGCCTTAAGGAAAGTTGTTTTGACTGCTGTGTGTAGGATGGACTAGAATAGTAAGAGCCTTGGGGCAGGGAGAACAATGAGGAGACTGTTGCAACAATCTTGGCCAGAGGTGATGAGGGTCCATTCTGGGGTAGTAAGTAGCTGTGTGAGGAAAGAGAAGGGGTCAATATAAGAGATGTTGTTGAAGAAGAAATGGCAAAAACAACTGATTAGATATTTGGGGTAAGGAAGAGTGAGGAGTCCAGGATAATAGAGACATTATGAACCTGGAAGACTGAAAATGTGGTGGTGCCTTCAACAATAAGACTGGGGTTCAAAGGAAGGAAACTAAATATTAGAAAAATGGAAGGACAAGACATCATAGCTCATCAGGAAGAACATTAGATTTGGAGTAAGAGGATTTGGGTCTGCGTTCTGGAGCTACTACTTACTAGTGGTGTGACTTCAGACAAGTTACATTTCTGGGTTTCAGTTTCCTATTTCTTTAAAAGGAAGTAGTTCATCTGGATGATCTCTAAAGTCCCTTCCTCTTCAAAGTCTTTTGATTTCCTATGATTGATGAGAACTGAAGTACTATGCAGAGATTCAGTCATAGAGGAACTGAGGAGACAAAGTGGGGACTTAGTCAAAGGGAAATTGAGGTCCAAGGGAGAAACTCAGTTACTAGAGGACTAAAGTATCAAATTCAGAGTAGGAACAGTCAGAGTACTGATGGAACTCTTTATAGTCTCCTACCTGGAAATAGGAGATTCCAGAGTCTAGGATAGGGCTGAATTTGAGTCCAACTTTAAAGTTTAATACGCTATAGGAACAGAGAAGCAAGCCCCAGACTATTATATAGCTACCTTCCCAAGACTCCTCAGGCAGAGTACTATATAGAAGGATTTAAGGGTGCTTTCTCTATTACTTTGTAGTTTTATTTTCATTATACTTAATTGGATTTAGGACTGGTTTTAGAACAACAGCAATTTACTGATTTTATTTACCAAGGTTATTCTAACTTTAGTTAAATTACAATAGAGTTAAAGTAGGATTCTCCAGGTTCTTTCCCTTGCATAACTGTAGTATGTAACCATTCTCACCAGTATCTCTTCTTTTTCACTGAATTAGAAATTGATGGACTGAATAATCTTGTGGCAGAAGTTAAATTTTTTTATTAATTTAAAAACACAAAAGAAAATGTCCTTCAAAGAGCAATTTAGAGATGAGAGTTGAGGCACCTACAAGGTAACTCTCTCCTACAATGGAGTTCAGAATTTTCAGCAGCTTTCCTGATTATTTGGGAAAGGATCAAACCAGCAGGTACTAGACCCTAGCTCAACAATCTTAACCTTTACAAGTTTAAAGGCATCACAACTTGCAGAACCTCTCACTTTGAGGAATTGTGAATTCATTGGATGTTTTTTGTTTTTTGTTTTTTTTTTTACAAAGCATTAAGGTTACCTGTGCATAGTCTCAGTCACTCTGTGTGTAAGAGATACTCCTTTATTGAGATTCTCTCCTTTCCCCAAAGTCCTATTCTAATGCTTCATTGTAGCATAAAGAGAACTTTCAGTTCTTGAAGGTTATACCCGTGGAAGGAAGAACTGGAAGTTTCTGTTATGTTGGAGCAGCTTTGGGTTTGTCATTGGCGACAGAATATGTGTGCTTTCCAAGGAATGGCCTTGCTTCATGTGAATAGGCTCATCACTATTAGACCAGCCACTTGGAGATGAGTTCTTTGAACACAGTAACTCATGGAATAAAGAAAAATACTAAAAAAAAAAAAAAGAAAAAATACTAAAGGGCTCTTAGTCCTGTGTAGTCCCCTTCCACTGCAGTAACAGGGGCAGAGTAGTGCAAAATGGGGTAAAGGGTGATAATAAACATAGTTTTTAGCCTGCCTATAAACATTAACTTAGTTGTTGGTGTACTAAATATAAGAACCTTGTCCAGTGGCCAGTGAGTTGGCATTCTACTGGAGGAAACTAATCATGTCAATCCCAATTTTCTTTCTCTAAAACTAAAACAGAAATCAAAGGAAATTGTGACTCAGTGGAAGAGTAGCTGACAGATCCTCCTTGGAGAGGTAAATGCAGGGGTTGGTTTTATCATGTATCTAAAGAAATACCATTTTTCAGGATATTTGGTTATCCCATATTACAATGTGCTTGATAAATATTTGCAAAAAATCCCTCAGCACTATGAAAATAATTATAGCTTATGTAACACTACTTGTTTTCAAAGATGTAAAGGTAGAAAGATTCTATAGGAATACCTTCCAAATTGAATCAATATATACTTTCACGATGTCTGTACATACATAATTATTAGGAAAATTATTTTGGAAAATAAGGTTCAGGAATAAGGAACAATAGAAGCCAAAGACCTACATACTATATAAAAGACCCTTGCCTGTATACTAGAAATAGTTTCTTAAAAAAATTGGGAGGTGTTAAGCATGACAAGTATCAAAAAAGTCCAACTGATTACATTTTAACAGACTAGAAATGATTGAGGCATGAGTTATTACAGAATTGGATGCAAAGTCAGATTACTGATTCATTAGAGCAAAGATAAAAATTAATAAGAAATTAGAGGAATGAATAAAAATGAGGGGAAAAGATATATTCAGTTAAAATACTCCAACCTGACCTATTTAAACAAAAAATGAAGTCAATAGAGACAAGACAATCTATATAAATTTTAACAGATTTGTAGAAAAGTTTAACTTATGCAAATTAATTGCCACAATAAAGAAACTAGAACAACCTGAAAACCACCCTAGTCACCACACACTTGACTTAAAAGCCAAGCAAAGAGATTTGACAGCCAAGAGCAACACTAAGACTATAAACTTGGCCTCTTAAAATCTGATAGAGGATGATGGTAGAAGTGTATAAGAAGTATCCTCTTACAAAATAGAGAGAAGTAGTGAAGTTTAAGAGAGTTTTAATGAATGACACAATTAAACAAAGTCATCCCAAGGGCATTTGAGGGTGAAACTGGAAAGAAGACAACAACCAGACTGAAAATGGGGAAAGATCTGCAAAGATTCTTATAACTAATTCCTTTATGCATCAAGTACAGTAGAGCTACTGTTGTGGTTTCATGGTGTATTGTGGTGGCACTATCTCAAGAAATATAGCATTAGACCACCTCTAAGCCAAGTATAGCTATTTACTGAAAATTAATGCCACTCAGAAGTAGACTAGGTTCCAATAGAAACTTGAAACTTAATAAGACAACAGAGGCAAAATTTTAGTGTAATGATGCTGATTACACAACAGAAATTATGAATATTAAGAAGGCAGGAAGGGTTTGTTAAGGGATTAGGTAATGGAGTTCCTTCCATGGTTGGTGGTCAGGTATCCTTGTCATGCTGTTTTCTGATTGGCTAGCCATTGTGGTCCTGTCTGATTAAGATGGATAATTAAGTATTGTGGTCCTTTCTTGGGCTAAATGGATTATGTGATGGTGGTTGAGTACAAGAATACACTTGTTCAAATGTGTTGATTGGATCTAGGGGCAGTGGCTACCTAGGGGCAATGGCCATAGTGAGTCTGGGAACCTGAGGTATGGTTAAAGCCAGACTATGTGGTCAAATCAGGACATGCCTGCTGTTCATTGGGGTCCATAAGGATGTTAGAATATTGGGAATGGTGGTGGCTTTATTAGGATTCCATTATTTCCCCTTCAAAGAGCTGGGACCCAGAATCATTGGGAAAAAGGGACAAAGGTCTCATGTTTTGATGGGTCCCAGGGAAGAGGTTGACTAGAACCAAGCATAGGCCACATACAGGGATTGATGGATGAGTACAGGTTATCAACTGTAGGTGAATGGCATGTAATGTGGAAGGCACAAATCTGATAGGCAATTTTAATATGCAAGTCTCAAATATGAGGAGAAAGAAACCAAGAGCCCCATGATGCTATTACTTACAAATATTGGGTCTGGGGGCAGTTTTATTGGGATTCTATCAGCTACCATACTTGGACTCTTAACATCCAAGTCCTGAATATGCTCATGGGAAGGCAGAAAGAGCATTGAAGAGAACAAGGGTGAGGAAAGCAACTATATTAGACAAAGGTGACCAAGAGGAGATCTGTGTTGAAGGTCACATAATCGCAAGGATATTTTTGTATCTAGTCTATAAATAACTGAATGGGGAGGGGGTGTGGATGAGAAAAATCTAATGACATATTACTGCCTCCAGAAGGTGACCAAGAGAACATTAACAACTACTACCCATGTATCTCCTTTCCTAGCTATATAAAATACTTGAAAATAAGCTATATATGCATTGATGGTATCTGTAATGAAGTTATTAGAAGGGAATATAGGCAGGCTTTATAAGTGATATTTGATAATAGACTACATCTTTTACCAGGACATATGTGATCAAAAGATGTAGAAAATACAAAATTTCATTGTATTTAAATTTTGTTGATTTTAACTATCATTTGATTTAGTAGAGCCATAGCAGCTTTAATGGCTTTCCTTCAACAAGATGTTTCTCATACTTATGCCAAAAATAAACAGGATTCTCTAAAAGAAACAATCAGAAAGATAACCTAATTGGATATGTCCTCTGATTGCTTATAGGGAGATATATGTTTAAAGATATGCCATAAAGGAGATCCAGTGCAGAATCTTAATTGCAGAGAAAATCCCTACCAATGCTGAGGTCCTCCAGTTGTTCTTGTTGACAGATGACATTGTGTTGATAGCATCTGGAACACTAAAATGCCTCCTAAATAAGATTCATGGTCACTCCAAAGATCTTGGCCTAACAATCTATATAGCAACAGTGAAGGAAAAACTGTCCATTGTTCAGATATGCAGTTGGATAAACTGTCTATGAAGCTTGTACTTTTGTAGCTAGATAGATAACTGATGAATAACCCATTACTCCATTGGTATTTTCACAATGTCAAGAAAATATGAGAAAGGTCTTGAATACTTTGAGTGGACCACTTTTGGTGAACTTATGGAAGGACATGGATAACAGTCACACAAGATGAATCTACAGCACAGGAGGGAATAGCATGAAGATGAGATCTCAAATGCTATGGAATATTGAGTACTTTCCATAAGAGTTAGTGGAATTTACCAAGATATATTCCATTAACCTAGATGGAAAAAAGATTCCTCATCAGCTAAATATTAAACAGATATAGTATCCAGTCTGTTATTGTTTGGGGATGAGATGTGAACCTGCTAATGGGGATTAAGTTGACTCAGTCAGAAAAGGTGTCTTGACCTTTCTGGTAACAAAAGAAAAAAATCAGGGACAGCTAGGTGGCGCAGTGAGTAGAGCATCGGCCCTGGAGTCAGGAGGAACTGAGTTCGGATCCGGCCTCAGACACTTAACGCACACACAGATAAAAACCTAGCCGTGTGACCTTGGGCAAGTTACTTAACCCTAATTGCCCTCCAAAAAGGCAAAAAAACAAACAAAAAACAATAAAAAATAAGAGAAAAAATCTAAGGACTGTCTCCATACAATCAAACTATTGTGAATAGAGGAGACAAAGCAGGTAAATTATCAGTGTCATCTTCCTTAATGAATAAATGAATCAAAAGCATTTATTAAGTGCCCACTGGGTATCAGGCACTGTGTTAGGGGTTGGAGTGCACAAAAACAAGAATGAACAATCTACCCTCAAGGAACGTAACATTATTAGAGATAGCAAATATATAACATACATACAAAATAAATGTGAGGTAATGGGGGTTGGGGGAGAACACTTCTGCTAGGGGGGCATGGGAATGGCCTCAAGAGGCAGCTGGTGTTTGGAGAACCTGAGGTCAAATCTGACCTCAGACTTTTCTAGCTATGTGACCTTAGGCAAATCACTTAACCTCTATTTGTCTGAGTTTTCTCAACTGTTAAATGTTAAATGGGGATTATAACAGCACTTACTTCCCAAGGTTGTTGTAAGGATCAAATGAGATAATAGTTGTAAAGCATTTATCACAATGCCTGGCACGTAGTAGGCTATATAAACCCATATTCCTTTTTCCTCTCATGTAGATGATGGTACTTGAGCTGAACTTTGAAACAAACTAAAGATTTTAAGATGAAGGAAGGAAGGGAGATATTAAATGTGTGGCAGGCACAGGTATTACCTACATCAGGTCTAAGTGTATTACAAATATTATCTTATTTGATCCTCACAAAAACCCTGAAAGATAAATGCTATTATTCCCATTTTACAGTTAAGGAAACTAAAGCAAATAGGAATTAAATTACCTGCCCAAAAGTAGAAAGCATATGAGGCTAGATTTGAACTCAGATCTTCCTGACTCCAGACCCAGACCTCTATGCACTCTACCACCTAGCTGTTTCTAGGGGAAGAGATGACAAGGGAGTACATTCCAGGAATGAAGGACAGATGGACTGTCCAAAGGCATATAAAGTAATAAAATGTTATGTGTGAGGAATAGCAAAAAGGCAAATTTGACTGAGCCATTAAGCTAAATAAAGAACAAAATGGTATCATTAGTTAATAATTAATTTTTAATTTTGCCCTTTTTCCTATCAGACCTCTGATTTCATCATTGTAGTGGGATTTCAGGAAGGAAGGAAGACTGGTGGAGGGAAATTCTGTACCAATGAAACTCAGCACCTTTTCTTCAATTTAGGAAAGTTGCCTGGGGCCTTGGGAGGTCAGGTGACTTGGTCACACAGACAATATACCAAATCCAAGTCTAGAATGCAGGTCTTCCAAATTCCCAGTGACCATTTGCTACATCTATTTACTAAATAAATAGTACTATTTACTACTAATATTTACTATTTACTAAGTAAAATAGTACTGTTTACTACTAATATTTACTATTTACTAAGCTACTCTGTTTATCTCACTTTTCACTTGATCAACTACAAATATTTTGGATTATTGATTAGATTTTTCTGGTTCACATTTGAATCCATATAATTCAATGTACATTAATAAATAGGTACTGTGCTACTTTTAAAAATATATAAACTACAAGTCTAATTGTAATTTCAGAGTACTTGTAATTTTGAAAGGTTCTTAGTGATATTAATGTAATAATCCATATTTTTCTCTTAGGTTTTTACTGGAATCTTCACAGCAGAAATGTTTCTCAAGATAATTGCCATGGATCCATATTATTATTTCCAAGAAGGCTGGAATATTTTTGATGGTTTTATTGTCAGCCTTAGTTTAATGGAACTTGGTCTGGCAAATGTGGAAGGACTATCTGTACTCAGATCATTCAGACTGGTAAATCAATTGCCCATATATATCTAATGGTAAAAGAAGATGATGTGTTATCTTTTTCATGTTTATATAATTTTATTATTAATTAATGAATCTTTATTTTAAGAAGTGATGTTCTATATAATAGGATATTAAAATGCCTACCATAAGAGAAAATTCAACTTTACTAATAGCCCCTATCTACAGCTTTATTTTCTACAACTGGATAGTTAAGTATCATTGGATAGTTCTTGAACTTCTGTGGGATTTTTTGTTCATTTTATAAAATGATATTTTTTTCTTTTGTATTTATCATAGGATGGCTTGAGTTTATGGACCTGTTAATATTAGTGGAGGAGAGGGAGAGGAAGTCATTCAATGAATTACACCCTTGAAGTTCTCTTAAGATCTCTGTGGTTTTTGTGTTGGATAGAATTTGGTCAGATTTTTCTTTCCTGAATTTTGTTGGATCTATAAGATAAATGCCTTTCTTGTGCGTTTTTTATCTTCAAGACAATTGGCTTCAAGTTCTGATGGCAAGATCTACTTAAATTTCCTTTTTTTCTGTCAAAATGAAGGTTTCTATACTTTTCTCCAGGATATGTGGTAGCTCTTATTTGAAAATGAACTAGTAAGAGAATCTGAAACCAGAAGAGGAGATGGGGAATTGAAGTTTAATAAAGGAATTCTAGCTCAATCTAGAAATTGCCTAACTCCTATGACTAGATAATAAATTGATTTGATTTTAAGACTATAAATTCACTATATGGAGTTGGGGAATGGTTAGTAGGATAAAACTAGTAAATTGGATATTTAGCTAAGTATATTTAGTATGTAAATTATTCTCTTTGGTAGGTATTTGACTCCTGTTGGTCACTTACAGATAATTTAATGACTAGAGGGGAAGATGATGTTTTAGTCATTTTAGAGTTTAAGATTCCAATGAGACAGCTACATGGAGTAGAGTAACTAGTATGCAGTTAGAGAAACATAACTGGAGGTTTTGAGTGATTTTATTGTTAAAAATAGAGGTTTGGGAATCATCTGCATGTAAATGAGCCCATAGGAGCAGATAAAATCATCAAGGGAGAGAGTGAAGCCAGAGAAGATAAGAGGGCCTAGGATAGAGACTAGGATATTCACACTTAAATAAAGGGATAGGAAATAGATAAAGATCCAGGTGTGGATGATGATTCCACAGATGAGTGAAGAAGGAGCAGTCAGATAGGGAGCAGGAGAACCCACAGAACATTGTCAGAAACAGTGAGTCAGGAAAGAGTATCCACGAAGAGGTCAACAATGTGCGATTACAGAGCAAACAGGAAAGAGAAGGTCATAAGATCTCAGTTAAGAGATCGTTACTAACTTATCTGAGAGCCATTTCAGTCAAGTGGTGGAATCAGAAACAAGATTTCCCAGTGTTGAGAAGTGATTAAGTGGCAAAGAAGTAGGGGCCATGAGCATAAGCAACTTTGCAGAATGGCAGCCAAGTGAAGGATTGTTACTGTTAAATTCTTTTTTTGTTTGTTTTTCAGTAGGGTGGAGACCTGGTCATATTCATAGGGGATGGATAGAGTACACAAGGAGAGATTAAAGATGGAGGAGTGTGAGGAAAAGATGGGAGGAGCAAGCTCCAAAGTAGAAGAAAGATATGAGCTCAAAGTCACAAGACTGAAATTTGATCTTGACAAGTAGAAGGGCCACCTATTCTTCAGAGACCTTTAGAGAGGAGAGAGTGGGGCCAATGTAGAGAACTTTTGAAGTGCTGAGTAAGATAGAAATGGGAGTTCTGGATGCCCTTGATTTTCTTGGTAAGGTAGGAGGCAAGGTATTCTGCTGAGGAGAAGGAGACTATTATTAGAAACTCGAGAAGAGAAGAAAAATGTTTGGAACAGCTGCTGCCTATAATATAACATAATATAATGATCAAAGAAAATAAAAGCATTTCTATATAATAACAAGGGCCACTTGACATGAAAAAACATGATTTTTTTTATAAATCCATTTAACACTGTTATATGGAGTAAGAGCAGAAAAGTAGATGATGGGGGTGACCCCAGGGCTGAGAACTGGAAAGGTATGAGAGTCATTAGAGCAAGTGACTAGAGCAAGGAATCCTAGGTCAAAGAACAGTGTAGATACAAAATCAATTAAATAAAGAATCAAGACTGAAGGGAAGAAAGTAAGGATGATGCTTTAGTAAAATAGAAAGGGATGGAGGAAATAAATATTGCAATGAGGATAGAGGATAGTAACGAGGCAGAGGGAAGGGGGAAAACCAGGATACTTATGATCATAGAAGTTCATAGAAGATCATCAGCGTTCATGATCATGGGGTTGGCGTAGTTATAGGTGACAATAAGATTTAAGCTGTGGCCACCCATGAATAATTGAGGCAGAACTAAAGATGTAGGACATGGGAGTCAAAAGTGTTGAATAACTGGCAGGCCAGATTATTGAAAGAGGCATCAGCATTTTTACTGAAGTATGACAGCAGAGAAAACAGTGGGAAGAAGACTGGAACAGATACTGAACTACTTGAGAAAGGTGGCAAATATATTATAATAAGGATCAGTGTTGGGTGTTAGGAACAGATATGGGGTGTTTCAATGGAGAAGAGGTTGCTGAGTGATATTGGTAGAATCAGGGTCTGAAAAGGTCCACAAGGAGCAAGTACTATGATTTCTCCTTCTTTTCCTCCTGGCCCTGTATGTTAGGGGGCATTAGAGGATCAACTTCTATTTTGAGATGGTGGTAAGAGAGGCAGTGTCTCCTGAAGTTGCAAAGTTTATGAGAGTTCAAGACAATGGAAATAAGAAGAGGGATTTAGGAGGAAGACTACATAGCTGAATGGAGAAAAGAGAGCAAGGAGGACCAGCAAGCTACTAAAGCTCTTACCTTAATATTCAGCAACAGTGTTCTTTGCTCATTGTAGAGTGCTGCTGAAATTGAGGTGTATCTCATTATTGATATACCAAATGTATTAATAGAGAACATAATTGCTGCACAAATAAGCTGGCATATACATTTATACATATATATGTATATATGCATATCACCTTAAGATTTGTCAATTGTTTCATGTACATTCCCTCAATTGATCCTTACGATAAGACTCTGAGGTGAATATCCCCATTTTACAGAAGAGGAAACTCAGGCTGAGAGAGACTAAATGACTTTCTTATGGTCTCAAAACCAGTAGGTATGAGAGGCAGAATTCAAACTCAGGTCTCTTCTGACTATAGATCTAACAAGTTTTCTACAGCACCTTGTTCCTTTTTAGTACATGGACCAAAATCACAGGAGACAGGCAAGGAACAGAGGTGATATGTTCAGTAGCCACTAATAGGAAAGCATGCCATTAATTCATTCCCCAAAGGATGTAGATATCTGTGAGAAACAGAACTTGATTAGACAGTCACAGTAACAGCTTTTGTATTCTTGTTTTTAGCTTCGAGTTTTCAAGTTGGCAAAATCTTGGCCCACGTTGAACATGTTGATAAAGATCATTGGTAACTCAGTGGGGGCTCTGGGTAACCTGACCTTGGTGTTGGCCATCATTGTCTTCATTTTTGCTGTGGTTGGCATGCAGCTCTTTGGCAAGAGCTACAAAGAATGTGTCTGCAAGATCTCCAATGATTGTGAACTGCCACGCTGGCACATGCATGACTTCTTCCATTCCTTCCTCATTGTGTTTCGAGTGCTGTGTGGAGAATGGATAGAGACCATGTGGGACTGTATGGAGGTGGCAGGCCAAACCATGTGCCTTACTGTCTTCATGATGGTCATGGTGATTGGAAATCTAGTGGTATGTAGTAAATGTATTTTCTTTGTTGTTTTGAAACCTCAAATGATGTTCCCTATTAAGAAAGATACATGACTTAACTACCCTTTTAGGAAGGGAAATGAATATTTTAAATGGTTGGTTTTACTTTACAGTGGAAAATACCATACATAGCCAGTGCTCAATTATTCATGATAAAAGGACAAGAATAGTTTGGATAATTGAAATCCACAGAAAACCCAGAAATATCGTTTGAGTCAATAGTTCCTGAATTCCTTCCTTCCTTTGAAATAGGGAAATATCATTTTTAGTTTTCTCTTGTTAGTCACTAGCATATGAGTTTAAAATGTTTCAAATCCAGATTTCCTACTATCTCAGAGTTCAAAAGCTATAATGTAGGTAAAAAAAACTAGTCCTCACAGTTTTTATTAAATATTTTAATTTTTCCCAATTACATGTGAAAACTATTTTTGACATTTTAAAATTTTGAATCCCAAATTTTCTCCGTTACTCCCTCCCCTCCCCCTGCTTTTAAATGCATACAAGGATCAGTTCTTAAAAACTTGTTTTTGAGCAAAGGTCTTTTGTCAGTTGAGAAATAAATTCATTCTTTCAACAAATATTTACTAAGAATTTGTATTAAATTGGAGGGGGTAGGGGAGAGATACAATATACACAAGATATAGTCCCTCAGTTTCTTTGAAACCTGGAAAGAGTTGTGTGAACTGATATAAAGTGAAGTGAACAGAATAAGGAGAACGATTTAGACAGTAATTACACTAAAAACAAACTTTGAAAAACTTAAGAAATCTAACCAATCATGGTTCCAGAGGTCAATGATAATGTAGCACGTTACCCATCTTCTTTTTTTTTTATTGTTGCCTAGGTTTGTTTATTGGTAATCACTTCAGTAACTTGAATCCACAGATATAAGCAGTATATAATCAGAAAATTACAAGTAAACACAGATTATACATGCAAACTTCTGTTCACAAAGGTCACAAGTGCAGGTACATTAATAGAAGCGTGCTTCTGGGATTATGACCAAACTTTTAAAATGCAGATAATGTAAAATTACATTTAAAGAATATGAAGAGATGATCTACACACTTCAAAAAATCAAATTTTGCTTATACCAGAAATGTATGACAACTACAGGATTCAAGTAACAAGCAATAAGAGCATGTTACCCACCTTCTAATAGAGAAGTGATTGATTCAGGGTGCAAAATGAGACATATTTTTTGGACATGGCAAATGCAGGAATTTTTAAAAACTTTTTTTGTTATGCATATGTTACAATGTTTTTTTCAATAGTGGGAGGAGGTGTGGGAAGCAGAGAAAAGTAATTGAAATGAAAAAAATAATTTAAAAAACCAAAATATTTTCCCTGCAATGAAATATATCTTAAATTCAGAAATTTAAAATTATGCATAACTGTGGATTTTAGCTATTATTAATTTGAAAAATTGTTGGTATGTATATTTCAAATACGTAACAAAAATTGTTTGGAAAGTAGTAGGAGATAAGTCAGGAAAGTATATTGAGGATTGGGTGAGATTATTGAAGGGCTGAATTGTGACAGGCTTGAACAAGAGACCCCTTAGGCCCCAATTTTTTTCTATAAGAAATAGGGTGGTTATAAGTAGGCTACAATATGTAACAAAAAAAGAATTTCAAAAAGAAGATGTCATTAGAAAAATATGTCAAAAATGGATGAGCTGATAACATAGTCAGAGCACATATGTTTCAGTTATCCTTAGGATGTTAGGAGAAGGCAAGGAAAGCCTCTGGCACATTGGGTGGAACCTTTATGTAAGACTTAAAGGAGGTCATGGATAAGAGTCATTTAGAATGGGAAAATGTGGACGAGTTGGAGAGAACCTGAAACTGATGAGGGCACAGATCCATTTGAGTAATGGGAACCTTTTTCATCAGTGAAATGACTTTATAAGGACAGTACTTTAGGGAACTGACTGGCAATGATATGTAGGATGAATTAGAAGATCACATGATATAAAATCTATAAGTTGACTAAAAATCAAAACCACCTTTCCAATTAACACATCCTTATGTTTATATGTCAAATTGGTAAGAGAAATTGTTTCCTAGGGCAGTTAGCCTATAGATTCATTCTCTTAATAAACACATAAAATTTAAATTAGACACTAAGGATAATACTAACCTAATCATTTTAGTTTTCTTCCTCCTTTCATACTTTTATCTATTTTTTACCAATGCTTTATATAAAAAAAGAAAAGTCAGGGGGCAGCTAGGTGGTGCAGTGAATAGAGCACCGGCCTTGGAGTCAGGAGGACCTGAGTTCAAATCCAGCCTCAGACGATTAATACAACTAGCCATGTGACCTTGGGCAAGTCACTTAACCCCAATTGCCCCCCAAAAAGCAAAAAAAAAAGTCTGATTCTTATAATAAAAACTATATACCCAAAATAGGTTTTATTTGTCCTTACATAGAGATTGCATACAATAGTAGTCTTTAGAAATTAATACTGCCTAAAAAAATCTTCCTATGTAATATCTTTAGGGATATTACCTGATATCCTTGACTCCTCAGAAATCACTGGTAAAATGTGATTGCATATGGTTTCAGTGTGGATTCACTGAAAAATGACACTGAGATGTGTCATGACTTAAAATTATCAGTCTTGGCTAAAGTCAGGTCTGGATCTTGACTTTGATACTTAAATTTTGTTTTATATTTTACCAAAGTTCTATGCTTTGATATAAGTGCAGTACCTGCATTTGGTTTAGCAAGATAGTCTAACCTGGGTTAACAGGAAATAGCTATTAACACAATCATTGTGTTAGAAGTATCATATTTAATTGTATTGGAAACAGTTGGACTTCCTGATACTTTTTTTCTTACTGCATTTCAGGTACTGAACCTGTTTCTGGCCTTGCTGCTGAGCTCCTTTAGTTCAGACAACCTTGCTGCTACAGATGATGATAATGAAATGAACAATCTCCAGATTGCTGTGGGAAGGATGCAGAAGGGGATAGATTATGTGAAAAGAAAATTACGTGAATTTATCCAGAAAGCCTTTGTTAGAAAACAGAAAGCTTTGGATGAAATCAAACCACTTGAGGATTTAAACAATAAGAAAGACAGCTGTATTTCTAACCATACCACAGTAGAAATAGGCAAAGATCTGAATTATCTTAAAGATGGGAATGGAACCACCAGTGGAATAGGCAGCAGTGTTGAGAAATATGTTATTGATGAAAGTGACTACATGTCTTTCATAAATAACCCCAGCCTCACTGTAACAGTACCAATTGCTGTTGGAGAATCTGACTTTGAGAATTTGAATACAGAAGAGTTCAGCAGTGAATCAGATCTAGAGGAAAGCAAAGAGGTAGGCCTGTTTGAAATAGGAAAATGCTTTGGTATTTAATTTTTACTTTTTTATGTTGTTGGACGATGCTGAATCTAAGTTTGTTTTTTGTTTTCTTTTTACTGAAAAAAAGAAGTAATCTCTATCAACTATGGCAAGACTAATGATTGATATGTAAGTTTCACTTCAGTACCAAAGATCCTGGTAATTTGTTATTTCTTTCAAGCAATCATGATTTTGGATGTTTTATGATACTTAAGACAATGAAATAATGTTAGATTTTCCTTCTTGTGTATTCTATCTTGTGGTTAACATAATGCTCTTGAAAAGATTTCAACTGATACACTAAATACCTTTCATTGGAAGAATACTAAAATAGGAATCCTTCCTATAAGAGTACCATTAGTCTGAGTGTCTTAAGTGTTGTTAGTTGTAATAGAAAAACTTTTGGTGGAAAAATGGTTGCATCTCTAGGGATGTTACATTCTTGACTCTTCAGAAATCACTGATAAAATGTGATTGCATTTGGTTTCAATGTGGATTCACTGAACATCACACTTAAATGGCCAATCTTAATACTTAAAATTGTCAGCCTTGGCTAAAGTCAGATTTGGATCTTGACTTTAACATTTGAATTTTGTTTCATATTTTATCAACAAGGGTAATTGAGGAAAGGGGAATTTTTCCCCCCAGAAAACTTATAGTCCTAACTATGAATTTCCTGTTTTAAGAAAATCTGACTAAGTAAGTGACAACTCAGCCTTGCAAAAACATTGAAATGAGGAGTTTGATTCTTTGCATTATAAAAATGTCTGTTTCACCAAAGGATTATTTTAAGTCAGAGGTCTTGTAGAGCATATAAGTGTTAATTTATAGATCAAGCCAGTTCCTGCTAGGGAAGGGAGAAGATAAGGAGGAAGAGCAGGGCACCTTAAAGATAACTCAAAATTTAACGATGATATTAGGAATCACTTCACTGTCGAATTCAAAAGCACACGAAGATGCACAAAAACACAACTAATAAACCTGGTTGGTTCAAGTTAACTTTTGATTTTTCATTTTCTTTTTTGCTTTTCTGTAGGAAAAAAAATTAGCAATACCTTCAATGGTCTCCTTCTATGTTCTTTGATGCTCCCTGAGTAACCACTACTCTATTTAATGCAGATAAAATAGAAATATTAAATTGTACTTCTTTCAATAGCTTATTAATTAATAAAACCTAAATAAATCTCTTAGGATTTCTTGATAACCACACAGAAAATAAGAAAAAAAATCTGATTTTCTTTTTAGTGTAAGGAATCTAGCCTACTCACATACATATACACATGCAATCCATATATTGTTCCTGTTAGCCGCAACATTCCTTGATGATAAAAGGAAAACTGTACTGACAAGAAACAAGTCTCAACTGTTTATATTGAAATGACAATATTTTAAAGCATCAATCCAGACAACTCATTTATAAACAAAATTGGTAGTTAAAGTAGGAGCTTTTGTTTTTTATGACAGCATTATGGTTTATGAGGTAATCAGGGCTGTGATATTACCATTTAATGCTAGTAGTAAATGCAATATGAAATTCTGGAAAAAAAAGAAAAAAAAGGTGCTTCTAGAAAAACCACAGAGTAAAGGTTATAGCTACCATTTTACCAGTATTGCTGAGATAATTTATGAAGATGTACTAATACATGATAGCCTGGAAAAATAGCTGCTGATATGAAGAACATTGTTTTTAAATGGAATAATCATCTAAAATGAATGTTCTTATCTTTGTGTCTGTGAACTTTTAAAAAATACATTTTGATAACTGTATTTCATTATAATAATTTCTTTTGTAATCCTTTGTATTATAGTTTATGCATTTAAAAACATTATTCTGAGACAGCCAAATGGTTTCATGACACACAAAAAAACTAGCAACCACAGACTTTTCATTTGGTCATTGTTGAACAGACCATAGTAAAGAATTAGGACCAATTTCTGGCATTTGATACTTGTGTCCAATTGAAGAGGCTAGAATCAGTCTTCTAAAGTAAATACTTAGCTGTATGAAAGTAAAGGTGATTTTTGTTTCATGAACATTCATTTTTCAAGGTATTATCAACTGGACTTGGTGTTCTCACACAATTAAACATTTAAAAAATGCTTGTCACCTAATGAAACTATTGAGGTATGGTTCCTTTGAAAGACAAAAATTATTTTAATTTGAAGCCCTAGTGTTTGTTGGGCATCTCTGGTCCAAAATGTCTTTTTTTTGCCATCTAGCCCAATCCAGTACAATCCAAGAAACATTAAGTACCTACTATGTGCCAGGCACTGTGCTAAGAGCTGGGGATGCAATCAATAAAAAGAAAGCCAGTCTCTGCCTTCAAGTAGCTTGCAATCTAATGGAAGTCAGTCCCACTGATGTGATAGCTTGAAATAAGGGTGGGGGAAAAACCCACATTTAGCACTCAGTTTCTCCTAATTCCTTATTTACTTATATGTTTGATGTTTGCTTGAGCATGATTTTCTTTTGAGTTAAAAGTGTTATGTCAAAGGTGACCTGAAAACTACTATTAAGTTGAAATTCACTGTGGGAGTCTAATCTATGGGTTCTTATTAGAAGTGTACATATCTGCTACCTTACTTTAAGGAATATTTTCTTTCTCTCATTCTACTACTGAGTACTGGTGTTGTTGTACTTGTGAATCCATTTCAGTGTAATTTATTAAGGACCTGCTGTATGCAGGAAATATGGTTAAAACTCAAATGTGAAAAAACTTTCCACTCATGACTTAAAAAAAAATTTCTATCTTTTAAAGGTGATAATTTAAAAACAAGATAAGCAGTAACAACTCATTGTTTACATATATTTATTTATTTAACTATATATTTAACTATTCATTTATTTCTGCCTTCCACCCAGTAGCAAAGAGTGGAAAACTGAGGGAGATGTTTAGAAAATTTATTTTTGGAACCTGACTACCATTACTATGGCAGGATATGAGCATTCTATTTGGTATATTGGGTAGGAGTTTAGGTTGCTATTCCTTTCCAAAGAGCTAAAAAAAAAAGTTTAAAAATAATGTAAGAAAAGGCAAAGTGGGAGATTATTTCTATGGAAGCAATGTCTTAATGTGTTCAGATCAAGAATGTCTTTAGTAGTTTTTACCATAGTTTTTTTTTTTTAATCCTTTGCCAGGATATGTTTCTAAGTCATGGTTCTTGCTGCCAGCTTTCTAGATTAAAGTCTTCACTATTGAAGAATACATTTTAGGATCATTTCACTAAAAAGTTATACTTGGAGGAATACCCTTGAATTCATATTGGAATGTTTTAGATTTATTTTAATCCCCCACATGATATTCTTACATGCAACACTAGAATCTTACTACAGGCATACCTCAGAGATATTGCAGGTTCTGTTACAGACCACTGCAATAAAGTGAATATGACAATAAAGTGAGTCCCATGAATTTTTTTGTTTCCCAGTGCATATAACAGTTATGTTTACACTACACTATAGTCATTAAATATGCAATTTTATGTCTAAAAAACAATGTACATACTTTAATTTTAAAATGCTTTATTACTAGAAAATTCTTACCATCTGAGCCTTTAGTGAATGGTAATCTTTTTGCTGGTGAAGGGTCTTGCCTGGATATTTATGGCTAATGACTGATCAGGGTTGCTGAAGGTTGGGGTAACTGTGGCAATTTTCTTAAAACAAGACAACGATGAAGTTTGCTGAATCAATTGACTTTTCTCTTGAATACTTAGAGGCCATTGTAGGGTTATTAATTGGCCCAATTTCAATACTGTAACTTAGGAAATAGGGAGACACCAGGAGAGGGAGAGAGGTAAGGGAGCTGCTAGTCAATGCAGTAGTCAGAACATAGAGCATTTATCAATTTAGTTGCTATCTTACATGGTTGCGGTTTGTGGCTCCCCAAAACAATTATAATAGTAAAATCAAAGATTGCTGATAACAGCATGGTGATCCATAATCCATGACAGATATTATAACATTGGAAAAGTTTAAAGTATTGCAAAAATTATTAAAATGTGACACAGAAACTTGATGTGAGCACGTGCTACTGGAAATGCTTAAGCAGGGCCACCACAAACCAACACTTTGTCAAAAAACACATTATCTGCAAAATGCAGCAAAAGGAGGTATGCATGTACATAATGTGACATTAAGGAAGACAATGTGGAGTTCAGTATAAGGGAGCTCATCATGGAACCCATACAAGAGAGTATAGTTATTGAAGAACAATATGCATCTTCTTAGAGGACAGCCATCTTCTGGTTGGATATCAGGTGATTTTGTGTCCTTTACCAAGGACAGCTTTAGAATAATACTCCAGGTTATTTTAGCCACAGTTCAAATAGTAGCAATTTATTTGTTCATTTAAACTCTTCATCTCTATTCTTTTGCGTTTAAAGTAATTCCTTTTAATGTCTTTTGACTTTTAGTGATTAAATACATGCTCTGCTTTTTGGAGTTCAGTAAAAAAGATGTGTATTTTTTTTAATGTGTTAAAGTCATATTTGAATGCCTTTTTGTTCCAGTATAAAAGTTAGCCATATCATATCATGAACTTCACTGCTTACCATTCTTACTTCTCACAGGGGTAGAGTCAAGCTGGAGCAATCAAGAATGCAGCTCTGGTGGTTTTTAACCAGACAGAGGCACGTGCCACCACCACATTTACCCAGGTTACCTAAGCAAGTTATAAATGTATACTCACTTCTTCCTGACTATTGACTGGCCTGCATGCTCCTTAGCTATGTTCCTTGCCCATCCATTGGCAGTATAGTAGAAACATGCACAGATGCTCTCTACGCTGTCATAAAAGCATGGTCAGGCAAGTCTGACAATCCTAACATTTCTGTGACTTAGCGGCTGATTTTCCTGTGTAGACTTTAATAGAAAGTTGTACTTAATGACAAATGCATGCCTTTTATGAATTATCTATTTCCATTATAACATTACATGTGAGCTGTTTAAGATCCTAAAGAAGACTTGTAGATATTTTATAAAATGGACATACACAGAAAAGCTGCCCTTCCCTACTTTGCCCTGATATTTAAAAATTTTTTTCATAAATATATTTTGCTAATAAAGCTAGGCTGTAGCTATTTTCTACTTAGTGACAAGGTTTTTTTTTCTTCAAGCTAATTTGCCAATTTAAACAATCCTTACATTTATGCAAGCTGCTCAAAGGATGTTATAATTCTCTGAAAATATAAATGTAAAGTGTGGCTGCCAGGAGGATAGGTTCAGTCTTCATATGCTGATGTGATATAGTTAAGGGATAATACCAAAGTTTTATTTAGCATTTGACAAAAAATTCTTAAACATTCAAAAAAAATCCCGTTAAGGATCTTTCAGAAGGCATCATAATACTATGAAGAGAATCCAGCCTAGGAATCAGGACAACTTACTTCTAATCAATACTAGCTGGGTGACCATAAGTAGGTAATCCTCTAATACTATAAATTATAGTTAATCTGCACCAATGGAACTGAGTTTCCATTCTATGAGTACTTATTCTAAAAAAAAATCAAAAGTCTGGACAAGTATTTTAAATATCCTTTAATTTCCTCACCCAATGACATAAATATCAAAGTGTTTCCTTCAACATCTGAAAAATAGCAGAAAATCTATGGAAAATAATTGCATGATAAAAGTGAATATGGCTTCCCTTTTTCTTCTCTCCATTTGCTTCTACCTGTCAATCCCTCAATAAGTAGTACACATGCTAGTCATCTCAATACTAAAATAGCAAACTATCTCCTATACATTCAGTTTCTAAATAAAGCACTACATTTCAATCTGCATTCAGTTAAGAATTATGATAGTCATCAACAAATTTGTTAACTTTTAAATATTGCTTTTTGAATGAATGGTCCTATTTTATCACATCATTGAGAGAATAAAGACAACACATTCTTTGAGTTTCCATTTGATATGCTCCCATTTACTGTTTCAGTGAGTAACATTTGTATATGAAAATACTTATAAGTGCTTACTCTAAAATTTTCATACATTTCTCCAGTCCCTATTTCCAAATTTTATTTAATGATTTGTGTTAGAAAGGGTTAAGCAATGTTAATTAATTCTCTATCATTCAGGCACTCTTTCCTGTCCAGCTTTCACCAGGACCTTGGGTTAGCAAAATACATTATATCTTCTGGGCATGAGTGTATCATTTTGTGCATTAGACAATTTAATCAGCTAACAAAAGTGTATCTAGCACCCATTATATTCGAGAGAGTATTCTAGGCATTGGAGATATAAAAACAAAAATGAAACAATTCCTGTCCATCAGAAGCTTTAAGGCTAGCTGAGGAGACAGTACATATATGTGCAGGAGTTATTAACCTTGGCTTCATGAATTTATTTTTAAACTATTTTGGTAATTGTTTAAGACAATTGGTTTCCTTTGTAATTTTTTATAATTTATTTGCTGTATTTAAAAGCATTATTCTGAGAAGAGACCTTACTAGATTGCTAAGGAGGGGCATAGGAAGATACATTAGGAAAAAAAGTTAAGAACTCCTAACATACACATATTTTAAAATAGCTACAGAATATTGTTGATATTCAGTTGTGTCCGACTTCATGACCCCATTTGAGGTTCTTGGCAAAGATACTGGAGTAGTTTGTCATTTCCTTTTCCAGCTCATTTTATGGATGAGGAAACTGAGGCAAACAGGGTTAAATGACTTGCCCAGGGTCACCACTAATAAGTGTCTGAGGCCACATTTGAACTCAGGAAGATGAGTCTTTCTGACTCCAGGTACAGCACTATCCACTGTGCCACCTAACTTCCCAAGATACTAAATAGAAGATAATTTTGGGAAGAAGACACTGGTAGCAACTGAAAGAACAGGAACAGCTTCACATAAATGGTGGAACTGTTTTGAAGAGAAGTAGGAATCTTCAAAAGTCTAAGATCAGAAGTGAATTCTAGGCACAGAAACAGCCTATGTAAAAGGCAGAGAGTCAAGAGATTGAGTGTTGTGTACAGAGAAGGTTAAGGAAGTGGGTTTGGCAGAACGTAGAATACTTGAGGAGAAGTAATATGTAAGCACTATGGAAAGATGGGGCTAGAATTAGACCATGAAGGGAGGGATACTGAGGCAATACCTACTCTCAAAGTAGTTGACATTCTATTGAACATATTTACAAATAAATATAAAATGTATCAAGAATAAATATGAAGTAATTTCATACAACCTAGAGAATTAGGAAAGGTCTCATGTAGGTGGTAAAATTTGAGCTGAACCTTTTAGAGGCCTAGGTCTTACAAGAGGCAGAGGTGAAGAGAGATTACATTCCAAGCATGGCAGACAACCTGTGCTAAGGCACTCAGGAGATTGAATCTTGTACATAGGGAATAAAGCATTAGCCCTTTTGACTGGAATAAACAGTGCATGAAAAGTAGTATTAGGTTATGAGCATGTAAAGATGGACTGGTACTAGATTGTGAAATACTTTTAAAGTCAAAGAAAATGGTTTGTATTTCAACATAAAGGTAATAGGGAGCCACTTCCCTGAAGCTCCTTGAGGAGGTGAGTGACATAGAAACGACTATGCTTTAGGAATAGCAATTTGACAACTTTGTGGAGGAAGGATTGAAGAGGAGAAGGATTGTGTTCAGCGAGACTAATTAGAATGCTTATGATATGATTGGAGACAAAGAGATGAATGCAAGAGGTGTCATAGAGGTAAAATGGACAAGATTCGGCAATGACTGGATTGAGGTGGTGAGAGTGAAAAGTTGAGGATGACTCCAGGGTTGTTCACTGGGTGTCTAGAAAAGTGGTGAAGCCCACTATGGAATCTGGGAAGTTAGGAGGAGGTGTAGACTCAGGGGGAAGGGCAGTGAGTTCACTTTAGGAAATTTTGAGTTTGAGGTGACTACAGAACACCCAGATAATGTCAAACAAACACATGGAGATATGGGACTGGAGCTCTGGAGACAAACAAGGCTACATATGTAAATCTGGGAGTATTCTGTTTATAGAGATGGTTTCTGAACCATCCTGAAGCTGATGAGAGGGAGAGAAGGTGCTGCTTATTTTCAGTCAAATTCTAAAGATTATTGTCTCTTAAATTTTTACACTCACATTCTTCTCCTAATCATTCCTTTTATAGAAGAATGTTCTTGTGGAACATTGTCCACCATGGCCCCAAACCCTCCAGTGATTTGGAATCAGAGACCTGGAAGAAAGTTCTGCTACTTATTTATTAGCTGTGTGACAATGGGCAAGTCACTCATTCTCTTGGGGTTTCAGTTGCTTCACCTCTCAAAGGAGGGGGGTTGGACTAGATGACTTTTGGGGTTTTTTTCCATCTCTAAATCTATAATACTATGATTCTTTAACAGATACATTAAGGAAAGTTTGGGGAGAACTATAAAGAGATTGTATTGACTAGGGACTCCCCAGGGTTTTTAGAAGAAGTCTCCATTTGGATACTAAATATGGTACCCCTTGATAACTTTCCTGCATCTCTAATCCTATAATCCCTAAAGGAAACAATTTCCCAGATAAATGAATGCTTAGGAAAAAAATGGTACTCCTAAGTGAGTGGGAGACCTTTAACTCCTTTATGGCAGGAAGATAGAATTATATATTTATCTGTCAGTATCTGTTTATCAAGAGAGAAACTGACAAAGACAGAAAGTCATAGAAAGAGAGGACAGAGAACAAGAGCTGGAAAGTTTGGGGCTATTATATGGTATGAAAAAAATAAAACTGGGACTGGCAGCCTATAAAAATGCAGTCAGGTAGAGGGGCAGTGTATCTTTTTGTTTGTATGTATATGCACACAATAACCCTAAGGCAAATTACCCTTTTTGAGTTGCCTCAGGCAAATCTTTAAGATTATAAATTGCAGAGGAGGGGGCCATTTGCACTGAAAGAAGTTCCTCTCTATGAGCTCCCTACATCAGTGAAATCACATATCAAGTAAAAATATATTTATTTGTGACTTGTCCAAACTGGATTATTTTGTTCATTTATATCTCTTTGTTTATCTCTTTGTTAGTCCTGAGATTTCATCAGTGTAAAGGGTTGCTCTCTACCAATGCAGATCAATCAATCAATCATTTGTTAAGTTCTGCTGTGTTCCAGGTACCATTAGCATAGAACTAAACCCGTAGGAACAAATGAGGTGAATAAGAGAGAGGGTATAGAAGGAGAAAATGGAATCCAGGAGAAAATCTTGGGAAATACTGATAATTAGATGGCATAAT